>OY728134.1:351469364-352748719 GCA_963277665.1 Viscum album | reverse complement strand
ACCGTGTGAACTATGAATTTTTATTTTTCCTTTTTATCTGAATGTGTGGGAAGGGACCTGACTGTGGGGAAGGGAGGACCCAATCCCTAATCAAGACGCATTAGGGTGAATGCAATTAAACCCATGAGGGAAAGTCTGTGCTGCCAATAGAAAATATTATCTTCACATGGGGTAAAGGACTCCCTAATCCTTATGTATGAACAACGATACATTTATATTCATGTGGGGTTACTTGAGGGAGAGATGTTCCTGGATGATGATGTGGTTTACTCCTACGATGTATCTTTCAAAGTGGTTGTTCAGATCTATCTATTTTATTTTGGTATAGTTTTGATTATTGAGGGAGAAAATAGTATGATAGGTATATGATGTAATGTCCTAGACAATGAATTGATAACAAGTTTTCCCCAAACTCTGTTCCATCAAATGGTCCTCTAAAAAGGTGGCACTGATCACTGTCTCACACCGAATCAATGGAAACGTGAGGTTGACACTATTATGGTGGCACTGTAATGGTTTCACCAACATGGTTACAGAATAAAATGTTGGCACTGCTAATGGTGGCACTTTGAGTGTGTCACCATATCGATCAAACCATAATGGTCGCACACCAAAATGGTGGCACCGCATATGGTGGCACCGTGAGTGAGGCATCGTGACCGTGGCACCTTTTATGGTGTCTCACCAAATAGTTTCCCACCCTTGTTTCTTTCCAGTTTTACACTCGCAATGTAAATTTTAAAGTGGATGTATATTTATACACATTTGGAATCTTTTCAAAATCCAATAAATGATATCTAAATTCCCCCAAGATTCGGGTGACCATTGATTTACCCCAAACATGTGGATTTTCCTCAGTGTCATAGCTTTAACAGTACTTTCCAAAACATGTGAATTTTCTCATAAATAAATTATCGTACCCCCAAGCATGATACACAGTAACGATAGATGAAGGAGGAATCCTACTTGGCTGTGAGTGGTGTATAAGATACTTTTGTAACCCCTAGGTTGGGATCAATGCTTTTTTACCTATATGTATAATTTAGTTCTTATGTTTCTCAATCGTGCCCCACACAAGTTGAGTACTCCATGCCGAACAGCACCATTTCAATGGGGGAGGATGTTTTTCCCAACATTCCAATGAGTGGATGGTAATTATCCTTTTTTCTGATCCCTTTCTGAAGTATCCCAAGACTCTCTGGGTAGGCTATGGTGGCCTGGTGTCCCTTATATCCCATGATTCCCTGAGTGGGATGGTTTTCGTGGTTACCCCAGGTGTGTGTGAGCATGTTGTTTCACATGTGTCTTCAGGATGAGGCCCAGGTGTCTTCGAGAATGGCAGTATTTGTTCAGGCCCATGTGTCTTTGGTTATAACGACCGTTTTTCTAGACAAGGTGTATATGTTTTTTGTTACATGTGGTTGTGGACCAATATTTTGAAGGGGTGAGTGGTTGTGGTAGCCCATGTGTGTGTGGTTGGGTAATGGTACTGGGACTATAGTGAAAAGGGCAGGGATGGTCTGATGCAGAGGATGTCATTAAAAACCAGTGGGAATGTGGTCCGAGGTACCCAAAAAGCGTTGTGTTATTACTATTACCTTACTTAACTTGCATTATTTGGGGAGTGTTCCTTGGTGAGGTTTGGGTGGATAGTTTCATTATTAGATTCGTGGTTATCTTCATTTCTAACGGGGAATTAGAATGACTCATAACATGTGCACTAAGGATTTTGGTTTTCTCCACTGAGTATACGTGTATTCTCACCATACGTATATAAATCAACTTTCAGGTTTCTAGGAGGACTTTGATCACCATGCAGGACCATACCAGTTCGGAAGTTGGAATAGTTTCTATTGCTATTTTCATTTATTTGGTATTTACATTTTGAGTTTTCTTGTATTTTAGCACTTATTATTTGAAATATGCATATGGGAAAGGAACATTTTCGGCTTTACTCTTACATCTAGTTTTGGTGATGTTTGGGACATACTATATTATCCCCCAATCCTAATAAATAAAAACATTAATGCCTTCCTTTTTTGCATTTGATTATTTTCCCATGTAGCTAGTCTCCACTACAGGACCTATTGAATGTTGGACTCGGCAGTTATTATCTCTCATTCAACAATAATAATGAAGGGTCAAGAAATCTTCTCTCTCTTCTATCACCATGGTGCAGGTGGGTGTTGACATTATTTTACATCAATTTCAAGGAGTTTTTATGAATTCATGTTTACTGTGGATGGTATTTTTTGAGAGATGCTCTTTAATTAAGATCATCATTAAATAAAATTGTTAGGAATGAACTATACCTCTCATGTGACAACTAATAGATTGTTAAATAGTAAGTAACAATATTTTGAACATCTCTTTCTGTTGTGATTCTAAATGGATAAAATTTCCTTGTTGGCCTATATAGTTTAACCCACCTTCTACGGTGAGTTTAATTTCATATAAAATTGTGATGGGCTGTTGAGCTATGTGAACATAAATGGTATGTCTAGTCTTTGGGCACATGACAATTCTCATTGACACATAGAGAGTGCGAGTTGTGTTCCCCCTTAAGGTTTCCATATGTGTACTCTTAATTATTTAATTATTTAATAACTATAATGAAATAATTTTTATTCTCCTTGGGTGATACATGGGATCTAACTTGAATTCCATAGATTGAATCATTTTGAAGATATATTATCTATTCTTGAGTGATGACTAGAATTTTTTATAGACTACCAAGGAAAAACTCATACGGAACACTATTATATTCCATGGGTGACACATGGACACCATATGTGGATATCAAATGAAATACTTAGATGAAAATTTTTTATATGTGATGGGATAAAATTCGAATACTTTTTTGGATATCCAAGGATAGACTCAGAGGTTGATGACATTATATCAAACCAATAATGATACTATGATTCCTTTGAGGTATGCCTATGATGGGATTGTATGGTGTTTGGTTCATGACATTCCTAGATAGATAATCAGTTACTAAATTAGTAACACTATGGATAGTACTAGGTTAATATTAATTATTCAATGAAATTATTTTAAAAATCATATTCCAATACAAAGAACCATCTCTGATTCAGTTCACGAATTTCATTTTTTAGGTGGTATTGTTATACACATTTTTAAGGTAAGATACATAAGGGATTCCTAGGATATGAACCTGAACCATATAGGAAATTAAAATAAAATCATGATTGACTTATTATTTAGAGATAGTCCCCCTTAGGCCAAATAAGGTAATAGAGGATGAGTTCTCCATCTGAACTAGGAGCAATGTTAGTTACTTAATACCACACATCATTTATAGGTCTATTATTACCTTCACAATATTTATTATATCTTCGTAGACCAGATGGAATTTGAAACCATTGGTGGTGGGCTAAATGTTTATCTCACAAACTAATATATCCTCTTTTTGTTATGAATAATTTCATCATGGGTGAAGGTATGAATATGGTAATGTGACCAATTGCTGATACATGAATTATTATAGTATGGGAGTAGTATAGAACAATAAGTATATTTGGATTGTTATGATCTCTTGAGATATTCTTTACAGTACTTTTGTTTTATTGGTATACTTATATGAATGTGTACTTGATTCCATGTCTACCTATAATTCCTTTGCTATAGGATTCCATGATCATTATTCTGTATATTGATGGATGTGATTAATTGGATATTTATATGATAGATGTTTATTCTTCATATATTCAACTTTATTTTTTTATGATTCTACAATTTTTTATCATTACACCATTTTTCTACACTCTAGTTAGGGTTGTATAGTCCCCCCACCATTCCACCATGGACCCAAAATGATAGTAGGCATCCTCCAGGATACGAATAGGTGCACTTGAGACCAATAGGCCAACTGGGTTCCATTACTAGGGAGTGAAATGGGTATATAATTTCACTTAGTGGTATCAAATTTTTTATTTATATGCCTTACTTCTATGGGATTGTTGAAAAGATAAATAGGATGTGTCGAGATTTTCTCATGAGACTACACCTAGGAGTGTCTAACCCACATTTAGTGAAAATATACCTTACCTAGGATTAGACATGTTATTATTGATTTTTCATTTTCCATTTTCAAGGATTTCACCATTTGGTGATGTTGTTGAAGTTTGATATTCCATTTGTATACAGATTATTACCCTTCTTAGATATTTAATGGAAGTATGCCATCATACATCATCATAGGCAATTGAGAATTTATATGTCATACATATACAATTCCCGTTTTATATTACCGCATGCATTGCATGAAGCGTGTTTTGGTGCCTTATTGCAATGTCCATGAAATATTGCAAGCATTTCATATAGGGACCTGATAATTAGATTGTTTTAAAATAATGAATTCTAATAAAAATTTATAATGTGAATGAGAAGTTATAAATTACGAATGAAAACCTATTTAATTGGATATATGTTTATATATATAGTGTATAAACCTAAATGAACATTATTTTGAATTGAATAGTCATCACAAAATGGGGATTTGAATTTATTATTTACAGTTGGGTTCCAATATAACATTCAATTCAAACTATTTATACTAGGATTATATACTTATAATATAGATATCGACATTAACCCAACCTTAATAGGTTGATGTAAGAAGAGTCTCTTTCTTTTATAATTATCTCTATGTCACCCAGACCTAGATTTGTTGTTTGATATTGGGGTGTAACGTGCATATAATAAGTCTTGTACCTATCCTACTCATATATCTTCACTTTTAGTTGTTATAAAATCATTTATTGAGGTGTATTTTTTGGATTTTTTAGAGTCATTTAACTATGATATCCTCATGTCGTGCGCTTTGAGGATGGAGATGGATGTGCTCCAATGGTGGTGGCCCCTATGTCACAATTTGAACCTTTGGTAGTTCCTCTTGTGGCACTACTAGTTATACCCAATATATGAGACAATGCCATGTTTAAATACCACTTAATTATCCTTATTTAGACTATTTAGTGATCTCCAAGACCTACCCTAACTATGGAAGAGTTTATTAATGATCACTATTAGTAGTATCTAGCAACAATTTAATTTATAGAAGACCATATCATGTAGAATAATAGCAATGGACATGCTATAGACTATCGAGCATATTGAGACAAATTTTGATAGGAGAGTGGGGCTCATGATATATATGATATGCGATTCTACCATGAGATAGTTGGAAAATATTTATCATATGGGACACCATTGAGATATTTCATTGAGGAATTTTCTTATATCCTTCTATGATTATTTTTTATCTTCATACTTGGATGGATTATAAATCCATAAAATTTAGGAACTTGGATAAGGGAGTCTAACCACTCATGTACTATTGTTCCCATTTTATATGGCTACAAAACATTAAACTTATTCAATTTGGAGATGATTTATCTATATTTATGTGATTTGAGGATAGTCTTAGGTATGAAATCTAATCACAGTTGAATGTATTTCAGCATACTACCAATACTAGAATAGTTACTCATTTTTTTATCACAAATACAATCTTGAGAGAGGATTGAGGTGAAAGATAGGGAAATTTGACACCTATATATAAAAATACAACATCCAATTGTAGGAAGAGTCATTTTGAGATCCAAAATAGTGGAATTAGTTTCCATGTTATATATTATTGTAGCTACATGAGGTGCCATCAGTGCAGTAAACATGGACATATGACACCTCAGATTATGAGGTACACATTCGAGTGATGATATTGCGATAATATGGGTCATATTCAATTATTTCCTTTATATTTTCATCGTATATACTGTGATATAGGGTTTCAATGTTTCCTCATTCAAAATAGGTGAAAAACTTCTCATTATGTAGTGAGTAGGAATTCATCTAACTGACCAGGACGAGGTGGTGGTCATGGCCTAGGTAGCAAGACACAGGACAGAAACCCCCAACATATTGAACCTCATATGGGAATCCATTAAATTACATATTTTCATGTATCAATCGATGTATATTTAGTGAATCCAAGACCCCAAGGATTTGAGTGATGGATCTTATTTGATGAGAGGTAAAATCCTAGTAGCCTCTAAGTTATTATCTACACTTTTCAATACGATTTCTTCCCATTCCTTCATATCTACACCTATTTTAGAGTGACTTGGTAATAATGTAATTTTTTCTTATGAAATTATGGAAATTGTAACTTTTTTATGATATTATTGGAGTGTGTATGCTAGTACAGGGAGTTCAACCCCTCGGATAGGTGGTAGTCAATTTATATGAGACATCTTTTTTTTCCTCATGATGAATGGGTTTTATGTTATTCTTATGATGCATTGGATGTTTTTTCATAATGAATATGTTGACTAATACAACCTAATGGGGTCATTTAAATCACTATAGGCTTGGGATTTTATTGACAATGATGAATGGTATATATCAACATGTGTAGCTAGACCTGATTCTCATGGGCTAGGTAGGATGATAGTGCATATTTTTAGTTTATAACTTGATGATGAGGTAATGTACTATGAGAATTTCATTCATGTGGTAGATTAGTTCATGGAAATCATCCCAATATAATTACAAGGGCCACATCCTAATATAGAGGCCATGTTTTCCAACTAGATTGATATTGGAGTTGTAATTGGTAATCATTCCTCATTAATGGACATTTACTATAGAGTTGTTGGAGATCTAGAAGAAGATATAGGATTTGGAAGATATGTGGTTTATATGAGAATGTTCTTCATTATGGGTTTTATTGGTCCTTTTTCCCAAAATTTGGGTCGTACCTTCAATCATTCCATGTCATTGGTTATTGTAACACCCCGACCCTAGTTACCCAGATTCGGTGCATTATTTTAATACATTGGCATGATTACAAGGAATCATGTCTCGAAGGACCGATTAGTTTAACCGTCTTAGAAAATAGATTACATACATGAATGTTACATTTCACTTTACGAAACACAAAACAACATAAATAATCTTTATGAAATCCATTATTACCTTGGCTTAACCTTGCATATCAATCAAAATACACTTCTTGGAATCCTGGGAAAAATAAAACATAGAAAGTGGTGAGCTCAAATGATCAGTACGGGTAATAAATACAGCCGAAACATTCATAAAAAAGAATAAACATGTAAGGAAATGTATAACTTGAACAAAATCCCTTTAAACATTTACTTTATAATAATATGGAAAAAATAAAATAAAATAATGCCATTTACTTATTCAAATAGATATTATACATGTCGAATAATTACATGTAATATCACTAACCACTTTCATAATGATGGAATGCATTATGATAGACTATCATAACTACATATCCAAGGCCTCATGCCAAGACTAAAAATATGATTTTGTCAAGGCCTCGTGCCAGGACACTAGATTGTCTCATGAGACCTACTGATGCATCGCAGAGCAACAACGGGCTCCACCCATCACTTATTAAGTCAAATGAGTTCTTCATATTATTAGGTATAAACATAACATTAACATTATTATAAAAACTAGCATACGAAATGTCAATACTTTCTCCAATAACCATGAATGGTAAATAATAACACATCCATAGTCAAACATATCACAAAACCTTTAGCACAATATGGTAGATTTGTATAATGATAAATGAACTTCAAAACAAGTTTAAAATCCATTAACTGTTTTTGATATAGATGAAAATGATTTGTAATACTCTTTGAGAGAAATACCCCTTTTTCATGAAAACATTTAAAATTCACACAATTTAGAATAGAAGTCTTTTGAAGACATTTTTTAATCAATGTGTCCCATACCAATTTGAAACTTTTTAAAGGAATTAACATTTTAAAAACATTCATGTCCATATAAATAAATCTTTAAAATCCATTTTGAAGACATGGACATTAAAGAGAAAGATTTTGAAGAATAAATATTTAATACATTTGAAATGATGTTTTAGTAAAAATTCCCTAAAAAAATTCCATTCAAAACAGTTTCATGAATCTTGGACATGGATAATAAATATGTCCATGTAGATACATACGTAAAAACAACCTCGGATAAAAAAGAGATTGTGAAATTAACCCTTAACAATTTGGAAACTTACGAAACATACACCCCATGAAAGAGGTATCATATAATTAATATGTTAATACACATAAATTAAAGTGTATTATTCAATGAGTACAATTGTTTGAGGTACATACACCACACAGAATGTAATAGTGGCAATATGGCATGAATCTCACAGGAATAAGGAGTGAGATGAAAACCCCTTACCTTGCACTTTTCTTTAGTCGAGCGTACGTTAACCTCATGTGTGAAGATCATATAATGTTATTAAATTATACCAAAATCATATTAATATTTATGATATCATACATGATTCATTTATGAATTTATACTACCCATTTAATAATAATTTCCATGTTAAAATAACATTTCGGTTTATAATCGCTTTCTTTATCTTACGTGTTTTAACATGTTACTCGTGATTGTATCACTTGCATCATGATTTAAATACTTATAGAATATAAAACATGATAAATATATCATATATATTTATAATATAAATATCTATAATCGACATATATATGAAATGGAAAACACCGTTTATGGAGACAGTAGTCCGTACGTACGCATAAACGCTGTTTCTGTTTTCATATATTATTTAACGGAAGTAAGTGAATAAGATATATGTAAGTACATATATCTACTTATATATATATATATAAATATCTCCATTAGAATTAATATTTCATATATTACATACTTATTGGTAATATATATTTTTATAATCATCGATGAATGGTGATCTTTGAAATGAATCTCATCGCGTCGTGGAGACAGTAATCCGTACTTACACACGAGAAAAAATATCATTATTTTGATATTAAAATAATATATAATTGTATGGTATATAATATATAAATAATCCTTATAATTTTATATTTATTATTTACATCAAATACACATCATTATTATAACCATCCAAAAATAAAGTATTGAATAATAATTACATCACGACGTGGAGACGGTATGTCGTATGTACGCATGTATGGTGACAATTCATTCAATGGATGGATAGAATAAGGAATATGGATGTAACATATTTATATTAACAACACAGTATATAGTAATACTAGATTTATTATTTTAGAATAGAAATAACAAATAAAGAAAATGTTGAAGAAGAAAGGAACTTGAAAGAGGGCGGTGAATACATTACCTCTTCTTCGGGTTCTTCCTTTTGATTTGATCAAAATGGATACCAATGTTGGATTTATGATCTAAATAAGGCCTCTAAGTTGAATTTAGTGATGTTGAGAGGGAATTTGGGAAGAGGTTGGATGATCCAAAAGGCTTTGAAGGTGTGAAGAATTGGTTAGAAATTGGGTCCTTTTATAAAGGGGAGGAGGGGCTCTTTAGAAAAAATTAAAATTATTAATTTATAATAAATTAATATTCGGTTTATAATGTCTAAAAAGTTGATTATTCAAATTATAAGTTGGGGATGGGTCGAAATAATTTCAACCAATAGATTTTATATAGGTTTGAGTCATTATGTTAACCTTATCTTTTATTATTAACTCTTGGTTAATTAGTTTAACACTTACCATGTCACTTTGTATTTTTATAATATATAGTTAATAAAGATACTATATACATCCAAGTGACAAATAAGTAGTCCATTAGTTATAAAAAAATAATGATATAAGTCCTTTGGCCTAACCTTAGATTTTTAGGAATAGAATATTAATTAATAATATAATATTTGTTATAAAATCTCATTTATGTAAATTTTGACATTACTCAATAATTTATTTTTGATAAAGTCTTAACAACATTATTAATTCGAAAAAAATTCAATTAAGTAAACAAAACACGATATATTAACCAATGAAATTCTTTTATGTAATCAAAAGTTTCAAATTATATTTATTTTAACATTTATAATACCAATTATTTGATTCTTTTCTTAATAAGGAAAATACTGCATCATTATTGTGTCATATATATTTTTACTATTTCAATGTATAAATATTATAAATAAAATACCATTATGTAGGAAATCTTTTTATCTTTTGAATGAATATTTATAATTAAAAATATATTATATATATCCCTATGTAAAAATTGTATTTTTAAAAGATATAAGCTCTTGTAATTTTTGTATTTACTTTAACTTAATTAATATAAAGTGTCCCTGTCACCTAAAAGTGGCTCTATGGGGTCCCAAAATCGATCCACAGATTCCCATGATCGAACATGTATCCAAAAATACGGTTACGACACTTTAAGGTAATTTATTATTATTATTATATTATTTGATAACCCTTATTTACGAGATTTTCCCTTTAACCATGGTAAATAAAATATTAACCGAAGTAATTATTCAAAATGAATAAAAATAAAAGTAACAGATTTAAACAATTTGGACATCTTGATTACAAATATGGTATCCATTTTTCCAAATACAAAACACAGATGTGGAAAAAATTATTTTAAAATTATTTCTCGCTGTGAAAACAAAAATTTGTTTTTAAGATATAATAACTATCAAAAGTTTTATACGTTTTTATGTCCAGTTTAATTGTGAAATTATTTCCAATTACAAAAATTTTATTAAATGGTAAAAATATACTCTAAATATTCTTTAAAACCACTCAAATTCATAATTTATCACTAATAAGTATTTTGATTAAAAAATTTGTTTTTAATTAAAATTTAGTAATTTTCACTATTCGTCAAAATATAAAACTTATCTGAAAAGTACCAATATTTCACGCTAGGATAAATTTAATATTCCAAATCCAAAAATGAAGTCCATTTTGAGAGATAAAATTGATAAAATTTTAAAAAGTGGGTATTACTATTTACAACGGCTACTTTGATTGGTTGTGGTGTGTGTTAGAACTCGAAGTTGCGTAAAACACACACTACTGTATTATTCAAAGAGAAGCATACCATTGAAGCTTGGGGTGTTACATTGTAAATTTTTTATTTCCCCATTATAAAGAATAAATTTATTTAGTCAAATATATAAATGTTTAAAATATTGGATTTAAAAAGAGTTCACTATTAAAAGTTGGTAAAAGTGCATTTTTAAAAATACTTCTTTTATCTGAAAAATGAATTTATTCTTACATTATGTCTAAGAAACTCATAATATGGATTCTAAAATTATTAGGATTATATAATGTTCAAAATTTAGTTAATACTATTCATAACCTCTTTTAAATGTCTTGATTGGTAAGTCATGGTGCACTTGAAATCGGTGATTCCTGTAGTGCAAGTTATTGAATTATTTTGAAGAAGTAAATACTATGAAATAATGGGGTGTTACATTCTTCCCTCATTCAATAAATTTCATCCTCGCAATTTGATATTGTTCATCGAAAATAAACGATGAATATAGAAAATATCTTTGTGGGATAACCCACATCAGAAATTTGGTTTATAAAATTTAGTATTAATAAGAGGAAAATAGAAATGAAAGGGTCACCACCAAATTATGATATCGATTAGGAGAACATTGGTGGAAATTATAAACATATAATTGGAGAAAAAAAACATATTTTTTGGTAGTGATAGAGGTCATCAATCACAAACATGTTTAAAATTGAGGTCCTTAAATTCATCAATCTATGATGATTTAAAATTCCATTTGTACAACAAAACATAAGGTATTAGGATAAAACATTTTTGGTTTTAGGATCCCTTAAATAAATTATAACAATTATTTTCTTCATAGGATAATAGGAGAAGAAAAATATATTCATGAAATTAGAGTTCCATCTTTTAACTAATTTCTACCACTAACTCATCTTTTACTCTACGAGATAATAGAACATAAAAAAATATTCTATTTATCCTATTCGTTTGGGGTTAAAAAAATGAATTTATAATTCCACCACTCAACCTTCTTAAAATAAACTACATTATTTAATACAGGACATCTCGTGGGACAGTGGTAGGTGATACACCCTTGTCTCCCTTCGATTGCGGGTTCAAGTCTCAAGGCCTTGCCGGTCGCGATGGGTTGTCGCCCGACCTACGGGTTGTACTTTTATGGCAATCCAAAATTAATCTCAAACTAGAATTATCCAAAATACTTCTATCCAAACTCACATTCCAACATTAATAAGGAAGTTAAACACAATGAAGATCTTTTTTTCCATGTAAAAGCATGTGAACACCTTCATAATGTTTTCATTTAAAACACTGCAACATCTTGAATTACCATAAAACCTTATTGATTACATTCATGATCCCACATTGCTTATAGAATAATGTATATACTCCTTCTATATAAAAATGTTTAAAACTCCAACAATGACTAATAATTAATCAGTTTCATGGTAGCTAAAAATATCCAATATAATTTATTCAAATCAAACATCTCTTATTTCAAAATCATCTACCTCATCATCGGGACCATATTAAGGATTACCTTTCCTTCAAAAATGTTTTTTCAAAAAAAGTGTAGCTTACTATTAAGTCATTTTTCATATATCCATATAATTTCAATTCCTCAATAAAATAATATTGTAGTACAATCCTTATTAATCACAATAATTCATGTAACCAGTATATTGTTGATACAACACTCAAATAAAATGATTCTATAATAAAAACATAAGAAGACTAGTCATTACTCCTCATATGTGGTATAATCATAACTTAATTATTATCCAATAGCATTATTTGGTGAATACTCCGATGATTTTTACATTGGTTTTCGTAGTGTCCCAACTCCTTGCAGAAGAAGCATTGTACATTTGAAAACTCTTTTCTAACCCTTGAAGTCACGTACATAGTGTCCTTTTTCTCCACATGTATAACAAACTCCCATTCCGTTCAGGCATGTTCCAGGGTGTTTCATCCCACAATTATCACATATGGGTAAATTATTCTTTTTCCCTCTTCCCTTTATCCGTCTTTCTCTCTTCCATCCTTTTCTTCCCTTGCTTCCCTTCAAAGCCATAAGACTCAGTAAACTCCTTAGTTATCTTATCAACACATGATAATATTTATTCATAAGATGATAATATGTGGGAGACTATTTTGCTTCAAAATGATGGCTTAATACCAGGAAAGACATGATCCTTCATATTCTTTGGATCATAAATATAACTGGAGTTCACATTCCTTCTACTGGGCACCATTTCTATACAATAGCATAAACTAGGTCAGTTTATGAATTGCAATGAATAATTCCAAACTTGTAAAATACCTAACTCTAATTGAAAAGTTTATGGATATAATACATAATCATAAAAATGTTTTCTTTGAGTATGTATATACTCATGATCCCATAAAAATGGTTTGTAAAGAAAATGAGAATTATCTTAAGCATATCCCCTAGGAGTGTCGTAACCAAGAGTGCAGCAAGGCCCGTTGTCATGCACCAGTTCCCGTTCGAGTCTAGCTCAAAGAGGTGTTTTTGAGTTTTACCCCTACGTAAATCTGTGCCAGAGCCGCCTCTACATACTCGTATCCAGATAGGGATGTATTGTTCGGAAAACTCACAAAATCTCTACAACACCAAAATTATAGGAATTTATTCTATACTAATCCTCAAATTATATCTAAGGGATATTGGCTCTAATCAGAGTTTATGTAAATCTAGTTTCCAAGGTTATTGCTAAACTTCCTTTGATACCAACTATAATGCCCCGACCCCAGTTACCCAGAGTCGGTGCATTATTTTAATAAATTGGCATGATTACAACTAATTTTGTCCTGAAGGACCGATTAGTTTAGTAGTCTTGGAAAATAAATTACATACATGAATGTTACATTGCACTTTAAGACACACAAAACAACATAATTAATCTTTATGAATGCCATTATTCCATTGGCTTAACCCTGCATATCAATCACAATACCCTTCGTGGAATCATGGTAAAAATAAAACATAGAAAGGGGTGAGCTCAAATGCTCAGTAAGGGTAAGCAATACAGTAGAAACTTTTATAAATAAGCATGAACATTTAAGGAAATGTATAACTAAAAGAAAAGCCTTTTAAACATGAACATCAAAATAATATAGAGAAAATAAAATTAAATAATTCCATTTACTTATTCACATGGATATTATACTAGTCTAATAATCACATTCAATATCACTAGCCACTTTCATAATGATGGAATGCATAATTCCATACTATCATAACCACGTAGCCAAGGCCTCGTGCCAAGACAACAAAAAATATTTTGTCAAGTCCACATGACAAGACACTATATTGTCTCAGGAGACATACCGATACATCGAGGAGCTATAGAGGTCTCCACCTGTTAGTTATTAAGTCCATTTCATTCCCCATATGAATAGGTTTAAACATAACTTAAACATTCATATTAAAACTAGAATAAGAAATGTCAATACTTTCTCCATAAACCATGAATGGTATAAAAATAACACAATCACAGTCAAACATATAACAAAATCTTCAACACAATATGGAATATTTGTATCATGATAAAGAAACTTCAAAAAAAGTTTAAAATCTATTAATTAATTTTGACAGAGATGAAAATGATTTGTAAAACTCTTTGAGGGAAATACCCCATTTTCATGAAAACATTTAAAAGACACACAATTTAGAAATGAAGTCATTTAATGAAATTTTTTAATCAATGTGTCCCATACCACTTTGAAACTTTTGAAAGGAATTAACATTTTAAAAAAATTCATGTCCATAGAAATAAATCCTTAAAACCCATTTGAAGACATAGACATTAAAGAGAAAGTTTTAGAAGAATAAATATTTAAAAAATTTGAAATGATGATTCTATAAAAAGTCCCTAAAAATAATTCATTTGCAAACTTTTTCATAAAACATGGACATGGATAATAAATATGTCCCAGTAGATACGTAAAAACAACCCCAGATAATAATGACATTGTGAAATTAACCCTTACCAATTTGGTAAATTACGAAACATACACCCCATGAAAGAGGTATCATATAATGAATATGTAAATACACATAAACTAATGTGTATTATTCAAATAATACAGTTATGGGTGGTACGTACACCACATATAAGGTAATAGTTGCAATATGGCATGAATCCCACGGGAATAAGGAGTGATATGAAAACCCCTTACCTTGCACTTTCCTTTAGTCGAGCATACGTTTAACCTCCTGTAAGAAGATCGTGGTATGTTATTAAATTAATATAGAAGCATATTAATATTTATGATATAATAAATGATTCATTTATGACTTTATACTACCCATTTAATAATAATTTCCATGTTAAATTAACTTTTTGGGAAATGATTGATTTCTTTATCATACATGTTTTAACTTGTTACTCATGATTGTATCACCTAGATCACGATTTAAATTCATACAGAATATACAACATGATAAATATGTAATATATATTTATAATATAAATATGTATAATAGATATATATATATATGAAATGGAAAACACCGTTTATGGAGATGGTAGTCTGTACGTACGCATAAATGATCTTTCTGTTTTCATATAGTATTGAACGGAAGTAAGTGAATAAGATATATTTAAGTACAAAAATACTTATATATATAAACATATATACATCTAGTAGCATTACTATGTAATATATTACATACTTATTATTAATAAATATTTTTATAATCGTCGATGAATGGTGAACAAGGAAATTAATCTCATCGCGTCGTGGAGACGGTAATCCGTACGTACACACGAGCGAAAATATCATTCGTTTGATATTAAAATAATATATAATTTGATGGTATATAATATATAAATAATACTTATTATGTTATATTTATTATTTACATAAAATACACATCATTATAATACCCATCCAAATAATAATTTATTGAATAAAAATTACACCACGACGTGGAGACGGTAAGTCGTACGCAAGCACGTATGGTGACATGTCATTTAAAGGATGGATAGAATAATGAATATGAATGTACCATATTTATAATAATATTACAGTATATAGTAGATAATGGATTTATTATTTTAGAATAGAAATAACAAATAAAGAAGAAGTTGAAGAAGAAAGGAACATGAAAGAGGGTGGTGAAAACATTATCTCTTCTTCCGGTTCGTCCTTTTGATTTGATCCAAATGGATCCCTAGGTTGGCTTTCTGACCAAACATAGGAATCTAGGATGAAGTGAGGGAATTTTAGAGTGCATTTGGGCAGAGTTTGGTCAAACCAAAAGGCTTTTATGGTGTGAAGAATGTGTTATAAGTTGGGTCCTTTTATAAGGGGGAGGAGGGGCTCTTTAGGAAAAACTTAAAGTATTAATTTATAATAAATTCATATTCAGTTTCTAAAGGCTCAAAAGTTTATTATTAAAAGTATAAAGTGAGGATGGGTCAAAATAATTTCATCCAATATATTTTATACTGGTCTGAGTCATTATAATAATCTTATCATTTAGTTTTAACTCTTGGTTAATTAGTTTAACACTTTCCATGTCACTTTCTATTTTTATAATATATAGTTAATAAACATACTAAATACATCCATGCAACCACAAAGTGTTCCATTAATGATACACCAATAATGATATATCTCCTTTGGCCCACCCTTAGATTTTTATGAATAGAATGTAAATTAATAATATAATATTTTAAAAAAAAAACTCATTTATGTCAATTTTGACACTTCTCAATAATAAATTTTTGATAAAATTGTTACAACTTTATTAATTCGAAAATAATTCATTTAAGAAGACCTCACATGTAATATTAACCAATAAAATTCGTTTATGTCATCAAAACATTCAAATTATATTTATTTTAATATTTAGAATACCAATTATTTGATTCTTTCATTAATAAGGAAAATATTACATCATTATTTTGTAATATATATTTTTACTTTTTCAATGTCTAAAAATTATAAATAAAATACAATTATATAGGAAATATTTTTATATTTTTAATTAATATTTATAATTGAAAATATAACATATATAACCCTATGTAAATTTTTTTTCTAAGAGATATAAGCCTGTGTCATTTTTGTATTTAATTTAACATAATTAATATAAAGTGTCCCTATCACCTACAAGTGGCTCCATGGGGTCCCAAAATAGACCAAAAGATGCCCATGGTCGGAAATGTATCCACCAATAAGGTTAGGACATGTTTTAGTGTAATTTATTATTATTATAATATTATTTTTAACCCTTATTTACTGGATTTACCCTTTAACCATGGTAAAGAACATATTTACCGAAGTAATTATTCAAAATGTCTAAAAATAAAAGTAATCTATTTACACAATTTGGAAATCCAGATTAAAAATATGGAATCCATTTTTCCAAATTCAAAACACAGAAGAGGCAGAAAATAATTTAAAATTAATTCCCGTTGTCAAAACAAAAAGCATGTTTTCAAGATATACTAACTATAAAAATATTGATACTTGTTTATGTCCGGTTTAATTGTGTAATTATGTCAAATTACCATCATTGTATTAAATGGTAAAAATATATTCTAAATATAGTTTAAAACCACTCAAACTCATAATTTATCACTACTAATTATTTTTATTAAAAAAGTTATTTTTAATTAAAATTTTATAATTTTCACTATTCATCAAAGTATTAAAGTTATCTAAAAAGTAACAAAATTTCACCCAAGGCTAAATTAGATATTCTTAATCCAAAAATGAAGTCCATTTTGAGAGATTAAATTTATAAAATTTTAAAAAGTGGGTATTACTATTCATAACAGCTACTTTGATTGGTTGTGGTGTGTGTTAGAACTTGAAGTTGCGTATAACACACGCTAATGTATTATTAAAAGAGAAGCATACCATGGAAGATTGTGGTGTAACATTGTAAATTTTTTATTTCCCCATTCTAAAGAATAAATTTATTTAGTCAAACATATAACAGTATAAATTATTGGATTTAAAAAGTGTTCACTATTAAAAGTTTGTAAAAGTGAATTTTGGAAAAATACTTCTTTTATATGAAAAAAATGAACTTGTTCTTGCAGTATGTCTAAGAAACTCATATCATGGATTCTAAAATTATAGAGATCATATAAACTTCAAAATGTAGTTAATACTATTCATAACCACTTTTTAACAGCTTGTTTGGTAAGTCATGGTGCGCTTGAACTCGGTGTTGCATGTATTGCAAGTTATTGAATTGTTTTGAAGAAGTACATACTATGAAATCTTGGGGTGTTACAGTTAATCCTAGAAACATTTATGTTTTGTAATCCTTTACCACATATTGACGATGTCGTCGACCATCTCTATATATTAAAGCATTTTCTTTAAGAATGATCTATAATCAGATCACCATATTGTGTGTGTTCAATAAAATGATATTCCTTGTACAAAAATCTATATAAGATATGTCTTGTATTAGTATTTTGTTATTCACTCTAATATCATGAATTAACTGAAAATTTTCATGGATGTTATGAAACATTTTTCAAATCTATACCTATATTCTTTTGTGGTAGTATTTGGGAATTATATCTTGGTGTATTGTCACAATCGACACATTCATGAAAAAATTCATAATAATATGTTGGATACAATATTATATAATTTGATATATGATAAAATCAGAAATTTCCACTTTTGGTGGGTATAAAGTTCACTTACTATATCATAATATATGAAAGACAGTTGCATTAGTAGACTTAGATAAGGTAGAAGATGTATTATCCTAAAATGAATAAAATAATATCCATGATACATACGGTATATAGGGGTATATGGTTTTTAAATTATATTAATACATGAATTTTCACACATATATGCACCACTTATGAGTTTTACCAATAATGGTGTGATGTTTATGTGGTTAGAAACATGTGAGACAACCATACACAGGCTGAAAGGTAGAATGAATTCCATACTGATCCTGATTTTTCCAGATCCAAAAAACAATATATAAATCATATTTTTAAACATTATCAATTGGGCTCAGAAAAATTATGATGTATGAGGATAGATTTTTAGCATAAGTGCCTCATATATTGAGTCCACACAAGAGGAAGAAACTCGACCAAGAGTTAGCTGCTATTGTAAATTCCTTGTGATGTGGATACAATACTTAATAGGAGAGAATGTTGTGGTGTATATTGACCAAAAAATACTCAATTTCATCTTCAAATAGAATTAATTGAATCTTAGGAACTAAATATTGACTGAATAACTTCATTCCATTGACATAGATCTAGCATATATACCATAAAACTAAAATGGGTTTGTCAATAATCTGAGCATGTGGAATTATATGATGGATGTTTTTGAGGACATTAGTGAGTGGAATGTTATGGAACTATTTATTGGGATGCATTTGGAGGCTCATGACCATCATTGGTAGTATTTTTACTAATTATTATTAGCTAGCTATTTACATCTTGAGAGATTAAAGATGAGGATGCTATCATATTCTATGGGCTCAATCTTATTGGATATTCTTTTATGGGATGACCTACCACATGGTTGGGTCATTAGAAAGGATAAGATAATATATATTCAATGATGCTTATGGGATTCTTCTAAGATCTAAGAGGAGTTAGAGATTGAGCATCCTTCCTCTATATGGGTTTGGGATCCTGATAATTCAGAGATTTATCACGAATTACACCATCAACTAAGGAGTCTAGGGATGAATGGATAATTTGAAGGGTTTGTTAAACGATGTTACACCAATCAGCTGGGGAAAAAATAACCATGGAGACCGGTGTGGATTTTAAAGCCATTACCTATTCAATAATACGAATGGGGTGAAATATCCATGGATTTAATTATGGGATTTATATATCACTTCAAGGTATTGATGTCATATGTGTGATAATAGTCTGGAGGAAAGAGGCCGTGCATTTTTTTCATATTTAGAAGTATATTTATATTTATGATATTAGGGGGATCTATATTCGTGAAATAATATTCCTCAATGAGGTTCCACATTCTATCTCCCCATACATATATTCTTGTTTCATGCCACGATTCTGAATGTTGTTGTATAGGGCACCATGTTCTTAGATAATTATACATACAACATATCACTAATATACTGATGGACAATATGAGAATATCATATATATTTTTAAGGAAATTCATTAAGAATGCCTCCTTGATTTCCGAGGTTCTAGGGATAATCAATCAAGTCTCACCTGTTTTCTTGTAATAACATCATCTAAGAGACCATACATATGGGTTATTTTGAGGTCCTATATGGTTGGATGTTCCATTCACTGTTTTGTTGTTCATTGTTAGGAGATGCAGAGCTAATGGTTCCTAATATTATTAAGTAGAAATCGAAGAATGAATTTCATATTTGAAATAAGATTTAAATATCATAGTCAAGATAGAAGTCATATACTAATCATCACTGTAAGCCTCAAGAGTTTATAGAAGATATTCATTTTTTCTTATGAGTATCTCTTTGACTAGGGATAGATTGATTTAGAAAGACATATGTTATCACCAAGTCATGTTGGGCCCTATGTAGAGTCATGTGGGTATCCTATTAGTTGCAGTCACCTTAGATGTACTATTCCATCTACGAAGAAGTCCATGTAACCAATCATAACTGAGGTCATTCTGATCCATCACAAATTATTTATCTAAACAAAGTTGATTTGAAGGTAGATATATCATATGAGGAGAATACTATCTGTATTGCTGATCAAGGAATAATTGATCGATAATGAAAAAAATTAATTTTCCAATTGTTGGGAACCTTTGGTATAGGTCCCCAAACCATTGGTATAGCCTATACAAATGGTTTGAGAAGCCATTGTGTTATTTTTTAGGGGGATAGACCAATCCCAATAGCTTTAAAACCCTAAGGACATGTCTTTCCCAATAGTATTACCTATTCCATTAGGAAAGATAAATCTAAAAAATGATACAATAGTGGATTGATCCCAAAACCGGTGGGTTATATATAAAATACATTACAACTATCCTACAATTACATTAATTAATATATTTGGATATATATATATTTATTTGTAATTTGTATATTAATTTTTTTGACTTTATTTGAAAAAATAACTCTTAAAAATTAATCATACTTATCCCAGCAATTATGAAAAACATTGTAATATGTACCAACCAATTCCCAGTGGTTTTCCAAATATGTTCCGAATAGTGGTCACAAAATGTAATTTTCCCAAAAATTTCGGAAAACTATTGGGAAATCCATACCTTTTCCCAATATTTTACCAAGATCATTTGGAAAATTGTTCTCAAAGTGGGCTTTTCCTAATGGTTTTGTAAATCCAATTGTAAATCCACAAAGTTCAC
This sequence comes from Viscum album, assembly GCA_963277665.1. Lineage (NCBI taxonomy): Eukaryota > Viridiplantae > Streptophyta > Magnoliopsida > Santalales > Viscaceae > Viscum > Viscum album. The sequence continues at coordinate 352,727,458 of OY728134.1, read as the reverse complement.
AACTGGTTTCCAAAACCATTTAGAAAATTGTTCTCAAAGAGGGCCATCCTAATATATTTCCAAAAACATTGGGAATGTTGTAACACCCAGACCCTAGAAGCCAGAATTTGGTGCATAACTTTAATACATTGGCATGATTATAATGAATCATGTCTCGAAAGACAGATCAATGTTGCAGTCCTTAAAAATTGATTATGTACATGAACGTTACATTACACATTATAAAATAAAAAAACACAAATGATCCATTGATAATGCCATTAATCCTCTATCTTAACCCTAATTATGAATCATAATACAGTTCTTAGAATTCATAATGCCAATCATCATAACCACATAGTCAAGGCCATGTGCCTAGACTAAAAATAATATTCTTCCAAGTCCTTGTGCCAAGACACTAGTTTGTCTAATGAGACCTACCGAAGCATCGATGATTTATAGAGGGCTCCACCCCTCACTTACTAAGTCTAATGCATTCCACATTTGAAAAGGTATAAAAATAAAATAAACATTCATTTTAAAAATAGCATATGAAATGACAATACATTATCCATAAACCATGACTAGTATGAAAATAACACATCTACTATTAATCATATCACAAAATCTTCAATAAAATAATGATTATTTTTATTATAATAAATAAACATCGTTCAATAATAATATCATTTAAGGGTTGTTAACATCGTAGAAAATGATTCGTAAAAATCTTTTAGAGAAATATCCCTTTTTAATGATATCATTTAAATGACATATAAATGAAGACATTTAAAAGATAGTTTTCAATCAAAGTTTCTCATGCCACTTTGAATATTTGGAAAGGATTTAACATTTTAAGAAATTCATGCCCATATAAATAAATCCATAAGAGCATTTCGAAAAATTGGAAATTAATGTGAAAGGATCAAAAGAATAAATATATATAACATTTAAAATGATGTTTTAGTAAAACTTATATTGAAATAATCACTTTTAAAACTCATTTCTAAAACATGGACAAAGATAATAAATATTTCCCAGTAGATGTTTACATTTAAACAATCTCAGATAAAAAAGAGATTGTGAAATTAACCCTTACCTTTTACATTTCCTTGGTCAAGGGTATGTTAAACTCCTGTATAATAGTTAAATAATAATTATTAAATTATCCTAAAACCACATTCATAAATATGATATGATATATGATCTTCTAATATTTCATTATTTATAATATTTTTTCCTAGTTTCAACGTTTTGGGTGTTAACTGATCTGTTTTCCTTTATATGATTGGTAATGTAAGACTTTTTTGTTATGGATAGGATATATTTTATTGATATCCAGAATAATGTTATGTCATTAAAAAACGTAATCATAAAATGAAAATTATTCTTGAATTGTTACGATGGGGAATGAATCTAATCACGTTCGTGGAGGCGGTAATCCGTACGTACGCATAAACGTTGTTTCCATTTACATAACGAATTGAGTGGAAGAAAATGAATAAGATATATGTAAGTATATATATATATCTCCTGTAGCATTATTATGTCATATATTACATCATTTTTAATAATATATATATTTATAATCACTGTTGAATGGAGAACATGTGAATGAATCTCACCGTGTCGTGTAGATAGTAATATGTACATACGCTTGAGAGAAAATATCATTATATTGATGATGAAATAATATATAATTGGATGGTATAAAATATTTTAAGAATCATTATCATGTCATATTTATTATTTAAATCAGTTATATTCTTTATTATACCCATCCAAATAATGATTTTTTTCCATTGAAAACTACACCAGAACGTGGAGACAAAAAGTCGTATGTACACACGTATGGTGAATATGACATTTTGAGGACTGATAGAATAAATAATATGTATATACGATATTTATAATAATATAATAGTTTGTAGGTGGTACTAGAGTTATTATTTTGGCATGGAAACAAAAAATTAAGAGGAAGTGGAAGATGAAAAGAAATTGAAAGAGGGTGGGGAAATTATTACCTCTTCTTTGGGTATTTCCTTTTGAGTTGATCAAAAAGGCTTCATAGGTTGGATTTGTTATCAATGTAAAGAATCTATTTTTATTTTAGGAATGTTTTGATAATATTATGGCTGGGGTTGGCTGAGCCAAATGTCTTTGGAGGTGCAATTTTGAGAGATGTGGAAGTTCCCTTTTATAAGTGGGGTGATGGTCAGTTTAGGAAATGAATAAAATATTAATTTATTATAACGTCATATTTGGATTATAAAGGCTCCAGATAAATTTATATCAAGACATATGTGGTTATGTGTCAAAATTATCCCAACCAATAGGTTTTATACATGTATATGTAATCATTTTAACCTTGTTTTTTTTATTTAACTCTTAGTTAAATAATGTACTTTTACCGTGTCTTCTTGTATTTTTACACTATATTGTTAATAAACATACTCTAAAAATACAAGAAAACCTCAAGTGGTTAATTAATCACATATATAACATTATTAAAGGTCTTTTTCCGAACCTTAGTATTTTTGGAATATTATATCAACCAATAATATACTATTTTTTTTAAAAAAATATTTAGGTCGATTTTTAAACTATTTGGTATTTTGTTTTTTTGAAAGTCATAAAATCCTTATCACATCAAAAAAAATTATCAAATCATCCATAACATTCCATATAAACATATAAAACTTTTTGATGGTATAAAATCTTTAAAATTATATTTATGATAATATTTATAATATAAACTATTTTAATATTTCATTACATAGGTAATTACTACATCATCATTGTGTCATAAAAAAATATACTTATTCATTCGATAAAATTATAAATAAAATATAATTATGTATTAAATAATTTAATATTTTAATTGAATATTTAGAGTTGAATTTTTCTTATATATAACCCAATATTAAAAATTGCTTATTTAGTATACATTGAATTTAACACCTTTAACTATTATTTAAATAAAATAATAATAAATATCCTAATCAATTCCATGTAGGCCTAAAGGATCAAATTTTTTCATAAGGTTGTTTTTGGTCAACTTAAACTTATCCAATAGAATTATGAAATGAGTTATGGTAATTATAATATCATTTTTACTTTTCATTAACCTATTTATTTTTAAAAGTGGTAAATAAAAGTCAAAATTTACTATTCACGCAAATTTATTTTCATCATTTTGAATCACATTATATATATTTATTTCAACTATGTCTCTCGAATTTTGGAAATTCAACTCACATAAGTGTAAAAATTATGTTTTCTGCAAATTTGGTAACGTGCATAGTAGGTGGGTAAAATATGTTAAAAAGTTCAATAAAATTTTATACATCTAATTTTATATTAAATTACGTCAATTAATTAAATTGAACTTATATAGGTATTATATATCTATTTTTTGGTAAAATAAATTATAAAAAATAAATACTTATTTAAATAAAAGACGTTGTTATATAATAACACGGTGTTTTTCACTATTCATCAAAAACTGAAACTTTTCAGAAAAATAAAAAAATTCACCCTAAGATAATTTTGATATTATGAATTAAAAAATTCAGTCACTTTTAAAAATTAAAAACAAATAAGTAGAATTTTTAATTTAAAATTAAATCCCTATTGTCAGATACAAAATGTATGTTTTTAAAATGTAAAAACATTCAAAAGATGGACTTGTGTTTATGTCAAATTTAAATGTAAAATTACTTACAATGACCAAAATTGTAATAAATGATAAAAAAATATAATCTAATTATACTTAAAACCCATTTAAATTCATAATTTATGACTATAAATTACATCGATTAAAAAAGTTGTTTTCAATTAATATAATGTATTTTTTATAATTCGTCAAAATAAGAATGTTATCCGAAAAGTATGTAAAACTTATCAAAAAAAAATCTCATGTCTCACTTCTAATGAATATTTTTATTTCATTAAACGTAATATATAAAATTGTCACTTATTTGTTTTAAAAAGTGTTTTCCATTTAAGAACAGTAAAATTTTATTTTCTGAAAAATAATTCTTTTATCTGAAAAAATGAATTTTTTCTTATATTATGTATAAAAATCACAAAATATTGATGTTAAAATTATATAGAGTATATAAAATTTAAAACACTATTAATATTATTCATTATCGCTTATTGAACGACTATTTTGGTAAGTTGGGGTGCGCTCAAACTCGGTGTTGCATGTAGCACAAACTATTGAATTAATTTAATGAGATAATTTAATTTGAATTCTTGGGGTGTTAAATTCTCTCCTCATTCAATAAATTGCCTCCTCATAGTTTGAAATTGTTCTTCAATAATAAATGGTTAAAAATAGAAAAATACCATTATTGAAAACCCACATCGAACATTGGATTAATAAAATTCAGTCTTAATAAGTGGGAATGTGAAATGAAATGGTCACCACCAAATTTAGATATCGATTAGGAGAACATTGGTGGTAGTTAAAGACTCATAATTTTAAGGAAAACATAAATATTTATAGGGTGTGATTTAGGTCAACAATCACAAACATGTGTACAATTGAGAGCCTCAAAGCCATCAATCTATGATGATTTAAAATATCATTGATTCAACATAATATAGGGTTTTAGGATAACAAATTTTTTGTTTTAAGTTCACTTACCTAAAATTTAAGAATTAATTTATTCATATAATAACAAGAAAAAATATACTAGAAAATTAGTGATTCATCCTTTAACTAATTCCTAACACAAACTCATCTTTCGCACCAATAGATAAGTGAATTCAAAAATATTTTATTTATTCTAATCTTATAGGGTTCAAAAAATAATTAATTTATAATTCATTTGTCAAACTATTTAAAAAACTACATTTTGGAAACCAAGACATCATGTAGGCAAGTGGTAGGTGATGCACCCTTGTTTCCCTTAAGTTGTGGGTTCAAGTCTGGTGGCCTCTACAGGCGAGAAGAGTTGTCTCCCATCCTCCGAGTTATCCATTTGATGAATATACAAAAATAATATCAAGAAATTATTGAAACTATACAATAGTGTTCGATGACAAACTTAATAGATTCCAACAATTATACTTATCCAAAATACATATGTCCAAACACACTGTCCAAATTTTGTAAGGAAGGTAATCATAATTAAGATCCTTTCTGTCTTGTAATAATACATTAATACCATCATCATGTATTCTTTCATAATACTATAACACCCTGAATTACCATAAATCCTTATCACATTCATGCTCCCTTATTCCTTATTGAATACTACATATACTCCTTCTATCCAAAAATATTGTAAACTCCAACAACGAAGAAATATAAAAATCATTAATCATTTTCAAGGTATTGAAGAATATCTAATATAATTTACTCAAATCAATAATATATTATTCCAAAATCTCTAGCTCAGTATCAGAACCATATTATGGTTTATCTTTCTCTCAACCATATATTTTCCAAAAAAATTAACCTTCAATTGAGTCACTATTCTTGGTTTCACACATTCTTAACTCCTTATTGAAATGGTACTGCAGTACAATCCTTTTAAACTCAATAATGTTTATAACATGTAAATCATTAATAAAATACTAAATTGACACAATACATTAATATCAATATATGAAATATAATCTATCCTCTTCATCGTTGTTCATATCATAACTTGATTGTTATCCAATAGCAGTATTTGGGGTACACTCTGATGATTTAGAAATTTCTTCATGTAGTGTCCTGAATCCTTGAAAATAAGGCATTGAACATTATAAACATTTCTCATACACTTTCAATCACATACTTTGAGTCCTTTTTCTCCACACTTATATAAAACCGTCATTCCCTTCATGACTTCACCATGGTTATTCTTTACACATTTATCACATATGGGAAAATACATCTCTCCCCTCTTTTCATTATCCATCTTTCAGACTTCCATCCTTTTCTTCTCTTTCTTTCAATCAAATCCATATGAATCAAATAATTAATTACACATCTTATTAACACATGATATTTTTTTTAATAAGGTGATAATATGTGGGAGATTATTTCCCATTTAAATGTTGGGTTAATACTATGAAAGATATTATTTTATAAATCCTTCGATCATTTGTACTACTAGAATTATCATTCATTCTATGAGGCACCATTTATAAACAATGGAATACATTAGGATAGTTAATAAATTCAATGCATAATTCCAAACTTGTAAAATACTGAACATAAATTGAAAAGATTATCCATATAATTTATAATCAGAAAATGTTTTCTTGGAGGATTTATTTATTCTTAAATCCTTATTAATAGATTTTAATGAAAAAGTAAATTATCTTAAGCATATCCCCTAGTAGTGTCAAAATCAAGAGTGTGGAAAGTACCGTAGTTGTGTATCAAGATACCCCAGGTCAAGACCAATACTCCTTGTCAGTTTTTTTCACTCCTAGTTACATCTGTGCTAGTGCCACCTCTACCTGCTCGTATCCAGATAGGGATGTATTGAATAGAAAATTCATAAAATCTCTACATTACCAAAATTCTTGGGATATTATTATATAAATATCAACAAAACTATCTTTGGGTAATGTTCTCTAATCAATTTTTATTTAAATCTATTTCCTATGTTTTTTCTAAACTTCCTCTGATACCAACGGTAATGCCCTGAACCTAGAAGCCTAGAGTTGATGAATTATTTTAATTCATTTGAATAATTACAAGGAATTAAGTACCGAAGGATTGATAAATTTAGTATTCATGAAAAATAAATTACATAAATGAACATTACATTACACAATAAGAAAATAGAACACAACATAAATGATCCTTTGCGATCTCCATTATTCCCCTAGCTTAACCGTACTTATCAATCTTAATACACTTCTTAAAATCCTGGGAAAATAGAACAAAACAAAGATGTGATCTCAGATGCACAGTAAGGATATGAATATAGTGGTAACATTCCCAAATAAGAATAAACATTTAAGAGAACGTATAAGACTAAAACACAAGCCTTTAAAACTTAAATTTCATCATAATATTGAAATGATAAATAAAATAATTCCATTTAATCATTCACATAGATATTCTACTAGTCGAATAATTACATGTAATATCAATAGCAAATTTCATAATGATGGAATGCATAATTCCAGGCATCATAAAAACATAGTGAAGGCCTTGTTCCAATTATACAGATATTATTTTTAAGGCCTTGTTCCAAGACACTAGTTTGTTTCATTATAACAACCGATACATCTAAGAGCTATTGAGGGTTCCACCCGTCACTTTCTAAGTCCAACACATTACTCATATGAAAAGGTTTAAACATAACATAATTTTTTTTATTAAAACTAGCATAAAAAATTTAAATACATTGTCCATAAAACAATGAATGGTATAAAAATAACACATCCACTATCAAACATATCACAGAACCTTCAATACATTATTAATTATTTGTATCATAATATGTCAACCTCGAACAAGAATAATATTCCATAAAGGATGTTTACAAATTTCAAAATGATCAGTAAAAATCATTGGGTGAAATATCTCATTTTCATGAAATCGTTTAAATGTAATATAAAAGAGGACATTTAAAAGATAGTTTTGAATCAAAGTGTCTCATACCACTTCAAATATTTTTAAATGAATTAACATTTTAAAACAATCATGTCCATATAAATAAACCCTTGAAACCATTTTCAAAACATGGACATTAATGAGAAAAGTTTAGAAGAATAAATCATTAAAACTGTAAAAATGTTGTTTTAGTAAAATGTCCCTTAAAATAATCCCTTTTAAAAATCAATTATTTAACATTTACATGTATAATAAATCTGTCCTAGTAGATACTAATGTAAAAACTAGCTCAGATAAAAAAGAGATTGTGAAATTAAACCTGACCTTGTACTTTTCCATGGCCAATGGTATGTTAAACTCTTATATGATAGTTATATTATTGTTATTATATTATAAAAAAACCACATAAATAATTATTATATAAAATATGATATTCTAATATTTAATTGTTAAAAATATTTTAGTAGTATATTCATTTCAGGGGTTAACTGATTTCATTTCCTTTAAATGCTTGGTTACATAATACATGTTTGTTATGTATAGGATGTATTTTATTTTTATCCATAATGATATTAAGTTCTTAAATAATATTTTTAATCATAAAATTAAAATTATTATTGAATAATTATTTCTGGAAATGAATCTCATTGCGTTCATGGAGATGGTAATCTGTACGTACGCAAAAACATTGTTTCAGTTTTCATATTGTATTGAACGAAAGTAATTGAATAAGACATATGTAAGTAAATCTATATATATATCCTGTAGAATAATTATTACATATATTACATACTTTTTAATAATATAAATTTTTATAATCATCATTGAGTTGTGAATGTGGTAATGAATATCATCACGTCGTGGAGATGGTAAACCTTACGTACGGATGAGCGACAATATCATTATATTGATGGTGAAATCGTATGTAATTGGATGGTATATCATATTTACCGAATCATTAATTGGTTAAATTTATATTTTAAATCATTTATACACATTATAATACCCATCCAAATAATGAAGTGGTTGAATAACCAACAACACCACGACATGGAGACGGTAAGTTGTACGTATGCACATATATTGACTTTTTCATTTAGATGATGGATAAAATAAATAATATGTTTGTACTATATTTATAATAACATTAATGTCTAGAGGAGGTAGTGGAGTTATTATTTTTGCATGGTAACAACAAATAAATAGGAAGTGGAAGATGAAATGAACATGAAATAGGGCGGTGAAATTATTACTTCTTAATCGGGTGTTTCATTTTGAGTTGATCAAAAGGGCCCCATTGGTTAGATTTATGATCATTGTAAGGACTCTAGGTTGATTTGAGTTATGTTGGGAGGATACATGGGCAGGTTTTGTCTAATCCAAATGCCAATCGTTGTGTGATTTTTAGAGAAGGGGAAGTAACCTTTTATAAGAGGGGCGAGGGTCACTTTAAGAAAAGATAAAAATATTAATTTATTATAAAATCATACCTCGTTAATAATGGCTACAAATGAATTTTTTTAGAGACTTAGGTGTCTACGGGTGATAATAATTTCAACCAATATGGTTTAGAATTTTTTTGGTTACCATTTTAACCTTATCATTTATAAATAACTCTTAGTTAAAGAATTTATCTTTTACTGCGTCTTCTTGTATTATTAGACAATATGGTTAATAAACACACTCCAAACATACAATATTAACAAAATTGGTTCATTAATGTCATATATAATATTACTTAAGACCTTTGGATGAACCTTATATTTTTTGATATATTCTATCAACCAATAATAAAGTATGTGTTTTAAAAAGTATTTGATGTCAATTTAGACAATATTTTGTTTTTTGTTTTTTTGAAAGTCATGACAACCTAATCACATCAACAAAAAAATCTAATCCACTTTAACATGTAATAATATCCTATAAAATTATTGGATGGAATGAAAACATTTAAATTCTATTTATTTTAATATTTATAATATAAACTATTTTAATATTTAATGAATAACGTAATTACTGCATTATCATTGTGTCATAAATAAATTTAATAATATAATATGTGAAAATTATAAATAAAATACCATTAAGATGAAATGTTTTATTCTTTATAATGATTATTTAGAGTCGAATTTATCTTATGTATAACTTTATATGAAAATGTTTTACTTAATAAACATTGAATTTGACACTTTTAACTCTTTTTTAAATAAAATAATAATAAATTTCCTAATATAATAAAAATGGACCTAAACGGTCATATATTATTCTTAAGGATGTTTTTTATCTAATTATACTATTCCAATATAATTAGGACATGTGATGGGGTAATTATAATATCATTTTTACCGTTAGTTAACTTATTTACTTTTCAACATGATAAATAAAAGTCAAAAGTAACTATTGAAAAAAAATTATTTTAATCTTATTGAACCATATTTTACTTACTGAAGTGAATCATGTCTCTTAGAGTTTTGAAATTCAACTCATAGAGGTGGTAAAATTATGTTTTATGTAAATTTACTAATGTCCCAAGAAGGTGGGTAAAAGAGGTTTAAAGGTTCAATTAAATTTATACACAGAATTTTATTATAAAATTACTCCAATGAATTACATTGAACTTATATAGGTATTATATATCAATTTTTACATAATATAAATTTAAATAAAATAGATAATTACTTAAATAAAATGGTTGTTTTAAATGACAACGTAGAGTTTTTCACTATTCATCATAAATTAAAAGTTTTCAGAAATATACCAAAAATTCAACCTAAGATAATTTTTATATTCTATTCAAAAATGAAGTTTATTTTACCAAACTAATAGAATTGAAGTTCCATTTATTAATTTAAAAATAATTCTCATTTTCAAAACAAAAAAGCAGGTTTTAAAAAAGAAAAAACTATCAATAGATTGACATGTGTTTTTGTCTAATTTAAATGTGAAATTATTTATAAATACCTAAATTGTATTAAACGATAAAACTATAATCCAATTATACTTCAAAACCTTTCAAATTCATAATTTAACATTATAAAATATTTCGATTAAAAAAGTTGTTTTCAATTAAAACATAGTATTTTTCACTATTCATCAAAATATAATTGTTATAAAAAAAGAAAAATAAATTATCAAAACTAGAATTTTTTAACCTTATTCTAAAAAAGAATTTAATTTCCTTAAATTTAATATATAACAATGTCATATATTGGTTTTAAAAGGGTTTTCCATTAAAAGGATGTAAAATAAAAGTTTTTAAAAAATACTTCCTTTATCTGAAAAAATGATTTTTTTTTATATTATGTCCATGAAACAAATAATATAGATGTTTAAATTATATAGAGTATATAATATTCCAAATTTAGATAATACTATTTATAATTACTTTTTGAACGTCTAGTTTGGAAAGTTGTGGTGCGCTCGAACTCAGTGTTGTTTGTAGCGCAAGCTATTGAATTACTTTAATGAGATAACGTACTACAAAATCAGGGGGTGTTTCAAAAGGTGGTCTAAAATTCAAGTTTCCCCAATAGTTTTCCTAAACTATTTGGAAATCCATACACTTTCAAAATGGTTTTGGAAAACAATGGGGAAAAGTGGTCTCAATGTGGGATATTCCAAACATTTTTCCAAAACTAATGGAAAATGTGTTCCAAATTTGGGCATTCCCAATGGTTTTGGAAAACTATTGGGAGTTGTGACCTATATTAATTTATTTTACAAACCATTCGTATATATTCATTGGTAAAGGTCATATTTCTTGTAGTAGTTTTCTTATAAAAATTTGTTCATCTATTAAAGGGTCAATGGAATATGTCTTATGTACATGATGAGACATAGGAGCAAGGGGATGTTGTATATGCCACATGTCAGTAGTTATTCACTGATGAATCATTACAAAGCATTCATGTGAAATTCATGAATAATTTTATTGAACAATATGATTGATAAATCATATATATTATTAGTGGTAAAAACCATTTATTTCATATTTAAAATGATCATCCAATTCATATGGGAGTGAATACTGATGCCATTATGTAAACATGGGTTTCAGGGGATTTAATGGAGCTTGGAGCATGGGATTTAATAGGAGGAAGTCTGGCCACACAGTCAGTAAAAACCGTGCTACACAGTGATCACAATTAGATCAGACTATGCGGGTGGTCTAGTAGCATTTTCAAGACCACAAGGATTGTTGAAACCATGTAACTGTAGATGGAATACCCATGTTCTTCATTTAGTTTTTTAAAATAGAGAAAATGTAGGGTCGGAAAATGGTTTTTCTAACTATGTGATATGACCATATAATATAGTGTGCCAGTCTGTGAGCCACACATTGTTAGAACACAGGTTTTCTAACTATGTTTCCAAACATCACATACCGATAAATTATGGGTAAATAACCCTTTTCCCATTTTGGGATTTATTTTATTAACCAAACTATTATTTTCTTTTTTACTCTATAATTTATCCCCTCAACCTCTCATAAAGGTTTTATTCCATGATTATTTAGGCCTTTATATTTCAACATTGTTAGGACTCCAAATTGATTGTTGTCAATTGTGTCTGATAGCCACCATTTATTTCTCTATTAAATGGTTATAATTTACCTATACGTATCATGAAACCACCCAAATATTATAAAATATCAATGAAAAAAATTAGAATCTACCCTTCGGGCATGTTTAATAGTAGTTTAACCCACGATGGGTGGCCTATATATTTTATCATCCTTTTTAGGAGTTTTATAAAAAAAATTCTTGTTATAATAAATGATATGATTTTAAGGTAGTATTAATTGAATTAAAAAAGGAGTAATAAGAGATAAATCCCTTATGAATTTGGATGGTGTATTTCCTAGTCAGTATTTAAATGTTTTTTATATAGTAGTAACCAATTAAGATAAATCAAGGGATTCATGGGATGATAGGCCATATAAGATATGCCTTGTGTTGATAAACTATCTAAAGTGAGTTTAGATTCAGAAAACATACATTGGCCAACTGAACAATGTAAACATAAATGGTACGTTTATCCATGGATCCCATAAATATTCTTATTTCCAAGATATGACTAAGAGGTAGGGTTAAACATAGGATCACTATAGATGAAATCATAGCGGTCTAATAATTTAATAATTATAATGAAAATATTATTTTTTACCTCGGGTGACACAAGGGTTCTTATAAAACACAATTTATTAACATAGAGGGCTGAAAGTTGTTATTTCATGGGCAATACATAGACCACCTATGTGAACTTCCATGTAAGGGATCAAATTATAGATAATTATATATGCCACAAGTGACACCTGGTCCCTCTACATTGATATCCATGGATGAACTACGAGTGGGGTGATGTTATAAATCACGTAGAGAAACTCCATGATTCATATTATGGATTCCTATGATGGAATTGAATGGTGTTTGGTTCATGATATACTAGAGTGATACCTAGGACCAAAATAATTAAGATGATATCAAGTTCATTAGAATTATTAAATGAAATTATAATATGATTCATCATCAATGCCGATCAGATTCTAAAATTCAATTTATGTATTAAATATTATTAGTTTATTTATGATACTAATCTTGATATATATGATACATGGGGGATAAAAGGAATATGAACCAATTTCCAAAAAATAATTATAATTAAATCAAGATAGAAAAATTACATAGAGTAAATCCAACATAGGCCGAATCACGTAGTAGAGTATAGGTGTTCCATAAGATCCTAAAAATATTGGGTTATTTGTTACCAGATATTATTTATAGATTTATTATTCCAATCACAACATTTATTATAAAATAATATATATGATGGAATTAGACATTGTTTGTGGTGGCCCACTCAGATTATCTCACCCGTTAATTTGGAAACCATTTGGTACCCAATCATACATCACAGATGTATGTAGGGACATGGGAAATAAATCAGTTATCAGTACATGGATGGTTGTATAAAGGGAGTGGGGGATAACAATACATAGCTATGTATTGTGATACAATATGACGATAGTTTTATTAGTATTGTTTGTTAATTTTTTATAGCTATATGTTTGTGTTCGATCTATATTTTCAACTTGTATTTCCATTGGAATAGTACGCTATAGTCATTATTTCGTACATGACATTTATTGATGTGATTACATGGATATTCATATGATTTTTGTTTTCTATTATTCTAGTTAGTAAAATTTTATATGCTTCATCCATTGTTTTTATGATTAAAAAATGTGCTAAAAATTGATCATTAGGCTATAATATCGCCTCTATTTTACAAAAACCCTCATTACTAGTCATAAGCCTCTTACGTGTAGGGAGGTACGCTTGATGTCCTGTTAAAAACCATGTTCGGTTACTGTGTAGTGAACCAGGTATGAGAAGTCGAAATAAATAAATTATATAAAAATAAATGTAGATTAAAAAGGTTTCAATGTCGAATATTATGATAATTATGTTTTTTAATAAGAAGTTATAGAAAACTCAACTAATCTTGGAAATTATTTTGGGGATTCTTTTTTTATGGTTAAAATCCATGAGATGTGTTTTGATATTGTGAACTCTAGTTTGTATTATATGGTGTATGTAATACCATATTTTATCATTATTTATATGTGTGTGTGTGTTTATGATATTTTAATTTCCATTTCATTTTGACCTTCCAATTGATACATTACCATTAATGTATGTGTTTTTTTAGACTCAATTTTCTTTCAATGATTTATTATAGATCATCATGAAATTATTTCATATATTTTTAGAATATTAGGCTATTTGGTTTAGTAATGTTGTATTTTATCATTCATTTTTATCTATTTAAAATTTATCCTCATCAAACACTTTTATTAAAATCACTAGATTAATGAACTATTGTATCATTAATAGATTTTGTTATCTAGATTTTTTTCATCATATAAAAATTTTATTTGTGGAGGATAATTCTTCTATGTTTTATAAATTAATTAACTTAAAAGTTTATAACATATTTAATCATTCATCTATAGGGAAAGTGTTAATTTTTAAATCAATGAATCATTCACAATTAATTTATTTGAGATTAAAGTAAAAGTTTTTTACAATTAAAATATCATATACTTTAATGATTGGATTTCTTCATTCCTGAGCTCATTTTCAACAAAATGTAGTCCTTTATTTTTTGACACCCATATATTTATTTACTCTTCTGAACTCCATATTTTCCATCTACAAATTTTAAAATTTAATTTTTAATACATCATTACATGATGTGGGTTTTAAAAAAAGGTATTTCAAAATATTTTGAAGGATTTATGTACATTCAAAATAAAATTTCTTCTCATCCACTCTATATTAATTTATTATATCCTTTATGTCTTTTCAATGAAATATTATGGAAAATTCATAATATTTTCGTAAAATTCCAATCCACCTATTTAAATACTTTAAGACATAATCAAGGTTTTATTATTTAATATTAAATTTAAATGTAAATGATTTCATAATTTTTTCCATTAAATTTTTTGAAATATTGACATATTTTTAATTGATCAACTATTTAATTTTACATTTTAAAATTTAATATTTTTCTAATGTTTTCATTTGATATTTTTGAAAATTAATTTTCTCAACTAGAATAAAATTATCATTTATACCAAAGATAAAATAATTTTTTAAGAAAATATGAATTTCTACCATTTCCTATTTGTCTAGAATTTGTTAGTTTTATTTTAAATTATGTTTCATGAATAACCCTCTAATTTTTCGTATAAAATACATTTTTTATATGATTGAAGATTTTTAATTGACATGTTGAGACAAATTAATTAATTTATTATCAGTGAGTTAATAATTTGTAGTCTGATGAGCACCATTGATGTAGACGAGTGAAAGAATAATCAATGAATTTTTTATTTCAAGATGTAATTATTGGTGATATTATGTATTAAATTAAAAACCTTTTTTAGGAATAATTTAAGGTGTTTATATTTTTTTAATAATTGGAAATTTCATTGAATAAGTTATTCATAAAAAATAGGCCATTACATAGCATTCAGTTGGGATCGGTCAATTATATTTACTGGAGTTATGTTAAATGAAATTTCATCCAGACTATATGAATAGATTGCAGTGGTAGGTAGAAAATTAGATCTATATATATCATAAAAAACGGTAATGTTTGTTCACAATGCACATTGGATTGGGTGAATCCACAATGCAAGGAAGCATGCCAGTGTGATATATGTGTGATCGTATGGGGAGTTAATTAACTACTCATTGTCGAATAAGTAATTCCAAAAATTTAGTCATTATGTAGATCATGGATGAGAAGAACATAAATATAGGAATATATGTTTATGTGTAAATACAACTCTCTCATTGAAAAGATATAAATATCATGAGGATAAATAATATGGATCCATGTCCCATTTTAAACCATTCACCCACATTAACTCATGTGTTCTTTAGACATCAATCATTCCAGTGACCATTCTAAATCGATATATTTATATGGTTATTTAAATTTTTTTAGAGAACCTATCATGGTTAAAACATTATTAGCTGATCAACTGTATGAGTGGTGAATGAGAGAAACCAAACGAACAATAAATCTATAATTTTTATGATCTGACATGAATATGAGGTAATTCCATAGGGAAGAGAACAAATATTCCATGAATTTCATCATTCCATACACTCAATGATCATTCAATGCAGTTTATTATAAATAAATTTCATAAGGATTTTGATCCAATTATATTATTCATGAATAAAGAATCTATCATATAGTCCTTTAATAAGATAAATAGTTCATATCTTATTTTCATAAATGAATCAGTCATGCATGGATCCCCCATTATGATGGATGAACATCCATGATTGTTTGCGTGTTTTATTAACAACCACATGTGGTTTCTATAGAACACTGTGAAACTCATAAAAATAGAGTTTCTATGTGTAGCATTAATCACAAAATATCCATCCTATTTTCATTTCACATGATTTTGTAAGGAAAAGAGTTTTAGACATGTCCTATGATTATTCTTATCCTCTAAAAGATCATGATATAGATTGATATGCCATGAAAATAATGAAATTTAACATGCATGCTTGAATATTGATATCCATGGATATTATATGTTCAAATAAGCTCATATTGGATCCTGAAATTCAAGATATTTATTAAATTAATCATAAGAAAATTTTATGAATCTTTACATGAAATAATAATTTCATGATGACCAATAAAATTTATAAGAGGTCTCGCTATTTTATATAATAAGTCATGTTGATTTCTTATATATTAATAGTTCCCTCAATGATAAAATTAGGATATTCAATGTGTTATTCAATGTATTCATAAAAACGATGGGACATGAAGCATCATGCATTCCATGAATGAAGATGATGATTTCATGACATAGTCAATGGGGATTATATTGTTGTTATTTAAAAACACCAAGAGATATTAATATCGTAGATCATTGTGTATTTCAAATGAGGAAAATTATGAGGCCACATATGATTTAACCAGGTTGAATTTTATATAATAATATATATAGTCGTGGAAAGATGTACGAGGATGATCCATCATGTGGGATTCATTTATACATGCAAACATGAGAAATAAAAGGATCCATGATTTACAAATAATCCATATAATACAATAATAAACACAAGATCATCATAGTGTTAAATGATTCTGTAGTTATTGAAATCTTTAAGATAAAACTAGATGTAGAATACCAAATCATTCATGTATTTAATATGAAATTAATTGAGGATATATTTTAGGATTCAATAAATTAAATTAAAAATAAAATTACTACTCGAAGATATATATGGCTTCAATGTTTAAATCATGGGAGTCAAATTATAATTTGAATTATTTAAATAAAAATATTTATTACTATTTTATTAATGTTTTCAATGATTTTAATATTATCAAATATATTAAAAATATAGATTACCACATTCCAGGAAGATGAATACGATTTATTATGGATAAAATATTGACTGATTTTTGGGAGGTGATATGGTATTTGTATCGAGGAGATATTATTAAGAGAGTAATCTGTATCACTCATGATCTGGGGAAGAGTGTCAAAACAATAAGTTTTGAACCTCTTGAGTACGTAACAATTCAAAACATCTGATCAATATTATCATGGAGGATGATCATACTACATTGTAGTTTATAATAAATCAAAGTGGGGAACAAGATCATTATGTAGTGTATCTAAAACATAGAATAGAATTTTATATTCTAATGGACTCTAAAATATGAGGAACATAATTTGACTCCATATTGTCAGAAATGGATTTTCAAAGGTTTTAGTAACAATTTTAGTAGTGTGGAACCTATCATGGTGGATATATCCTTTAAAACAAGTAGTTTACTATTCTGATTATTCCTTATAAATAATTTGATTTCTAAAATCTCTTTTACCAAAATAACTATCATTATGATATGAGTTTTTATTAAGTGGATCATGATCATTAACCACTTCAAGAAGTATAATTAAAAATAATGTCACAATATAATTTCCACTGACCCCCATTTATGAGTTGTATATTTTCCCTAGGGGACTATAAGGTTTATCCTAGTATAAAACCCCTCTATAGATCCTAGAATATTTCATGAGAGATTTCGAATCATAATTTAGTCTATGGTTGAGGTGAAACAATATTCAATTAAAATATTTATAATAGATAAGGAAATAATATATTCCACAATATTCAATCACATTAATTATAAGTGGCAGATACTACGATGGTGAGTTATACCCCGGTTACTGAAGAATTATCTATAACTCTTGCTGATAAGAGGAATCATCACACTAGGGGGAATGTTACTATACCATATCTAATCCTGAATATTTTTTAAAAAACAAAACATACCTCTCAATTCCCAATTATTTTAAATGATTTTAGATACATTACATGGAATTTAATGCAAAGATTGTGGTTATTACCCCAGAAAAACATGATGGTATTTTCCTTAATTTAGTCTATAGATTAACATGAAATGGAATAATGTGATTTTATCCCATGAGGGGGGTAAACATTGAGAAAATTATATCATTGTAATAAATTTAATTGAATCAACAAAATTAGGACATATTTAAAAAGTAAATGAAAATTTTATTGAAATCATATTCAAAATCCAAACTCTTTATTTTTTTAAATAAATATTATAAAATAGAGTTTTGATTTATAAAAATGATATTAAAATTAAATATTACTTATATTTTCGATTTACATTTTGATGTGTTTACTAAAGCCTACAATATTACATGTTTCCTGATAAATCCATAATCCCCAACTTGAGAAATAATAAATATCTGAATATAGTGTCACATATGGGAGTGTTTATATACAATATATGGAACTATGATTATGCCACTCTCTTTTCAACATATAGTAATCTGATATATACTTATAGATAAAAAAATAAAGGCCCTTTTCTATGTGGAACATGTTATATTATCCATATCTTTAAATTGACTCAACTAATTATCCAAAACGGGGGGATTCATATTTTCAAATAGAATATTGAAGTGTAATAAATAGTGAATGTTCAATTTTAATTTTTTTAAATAAATTGGATAAATAGATAATCCAACATATTGAATTTAAATATTAAATATAGGAATTGAAAAAAATAAAGATAGGGGATTGATTGAATATGAAGAATATAAATATTCTAGTATTTCATAATGTGATTATTAGTGGGATTAAGATGGACATGAGATATTATTTATATGTTTTCATGATTTTCTTTAATATATAAAAAAAATTAATAAATAATATTCTAATTTTTTTAAGAGTTTATTAAAAAATTATCCAATCCCTAATATGAAAAATTTCCAACTAAACCACACATTTGGGATATATCCTCATATACATGGGAGTTATCACATATGGATAGTTCAATATGGAAGGGATAATAATGGAACTAGAGAGACTAATTAAGTAGGCATAGAGTGAACATAAGTGTGTGTGGAGAGACATTGTACCTAGAAAATATAGAATGAGTGTTTTGTAAATGTATATAGAGCCCACCTACTATGAATGGATGAATCACTATTACAAGTAATTTTCTTATTATGTTGTGTAGAGAAGTGATCCACTACAGTTTGGGATCATAATTTTGTGATGAAATATTACTCCATCATTTTAATGATAAATATAATACCCAGATTAATCAGATGGAACTAAATCTCATCTTAATCCCTGCAATCAATCTCATTCTAGAATTCATTGGCCATTATCTATTCCTTTTACCCTTCCAATTTCACATGATCATCTTAAGATCCCTAAAATGGCATAATTCATCATAATAGAGATTGTGGTTATCTTGAGGTGATTATTCTTATTTATATGGAGCACCTTCTATTAATATAATATTTTTAATGGATTGGTCAAATGTATTGTGATGGAGATCAACGAAAGGAACACGTAATATAAAATTAATATGTTATTTTGAAAAAAATACGTCCTATTTTATAGGAAGAATATTTTTTCTTCCTCAAAAATATTACCAATTCTACAAGGTTTTCCAAAAATCATCAAATATTATAACCTTTGGATATTATCTTCCAAAAGAAGAATCTTCAAGATGATCCATCCAAGTGTTGAATGTTCATATCCTCCATGCATACATGAATCAATAATGAATGGATCACTTATGAAGATATATGAGATTCCATGAGTGTGTGTATATATAATGAGAAACAACACGTGTTTTAACATCCCACACAACCCCAGAGGCTAGGAATGAGGGATGTAATTACTTTTCTTTATGTGAAAACCCCAAGACACTAATGGAAGTAAATAAATTCCAAGGGATTCATCAAAAATTGTGGGATTATCTTTCCTTTTAAAATAAAAAACTAAACCATGAATAAAAATAACCAATAACCACTACATAATGAATGATAGTAATGTAACATAAATCAATGTAAAAAAATATTTTAATAATACATTAATCAAAAAAGAACCATGCCAGAGTAAATTGTATAAGACAATACCAACAAATCTCAATGACTCCAAAGAAACCCCTCCAATGCTACCCAAATGTTCAATTATGCAACTCTACATGCCATGATCAATTTTTCATGATGAATCAATAATTAAATAAGATAATTTTCTTTATCCATGACTCTATAAACAATATCGCCAAACAAACCTAAAATTACAAGAATGGGGTGAGTATTTATGTAATGTTGGTTTTCCCAAAATGGCATCCATACTCATGCCACTAGGATAGAACATGTTAGTAAATTTAAATAAATAAATTATATAAAAACATTAAAATAATTTATATCAATTTCATAACATTTATAACCCAAATAGTTTTCATACAAAAATATTTCTCTAATGAATACCATTTCCAAGGAAAATAGCCAAACCATTTTTTCTAACCATTTCTCGAATCCCATTTTGGTACAATCCATTACATTGAATGTATCCATTCATCAAACCATGGACCTCCATATACCCACAAGTGGTGAGTCATTTTCTCATCAAGCCATTTCATGGGGATCAATTTTTGTGGTTGAATGTTTATTCCCTTATCCATACAATATTTTATGGGGGATACATCATAGCCTTAACCATCCAAAAAACCCTTTTAAAATCAGTATTATAATATTATTAAATTGTGTATTATCGACAAACATTCCGAAATTATAATTACCATCACTATATAAGGGTTCTAAAAATATATTGACCATAATTTCACAATAAATTTCATTAAAATAAACAAATTTTAAATCAATTATTCTACTTCTAAAAATAATATTTGATAGTGAATCTACCTACCTCAAAAACATTGAAAAAAATTAATAACATCACCCATTCATTAATAAATATTTATCTAAAATACCCAAACCCACCCTTAGATATCATTCACTAAAATCAACAAAGATAAATATCACCATGAATAGAATAAGGTATGATAGATATACTAAAGTAGAATAAATCTAAAAATACATGACTGGGGAGAAAAATATATCTATGAAACCCCACCATGAATGGAGGAGTACCATGAAATACCTTCTTCAATTCAACAATATTTGAAAATGGATCCCACCAAAATTATTCAAAAAGGTCTCCCTAACCGTTAATAGGATATAAAAATGATTTTGGGTCATAAATAAAAAAAATTATATATAAAATATGAATTATATACAATGTTTTAAATCAATATTTTAATCACGCTTGGTTTTGGTGGATTGTTTGTAAAACCTTGTGAAAACCATGTTCCACACAATGCCTCTGAAACCCATCAAATGGTTGGCTTTCATGCTTATAGTAACCATATCCCAAACCTAAAAACCCTATCTATTCCACATTTCATGGTTACTCATAGGTGGCTACATTGTTTTTAAAAATCTTAATCTAAACAAGGCGCTTCAAAAGAGCCCATTGTATGGCCTTTCATGGTTTACTAAAGGTGATACATGGTTTCTACTAATAATTATAAAACTATTCACATCTATAAAACACCTAAGACAATAAAAAAAGTCATCTGAACCCTGAAAAATTTCTCACAGACTCTGTAAATACATAAAATACAAAAGTAATGGGTTACCTACTTCAAAATGAGGGTACTATATTTGGATAAATTGAAAATATTTAAACAGATAAAACATGGAAGATATAATGTTAGAATTTATCTCATAACATATATGATATTTTTATGTCACTTTCATTCATAAAATATATAATTTTAGCTCTGTCCTCACATGATTATTCTGAGCCATTATTAGATGAAGAGAACTTTTGAGATGCCCAGAGAAGAATATATTTTCACTTGAATTTTTATAAGTTTATATCCTTGTATGTGAAAAGTTTAAACCAGTTGATATGGGATATTTTCATTTGAGATATATAAAAATTCATTTGGGACATAATTAGAAGAATATTTTCATCTAATTATCATTTCATGTTTCTATGAATGATTGGTAAAAGTCTATGTGAGTTTAAATTACAAACAATGTTGAATTTATGTGTATTATATATTCCATAGTGATGAAAGAAGGATGTTCTGCGTGATTTAGAATTCATGATTTCAAATGGGAGCCATGAGAAACCTTATACATGTTAAGCATAATAATTTTATAGTTTAATGGGAATAAATAATTGATTATATTTTGGTTATATTTAAAGAATTTGAGATATTAATATATGGTATCTTTTTAATTTTAAAATGAAGAAAATTATTATTTCATTTGTGTTTAAAGAATGTTCATTCCGATGGAATTATAAATCATGATTTAAATAAAATATATGGATGAGTTATTGGAATAGATAAATGTATACATGAAAATGTGATAAAATAAATGAGATACCATTTACAATTAAACCTTGTAAACAAAAAAAATAAACACAAGTGATTTGAAGACATAAATGAGATTGTTGTTATTGGAATACATTTGATAAAATTTATTGATGATTACAAATGAAATTTGTGTATTTAATATGACATTAAATGAGGATGGATTTTATGATTCATGGGACAAAATTAATATGGTAAAAATTGGTAACATTAATAAGTGGTTACGATGATGAAATATATATAGTGCATGTCTAAATATTTAATTATATAAATTTAAATATTTATAACAATTTTTCAATAGTTTTTAATGATTTATGAAGATACCTATATAGGTGATATATTTATTAATGTAGGATATGAAGAATATTATTTTCAAGAAAGATGAATATTTTGAGACTCAATAAAATATCATTATTGAGGAGCCATATGAATAAGTAGAATCCAAATTACTAATTATCCAATATAGAGTCTCAAGACCAGAAGTATTGAATCTCTTCACGAAGTAGATGTGTACAACTACAAATAAATATTAACATTGAGTAATTTTTCACTTTTAGATGGTGTTGATGTAAAAATTATTGTATGAATACTTTTCTATATCATAGGATCATTATCGAAGATAATGGTATCTTTTAATAGACTCTAGAAGTGAATTAAGACAATTCGACATTTTATTATTAATACATCGATATTATAATGATGTATGAATGTTTTCGTAGTAGATGATTTGTGAGAGTGTGTCTGCTTGGATGGGGAGGTGTAAAAATGTATTATAGAGTATTGTATTATAGACTATCATTATAAATATTCATTGTTGTGATCTATATATTACTACTAAACATGAAGTGAGGATGTAATTTATTACTATATTTATCATTATAATTATAGAATAAAATAGGATGAATTCAGAAAGAAATAATTCATAATATAAAAAAAATAGTTCACCCACCCTCCATGTGGTTTATTTGGTTTGGGGAACTACACAATCATTTATATTCTTTTGGTCAATTTATGTGATACAATATGAAAATGATATAAACCCTATATTTATTCCATGGGCTCTTCAAGTTATGATATTGGATTAATTTTTTGTATTTAATATATGTGTTGGGGTATTAATTATGATATATTTTTTTCTAATAATTCTATATGATTTTTTGGGTGTGAAAAATCCCTTACACTATTAAGGATCTATTTTTACTCCTTATATTTTTTAATATATTATTATAATTTTATATTATTCTTTATATAATGTTTCAAACAAAATAAAAAAAAAAAATAATCCATGAAATTTTAGAAAAATATTAATAATAATGTTCAGAATAAGTAATCCTATTGTTAAAAAAATATATTCAATCTGAAATGTCTATAATACTCGATTGAGAACACATAATGTTATAAAAATGATTTTTCTAATAAAAGTGGGTTTTCATTATATATTTAATATTCTTCTAAAATGTGAATTTATAAATTTTATTGCTTTAACTTTTTTAAATTTAATATCATTTTTTATTTCTACATATCCTTTCTATCATATGGGGAATTTTGTACATTTTTAAATAGTTAATTTTTTTGTGATTTATAAAAAAAGAAAATTTTTATGAAAATATTAGAATTTATGACTATATCAATAAGAAAGAATAAAATTAAAAAAATATTTTTTTGGATCACATATTTATTCATATATTAAACAATTTAATAAAAATAATTTTATGAATATGGAAACACCAGCTTTAACCCATTACTAACTAAGAAATACTTTACAGTAAAAGTAAATCATGTCAATCATATATTTTAGTTCTATATTATTTTTGGTAAAATTTGGATTTTGATATCATTGAAATCATCCTCAAATATAATGATAATTTCAAAAAAACATTTATTTAACTAAAAGACAACATTGTAAATTTGACAATACATATATATTTTAAGCATTAAAATACAAATTTTTTAAAAACTAGTATTTATGCGTACAATACTCTAACATGAAAAATTAATTTTTATTACACATATAAATAATATATGATAAACTTTATTTCATATTTAGAATTATTATTTTTAATTTATTTTAATAAGGTTTATTTTATTTGTATTCATTAAAATTAAATTACAATAGAAAAATTTAATTTTCACGACAAAACAAAAAATTAAGTATGTGAAAATTCATAGAAATATAGACATAAACTATACAATTAATTAGTGTTAAAATGAATGGATGAGGGTTGATTAACATTATCCCATCCCCCACTCCATTATTTAAAATTATAGAGACACTTTTGATGTTTGACATGGAATCCCATTATAATAAGTGGTTTTAATTAAAAAAAATTCATTCTCATCACACATTAAAGGGACCCTTAAAAAAAGCTTCTATAAAAATCAATGTATTAGGTTTTCAAATGAAAATCCCCGAACTAACCATCAATTTTAGTATTATACAATTTTTCTAATCTTTTTATCAAAATCTATTTTATCAAGACGTCCAGTTATGATGATTCTTGTAAGTGAATGTATAAGCACTCAATGAGGGAACTATTTCCTTTAATGACTTCTATTCATTTCATTTTTTTAATTTCCAAAATATCGTATTATAGTTTCAATATTATTATATTAGAATTTTTGTTTAAAAAAAAATTAATTTAATAACTATTAACCACCTTTATAATTTTTATTATGAAAAAAAATATATGACATTCATGACTTTCTTACAATACAATCCATATGATTGATGAATATTATTTTATTACCAGAACAACTATTTGGTTATTTTATTGCTAAAATTGAAGAATAATATTTCAATAAATAATATAATAAAGTTTATGTAGATAAAAATCGTAATCCATAATATTTCCTTCTAATTCATTAGGAAATGAAAATGCCAACCGTGCATTGTACATACTACCTTCTTGGCAAAGTAACATGTCCCATTTTTAATCTAGATAAATTTGTCATTATTTTTCTCTAATTAAATATAATTCATAAAATTAATATTATCTAAATAACATCATATTTTTTTATAATGTCATTATAGAAAAATATCACTTTCTTAATCATAATCACATATAAATTAAGGTATGCTAATGGTTTGATCAGAAAAACCACATACATGAGAAATTTAATACAATAATATCATCAATAACTTTGAGACATTAAGTAATTATGAAATATGGAATAAATAATTAAATAATTTTTTTATTTGTTCTATATTTCAAATACTTGTTTTAATCAATTTTCTGTCGTTATTATAATTCATTTATTAAATATAACTATAACATGCGTATCTCCAAATTCAGCTTTAGAAACCATGACTAAAAATCTCATTGAATGATATTATAACTTTATGAAATATTATTAAATTAACTAAAATCACATTTAATGAAATCTAAATGATAATAATTGGTATCATAACAAATAAAAACAATACAATTAAATTTTTTTTGAACCACAGTGATTAAACACACTCAATATTGAAAATTTATAATATACTAACTTATATAAATTTAGGTTATAATTAATAACGAGGTTTATAAATGGTTATTTTTTTAAAAAATGTAGTATGATTTATTATTATTATATTGAATTTTTTATACATGAGATTCAAGTGATTTTGTAGATGATTAGAATTAATGTAAGGAGGTTCTATGCCCCAAAATTAATTTCACCTGACATATTTATTTTTTGTATAGAGAGAAAATTATAATATATTGTGATTACTACAAAATGATCATATTTTATCATATTAATTTAATTTATTGGGTTTGAATTTCCATATTATTTTATTTCTTTGAATATATTTCCATTTAAAGAATACAATTTTTAAGGTTCTTTTTTAACTCAACTCCCACTATTGACTTAGAATTATTCTTATTGAAAATATTTAATACATATTAGATTACATCTATAGTATGAATATATTTCATGGATATTTATTTTCATTTGTAATGAAAGTGAAAATAAAAATTCAATCTTCCAAACTAATGAACTTCATAAACATTAAAAGTATATTATAGTTGAGATTATTTTTCATATAATTTAATGATGATTTTCTCCCTTTTTCTAAAATATCAAATCTAAAAAATTTTATCCATTATTTTATGAATCCCTATAAAATTTTATATCATTTTTCTTTTTTATTTCCATTCAACGCATCTCGAAAATATGTATTATGACACTTTTTATAATGATTTTTTTAAAATGGTATTTCATAATATTATTCCACCCATTAAAATAATATTTTATACTGAAATAAAGAATTACATTAAAGACTGTTAGGTAATTTCAAGTATCAATTATTGATGTTCCTTTATTAAATTTAATTGTTTTCCAAATCATTGAATTAGAATTTTTCAACAAATAAGTCTTTTTCAAAATTAGTTATTAAATATTACTTATAAAACGTAAAAGTTTTCCAGAAAAAAATCCATCACCTTTTTGAAACCATTATGAATTTTTCAAAAATAATTAATTAAATATTACTTGTTATAACTAAAATATTTCAATCAAAATTAATTCATATTTTTATAAACTCTATATATTTTTTGAGGATTCATTATTGATATTTACTTCCAAATTTTTCTTTTTAAAATCCATTCAATTCAATTTCTAAAAAGTGACATTTTTGAAAATGATATGTCAATGTTATTATTTATTTATATTTTATTCCAAATATAAAATAACTTCCAAGAAACACATTTATAATTCACTATAATTCATTATTTATCTATTTTATATTTATTTCATAGGAATATATTAATCATGAGTCACCTAAAAATTGTGTTTATAAAATACTCATTAGGGGTTATTGAGTTATGGGTATCAACGATTTACATTATAGAGTTAAATTTTTCTGAAACAATATATATTTTTTGATAGAAATTTTATTTCCCTTGTTTATATAATATGTGATTGATGAAACACGATTTATCTCAGGGGTATTCATGATATGTTAAATAATTGATATATAATGAAAGGTTTTGGTATATTTTTTCATTAAGTAATTCTCAGGACCAATATATCCCTCCAATAAATTTGGTAAATAATTATATCTCATTAGATAGTTAGGAAAGTATTGTGATGATCAGTCCAGTAACGGCAATATGCGACTGAATCTTAATCCACCAACGAAACAGTTCTATGAATCTTGATCCAATATAGGAAATAAGTGATTTAGGTGTGATCCACTAAGGGAAACAGATTATGATGTATGATAGTCAATGTTTGGATTTATATTTTATTGTTTTTTCCACATTAATATCTATTTAAAAGTATTTGTGTATTTATTTATCATGTATTATATATAATTTTTCTTTGGATATGTTTTCAAAATTTTCTTGATATTGATATTGATTATGCAATCACACATGTATACTTACCGTTTTATCAATATTGATAATAATATGTTATTTATTATATTTTTCATCATCATAATTTGAGATCACCACTGTAATATATTTTTTCCTAGAATACTATGATTGGAATTAAATACTAGTTCTTTATAAGGATATTCATAGTTGAGTGGTTATGAATAAATTTTCATGAGACCAATAAAAAAAATTTGTATATTATAATCCCAGAAGAGAAAAGTTTTTTCATATATTGTTGTCATTTTTTTGGATGAAATTATTATCTAAATATAATAGTTATATATATATATATTTGTACTTATCTTGTTACAATGTACCAAAAAATCCATGTGACTGTTTGGGTCTGATAAAAACATGAGACATCTAGGGTATGGTAAAACCCTAAGATGACCTGTGTTTGATAAAACCCTATAATTATTTGGGTCTAATATATCCTTGAGATAGATAAGTTTCGAAAGATTACTGACAAGTTTTAGGTTTTTTACAGACCTGAGATGTTACACATCTATTAAATCTATCCAATTCATTTGTTTATGTTTATATATCATTAGAGAATGATGTTATGTGCATATAATTTTTCGTTAGAAAAGGGAATAATACATATTATATCTGTAACAACATTAATAATGGACAATTTATATGATCACAATATAAATCATGGTGTTTTTAAAAATGTTATAATTTCAAAACATTTCATTTTTGAAAATATTCATAGTTATTATATGTTTAATGGTAATATTGAATTTCCATGTCATATGCCAATGACAATTCTCCACGAATCGTGTTTATAATCTCATGATTCAACTATCTTTCCATGGTATATATTTGATAATTTTTTAATACATGTCCTTATATTACTATTTATAGACATCTCTTATAATTTCAAATTCTTTTAATATGACCTTTTTTCATTTCAAAATGTTATATATTATTTTAATTAACTAACCCTTGATGACGTATTGATATTTTTTCCCATTCCCAGAATTTGAGACCATCATTTCTTACATTTCCTTTCCCCTAGTTATGAAGACAAGTATAACTTGTGGGAATCCAAGAACGGTGTTTATAGTTGTTTTATTATTGAGAAATGATTAAATTTGTTTCAAAATAACATTTATATATATCTTATTTAAATTGATAATACATAAAAAGGATCATCAAGCCATATGAGATTACTTTGAGAAGCAATACTATTTTGAAATTTTCAAATGATGATCATGGATATTCTAACTTATTGTCAATATATATTTCAAAATGTATTTTCACACCAGACCCATGATTTCATGTATGTGATTCTACATTGGTGTGAAATAAGTTACTAGTTATTTTTGGTTCATACATTATTATTTATAATTAGGATAAGGTAATGTTATTTTAAACTATAATGGTATGTGAAAATCATGTGTTTAATAATATTATAAAATCAAAATGTTTATGAAATATTTATATTTTGTGGTCCTACTAGAAATTAAATTCCTATTTGGATACTAAAAGGGCATAGAAGATCTAGGATATTTATACATAGGGTTAAAAACCATAAAAAGTGAATATTTTTATTAAACTAATTTTATCCTCTTATATGAAAAAGTGTACTTAGTATACCCATGGTTTAACACTACCATGAGATATTTTATTGTTAATTCATAGTGTCTCTAATTAACCATTATGAATGATTTGACTATGATGATTACTAATTATATTAGTGATCTTATTAAAAAAAATTCAATTGATAATAATAAATTGAAAAATAAGATTCAGATGAAATGATAGTGTTTTAAAATTTATGGTGATATAGTGGAATGATTCTTCATATATATTTTTTTTCATATTAATGGTTTGGATTTTTTAATAACCATCTTGGTTTTGGAATTTTTTGACTCTGGATCAGAAAAATGATGATAAGAATGGAATTTATCAGGAAACTACTATGTCTTTTCATTAAATAAGTGGGAATAATTAAATTATTTAGAATAATATTATATGAATCCTACAACAAAAAATGTGAGTTTTATAGTCGTACCTAAGGTACTAAGGTTGATATATTTATTGATTAATTTTCATCAAAATCCTATATAATATCACTTATTAGTGATATATATAAATGATATCCTATAATTTTATAAATTTAATGAGGATTATAAAAAACATAAAAAGAATTTTCATTATAAATTCTTCTTTGAATGGATATAAAAATATAATAAATGTTATCAATAACCCTGAAAAATTAAATAGTGATAAATTTATATTTTGGGGGGATAAATATTGGAGAAAACATTTCTAGAACATGATATGTATTATTTTAATTATATACCAATTTCTTAATAATGGGTAGAAATTGTTTAGATGTGTGTGTTAGATTGTTTTTATATATTTTAAATAGACAATTAATTCCATAAAAATGTGATCTATTTTTTAGGTGAATTTTACCACATTTTTTGGATTTTGATATATATCTATTGTTGTGTTACATTATGAAATAGTGTATAATTAATTTTTGGTTTGATGATATAAATAATTGTTTTAGGGAATAAATGAAATTAATAGTGTTTTAATGTCATAATGAATCAAATGTTTTTTCTGATGAAATTTTATGGAGAACATATAGTTACGGAATCAACATAATTAGGTATTTGAATATTAGATTGCTAATGTTGTTTCAGGAATGATATGAAACCTTATATATACTGAAATAGTAAGATATAATTCCTATTAGAGGCCATTTTATGAATTATGAATATTAATTGAATTCCATGACCTACTCCCATAAATGACTATTAATCAAAGTTTTTAGAGAATAATTTATTTATGGGGGTATAATGTAACAAACTTATAAATTAATATATATTATTCTTTTAAATAATAAATATGTTGTTTGAATATTCCCCAAAAAAACAAAAAAAAATAAATATGAGAAATATTTAATAAGAAATTTATAACTAGAATAAATAACATGGTAGATTCAAAGGCTGTAATCAGTTATTAAACCATAAAATATAGTATTAATAATACAGATTATTTGAAAAAGGAATTTTTAATCAAACCTTGTTTTTCATTATATATTTTATATTCATTTTAATGATAAATTTTTGAATTTTTGAGTTTTAAAATTTTAAAAAGATTTTATTTCCTTATTAATTGTTTCAAAATTCACAAATGGTAAATTTTTTATAATTTTATAACTAAATTATTTTTATGTGAGTAATGAAATACCAATTTATCAAACACTATCACATTTATCATATTATAATAATATAATAATGATTTAAATCTTTTTAGAACCATTTATATATATAATTTAAAAAATCTGAAAACCATGCATTGAATTTATTAAGTTATTGTGTAATATTTTGAAAAAATATGTAATATTTTCCTCAAAAAGAATCATTTTACATTCAAATATAAAAAATAATTTTTTGAAAATTATATAATTTGAAAATATTTAAAGAGATTTCAAATTTTATATTAATATAATCATATTATGTAATACGCTCAATGTTATTTATTTACGTTAATGCGTTATTGCAATGCTTTATGTTAAGGAGTATGATAATAGTAAAACCATTATTTTCCATGAGTGTTTTTATTTATATTATTTAATTTTAATATAGTAATATAAATTATTTCCTTCTATAATATAATTTTGATATAATTTATAGTTTTTATGTGTATATATTGTCACTCATTCAATTGGTAACAAATAAAAAATAAGAATTTGAATAATGGTAAACAACAATATGTCACTAAATAATTGATCGTCAAGGTATTAAATGCAACAATTAAATAGTTATTTTTCTTAAAAAAATTAAATATATTTGATAGAGTTTATATTTAGGTTAATCAAACCAAAATATGGTAAGTGGAGTTATTTTCTTTTTATTAGTAAATTATATATTACTTAGACAAAAATAGTTACCTAGAAAAAATGAAAATGGTAAATTGTTAAAAAATAATTCTAAATGATAGGAACTTTTTTTAAAACTTGTGTTTGAAGTAGTGACAGAATCTTTATCAACCATATCCTTCCCCAAAATCCATTTTTCTAACTTGTTTAGACTTTTTAAAAAAATAGTGTCATTTTATTATTTAAAAATAATGTGTTCTCCAAAAAGTTTTTTATTCATCACATATTAAAATTGAATACTTCCACCACACCATGAAACACCAATTCCTTTTAATTTTCTCTCTAAACTCTTCATTTTTTCACTTCATATAAAAATAACTCAATTTTTTATCGCTCAAGTGTAATGAACCTGAACAATGTATCCTACTGACGGTTGTTACTTTATTACATTAACATAAGATACATGTAATCACATCCTGAAAGAATGAAAATATTATTTTCCTTGGAAAACAAGATAGAAACATGATTACAATAGTTAATATGATATAATATATTGAATAATATTTATATGAGAATATTATTATTCTCTAATGACATATTATTGTGTATATTTCATTTTACACTTATTATATTCATGCGAAATGAAACAAAACAAGTTGGAGATTATAGGATCAATAAACGTTATATACAAAAAAAATTAAATTATTAATAAATAAAAATAATTTATAAGGAAAGGATAATAACTAAACATGCATAACATTTATGTAATATTATTATCATGATCACATGAGGAATAATCAATATAAGAAAACTAAATAACTAAATGCACCTTCCAATTAAAAAATAAATTTAATATCATGACAATATAAGTAATAATTAATTATACAAGGTAAATAATTGAAAAAAAAATCCATTTAATCAATTAATTATTAATGAAATGAATCCCGGGATTATATCATTTTCAAAATCCAGTGGAAAATAATAACAAAATTTTTAATGACTTAAATACATATTTATTTGATGTCATGATCATGTGCATCATGATACCTTTATTATTAAGACCTTTTACAAGATAGATTAAAATTGTTTAATAAATATACATTAGAAAAAAAATAACATAGGATATCTAACTAATTTTTCTATTCATAATAGTGATTCTTTATTGGGAAAATTAAAACATGGTAATAATTGTATACACATATATAGATCGATTAGGGAAATTCATAAAAAATACGCCTTATATACAAATTAGCATACTTAGTATGGAATACAGATTAAAAATAATTTCTCATGTCAATCATATACTACTCAATGTGTTGTTCATTGTGCATAAATTTATGTCCAGTTCTATGTCCCATGGTGTATCATTTATCTGATCTAGAAGTTCAAGGGCTATATTCATGAGAGCCTGATGTTGACTCTCCTTTCCATCACAAATGTTAATGACTAAAAATGTGAAATATCTTAGTCCAAAGTGATTCATCCTTTGAAGAAACATCAAAAATCAACAAAGGCATGAAGAATGATTTCTTCCCACTTGGGTCCCGCAAGTTTCATCATGGTCACCCATGTATACTTGCGCTTCACATAGTGGTCCTGCAGGTGACTTACACAGCCTCTTTGATTTTCGCCAAAGGTCTTCCCTGGCATAGAAATACCCCTGGTGCCCCCCCCCCATTTGAAGACGGAAAAATTCCAAAATTCATATTCGAGCTCTCGGAACCCTAGTCTCTTCTGGAAGTCTTCCAAACACTTCTAAGGTAATTTATTACCAATAATTGAAGCTCTAAATAGGTTTAACATGGCCTAAGCGTTGAAACTCCTCAACACGGGCGCACCTAAGTGGCCAACCCATAAGGGAAATGGCCACACGTTCACGCCACTATATCCCTTCAATAAAACTTCTCCTCCACTCTTTTGGAAGCCTTTAGGGACAATACTAAGGGCTTAAGCCAAGTATCGCCCAAGTATTTCCTTAATAGTTGACCATCGCGCAAGTAACCATGTGTCACGCAATTATACTTGTGCGACCAGGACTTGCACGCACAATCAGAACTTGCACACCTCTCTCTTTTAGGGTACCCTTCCTGCCTATTCAATTTCTTTCTTCAAATGCACCTCTCCATTTCAAGATTTAGCCATCAAAACCCTATTCATAGTCCTTTATGACATGGTTCCATTGTTGGATTACATATATGAATGGAATTCTTTGTAATATTTCTCAAAACCTAGTGATTCACATATCTTTTTATCACTAAGCTTAGAGATTTAATTCATTCAACCTCATCTTTTAAATATTATTGGATCTTTAACTTGGGCCACCTTTTCAGGAGAAATCTCCAGTCTTCATGTTCTCCTTTAATTTTGGGCATCCCCTTTAGGAGTAAGCTCCCAACCACAATTCTTTTAATATGAGAATCCTACTTAGGAGTAAGCCCCTAGTCCCCTAACCTGATCCTCCTTTTCAGGAGTAAGCCCCAGTCATAAATCCCTTAACCTGGGATTCCTTTTTAGGAGTAATCCCCAGTCATAAATTTACATAACAAGTCTTAATTTATTTTGATTTGAACTTCATTTTTATGAATAAAACACAATTCATAAGACCCCTCTAATTCGGGCATTTTTTTAGGAATAATTCCAATGTTAAGTATCCAAATCTCCATAAATCACATCTACCTTCATGGACCTCGTTCTCGGGTTTCTTCCCAAAATTAAATCCTAATCTTCATCTATCTGGGCAGTCACACATACATAATCCACACATCATTTATTATAATTTTTTATTTCATTGCACAATTGTCTAGTTTTACCAATACCTCTTATTTCTCACACCTAGCATGACTCATGTGAGATTAGAGTGTAAAAGTAATTATTACATCTTTTTTTGAGCCATCAATCATGCATAAACCTCGTACTTATTTATTCAAACTATGTGGGTTCTAATTCCTTTTCTAAATCAAATGATACATATTTAGCCCATCTGCGGGTACGATCCCAACTCTGAAATAAGATACGTCCTTATGAATGACAATAAACATCATGTGCCCCACTGAGTGGCTTTAAAACCATTATTGTTATCATAATGAACAATTGATTTTTATATAATGTGTTGAAGGATACCATTGACTAAGAATCCCTAATAAATACATATGATTATCTATCAATGAAGAACCTCTAACACATATATAGTATTCTCTAAATATCATTCATACTAATTATTGATTGTCAGATCTATAGGAAAGCCCATTTTCATACATGGTATGTTAATAAGTATTCATGAACAAAACATAAATCTATAATGAGAGTCCAAGAGTAGAAAATAATTCCACTCAAAATGGTGTGATGAGTATAACCTCCCATCCTCTAAACCAATGCAAATTATTAAGCATCATCTACTCATAGCTAATTAGTACCTACATTTGGAAAGTAGGTCCAAATGGATATTGAATCATTGGATGTTTTTGGTTCTTTGATTAAACCCGTTATAAACATCTTGGATTGTTTGAACCTTAAACCAATGAATTCATCCCCATTCCTGAAGGAAACAGAAAATCGTGAACCGGACGTGAATCTGTAACCAAGTTAAAATGATGTTTTACTTATTTTGTTAGGCCCCTATTTAAACTCAATGAGAGGGCCAGAAGAACAGTCAATAATATGTGTGCTCATCCAAAAGATGCAGTGTCGGAACTTAACATGATTATGTCAATTATATCGAACAAGCACTCTTGTCCAAGATCATCTGCATTACAGAAATGGATTCTCTAAACTTCACGCTTGTGAATACCTCTACTGCAAATGCCTCTGCTGCTACTCCTGTTGAATTTTCATCCACTCTTAGGATGACATCACCTACTCAGTATATTCAATATTGGGTATCAATTAAACTAGTTATGGAATACCATCAAAACGATACTATTCCGACTCTGGAGGCTACTAGACAAGCCCTCCAAGTCAATAATTCACCATTTTTGTCCAGACATCGATGACCAGCGATCAAGAAGTAGGTGGTACCAACCACCGTTTCCAACCGTTTCGGGTCATTATCCTCGGAACGCAATCCCCAGTCCCTCCCATATTTTGGGGAGGTGAATGAGAAGTTCACTTAATTCCTTAATTAAAAGAGACATGGGTCCTTCTCTAGGTATCCCATCAATAATCGCCACCAGACTCGTACAACGACGCTCCCTCAACATGATGATGTTATCGTCTCCAGGTGTTCAGCTCATGTTCCTAAAACTCGAGCAGGCAAGAAGAACTGCCAGAGGTGAAATCCGGTCAACAATGAGCAGGTCATTATCTTTTATATTCCTCGGAAAAGTGCACCAACCTAACATGGTGGAAAGCAACGAGCGGGCACACACCTATACGTTTTAATTCCACTGTCCAGCAGACTCGTCTGGCAGCAACAAGCCAATCCCACCAAGAGATTCTAGAGGAGTAATATGGAAAGGAACACACACGTGTTTATGAGTCATCAGCTAGTCAGCAAGATCTTATGACTATATACGATGAATACTGCCAACCCAATGTGTTGACAACTGGTAAACAAGCACATACACCTACTTACACTCATCAATCCTGCCAGTAGCCTCATCTGTCATTATTTAAGAGATCTTGTCAACAACGTTCGGCATAGTGCAATCAACAGTCACATACACCTTTTAGTATTGATCATTCCTACCGATAGTCTCGTTTGGCATCACCTGGAAAAGTCAATTGGAAATCCCCAAGGACCAACAGTAGGAAGACTCCACTCTCTGACCCCACACATGAGTACTGTCAGAATTCACTGACAAGAAAAGGTTGAAAGGAGCTGGAATACTCACCTACTCCAAACATGAAATGGACATATATCCACTTTCTGGCAGCTGAAGTCACGAATCATATTATGTCAATGGTGAAAGAGTAGAAGCAAATCCCAGCTCATATTCTAGATGTCTACCAGAGTATTATAACAGCTACAACAGCATCACATGGAAAGAAATGAAAATCTATCCCTACCAGTGGAGTGACACATCAACAGTTCACTTTGGAACAGACACAAACCTCTGTTCCCATCCAATAGTGTTGTGGGTCATACTCCCCCATGTCATATGGACAACCACGTCTGGCACATACACCTGATTTGTGTGGAGATAATCAGCCTAACCTGATCCTTTCTCGTGAGCAGGCACATACACCTGCCTATAATAACCACTTTCATCAACAAGTGGTTCCTACTGTGATTAAGAAGACTTCTAAGAAGAAGACACGCCCATCACAGTCAAAAAAGCAAGGGCCAATTTGTTACAAGGCCTTGATTCATGCTGGAGTTCTTGATGCACTCAGATAATTATCTGTTTCAACTCAAGATTCTACACTCTCAGTTACAATTAGCGGGAACATTAATTTCAATGTTCTGCATCACCTACTTCTTCATTAAGGATTTCTTCTTGACAATTCGGTCGATATCGATGTTTCATCTTCAGAGGAGAGCCACATGAACCCTTTGTTTGTCCAGAAGAACAAGGAGAAAAATGTTTCATCTTTTGCTGTAATCCATCATTGTGGTCCTCCCTAGAATGATGAATTTAGTTGAGAATGTCCTCTCTACAATATTAATTAACCATTCATGGATAATTCTCCAATATAAAATGTAGTGACGAGAATGCCCTCTTATTTTGAGGCACTTGGAAATGTGAATCCAGTCATGTCTGATGCTTTACCACTAGCAAGTGAAATAATTTCTCAATCAGAAGATAGCCTGGGTTGTAGGTCATTATCTGAACCACCCCTGGGTCGTTTATCTTCTAGTTTGATCATTGAGTTCTTTACTGATCTTGTTCAATCTAAAGAAGAAACAAGGAATCACCAACTTTGGTCTAATCATATCGAAGAATCTTCATTGAATGATAAATAGGATGTACTGAATCTGAGAATACAATTGGAAAAGGTGAAGTTCCATTTAGGTTTTGGGATTTGGATGAAACGTAGTATGACATTCCAGAGATGTTGATAGAAGATGGAATTCATGATATTCATCTCAAAATATGGAAAACACTTTGTTAGATGAAAAATAACAAAATTATCTTATGATGAATATGAATATAATGTCAAGATAATAGAAGGGATACAATGCCAAATTGACTTGGCATCTCTCTCAGTTTCACTATATTCGAAGGCTGAAAAGAAGTAGAGATATCTTCAGCGTTCATGCCTTGGCACATTAATAAGATTTCATAAGTTAACTGCCAATTCCCCATCTGGTATTCATATCAGGGGATGGGGTGTTCATGGAGCACTACATTTCACCGTACTCTCCAGTCAGCAAAGCCCTCCGACAGTGGTCTCATGCAATGTTATTGCCCATGGCCTGCCACAACCAATTGGCATTGTTTGTAATCGAAGGCTCGCCCAAGAACATGCCTCAACTAGTTCCTCTCAAAATCAGGAATACTGAGAACATGTTGTTGAATTACACCTACATAAAGAAAACAAGAATATTGAACAAGCTTCTCATTTGGAGCGTGCACATCATCAAGTGACAGAAGTGTCAGAAATCATCCAATGGTCTTTTGTGTCGGGTGATAAGAGTGGATGTAGGTTGATCCATCCAGCCAATTTCTAGAATAATTTCCTCATGATCAGGAGAGTTATCATGAAAGTATCAGATGTAGTAGCTCAAGATCCACCCAAGCTTTCCATACATGGGACTCTTTTCAACCAACCCTTAGAATCAACAAATAGGATTCAAGGAGTTGAGCAGAAATAGTAGGAATAACCCCAATCTACAGAACATGGGACTTTTTTAATCCTCAATATCTCCCTCAGAGAAAGTCAGTCTTCTCTCATTTAAGGAATAATCCACAAGAGGAATGAAGAGCCGAATTATCAAGAGATTCCCTCCACATTACGGTTCATCAAGAAGTTCCTGAGTGATCAAGTCAACAAAAGGAAATGTCTCATCAAGGACATGGAAGAAGACAATATCTTAGAAATGATGATAGAAGGTTTGAATTTCCTTATGCATCAATTAATGTCATCAATGCCATTATTGCAGATTCTCCATAACATGAGTCTCACTCAGAGGGGTCAGATGAGGAAACTCCTTCTCAAGAGGTTGTACACATAGTCACAAATGAAGAAGGTGTGCATTAACAAAATCAAAGGATTACCCAGAATCTAGGTAATCCTTCAAGTAACCGACATCCCCCTCTCTGAAAGGTGTCCAATTAGGGGAAATGAAATAATTAGGTTACATAACCTTCCTTTGGATAAGTCCAATCTCTCTTATTATAGTAATGATTCGCACAACAAGAAGAAGAAATGAAGCAATTGAGGAGGTTGAATGCATAACTAATTTAATATAGTCTTCCTCTTAATCGTGCTGGAGTTAGTCAGCAAAGGGAATTTTTTACGGCTACTCATTTAGATTGAGAATATCATCCATTATCAGTACAACCTCATAGGTATAATCATATGGGTCAGGTGAAACAACAAATGATGGTGTTATCATTTGTTGCAGTACCATCCACCACATATGTCCAAGCTCTAGTATTTTCACCTTCTCAGGTCCATCCTCAACCGGATGTTTTTGATAGTTAATAACTACAATTGAGTCATTAAAACCACTATTGGAAGATGTAGAGGGAAAAAGAGCTCATATTCAACCAGAAAAGAGAGCTTACCCTGAATTTGTTGAAGCAATTCCCCCCCCATCAAATTTTGCAAGTACCACATTCCCAATCTTTAATGGTTCACGAGACCCATAGAAACACATTACACATTTTGTTTCTCATTGTGATCTTATGACGGGAACCCCTCAACAACAGGAATTAGTTAAGCTCAGGTGTGTTGTACAGTCATTACAAGGAATTTCTTTTGTTTGGTATACAAGCTTGAAATCCCAGTCAATTACCAGGTGGGAGGATCTTCGTCAAAGATTCCTTCTTCAATTCAGATCAACATTGCCAAAGACAATAGTTTTTTATCTTAAAAACTCTATGAAAAGGTAGAATGAAATGGTTTTATATTTAATTGCTCATTGGAAGGGATTAAAATATTCTCTGAGTTTAGCACTTCCTCAAGAAATGTTTTTTCCAATCTATGTAGAAAATTTGTGCGATGATTTGCGCACACCGTTGATCCCTATGTAATACACAGGAGGTTTTCAAGACGTTAATTCAATCTCTTAGAAGATTGAAGATTAAATTATGAAGACTAAGGATAAAAATTGTATAATTTCATTAGCTCCAAGAATGATAGTGGGTAAAGTAGAGACAACTATAATTACACTTAAACAAGCACATGTACCTGCTTCTACTTCAAAACATTCATCTTATCGAAGGGCTCCACCTCTTGAGCGTCAAATATATAGGGTTTTTCATCATGATGATCAAATAGATCAATGATGGAAACAATTTGAGGATTTGAAGAGTAATGTTTACTCTTTCTGAAATGAACAAGTTCTTGGTTACTTTATTTTGGTTCTGAAAAATAATTTTTTTTCAATTGCCACGCCCCAAGAGGCCGAACAAGGAAAGAGATGAAGATCCTCCTAACTATTTCCCATTTCATTGAATGTTGGGGAATCCCATTGTAGAGTTTTTTGTCTTCAAATACCTCCTACATAAAATGGTGGACTCGGGACAAGTCAAATTGAATGGTTCTTTAGCTTAGGTAGCATGTGTTACTGCTACAAATCCAAGGGAATAAGTCAAGTGGAAATAATTCAAGAACAAAAATGCGCAAAAAAATGATGATTGGATGGTCAGAAAAACGATTAACCAAACTCATGCCAATTTTCAAACGCAATTGAAGAAACCAATTGTGTCTTCTGCCATGAATTCCATAGAAAAACCCTCTCATTAGTGGAAAAATCCTCAAAGAAATGGCATAATTCAAAGAAAGAAAATAAATCAAAAGAATATGTGATCATGTCAAAACCCAATTTGTATTTGACTCTGGCATATTTTATGTCATCTACTTCAAAGCCACAGGCACCGCCCCACCAAATGGATCAATATAAATTTTCTAATCAGGTAGAGTCTTCATCTGATGAAGAGTTGATCTTTGTTCTATTAATATGATTCATTTAACAGATCCTTATGCCAGTCGTAGTTTTGATTTTGATGAGCATGAATTCCCTGTATCAAACAAGGGAATTAGAGGGAGTTCCAGAGCCCTAGGATACAAAGTAAGATATAGATATCCTAGAAGACACTATTTTAATTCTACCCATTATAGAACTGTGTATGCAGTAGAAACTCATGGAAGATCCCTTCAACGGGCTCAACAAGAACAAGAAAATTCTTCCACCAATAGCAGACTCCATCCTGGCATAGTTATTCTGGAGGATCAGTTAGAGATTCCACCTTTTTTATCTCAGTTAGTAAATATACCTATTCGGTCTTATGTTCCAAATCCAAGAGTATTTCATACTCCTACCCTGATACAAGATTCATCTACTTCCAAAGCATCAGCTTCTAAGGTACCTACGATACCACATGTTCCTTTTGGGAAACACATACCTTTGGATCAAAAGTATGAGGTATTGAAACACTTGGACCATGTACCGGCCAAGTTATCAATTTTGGATTCCTTAAATTTATCAAAAGATCTTCGGGAGGCACTCATCAAGGTTTTGTCTAGTCTCAAGGAATTTGAGACTGAAATTGATGTAGCTGAAGTCCACCATGTAGATAATAATCATGCAGAATTCGATGTAGAGATATCTTTCATAGTTGAAGAAGAAGAAGATGTCGTGCATGGACATATTATACCATTGTATTTATCTGTAATGGTTAATGGTGTAGAGGTCCAAAGACCTTTCATTCATAATGTTTCTGGAGTCAACCTCATCCATATTAGTACACTTATTCGATTGGGCCTCACAAAATCTGATTTATCTCCATCTACTTTGAGGTTACACGGATATGATAAAAATGAACAAGAACCACTAGGAGAAATAACACTCAAAACTCAGTTTGGAGATCTTGTATCCAATTCATATTTCATGGTTGTTGATCATGACACAACCTTCAACATCTTTCTTGGAAGACCCTGGCTACATCAACATGCAGCTATCCCTTCATCATACCATCAATGTCTCAAATATTGTTTCGATGGTCAAATTGGGACATTGTATGGTGATAAATCCCCATTAACAACATGTGAACCACAATACATTGGGGTGGAATTATATCACATGAAGGGTAAGGAGAAATCTACAACAAGGGAGGTTACCGTGGTTAATGATCCATTTGGTTTGGAAAGGATTCTAGTAAATCCATTTACACATGTGAGTACAGATTATGTGTTTCCTATCAGTCAAATTGACAGGATAAACACAAATCAAAATACTCTTATTAAAACATCCACAATTTCAATTATGACAATCAAGCCATATAACATGGGATAAGTTAGTGATTCACTAAGCAATTATGAAATCTCAAATGGGGATGTATTCATTTCGTCTGCTGAAATCCAATAGTTCTATACCATGCCAACAAGGCCAGAAGAAGTTATAGAAATGTCAGAGGTGAATGATGATTTCAATTATCAATCCATAATCTCCTCTTTATTACCCAAGGAAGACCCTTCATCATCAATAGGGTCAGATATGGAAGCCTCTTCATCAAGATGTTCAAATTTTAACACCTCTTCTGATCATGGATATTCTACTTCATCATCTACTATGAAAGTAGAAACAGAATAAATATCACATGTTGAAAAAGAAGAGGATGATCTTAGGGATGCTCCACCGGCATTTAAACAGGGTATATCTACCACTATGGATGAACACAGAGAAATAAATCTGGGTACAAAAGGAGATCCATGCCCCACATTAATTAGTGCAGATATGAATCTTGAAGAACAAGAGATGTATATTTCATTTTAAAAGAAAAATCAGGATATATTTTTGTGGAACTATACAGAGATGCCAAGGATTTATGCTGATGTTTCTACTCATCATTTGTGTTTTCCAGAAGAACATCGAGGATTTACTCAAGCCACAAGACGAACACACCCAACCTATGATTCCAAAATTGAAGCTGAAGTGGATAATCTTATCAAATCAAACATCTTTAAAGTAGTTAAATATCCCAAGTGGTTGGATAATATTGTCCCTATGAAAAAGGTGAACGGAAAAATTAGAGTTTTCATTGATTTTAGAGATCTTAATCAGCATTGTCCTTAGGAAGATTTTCCAGTTCCAATTACTGAACACTTAATTGATGCATCAACTGGCTATAAAGCACATTCCTTCATGGATAGATATTCAGGATATAATCAAATCCGAATTTCTCTATAAGATGAGGAATCTACAGCCTTCAGAGCCTCACATGGTCTGTTTTGCTATCTGGTAGTGCCCTTTGACCTGAAGAATGCAGGCGCAACATATCAGTGATCCATGCATCGTATCTTCAAACCCTTTTTAGGGATGTTTTTTTAATGTTATGTGGATGATTTTGTGGTTAAATCCATGACACGTTCTAATGACTTGGCTAATTTTGAAATCATATTCCACAATCTTTGGCAACATAATTTGAAGTTGAACTCCTTAAAATGTGCTTTTGGGGTAACCTCTAGAAAATTTCTCGGCTTTGTTGTATGCCATAGTGGTATCCAAGTCGATCCTAAGAAGACAATGTCAATCCTTGGTATGTCACATCCTCGAAATTTTAAATAATTGAGATGAATTCAAATAAAATAGCATATATTTGGTGTTTCATCGC
Source organism: Viscum album (assembly GCA_963277665.1). Lineage (NCBI taxonomy): Eukaryota > Viridiplantae > Streptophyta > Magnoliopsida > Santalales > Viscaceae > Viscum > Viscum album. The sequence goes on along the minus strand of OY728134.1, from coordinate 352,683,649 downwards.
CAATTTAGCAGGAAAAAGATTACCCTTCCCCAAAATGATGAATACGGGTGTCACTTACTAGTGGACTGACGAATGTCAAGAGGCATTCAATATTCTCAAGAAATATAGCTTGAGTTCTATAGTATTATTTCCACAAAATGAGGGAATACAACTTATCCTCTATGTGATGGCCTTAGAGAGATCATTGGGTGCCTTTCTTGCTCAGAAGAATGATACTGGGTATGAAAACAGCCTCTACTATCTTTGTCGGACCATGCTTGAAGAAGAAACCCGATATTCAAATTTTGAGAAGTGGTACTTATCATTAATCTTTTCTATTTAGAAGTTGATACACTACATGCAACATCATGTGGTCCAATTGGTATCTCGCAATAACCAACTCAAATTAATCCTTAGTCGTCCAATGCTTATATGACTTCTGGCAAGGTGGGCAGTTATTTTTCAGCAATTTTATATTACGTATGTGTCTCCAAAGTCAATAAAGGGCCTAGATCTTACTGATTTCCTTCCTGAACATCATTCAGCAGAGGATACATCTTCAGATATTGAACTTTCTGATGAGGAATTCTTTTCTATTCATGATTGTCTTCAAACATTGTTTTGAGTGTTCGTTTCCTTATTATATCATTCATTCTTTTTCAATATTGTTATGATTTTTATGATTGTTATATAGTCCAATAATATATATAATTAATATCATCAAATAATTATCATATTTTTAATTCAATTTTTATATAAAATCTATTCCTAAAAATTGGTTATGAAAAAAAACTGTGTTATAATCATGGAGGTTGTAGGTTGTACGTATGCATGGATAAAATTACTATATTCCAATGATCGTTATGAAAATAAATATAGGAATATTTTTTATTTAAACAATTATTTAAATATTATATATTTAATAATATTTATTCAAATATAAATATATATATCATTCATGTGGTATTGTGATCAAAATAAAGTCATTTCTCATTTTGAGGGAGGTAGTATATAAGTACACAAACTATGATATACCTTTTTAGTTTAAGAAATAAAATGATATATTATGGTTTAAAATGAAAGATATATAATTAATATCATCATTATGTAATTTATATGGAATACATTTATTAAATTTATCTTTATTAACTTCCAGGATACGATTATGTGAAAACAAGTTGTATCTCTTTGTGAGGTGGTAGTCTGTCGTAAACATTAGTGATGTAATCATATTCCATAAATAATTGAATAAAAAAGTTATATTTGATATATTTAAAAAAAATGTTTAATTATATTATAAATATCATATATATAAATATATATATATATATACTTTAATTTATTCATCATACAAAACAATGAGATGTGGTATTGGAAAAACTATTAACATTTGTTCACCAAGCGGTCGTCCACTATGCTCATGGATGATAATTTCATAACCATTTTGATGGAGGTGGGGATGATTGAAGGTCAATAAAATATAAAAACATTTAATTAAATTTAATATGATGAGTTTATTATATAATTATGGTTTAATAATAAATTAAGGAGGTGGAGGAAGAAATAAAATAAATATGATTATTTAAAGAATGTTACCCCCTCTTTGGGTAACCTCCTCAATATTTTACCAATTTCCACACTAGGGTGGATTTATGAAACCAATAAGGATTATATAATGATTTTAAGGAAGGTTATATGCTATTTGGGTAGGTAAATGATGAAAAATACTTGTGTATCATTTGAGGAAGTTAGGAAAAGCGATGGACATTTATAAGTGAGGTGAATGTAACACATTTGATTTTTTAAAATAAAAAGGTGAACCCAAGTTTTTCATAGACCATATGGGTAAAAACTGATTATAATAAAAAATTAGAAATTAGAAATTTTTTAGATTTCCAAAATTCAATATTTTTTGGAAATGTTTTTTTTTGCATTTTAACACGTGTTTTTTAACCCCAGATATATCATTTTTTACCTTAACCATTATAAATAATTATGCCTATTTTAACATTTAAATTTGGTTAAAAATTCAATTTTGTTGAATAGATTATATACTATATTATAGTTATAAATTTTGAATCCATTTCTCTAAAATCCATTCAAAATGTGGCAAATTTTTATTTAGTATTACTCATGGAGATGCGACGAGAAAGAGGGTTTTTAAAGAGAAAAGTTTTCAAAGATTCCAAGACTTTTATATAAAAATTCAATATTAAAATGATTAAAATGATAAAAAAATGGAGTAATTTATATATAATTGAACGAAGGTTACATTATATAAAATTAAAATATAATATTTATTTATAATTAATTTAAGTTAAAATGTTGTTTTAAATTAAAATCAATATTTTCACAAATAATAAAAAAACAGAAAAAATTAAGAAACAAATATCCCACAGATTATTTTTTTATTTTGATTTCCAAACATATGATTATATTATTAAATAATGTTTCCAAAATTAGTAAATATTATTTTAAAATTATTCCCATAAAATTTGACTAAAATATCTTTTAGAAGTAAAAATCAATTTTAGAAAACAAAAATTTCATACTAAAGATTTCTTATTTAATTTATAAAAAATTGATGATCATAATATTCACAATTTAGATAGTACACTTAATTACTATCAATTTAACCATTAGGTTAAAATAGTATACTATATTTTGGTTTATTTATCTAGGTTTATCATGTTCCAAATTCTTTCAAAAATACATAATTAAAATAATTATTTTCCTTTTTTTGTTTAATCTCAGGATTTCATGTCTCATAAGATACAAAAATTTAGGTCCTTATTTTAAAATATATGGGTTTTATAATAATTTATTATGCATAATAATGATATACATCACTCCAGTCATCATCCTATTTGGATACTCACATGCCACACATTGTAATTCAAATTTAATGTTGACTTTATTCCTTCACGTTAAACCCATTGAATAAAAAAATGGATCTTGTGTGAAATAATAATAATATCGGAAAAAAATATAATCATTTATAGGATTCTTAAATCATGAAACCATATTTTCAAAATAAAACATATTTGGTTAAACAATAATAATTATTGGTTTTTATCAATTCAAATCCTTTATGAACCGTTATAATAAAAATGTTAATAATCCAAATAATATCCCCAAAGAGTATCAAATTCATTGAATATTAAGAGTAATTTTCATTCATCGAGTAAATATTTAGTCTATCCTAAAAATATTCATATTTATTACGCCTCAGTACATAGGTTCCAAGTATCCTTAGTAGAATGTATTACTAGATGAAACCATAAAATCTATTCCTCAAAAAAATATTAGGAAATACTTTGTATTTATATCTTATCTCCATCATAGGGTTATGTTCGATAATATAGTTTTTTATAAATTTATTGTCATTGTTTCCACAAAACATGCATAGATAGTAACTGAAATGACCATGAATCTAATATCTTAGTGCCAATGTATATTTTATTACATTTAAAATGGATTAAATAAATCACAACTGAAAGGACCAAATTATCTAGTTCCATTCATAAAATAAATAAATACATGATTCCAATATTACATTAAAATAGGAAACTTACAATTTTTTATAGAATATTATTAGTCCCTCTATAATACGTTTTATTATATTTTATAATACAGTTATTTAATAATGAGAAATGAATCAAAATATGTGTGATCTTAAATTCTCAGTATGGTTTTTATATAATGAAAACTATCATTATTAAATCTGTATAATCATCATTTATTGTAAAATAAACAAACACATACTCTATTAAAATAATATAAAATCACAATTTGATAAGGAATATTATAAATGAAATGGTAAAAATAAAAAATTCATTTCTATTAAACAATTTTATTTTCTCTATTGGACATGGCATAGTAAATATGGACAAATTAATATCTAAACACATGGTCCTTTTAATCAATAACATGTGGATCATGACAAGATAAAATAAATAATTTTTTGATGCTTTATTTTTGAATAAAAATTTAATTTAATCAATAACATGAATATCATGATAAGATAATGCATAATCATTATGGATAGGTAAATAAATCAAAAAAAATATTCCATGTAATCAATAAATTGAAAATGAAATTAATCATGAGTAAATAACATTATGAAAATATCATGGATAATAATAATTGAATTCATATTGAATGAAATTCATAATTTTTGGATTTCATGATCTAATACATCATAGTACATCTACTATCATGACCATTAATAGGATAGTTTAAAACTGATGGGTTGTTATACGTCCAAAATCAATTTTACTAAGTCCAACCAACTTATATTTCTCATGAGGCTACCAATGGATCAAGGTTCTATCAACAATCAGGTCCCACACGTAGAATTATGTCATAATAATTATTTATATATGGAATAATATATTAAAATCATGTAAAATATGAATTCTAAGAAAAATATAGTATCGAGTAAGGAATGCAGATTAACAATAATTTCCAATGTGAGTCATATATATTTCAATTTAAATTAAATTATATAGAAATGATATATGTTTCTTTTATTAAATATATTCATTAAAAATAATATTGATATATATAGTAAATATAACATCCATCAATTATATGAATGTGTATATTTTAGAGGAATGATAGTGATTACAAGCATTAATAAAGAATGATAACTTAAATACATTCCCAGTTCAAACTAATTGTAAAAAATATATAGAAATTATACGGATAATATTGTTACCACATAACCCCAGCAGACCGTAACTATAATAAATAGTCGACATCGTTGATGAATAATAATATAATTATAAAACATTTCTGGAAATTAACTAATTAAATTTCATTTATTTTTTATTTTAAAATTTTAAAAACTATTTTAAAAATAGAATTTTATAATTATAATGTCTTATTTAAATCATTGATTAATCATGATGGTGGGAAATTTTGTACTTGTCATAAATGTTAAAATAAACATTCATTTCACATTTTAGATAAATTCAAAACATATATTTTTTGGTAAATGATATGAATATTACGATAAAAATCATTTTAAAAATAAATATATTGGAAAATTTTATTCAATATATCATATTTATAACATTAAAATAAGTTATGGAATCATTTTATAAAAAAAAATTGATTTTGAAGATAAATGTTTTTTGAATGAATAGACAAATGATGTCAAATTTTATGAAAAACATTATATATATAATTTTAAGGGCCAAGTTGTGTAAAAATGGCAATATTACCTGAATATGTCATCAATAAAAACAGTAGAATAAAATTGATGGATTTTATTATACAATAAACAACTAATTTACATCAACAGAAAATCGTGTAAAAATAATGTCGAATAAAACGAGAGTATTAATTAAACACATTAAAAATATCATAACATTAATGTGATAATTAATAAATTAATAATTTTTTATATAAAATTTAAATCATCATAAAAATTCCAAAATACAACATAATACAGTTCAAAATCATTATAAATTAATATTATAACAAGAATGATAATGAAGACATAATATAACCCAATGAAAATAAATTGTTTTATAAAATTATTTACAACTTTATAATTTTCAAATAAAATGATCTTAAATGAAATTATTAAAATAAAAACATAAAATAAATTTATTTTAGAATATTTAATGATAATACATTTGAAAGGGGTAGTATAAATATCATAAAAAATAAATTATCTTCATAACATTTCCACATTAACCATTGAATTTAATAAGTGATGAAGTCTCTTAACAAATGTTTCCATTCTGTTGAAAATTATTTAACATAATGTGTAATTGTTTAAATATTTTTATTAATTTATACCAAAAATATATTTTTCTATTTATTATATCATAAATAATCATTTTCAAACATTTTTCCATTTATTTGATTATAATATTCTACTATATTCAGTGTTTTGGATTATAATTTATCAATTTTCTCAATCAAGATTTATGATGATTGTTTAAGTCCTTATTAATTATATATTGTTATATCATAATTCTTGCTCATTTGTCAGTATAAATACCATTTTTATGACATATATTGTAAAAATCGTTATTTAATACTTAACATGGATAATGGATCACATCGATTCATGGATATGATAAGTTGTATGTAAAGATAGGAAACAATATCATTTCCCTAATTAAAGAATTGGTAGTAAGGTGGGTGGTATAATAAACTAACACAATAAATATATTTTCAATTATATCAGAAATATTTATTAAATTATCATTATTACATTTTGTGTAAGTTATTTTTGAAAAATGAATCACATCGCTTCAGGAGGTAGTAATCTTCCTTACATACGAGTGACATTATAATATTTTAAATTGAATGGAATGTAGGAAGGTATATATGATATTAAAATTAAATAAGTATTATAATTTAATAAATATAATATAATTTTTATTATTATATCATTATATCCATATTATGAATTTTAGGATGGAATGTGAATGACATCGTTTCATGGGGTGATAGTCTATTTTATGAAAAATAAATGCATTTATTTTTAATTTGATGGTATAGGATATTGGTATAGTTCATTCAATTATAATAATAAAAATCTTTATTTTTATATTAAATAGATATTATTATATAATCATTTTTTAATTATATTTTTTGGAGGCAGCTGATGAAACAAAATAAAAATGCATGTTTATAAACGTACATATTATTCAACAAAATTCTACATGTTTTCACCAAAATCTATTATTGGATTGATATATCATAAAAAATAGATCATGAATATTATTAGAGTATAAAGGATATGTTTTGGGTTACTATTTAATGGAAAAAATATATTTAAAAGTGTTAATAGGAAATGAGAGTGGGTGTCCTTTTATAAGTGGTGGAGAGGACATATATAGAATTATTGATGAGAATCAATTACACCAATGTATTTATATCTTAACATGAAATTACCCTAATCCCAGTAAGCTATATCTATTATATTACTTAATTATATTATCATTAAACCATGGAATTAAATATCAAATGACCAGATAGTTCAGTAGACTTGGTAAACATATAGATACATGATTTTGATATATCATTTAAAACCCTAAATTACTACATTTTCATCAATTGTATCATTATTACCTATACAATATCATTGTATATAATTTTTAGTACAAATCCTATAGTCAATGAAAAAGAAAAATGTAAGGATGATCTCAAATGGTTAATAAGGGTCATGTACAATAGATGCAATCATGAACTAATAAGAATTATCATTTCTAGGTAAATAATTGACCTCAAATTCCATTTAAAAATTATGAATAGAAAAATCATTATGGAAATTTGAATAAATAAAAACAAATACCATTTAATAAATAACAATAATATCATAACTAGATAAGCTTTGATCAATATGGAAATGAAAATAATGGAAATCACATGTCACTTAATCAATGAGCATAGAATAAAACTCATAACGATACAATATCATTGTGAAAATATAATTGATAATAATAATAACTGAATTCTCAGTAAAGGAAATTCATAATTATTGGATTTACTACTCTTAGACACTATTGTACCTTTCTTGTCAAGACCATTTACAAGACATTTTAAAATTCATGGGTTGGTATAAATCCAAACCTAATTGACTTATTATAAGAAATTGATTCATGTTATGAGAATATTGATGATTATAGGGGCTATATATAATCATGACCACCTAATATCCATATTTTCAAGTCATCCAACATATTTAAAATATTAAATTTTATTCTTGAAAATTGATCATTATAAATAAATACCTGTATTGACTAATCATTACATATTTTTAAATATATCCTTGGCCAAAGAAATAATTTTCATTATAAATAATAATATGTATAAATAAGATATTTTTTTAGAAGTATAAATGTAGATTTTAAATATTATGAATATTGAGTTTAAATGTAATGTTCAATTATCATAGTTATATCTTAATTTCTAGGTAAAGTAAATGACTACAAAACTGAATCCAGAAAGTGAATGTTAAAATATTCCATTGTAAAAAAAGCATAAACCATCCATAGAAAAATCAATTCTAGAACAATACAACATATCTTTATTGTATTATATGTAAAATAAATGATTATTTTTGCTGAAAATTTTAAATACGAAATATTTTAAAAAAATTAGTAAAACATCCTTCCAACATTGGAAAATTACTTTTTTAATCTAAAAATACACTGAATATCAGGAATAAAACTTTTATTAAAAATATGTTTCAAAACATTTAAAGTACTATTCTAATAAATTTATGTTCATGACAACATGGAAGTCCCTACATGCTGTATGATTTAAAAACATTCCTTTCAGACTATTAGAAATTTTAAAATAAGTTAGTTCAGAATGTGAAGAGGCGATTCTATTAAAAAAATTAAAAATAAAATATAGGTACAAATACCCTTAACAAACAATTTAGATATCATTAAAATAGTTTTCAAAATATTTTATGAATACTAGGAGTTGGAAGAAACATGATTTTTGTCTGAAGAGAAAAAAGAAGTCAGTTTATGTTAAAAACATTTCATCAGAAATTTTATGTTAAAAAATACTAGAAAATTGTATGATTAAATAAAAAATTAATTTATATAATGGGGGGAATAAAACCAAAGGTTTAATAAAACAATTATCAAACAATTTTCATTAATTAAAATTGATGAATAATCAATCCTGATTATAATGATATTGCCAAATAAACCCTTGCATAGATCATAACATTGAAGTGAAAATTAATGAAATAATTAATTATTTGTATAAAATGTAAAACTACATAAATAAATTTTTTAAAAAATATATTATATTAAAATGTAATTAAAAAAAGATTATAAAAATATAAAATGTAATGAACAAGTAATATAACATAACAAAAATTAATTGATATTTGCAATTCATTACAACATGTCAATTTTCATGTAAAATACCCTTGGTCTATATAATAAAAATTGAAACTTAAAATGACATCAATTATGAATTATTCATGATATTACATGAAAAATGTCTGTGTATACCCCATGTAATAGATTATATGTCCATAACATTACAATATTCTTCAACGATGGAAAATTAACACAAAATCCCTTACCTCATTCTTTACGTTGGTTGAATATTGGTTAAAATCATGTATAATGGGTTTGAAAATATTATAAATTTATTTCAAAACCATATTCATATTCACAATATCATATATTACCCTCTTATTAATTTTTAACACCTGTTTGAAAATAATATTTCATAGTTTTTATTGTTTTAGGTCTATATTTTTTTATCATTCTTGATTGTCGCGAAAGTTCTCTTTCATGTGTATATTATATAGATATATCATTTAAATAATTAGATTAATTCCATAAATATAATATTTAATCATTTGATACATTTTATATCCATTCTTGAATGGTATACTTAGAAAATGACTAACATCGTTTCAAGGAGATTGTTGATCGTACGATTATAAGATTGATGATACCATTAAATTGAGATGTGGGAGGAAAACAATTTGGTGTTATATTAATCATAATGTACGAATATAATATCATAAATATCATGTAATTAATTAAATATACCATTATTAATTTCTAGAAAATGAGTAATTTATGAACCAATCATATTACTTCAAGAGGAACAAGTCCACTATACAAAGGAGTAACATTATCATATCTTAAAATGAATAGAAAATATGTAGATATATGTGATATTTTACTTCTTTTAGTATAATAATATAATAATTGACATATAAATATGTTATATCAATCATTATATCAATCTATAAAAGGTGGTGATGGAAATTGAATTACATCGTTTCATGAGGTTTTAGTTATTCAAACCCAGGATAGACTATTTCGTCTCCATGTTCATGGAAAAAGAGATTAATATATGCGATAAAAATATAAAAATAAAGTCTTAATAAATGGAATACCATTAGGATTCGATATAATCATGGTTTTATAATATTATAATTAGGTCAGAGGAGAAAAAATAGTAACACTCATTTCAGATCATTATTCCATCTTCGGACAACATCACCAAGTTTGTAAAAAATCCGTCCTAAACAGTACTTATTCATAAAAAACTGATCTAGTATTTTTTGTTATGATTAAGTATATAATTTATGTAGTTATTGGATAAGATTAACTTATTTGGAAGTGTGTGGAGGAGAGTATATGGGGTAGCCTTATAATTATTGGGGAGACGACACACTTGGGATTTTATAAATGAATCAATTTATCCCACATTTTTATCATGTAAAAATATTAAAACATAGTTCATTATCATCCAATATAATAGATAAGTACTCAATTTGGCTATCCAATGTGTGTTAGAATAGTTGGAAGTACATTTGTAACCCATATATTTTTAGTTTAATTATGAGAAAATAATTAGTTATCTTATCCTTAGTAAATTATATTAACATCTATTTTGATTTATAAAAATCAATAATTTAGGTAACAATATTATATAATATAAATTATTATTATAAAATATATTTAAACAATTTCCCTATTTAAATTAACAAAATTGGTAGAATCTAATTTAAAATTATGCACGCATAGGCTGTCAAAAGGTGTGTTTTCAAAGAGACAAATCTCATAAGAAGAGAAGGTTTTAACATAAAAAATAAATATTAATAATATTATTAGGAGGTAACATACACAAATTATTATTTTATTTAGTTTATTTTACCTTAAATTAAATTTAAAAACTTAATTTGTCATTTTTAATTATTTATTAGAAAAGAAATTTTTTAATATAAATGATTATTTTCACAGTACAAAAAAATGTGACATTCCCTAAAAATACAAAAAATTCACCATAAGATAATTTTTATAAGATGATTTAGTAAGTTAATCATATTTTTTTAATTGTATGTAAATATGTTAAAAAATAATTTTAAATTATGTGCTCAAAGTGCATCTAAATGAATTTTTTGAAAAAATATTATTTTATCATAAAAAACTGCATGTTTAATTTAAATGATTGTTATTTTATTTCTAATAAGGAGAGTTATATAATTTCAAAAATTTAATTATTAGTATTTATAACTTCACATTTAAGGGGTTTATTTTAAATTTATATTTTATTATGTTTCCTTTATACCTAGTTTTTCATGTTCTAATAGCTACTGATGAGATTAAATTTAAAGAAATATATTTGGGGTTATTTATTATTAGAATTTAATGTCACATATTCTGTAACATTAAGTATTTTTATTTAAAATATATTTCATATTATCCCAAACATAAAAAAATTTCAACATTTCAAGCTGATCGTATCCTCAAAAATCAAGGGTCTGACATTTGACAATTCATTTTTATAAAACCCACATCATAATAAGGTATAATTAATAATCCTATTAAAAAGATTGAAATGGAAGTAAAAAGGTCCATATTTAATAACACATAATTATGAAAATATGTAGATGGACGTTTTTGTAAAGTGATGATATTGACATGAAATAGGGGTAGAAATTATTATAGATAATTCTAGTGGTAATTTATCCAAAAAAATATAAATGACCATTGATAGTTATAGACTTGAAAACCAAAAACACTACATATTTAAAATCCCATTTAATTCAGCTGATATAAAGGTAATAGTGTAACATTTTTTTGGATCCTTTTCAAAAAAAATACTAATTATTTAAATATGTATCAATATAAAAACATATTATAACAATATATGTTATTATTTTATAAGTAAATTTCATCCATTGGTTGTGCTTCAAAAAATTTCCAATTCACTACTTACTCCATCAAATAAATTTTACAAAGTAATTTTTTTAGGAGTGAAGAAAAAAATTAAATTTTAATAGATTTCTATATCCATAAAATAGTTAAAATTATTTCCATCTGTCTCAATCAATTTTTGAAAACAAATATAGTTAGCACAATTTACATAATATATTAATCTATACCCATTAAGAGTAAGACAACTAGTCCGTCATTAATATTTATTCAGCAAATTTTTAATATAAAAACAGTTACATATTAACTAAGAAGTCATGTATTTAATTGGTAGTTGTTACACCCATATTATCTTTTAGTTGTTGGTTTAAGAACTACATCCTTACTGTAGATGATTGGTTGTCCTTTTATAGTACCTATAAAATATAATTATAATTACATTCCCAATTATAATGACAAACAATTTCTATGACATAAAAGAAAATATAAACCCTAAAAACTAACAACACTTGTGATTATATATCCAAAAATTTTAATGGTATTCATCCTCAAATAACTCATTCGCATAATAAATAGTATGTTATATTCCCATACAACATTTCAAAAAATCCCTTACTCTTGTAATATTATCAATACACATGTTGTTAAATGAGGGATTCAGGACTATAAACTTATAAAAAATGTAAAATCATAATTCCATTATGGTATCTATAACACTTATTCTAATGAAGTAATATATTATTACGAAATTTTGCACTATCTTTAGATTATTCATAATTTTAATAACTAAAATACCATTCGTAAACAAATTATAAAATGTAATTCTTGAATCAGAATATATAAATATGTTACACATTTTATTTAAACATAGGTACTTACATGGATTATGGGTTAACCTTTAGAATTTATAATTGAATCTGATAATTATAAGGTTCCCTGCATTTATGACAATAATCAATTATTGGATCCTTATGATGAGATTTATTTCCTTCAATCACACACTACATATTTACTCTGTAATTCATTACGTTGTGACCATATTACCCACACATAAAACATTATCCCATTCCATTTAGACACTTTCTTAGTTACCTATTTCCAAATTTCTAAAACGAGGAAAATCAATCCTTCATTCCTCTATGGTCTCCATCACTCGATCTCTTAGAGAACTCCATCATTTTTTTCATTAATGATTCCATGAGTTGGTAAATTTATATATTATTTTTATCACTTCAAGATAAATAAAAGGAATAATATTGATATACTTTACTCTTATTATCATCCCTTTTTTTCTATTTATTATATCATATATAATCATTTTCAAACATTTTACCGTTTATTTGATTATAATATTCTATTATTCTATGTGTTTTGGATTATAATTTATCTATTTTCTCATCTATGTTTTATGATGAATGTTTAAGTCCTTATTAATACTATATTGTTATATCATAATTCATGATAAATTGACACTATAAATACCATTTTTATGACATATATTCTAAAAATCGTTATTTAGTACTTAACATGGATAATGGATCACATCGATTCATGGATATGATAGGTTGTATGTAAAGACAGGAAACAATACAATTTCCCTTATGAAATAATTGGTAGTAAGGTGGGTGGTATAAAAAACTTACACAATAATTATATTTTCACTTATATCATAAATATTTAATAAATAATCTTTATTACATTTTGTGTAATGTATTTTTGAAAAATGAATCACATCGCTTCATGAGGTAGTAATCTTCCTTACATACGAGTGACATTATAATATTTTACATAGAATGGAATGTAGGAAGGTATATATGATATTAAAATTAAATAAATATTATAATTTAATAAATATTATATTTTTTTTATTATATCATTATATCTATATTATGAATTTTAGGATGGAAAGTGAATGAAATTTTTTCATGGGGTGGTAGTCCATTTTACGGAATATCAATGCATTTATTTTTAATTTGATGGTATAGGATATTGTTATAGTTCATTCAATTATTATAATAAAAATCTCTACTTTTATATTAAATAGAGATTATTAAATAATCATTTTTAATTATATTTGTTGGAGGCAACTGATGAAACAAAATAAAAATACAGGTTTATAAACGTACATATTATTCAAAAATCTTCTACATGTTTGCACCACAATCTACTATTGGATGGATATATCCTAAAATATAGATCATGAATATTATTAGAGTATAAAGGATGTGTTTTGGGAAACTATTTAATGGAAAAAATATATTTAAAAGTGTTAATAGGAAATGAGAGTGGTGTCCTTTTATAAGTGGTAGAGAGGACATATATAGAATTCTTGATGACAATCAATTACACCCATGTTTTTATCTTTTAACCTGAAATTAACCTAAACCCAGTAAAGTATATATATTGTATTACTTAATTATATTATCATAAAACCATGGAATAAAATATCAAATGACCAGATATTTTGGTAGACTTGGTCAACATATAGATACATGATTGTGATATTTCATTTAAAACCCCAAATTACTACATTTTCATCAATAGTATCATTATTACCTATATAATATCCTAGTATATAATTTTTAGTACACATCCTATAATTGATGAAAAAGAAAAATGTAAGGATGATCTCAAATGGTTAATAAGGGTCGTGTACAATAGAAGAAATCATAAACTAATAAGAATTATCATTGCTTGGTAAATAATTGACCACAAATTCCATTTAAAAATTATGAATAAAAAATAATTATGGAAATTTGAATAAATTAAAACAAATACCATTTAATCAATAACAAGAATATCATAACTAGATAAGGTGTAATCAATATGGAAACGAAAATAATGGAAACCACATGTCACTTAATCAATGAGCATAGAATAAAAATCATAACGATACAATATCATTGTGAAAATATAATTGATAATAATAATAACTGAATTCTCAGTAATGGAAATTCATAATTATTGGATTTATTACTCTAAGACAGTATTGTACCTTTATTGTCAAGACCATTTACAAGACATTTTAAAATTCATGGGTTGGTATAAATCAAAACCCAATTGAATTATTATAAAAAATTGATTCATGTTATGATAATATTGATGATTATAGGGGCTATATATAATCATGACCACCTAATATCCATATGTTCAATTCATCCCACATATTTAAAAGATTAAATTTTATTCGGGAAAATTGATCATTAATAAATATCTTTACTGGCTAATCATTACATACTTTTAAATATATCCTTGGTCATTTAAATAATTTTCATTATAAATAATAATATGTATAAATAATATATGTTTTTAGAAGTACAAATAATGATTTTAAATGTTGTGAATATTTAGTGTAAATATTACGTTCAATTATCATAGTTATGTCGTAATTTCTAGTGAATGTAAATGACTACAAAACTGAATCCAGAAAGTGAATGTTAAAATATTCCATTGTAAAAAAAATCATAATCCATCCATAGAAAAAACAATTCCGGGAAAATACAATATATCCTTATTGTATTATAGGTAAAATAAATGATTATTTTCACTGAAAAATTTAAATACCAAATATTTTAAAAACAATTAGTAAAATATCTTTCTAACATTGGAAAATTACTTTTTTAATATAAAAATACACTGAATATCAGGAATTAAATTTTTATTAAAAAAAATGTTTCTAAAGTTTTAACGTACTATTCTAATAAATTGATGTTCAGGATAATATGAATTTTCCTACATGCTTTATGATTTAAAAACATTCCATTCAAACTATTGGAAATATTAAAAAAAGTGAGTTCAGAATGTGAAGAGGCGATTCTATTAAAAAAAATTAAAATTTAAATAGGGATAAAAATATCCTTAACAAACAATTTAGATAACATTAAAATAGTTTTCAAAATATATTATGAATACTTGGAGTTGGAAGAAACATGATTTTTTTCTGAAGAGAAAAAAGAAGTCAGTTTATGTTAAAAACATTTCATCAAAAATTTTATGTTAAAAAAAATAGAAAATTGTATGATTAATTGAAAAATTAATTTATATAATGTGGAGAATAAAACCAAAGGTTTAATTATACAATTATCAAAGAATTTTATTTTATGCAAATTGAAGAATAATCAATCATGATTATAATGATATTGCCAAATAAACCCTTGCAAAGATCATAACATTGAAGTGAAAATTAATGAATGAATTAATTATTTGTATAAAATGAAAAACTACATAAATCAATTTTTTTAAAAAATATATTATATTAAAATGTAATTAAAAAAATAATATAAAAATATCAAAGGTAATAAAAAATTAATATAACATAATAAAAATTAAATGATATTTCCAATTCTTTACAACATGTTACTTTTCATGTAAATTACCCTTGGTCTATATAATTAAAATTGAAGCTTAAAATGACATTAATTATGAAGTATGCATGATATTACATGAAAAATGTCTTTGTTTACCCCATGTAATAGATTTTAGGTCCATAACATTACAATATTCTTCAACGATGGAAAATTAAGACAAAATCTATTACCTCATTCATTACATTGGTTGAATATTGGATAAAATCATGTATAATGGGTTTGAAAATATTATAAATTTACTTAAAAACCATATTCATATTCAAAATATCATATATTACCCTCTTAATACTTTTTAACACCTGTTTTCTAATAATATTTCATAGTTTTTATTGTTTTAGGTCTAATTTTTTTTATCATTCTTCATTGTCGCGAAAGTTATCTTTCTTATGTATATTATATAGAAATATCATTTAAATAATTAGATTAATTTCATAAATATAATATTTAATCATTTTATACATTTTATAATCATTATTGAATGGTATACTTAGAAAATGACTAACATCATTTCATGGAGATCGTAGGTGGTACGTTTATAAGATTGATGATACCATTAAATTGAGTTATGAGAGGAAAAAAATTTGGTGTTATATTAATCATAATGTACGAATATAATATCATAACTGTCATGTATATTAATTAAATATACCCTTATTAATTTCTAGTAAATGAGTAATTGAGGAATGAATCATATTACTTCGTGAGGCACAAGTCCACTATACAAAGGAGTAACATTATCATATCTTAAAATGAATAGAAAAAATGTAGATATATGTGATATTTTACTTATTTTAGTATAATAATATAATAATTGACATATAAATATGTTATATCAATCATTATATCCATATATAAAAGGTGGTGGTGGAAAACGAATTACATCGTTTCATGAGGTTTTGGTTATTCAACCCCAGGATAGACTATTTCGTCTCCATGTTCATGGAATTAGAGATTAATAAATGCCATAAAAATATAAAAATAAAGTTTTAATATATGTAATACCATTAAGATTCGATATAATCATGGTTTTATAATATTATAATGACGTCAGTGGAGAAAAAAAATAGTAACACTCATTTCAGATCATTATTCCATCTTCAGACAACATCACCAAGTTTGTAAAGAATCGTTCATAGATAGTAGTTCTTCATAAAAAACTGATCTACTATTTTTTGTTATGATTAAGTATATAATTTAAGTAGTTATTATATAAGATTAACTTATTTGGAAGTGTGTGGAGGAGAGTATATGGGGTAGCCTTATAATTATTAGGGAGCCGACACACTTGGGATTTTATAAATTAATCAATTTATCCCACATTTTTATCTTGTAAAAAGATTAAAACAGAGTTCATTATCATCCCATATAATATATAAGGTCTCAATTTGGCTATGCAATGTGTGTTAGAAGAGTTGGTAGTACACTTGTAACCCATATATTTTTAGTTTAACTGTGAGAAAATAATTATTTATCTTATCCTTATTAAATTATATTCACATCTTTTTGGATTTATAAAAATTAATAATTTAGTTAAAAATATTATATAATATAAAGTATTATTATAAAATATATTTAAACAATTTCCCTATTTAAATTAACAAAATTGGAAGAATCTAATTTAAAATTATGCACGCATAGGCTGTGAAAAGGCGTGTTTTCAAAGAGACAAATCTCATTAGAAGAGAAGGTTTTAACATAAAAAATAAATATTAATTTATTTTATTTATTTTACATTAAATTAAATTTAAAAAATTAATTTGTCCTTTTTAATTATTTATTGGAAAAGAAATTTTTTAAAAAAAATGATTATTTTCACAATACAAATAATGAGGCATTTCTGAAAAATACAAAAAAATTCACCATAAGCTAATTTTTATAAGATTATTTAGTAAATTAATCATATTTTTTAATTGTTTGTAAATATGTTAAAAATTAATTTTAAATTATGTTCTCAAACTTCATCTAAATGATTTTTTTGAAAATAAAAATATTTTATCCAAAAAAACTGCATGTTTCTTTTAAATGATTGTTATTTTACTTATAATAAGAAGAGTTCTATAATTTTAATAATTTAATTATTAGTATTTATACCTTCCAATTTAAGATTTTTATTTTAAATTTATATTTTATTATGTTTCATTTATACCTAGTTTTTTATGTTCTTCTAGCTACTGATGAGATTAAATTTAATGAAATATATTTGGGGATGTTTATGATTATAATTTCATGTCACATATTATATAACATTCAGTATTTTTATTTAAAATATATTTCATATTATCCCAAACATAAATAAATTTCAACATTTCAAGCTGATCTTATCCTCATAAATCAAGGGTCTTACATTTGAAAATTCGTTTTTATAAAACCCACATCATAATAAGGTATACTTAATAATCCTATTAAAAAGATTGAAATGGAAGTAAAAAAGGAAATATTTAATAACACATAACTATGAAAATATTTAGATGGGCGTTTTTGTAAAGTAATGATATTGACATGAAAGAGGGGTATAAATTACTATAGATAATTCTAGTGGAAATTTCTTTAAAAAATATAAATGACCATTTGATAGCTATAGACTTGAATACCAAAACCACTACATATTTAAAACCCCATTTAATTCATCGTATATAAAGGTAATAGTGTAACATTTTTTAGGATCTTTTTCCAAAATATTCTAATTATTTAAATATTTATGATTATAAAAACATATTATTACGATATATGTTAGTATTTTATAAGTAAATTTCATCCATTGGTTGTGCTTCAATAAATTTACAATTCACTACTTACTCCAACAAATGAATTTTGCAAAATAATTTTTTTAGTAGTGAAGAAAAAAAATAAATTTGAACATATTTTTATATCCATAAAATAGTTACAATTATTTCCATATGTCTCAATAAATTTTTGAAAACAAATATAGTTAGCACAATTTACATAATATATTAATATATACCCCTTAAGAGTAAGATAACTAGTCCATCATTAATATTTATTCAGAAAATTTTTAAACTAAAAACAATTACATATTAACTATGAATTCGTGTAGTCCATTGGTAGTTGTTACACCCATATCATCTTTTAGTTGTGGGTTCATAAACCACAGCCTTGCTGGAGATGATTGGTTGTCCTTTTACAGTACCTATTTTAATATAATTATAAATACATTCCCCAGTTATAATGACAAAAAATTTATATAACATAAAAGAAAATTTAAACCCTAATGACTAACAACACTTATGATCATATATCCAAAAAATTTAATGATAATCATCCTTAAATAACTCATTCGCATAATGAATAGTATAATGTATTCCCATACAACATTTCAAAAAAATACCTTTCTGTTGTAATATTATCAATACACATGTTTTTAAATGAGGGATTATGGACTATGAACTTATAAAAAATGTAAAATCATAATTCCATTATGGTATCTATAACACTTCTGCTAATGAAAAAATATATTAATATGAAATTTTTCACTCTCTTGAGATGATTCATAATTTTAATAACTGAAATACCCTTCGTAAACAAATTCTAAAATGTAATTACTGAATCAAAATTTATAAATATGTCACACATTTTATTTCAACAAAGGACCTTACATGGATTATGGGTTGACCTTTAGAATTTATAATTGAATCTGATAATTCTAAGGTTCCCCGCATTTATGACAACAATCAATTATTGGATCCTTATGATGAGATTTATTTCCTTCAAGCACACACTGCATATTTACTATGTAATTCATTACGTTGTGACTTTATTATCCACACATAAAACATTATCCCATTACATTTAGACACTTTCTTAATTTCCTCTTTCCAAATTTCTAAAATGAGGAAAATCAATCATTCGTTCCTCTATGGTCTCCATCACTCGATCTCTTAGAGAACTCCATCATTTTTTCTTTCATGGGTCCTTGATTTGGTAAATTTATATGTTATTTGTATCATTTCAAGATAACTAATAGGAATAATTTTGATATACTTTACTTAAATTATCATCCATTTTTTTTAATATTTACCACATTTTTCTTAATATTCATTGTTAAAATGATTTTTTTTGGTTTCTACTGTTGACTAAAACATTAACACATAGGGTCAGAAAATCTAATTGTACTAGAAAACCAATTAATCATAAGAAATCCTCTATAATATGTCTAAATTAAGAAACTATATTATAAAAATAACATTAAATAATATTAACCTTAGCCATTTTTAATACTCCGACCGAGAATCCTGGAGTCTGTTCATTATTTTAATATATTGGCATTATTACAATGAATCAAGTCCTGAAGGGACGACCTGTTTTGAAATCAGGGAAAATATATTACATACATGAACGTTACATTACACATTATAACGTAAAACAAATCATAAAGAATCCATTGAAAACAACATTATTCCTCCATCATAACCCAACATAACAAACATAATAAACTTTATGGAATCCTGGGAAAACAAAACATAAGATAGGGGTGACCTCATATGCTTAGTAAGGGTAAATAATTTAGAGGAAGTTATAAAATGTTACAGAAATATGTGTAATAAAAACAAAATCCTTTTAAATATAATGAAGAACATAATATGGATAAAATAAATCAATCATTACTAAATAAACATACACATCAATATTCTTCTAGTCAAATAATCACATTTAATAAGTAATTTCTTATTGAGGGAATACTTAAAACCAGACATCATTTCCAATAGTAAAGGCATCGTTACAATAAATTTTTTCCCAGTCCTTGTGCCATGTCACTATTTTGTATAATGAGATCTCTTAATGCATAGAGGGGATATAGCAGGGCCACCCATCACATATTATTTACACTACATTACTCATAAGAAAATGATGAAACATAACGTAAACATTCATATTTAAAAAAGAATATGAAATTTCAATACTTATCCATAAAAATTTAAGTGTATAAAAATAGAACACACATAGTCAAACATATCATAACTCATTTGATACAATTTGGAAGATATAATTATATTAAATCAACATTAATCAAGAAAAATATCCAGTAATGAATGTTGACATAGTTGAAAATGATCAGTAAAAATCATTGAGTGAAATAGCCATTTTTCATGAAAGCATTTAAAAATCACTGAATGTATAATGGATGAAAATTAAAAATATTGTTTAATAAATGAGTTCCATACCACATTGAATCTTTTTAATGGAATTATCATTTTAAAAAATTTATTTACATATAAATAAATTCATAAATGTATTTTGAAAACATTTTCATTAATAAAAAATATATATAAGAATAAATATATAAAACATTTAAAATGATGTTTTAGTAAAATATCCCCTTAAAAGAATCATTTTGTAAAGTATTTTATGAAACATGGACTTGGATGATAAATATTTCTCAAAAAATACTTACACATAAATAATCTTGGATAATAATTAGATTTAGGAATTATCCCATACCGTGTAATTTCTATTGATAGAGGGTACGTTTAACCTTTTGTAAAATAACCATAGAATGTTATTAAATTATACCAGAACCATATTAATATTTATTATATCATACATGATTAATTTATCAATTTATACAACCAATTTAATAAATATTTCCATTTTAAATTATCATTTTGGGTAGTAATATTTTTCTTTATCATAGGTGTGTTAACTAGTTAATCATTATCATATCATTTAGATAATGATTTAATTAATCCCAGAATATAAAACATGATTTATAAATAATATATCATTGAAATATAAATATGTATAATATATAGATATATGAAATATAAAACTACATTTATGGAGAAGTTATGTCGTATGTATACATAAATGTTGTTTCCATTTTCATATTGTATTGAACAAAAAGAAGTGAATAAGATATAATAAGTAAATACATACAATTATTTATATAGTAGAATTATTATGTCAAATATTAGATACTTATTAATAATATATATTTTTATAATCATCATTCATTAGTGATCCTGGAAATGAATCTAATCATGTCGTGTAGATGGTAAGCCGTATGTAAACATAAGTGACAATATAATTTCTTTAATGATTAAAAGGTGTTGAATTGTATGGTATATTAATTATACAGATAACGTTTCATGTTATTTTAATTATATATATACATATTATTCATCATTATATCCATCCAAATAAAATATTGTTTTATAAAAAATTACACCACTGTGTGGAGATGGTTAGTCGTACGTTCGCACACATGGTGACAATATAATTAATAGGATAGATAAAATAATGAGTATGGTTTTACAGATATTATAATATTATCACAATATTTATAATGTACTAAAGTTATAATTTTGTTATAGAAATAACAAAGAAAGAGAAATTGGAAGAAGAAAAGAACATTGAAAGAGGTGATAAAATAATTAACTCTACTCCGGGTGTTTCATTTTGAATTGAATAGAAGGGATCAATTGGATGCATTTATTCTTAATGTAAGGCCTCTTGGATGAAGTCAGAAAAGTTGTGAGGATATTAGGTTAGGGGATGGACAAGTCAAATGGATTTTGATGAGTGATTTTGAGATAAGTGGATGTATACATTTATAAGAGAGGTCCGAGTCACTTTAAAAAATGTTTGAAATATTATATTATTATAAAATCATTTTCGTTTTCAAATTGATCAAAATTACTTTATTTCTAATATATGGTGAGTATTGGTTTATAAAATTTCCAACAATAGGTTTTAGACAAGTTTAGGTCCACATAGTAACACTATCATATAGATTTAACTCTTAGTTAAATATTTTATCTTTTACCGTGTCCTCTAATATTATTATAATAAATACTAAATAAAAATACTATAAAAAGAAAAGAGAACCCCAATTGGTTCATTATTTATATTTCTAACCTTGTCGATGTCCTTTGTCCAACCCTTATATTTTTGGAAAATTTATATAAATTAATTATATATTATTTTTATTAAATACCCATTAATGTCCATTTTGACACTATTTGGTGTTTTGTTTTTCATAAAGTCATAAAAACATTATCACCTCGAAAAATTTTGTTAATAAATACTAACATATCATATTAATCTAAAAAATTCATTGTTGGAATCAAAATCCTCAATCTAAATTTATTTCTGTATTTATAATATCAAATATTTTAATTATTCACTGACAGAGTAATTACAACATCATCATTGTGACATAAATAAAATTACTTATTTAATGTCAGAAAATAATAAATAAAATACCATGAGGTTGGGAAAATTTTTATATTTCTAATGAATATTCAAAGTAAAATTTATATTATGTATAACCCTATATTAAAAATGGTTTAGTTATTAAACTAAGAATTTTACACATTTTACACTTCTTTAAATAAAAAAATAATGAATGTTCTAATCTTATCAATGTGGAACAAATAGGATAAAATTTTATTATTAATGTTTTTTTGATCTAAAAACACTTCTTAATTTGAATTTATACATTTTTAAGGGTAATTATAACATCATTTTCACCTTTAATAACCATATTTACTTTTAACCAAGGTAAATATAATTCAGAAATAACTATTTATAAAATATAATTTTCATCTTATTGAACAAAAATTTACATAATGATGTCAACCATGTATCTATAATTTTTTTAATTCAATTCACATAAGTAGTAAAATTACATTTTATGCAAATTTGTGAATGTTCCTTGAAGGTGTGTAAATGAAGTTAAAAAGTTCAATAAAATTATATACATATAATCTAATTATAAAATTACATCAATAAATTAAATTTAACTAATATAATTATTATGTATATATTTTTAATTTGAAATATATTTAAAT
This sequence comes from Viscum album, assembly GCA_963277665.1. Classification (NCBI taxonomy): domain Eukaryota; kingdom Viridiplantae; phylum Streptophyta; class Magnoliopsida; order Santalales; family Viscaceae; genus Viscum; species Viscum album. The sequence goes on along the minus strand of OY728134.1, from coordinate 352,659,823 downwards.
AAAATTAATATTTATGTAAATAATATTCGATTGTAAATAATAACACAATGTTTTCACTATTCATAAAAAATTCAATGTTTTCAGAGAAAAACCCAAAAATTCAGCCTATGCTGATGTTGCTATTACAAATTCAAAAAACAATGTCTATTTTACCATATTCAAAAAATTGATGATACAAAAATTTAATAGAAATTAATTAATGTTTTTAAAACCAAAGAGAGAGATTTTAAAAGGTAAAACCTATTAAAAGATTGACATTTTTTGTCATATTTAAACTTGAAGTCACGTATAATGACCTACATTGTATTAAATGATAAAACTATTATCTAATTATACTTAAAAACCATTCAAATGCATAATTTAACACTATAACTTAATTAAATTAAAAAAGTTTCTTTTAATTAAAATTTAGTATTGTCATTATTCATAAAATTATTAATGTTATCATAAAAGTACAAAAAAATTATCCAAAAGAAATATTTTTGTTATAATTCTAAAAAAGAATTTATTTTCATTTAATTAAACTTATAAAATATTCAAATATAGGTTTTAAAAAGGTTTCACCATCAAAAGGTGGTAAAATTACATTATTTTTAAAATACTTATTTTATCTGAAAAAAGGATTTTATTCTTATATTATGTCTATGAAACACATAATATGGATTATAAATTTTTAAAGTGTATATAAAATTCAAAATTGAGTTAATATTATTCATTACCGCTTTTTGAAAAGCTTGTTTGGTCAGTCGTGATGCACTCTAACTCGGTGTTGCGTGTAGCACAAGTTATTGAATTACATTGAATAGTTAATGTACAATGAATTCCTATATTTTTAAATTCTACCCTAATTATATAAATTGTGTTATCAAAATTTGAATATTTTCATTCAAAATAAAAGGATAAAAATAGAAAAATACATTTGTGGAAAACCCATATCCAAAATTGGTTTAATAAAATTTATACATAATAAAATGGAAAAGGAAATGAAAAAGTCACAACCAAAATCTAATCTTGATTAAGAGAACATTAGTGGAAATTAATGACACATAACTGGAGGAAAGAATTAAATATTTATATGGAGTGATTGATGCCATCAATAAAAACTATTGTAAATTGAGGACATCAAGGACATCATTCTATGATGATTTCAAATATCATCGGTTCAACAAAACATATTCTATTATAATAACAAAATTTTGGATTCAAGATCAATTACATAAAGTTTAAAAATTAAATAATTCATCGAATAAGGGGAATAAATATACTTGACAAGTAGAGTTTTATCCTTTAACTACTTCCTACCACAAACTCATTTTTCACTACAAAAGGTAATACAATTAAAAAATATTCTATTTATCCTAGATATATAGGATTAAAAAAGTAATGAATTTATGATTCATTTTTTTGAATATTAAAAACAAACTACATTATAAAAACTAAGAAATAATGTAGGCTAGTGGTAGGTGATGCACCCTTATCTCCCATCGGAAGCGGGTTCAAGCCTCACGGCCTTGCCGGACATGACCGGTTGTCACCTGACCATCGGTTCATCCTTTTTTTAAAAATACAAATATAATCACAATAAATTATTTATCCTTAAAAGTGTTATCCAATTTCAAACATAATCTATTGCAACATTTAGACTTATCAAAAATAATTCTTTCCAAACTCACATTCTACAATTTATATGGAAGGTAAACGAAATAAAGATCATTTTTCCTTGTAATAACATGTGAATACCTTCCTCATGTATTCTTTTAGAAACTTTTAACACCCTATATTACCATAAACCCTTATTTATTACATTCATGCTCCCTAATTCCATATAAAATACTTGATATACTCCTTATATAAAAAAATGTTGTAAAATCAATCAATAATGGAATAAACAAACAATTAATTAATTTCAATATAGTTAAGAATATCTAATATAATTTATCCAAATCAATCATACCATTTTAATAAATCACTATCTCAGTATTAGTTCCATGTTATGGTTTATCTTTCCTTTATCCATGTATTTTCCAAAAAGAATAACTTTCTATTGAGTCACTTTTCTAAAAACCATATAATCTAAAATCCTCAATGAAAAAGTTCTCCAGTACAATCCTTATTTATTTACATAATTCATATAACATGTACATTGTTGATACAACACTCAAATGAAATAATTCATTAATAACAACAAAAGAACACTATTAATTCCTCTTCATAATTGGTTGTATCAAAACATGATTATTATCCTATAGCTTCATTTCAAGAATCCTCTGATTGTTTCGCATAGTGACCCAACTTATTGTAGATGAATCATTTCACTTTTGAATCATTTTTATTAACCTTATAATCACGTACTCAGTGTCCTTTTTATCCACACTTATAACAAACTATTATTCCCTTTACAAATTTACCAAATTGATTCTTTCCATGGTTCTCACATATGGGAAAATCCTTGTTTCCCATTTCCCCTTTATCTATCTTTATCTCTACTATACTGATCTTCCCTAGCTTCCCTTCAAATCTAGAGGACTCAGATATTTTTTTACTTATCTTATTAACACATGATACAATTTCTTCATATTATGAGAATTAGTGGGAGACTATTTCCCATTTAAATGTAGGCTTCACACCAGGAATGATATGATCCTTATAACTATTTGTATAATGCCTATTGATGGATTTCTCCTTCCTTATTCTGGGTTCCATTTCTAAACAATGGCACACACTAGGTTAGTTTATCAATCAAAATTCATAATTCCAAACATGTAAAATGCCTTTTTAAAATTTAAAAGATTATTTATAAAATATATAATCATAACAATATCTTTTCATTGAGGTGGTATTTACTGAAAAAACATTTTCTAATGGTTTTTAAAGAAGACGTGAATTATCCTATGCATATCTCCTATGAGTGTTGTATCAAATAGTGCAACAAGGCCCATTGTCATGTACCAGGATACCCTGGGTCAAACAAAAAACTCATTTTTAGAGTATTCACTCCTAGGTACATCTAAGCTAGAGCCGCCTCTACCTGCTTTTATCCAGTCAAGGATGTATTTTTTGGAAAATACACAAAATAACTACATTTCCAAAATTCTAGGTAGTTGTTCTATACTAATCTTAATCTTCTATATTAGTGTAATGTTTTCTAATAAATGATTTTCTAAATCCTGTTTCCAAGGGTTGTACTAAACTACCTTTATTACCAACTGTAACGCCTTGACCCCAGAACCTGAAGATAGTGCATTATTTTAATATATTGACACGATTACAAGGAATCGTGTCCCGAAAGACCAATCAGTTTAACAATCTTGAAAAATAGATTACATGCATTAACGTTGCATTACCCATTCAAACATAAAACAAAACATAAATAATCTATTGATAACTATATTATTCCATTATCTTATCCCTGAAAATAAAAAATAATACACATTTTGGAATCCTGGGAAAACAAAAAGTAAGTAATGTGTGGGCTCAAATACTCAGCAAGGGTAAATAATTTAGAATAAGCTAAAAAATTTTAAGGCAAGATGTGTAATAAAAACAACATCTATTTAATCATAAAAATTAACATAATATGAATAAAATAAATCAAACATTACCAAATAAACATGAACATTGATATTATACTAGTCGAATAATCATGTGTAATAATTAATTTCACAACGAGGGAACACCTAACACAAGACATCATTACCACATAGTCAAGGCCTAGTTCTAAGAATAAATATAAAATTTTTATAAATGCCTTCTTACAAGACCCTAGTATTTCCCATGTGTCCTATGAAAGCATCAATGGCCTATAGTGGGCCCAACCCATCACTTACTATGTTTATTTCATTTCACATATGAAAATGTTGAAACATAACATAAACATTCATATTAAAAATATTATACTAAATGTTAATATATAAACCATAAACTATGAAATGTTTAAAAATAGCACATCCACAGTAAAAAATATCATAACTCATTAGATCAAATATGGAATATTGTATTGTAATATATCATCCTTAATTTAGAATAACATCATGTAAATAATGTTGACATAGTTGAAAATGATCACTAATACAATTTGAGTGAAATGCCCCTTTTCTAGAAATCATTTAAATGTCACACAATATATAAAGGATGAAATTTAAATGATAACATTTAATCAAAGTGTCTAATACAACCTTGAAACATTTTTAAGTAATTAAAATTTCAAACCTTCATGTCTATATAAATAAATACTTAAAATCATTTTGAAAACATGGACATTAATGAGAAGGATTCATAAGAATAAATATTAAAAACATTTAAAATGATGTTTTAGTTATAGATTCCCTTAAAATAATAATTTTAAAATGAATTTTTTGAATAATGGAAATGGTTGATAAATATTTCCTAGAAAATACTTACACATAAACAATCTCAGATAGTAGATAGATTGAGGAATTAACCCTTAGCTTGTACGTTCCTTTGATCGATGGAACCTTTAACCTCTTTTATATTGACCATAGTATGTTATTAAATTATACCAGAACTATATTCATATTTATTATATCATACATGATTCATTTATGTAATTATACTACCCATTTAATAATTATTTCCATGTTAAATAAACATTTCAGGTAATAAACACTTTCTTTATCGTATGCGTTTTGACATGTAATTCATGATCTTATCGTTTATATAATGATTTAAATACATCTAGAATATAAATCATGATTTATATATAATATATATTTATAATATAAATATGTATAATATATAGAAATATTAAATTGAAAACAACGTTTATAGAGAAGGTACGCAGTACGTACGCCTAAACGATGTTTCTGTTTTCAGATTGTATTGAGAAGAAGTATGTCAATAAGATATATGTAATTACTTATATATATATGTCCAGTATATTTATTATGTAATATATTATATACATATTAATAATATATATTTTTATAATAATCACTGAATGGTGAAACTAGAAGTGAATCTCATCGGGTCGTGGAGATGGAAAGTTGTATGTACACACAAGCGACGATATCATTTCCTTAATGATTAAAAGGCATGGAATTAGATGGTATATTAAATGTGAAAATAAATTATCATGTTATTATGGTAATTTATAATCATATTACACATCATTACATCAATCCAAATAACATAGTGTAGAATAACCAATTACACCACGGCATAGAGTGGGTTTGTCGTACATATGCATACAGGGTGACATTATCATTCTTAGGATAGATAATATAATGAGTATGGTTATTCCATATTTATAATAACATAAATATATATAGAAGGTATTTGTGTTATTATATTGGTATGGAAATAACAAAGAAAGAGGAAGTGGATGAAAAAAATAAATTTGAAAGTGTGGATAACATAATTACCCCTTCTTTGGGGGTTTCCTGCGGATTTGAACAGATAGAGATCCTTAGGTTGGATCCATGATCATTGTAATGAAACTAGGTTGAAGTGAGGGAATTTGGGAGGATATTTTAGCATGTTTTGTCTGAGAAAAATTGCATTTGAGGTGTTATTTTGATAGAACGGGATGCACCCTTTTATAAGAGAGTTGAGGGTCACTTTCAGAGTAGTTGGAAATATTATTTTATTATAAAATAATTTTCCGTTTCTAATAGGTCCAAATTGATTTATTTTGAAGCTAATGTGTGGATGTGTTGAAATCCTATTAACACATAGGATCTAGACCACATTAGTTCGCAAAATTAACCCTATATTTTAGATTTAACTCTTAGATAAATAGTTTAACTTTTACCATGTCGTCTTATATTTTTATAATAAATGGTTAATAAACATACTGTAAAAATCCAAGAGAACTCAAAGTGGTTAATTATTGATATATATAAACTTATCTATGTCCTTTTGAAAAACAATATATTCTTAGAAATAATATATCAAATAATAATATAGTATTTGTTTAATAAACTTATTTATGTCAGTTTTGTCACTATTTGGTATTTTTTTTATAATGTCATAAAATCAATTTCTCATAAAAAAAAATTTATTTAATCAATCCTAAAATGTCCTATTAACCTATAAAATTCTAGTATGGAATCAAAATAATCAATTTACATTTATTTTTATATTTATAATATCAATTATTTAAATCTTTCTTTGATATAGTAATTACCACATCATCATTGTGTTATAAATAAATTTATTTATTTAATTTCTAAAAATTATAAATAAAATACCATGATGTAGGAAATATTTTTTAATTTCTAATTAATATTCACAGTTTAGTATATATTATGTATATCCCAATATTACAAATGGTCAAGTTATTAAACATTGAATTTTATACTTTTAACTCTTCTAAAAAAACAATAATAAATGTCCTTGTATAAGAAAAGTGGATAAAACATGTTCAAATGTTTTTTCATAAAGTTGATTTTGGTCGAAAAACACATATCCAATTGAATTAGGAAACGTGTTAGGATAATTATAATATCATTTTTAAATTTAATTAAACTATTTACATTTAACTATGGTAAAAAAATTGAAAATTTATCATTGACCAAAAATTATATTAATCTTATAGATCAACGTTTTACTTAATGATGTCAACTGTGTCAATCAGATTTTTGAAATTCAATTTACAGAAGGTGTAAAATTACATTTTATTCAAATTTGTAAATGTTCCTAGATGTTTGAAAAAATACATTAAAATGTTCAATAAAATTTTATATATTTATCTTATTATAAAATTACTTCATTGAATTACATTGAACTAATATATGTATTATCCATCTATTTTGAATTCCAAATAAATTTAAATAATAATTATTATTATTAAAATAAAAGTCTATTTTAGACAACAACACATTGTTTTTATTGTTCATCAAAAATTGAATTTTTTCCTAAAAATACAAAATATTCACCATAAGGTAAATTTGATATTCTAAATTCCAAAAATGAATTTAAATGTTCAAAATAAAAAACAAATAAGTTATATTAATTAATTTAAAATAAATTCACTTTGTTAAGACAAAAAATAGTGTTTTTAAAAAGTTAAAAACTATCAAAAGATTGACATGAGTTCATGTCAAAATTAGATGTGAAATTACTTATAATTACCTAAATTGTATTAAATGAGAAAAATATAATCTAATTATAAATACATCCCCTTCGAAATCATAATTAATCAGTAAAAATTATTTTGATTAAAAATTTTATTTTCAATTAAAATTTACTATTTTTCATTCTTAATAAAAATATTATAGTTATCATAAAAGTACCAAAAATTTATCCAATCTAAATATTTATGTCCCAAATTTATAGAAGTATATAATTTCATTAAAATGATTATATAATATTTTCAAATATTTGTTTCAAAAATGATTCTTCATTAAAATGCGGTAAAATTTTATTTTTTTAAAAAATTCTTCTTTAATCTGGAAAAAATGAATTTGTTCTTATATTATATATAAGAAACACATAGTATTGATTATAAAATTATATGGATTATAATAAATTCAAAATTCAATTAATATTATTAATAACACATTTTTGAACATTTAGTTTGGTAAACCGTGGGGCGCTCGAACTGGGTGTTGCGTGTAGCGCAAGTTATTGAATTATATTAAAGAGATAATGTACTATAAAATCTTGGGGTGTTACACCCTTCATGGTTAAAATCAATTCAAATACATGATAATGATTAGTAAATATAGTTTTAATTACCCAATAAATATCCCCTTAGAGTGTCAAACTTAGTAAACATTATGAACCATTGTCACACTCTATATGATGATTAGGTAAAACCCAATGCACTATTTTAAATATTATTACAATTAGGTATAACTATCCTAGAACCATGTCAAATATTAATATCCATAATATTATGTATTTCTTGAAAAAAAATCATATAATATCTACCTTACCAAAACCTTAGAATTATATTCAATACTTATAATTAATTTCAATCTTAGGGTTATGTTCCCTAAAAAAAATTTATTAGATCATATTCCCATGGTTTCTGCAAAACCCCCCATTGATACAAACATTAATGACACATACTCTATAATCCTAGAGTTGGATTCTTACATTATTAAAGAAATATAACAGACAAAGTATTTCATCTTCAAGGAAAAAATAGTGAACTAGTTTAAGGAAACTAGAAATATACATGAATTATATATTATATTTGAAAATAGATATTATTACAATATTTTATTAGAATATCATTATTAAATATGTAATTTCCTAAAGTATCATTTTTAGTAATCTTTTTAGATTACAAGTAATGTAATTAACATAAGGGTGATCTCAAATCCTCATAAAGTTTCATTTATAATAAAAGATATTGGGAATCAATAAGAGTAATAATGGAATGTAAAATAACTGCAAAAATGAAATTTAAATAATTTTACTAGAATAAAAAAAATATGAAGTTAAATTTTAGAAATGTATGAAGTTTAATCAATATCATGAATATCATATTTTTATAAGTTATAATCAAAATAAGAAGGAAAATATCTGAAAAAACATTCAATTTAATCAATAAATTGAGAATGAAATACTTATATATTAAATATCATTATGAAAATCACCATGAAAAAATAAAAACTAAATTCAAATAGAAGTAAATTACTAGTTATTAAATTTCATGATCTCAAGAATCATGATACCTATAATGTTAGTACATGTCTATAGATTTTTTAAAAATGATATGTATGTATACACAAGAAATCCATTTTAATGAGGTCATCCAGTGACTTCATCTCCAGATAATACCAATTCATTAAGGGTTTATCTATAAATAAGAATCAGTTGTCTATGTATTTAAAATTATTTCCTAATGTATCTAATTAACTATTTAATTCATGATCAATATGTATCATCAAAAAATATCAAAATTGAGTAATTAATATAGATTTATCAATATTTCCCCATTCAATGACATAAATTTCAATGTAAGGCACCATATGTAGTAATGATATATGGTTTGATAATTAATAATATAAATTACAACTCTAAAATACATTTAGGGGAAATAAAATGTACAATGAACATAAGAATGTTGATATTTCAATGGATAGATAGTGACTAAAAAATGAATCTTGAATGTGAATTTCATTACATTCCTTGATCAAAAATATTATAAATGATTAATTGAAAGAATAATTAATAAATGAATAAAATATATCTTCAATTAATTTTATATATGAAAATAGTAGTATCACTAATGAATATAAATAACATAAAACTATATTTAAAAAAATTATTCCATAAAAAATCCTTCAAACATTGAAAATCATTTTTAAAACAATAAAATAATAAATATAAGCAAATTTTCAAATAAAAATTCATTGAAATTTTTTAAATTAAGAATCAAAAAAATATGAGTTCATGATGGAATGAAATTCCATTCTTGTATTATATGTTTGAATCATGCATTTCAAAATTTTGAAAAATGGTTAAATGTTCCATATTCCGAAAGATAACAGATGATTCATTTCGATTTTTTTTTGAAAAAAGACAGAAATTAAAAACATTATCCTATATAAAATATTTTCTCAATGCTAAAACATTTTTGAAAACATTTTTTCAAATTATTTATTTTATGGAAAAATATTTTTGACCAAAGACAGAAATAAATTTTAATTTTATTAAAATCATTTTCTCAAACATTTTATGTACCAAATAGTGCAAAAATGGTACATTTACAAGAAAAATATCAAAATAAACACATGATAAGAAAATAATTATTGATTATCATCAATTTTTTAGATAATTTACTTTAATTTAAATAAAATCATACATTATCATGATTAAAAAAAGGTTGTGAAATAAACCGTAACAAAGAACATAATCTTATAGTGAGAATTAATCAATGAACCAAATTTTTGTAAAAAATTTAAATCAATATAATAAATTGTACGATAATACATAAAATATTAAAAATGTATTAAAAATGTAATCAAATATTCTAAAATATAAAGAAGAAATAATATATCATAAATAAAATAAATTAATTTATGAAATTATTTACCACTCAGTAATTTTAATTTAAAATATCCATAGAGAAAATAAATAAAACCGAAACATAAAATTCCATGAACTATTATGTAATATTTATTATACATGAAAAAAAATAATAGACACCATATAAAATAATTTTTTGTGTAATAATACAATATGCCTCAGTGTAGTGAAATTTAGACGAAATCCATTTCTTCACACTAAATTTTTGTTTAAAATTGCTTATAATCCTAGGTATTTGTCTTAAAATGATATTAATTTTTAAGAAATCTATTTCATATTTATAAAAATATATATTATCATATTATTACATTTTACCAACCCTTTTTTTATAATCAATCGTGAATATTGGATAGGGAAAATGAATCATATATTTTCATGGAGATGGTCGGTCAAACATAAGCACGAGTGACGATATCATTTCATTAACAAGTTAAAGGGTTTAGATGTTGGTGACATATTAATATTCCATAAAATTAATAATTCCTAATATATTACATATATTAATAATATTTATCATTATCACATTACATGTAAATCATAATATAAAAATGAATCACATCACTTCACGAGAGTGTCAGACACCATACACATGATTTACATTATTATATATTAAATGATCTACAAAAAAAGAGTGTATATGATATATTATAATTAAATAATTATAATAATATCATAACTATAATATAAATATTTAATATTCATCATTATATCTATCCTTAAAATGTGGTGATGGAAGCAAAATTACATCAACATGTAAGGTAATTGTCCTCTGTACACCAGATTGGAAATTTCATTTCCCATTGGATAGAAGAGAAAATGAATATAAGTCATGAATATAATATAATAAAATCTATTAATATAAGGCCCCAGCCTTAAACCTTACATAATATTGAGTGATTACAAGATTATACATTGAGGATCTTTTCGGGTTTAGAGTTTTAGAGAATTAGATCATAGAACATGCATTACATTCTACAAAAAACAATGTGGTTACATAAAGATAGTATTCTTCTTTAACATAAATGGAAAAATATTTAAAATAAAACATGGATTATTTCATGACACTTCCTTGACACTGTCGTCATATCATGTACCTTTCCCTTGACCTGTAAAAAACATTTCAAAAAAAACTTGGGATGATCATAAAAAGCTCAGTAAGGGATATAAAAATATATGGAAAGGAAACATGGTTACATATATACATAATAATGAAATCATAATTTACCCCTAAAACATAAGAATGTTAAAATACCTCATCAAATCATGAATAAATCATATAAATCATAAGACACAAAGGTAACTTGAGGCATTCATAGAATTCTTACGTACGGAGTAACCCTCTTAGTTACGTTTGGAATACCCGTCACAGTATATTCCCTAAATATCTTCGGAGAAACCTTAACGTTTCACTCCTTCACGTTACCCAATGCATTGGAGAGCTATATCAGACTCACCCGCCCTTAGTTCATCACGGAACCACCCGTCTTCATAATAATTCCCAAGAACCTCAACATAATCGTATCACATAAAACACGCATAAAGGAAATATAACATTTCCACCTCTCAATCACAAGATATCAATACAACACATTGATATAAAAACATTATTAAAACCATTTTCAATACCAAAATAAATGAAAACTAAAACGTGGTATTTATTTTTCTTTTAAAAAAAGGTATGGCTTGTAGAGGAAGTAGAAACCCAAATATTGGTCACGGCGGCGGAGAAGTCGTTGTCGCCGCATACGTACGACAAAAACATTCCCTTTGGTAATTTTGTAAAACGATTCGTATATAAAAGATTCCTTTTGGATAAATGTAAAAGTCAAAGGGGTTTATACACCGTATAAAATAAAGTTGTTTATAAAATTAAATATGCCTCAATGAAAGGTGATTGAGATGAAGTCCCATACCTTAGGTCCGACGTGACTCGGTTGTTATTTTATCTCCTAAATAATAAACTTGAGTTAATTTCTAATGGTTTAAGAACCTTTTTAAAGTTCATTATTCCTTTTATATCACTTATTTCCATGTCATGAAGACTATGTAATTATTTAAGTTAATAACGGTCGTTTTAACGATCATTGGTACTTGAGTAAAAATAATCCCTTTATAATTACAAGTTGTTCATGTATCCATTATATCCAGAATGGTATTCAATATGTAGATATTATATATGTCATATATATCCAGTACATTCATGCATTTATAATATTACATAATCATTTAGAGGTAAGAAATGAAATGCACCGTTCATGGAGACGGTAAGCCGTACAGACGCACGAACGCTACTTTCATTTCTATTTCATATTTTATAAAATGGAATCATAATTATATAAAGGTATATTATAATTAAAGTATAATATAATATATAATAAAATAGTTCCATCCTTTATACGTCCCACATATGGTATTTAATGAATCACATCACTTTGAGGGGGCGGTAGTCCGCACTTCCTTAAATGATGATATCGCGTTTATCCATAATGGAAACTATAAAGGTATGCCCAAAATGAAAAATACATAAACTTAAGGAAAACAAAAGAATATTATATAATATATATAAATATAGTGACATCTTAATGGCTACCGTTGAAGGTGTTATATGAATGTTGAACAATCATCGTTTCGGGAGGCAGAAATTCGCCATCCACAGAAACAGTATGTTCTTTAACCATTAGATGTAGATGTGTGTAAGTTTAGCTAGAATAATTATTATAACAACATCCTAGTCTATTGAGGATATTGTAGTTGTTACAAAATAAAAGAATAAATAGAGTTTAGGGGGTTGGAGAAGCAAAATAAAACAAAAGGACTCAAAAGAAGACATTACCTTAAAATTGGGTAACTCCCTTTGGTTTGAGCTCAAAGGCTTCCTTGGGAAGACTTCTACCCAATGTGAGGCTTCAAGGAGTAAGAGAGGGAAGTGGAGAGACAAAATGGGCAGGGGTTGGCCGAGCCAAAGGCTTTGGGAGTGTGGGTAAGGAGGTACAGGTGGGGTCTTTTATAAAAGGAGAGGAGGGGACCTCTTGGAAAGTGAAGAAATATTACTTTATTTGAAAATACGTATCGGATTTAAAAGGTCCCACATTGATATAATTCCAGGATAAGGTGATACAGGTTCGAAATATACCCACACAATAGGTTTTGGACATGTTTAGGTCATATATTGTACATTATATTCTCATTTTATTTAAATCATTTATTAATGACGTAATCGTTTCATCACCATGATGTCATAAATAATTTTATTTATTTAAAGTATAAAAATTATTAAAAAATTAATATGATGTAGGAAAGATTTTTAGCTTTCCAATTAATATTTATAGTCAAAAATCTGACTTGTATAACCCCATTTAAAAATTGTTTTTGTAAAACATATTATGTTTGTGTCATTTTTTATTTTTCATTAAATAAAAAGTTATTTATGACATTTCCCAACCAAAGTTGCTCCATGGGGTCCCCAAGTTGACCCATGGATTTTCTTGGTCGGCCATGAAACATCAAATGAGGGTAGGACATGTGTCAAGCTCAACTCATACTATTAAAACATTATTTTTACCTCAAACTACACTAATTACCACTAATCGCGATTAAAAACATAACAGTTACTATTCACCAAAAAATTATTTTAATCTCATTGAACCGTATTTTACTTCTTAATGACAACCATGTATTTCATATTTTTGAAAATAAAATCACAGAGGTGGTAAAATTTCATTTAATATAAAAATAAGTTTCTTTAACTACCACTTAGTGGTTTCACTATTCATCAAAAATTGAAGTTTTTCAGAAAGATTCCAAAACATCACCCTAAGCTATATTTGATATTCTGAATTCAAAAATGATGTCTATTTTAAAAAATTCAAATCATATATGTTACATTAATTAATTTAATAATTAATTACCGATGTCATGACAAATAACGTGTTTTTGTGAAACAATAAGTATCAAAAGATTGACACCAGTTTAAGTCCAATTTCACTGTGAAATAGATTACAATGACCACTATTGGATTAAATGGAAAAATATATTCTAATTTCACTTTAAAACCAATTCAAAAGATAATCTAATAATATAAATAAATTAGATTAAAAAGCAGTTTTGATGTAAAATGCAGTATTTTTCACTATTCATTAATAAATGAACATTGTCAGAAAAATACCAAAAATTCACACAAAGTAAATTTTGATGTCCTAATCATAAAGAATAAGTTTATTTTGAAAAACATATTTTATATAATTTTCAAAATATAGATTCAAAAATGGTTTTCCATCAAACGGCAGTAAAACAATCTTTTAAAAATATTAGTGTATTCCATGCTTATGATTGGATTTATTTTTATTTTAAGCCTCTAAAAAACTATCTAATTCATTAATAGACATAGATAAAAATATCTATTTTTCATTACTTACTTGGGATGTTACATCCTTCCCCCCTTTAGAAAATTGCGTCCCTGTAATTTATTTACTTATCGAATAAATGGGGATACTTTTCCCTCATTGCATTTTTCAGATTCTCATGTTGCCTCTTCCATCATGTTGTTTTTCCACAAAACCTTTACCTGATTAATCATCTTATTTCGTAACACTTTCTCCCTGTGGTCAAAAATCTGGACCGATTGTTCCTCATAATATAGGTTCTCTTCCAGCTGAACTACCTCTGGACTCAAAACATGAGATGGATCTGGCATGTACTTCCTTAACATTGAAACATGAAAAACATTGTTTACCTTAGATAAACATGGAGGTAAATCCACTCGGTAAGAAACTGATCCAACTCTCTCCAGAATTTCATATGGTCCGATGAACCTTGGACTCAGCTTTCCTTTCTTACCAAATCGCATCACACTTTTCCCTGGTGATACTTTGTGAAAAACATGATCACCTATCTCCAAAGAGAGATCCTTCCTCCTATTGTCCGCATAACTCTTCTGCCTACTCTGAGCTATTCTCATGTTTTTCTGAATCAGCTGACCTTTTTCTGCCATCTCCTCTACCAATTCTGGTCCCATCAACTTCCTTTCACCCACTTCATCCCAGAAAGCTGGAGTTCGACACCAGTTCCCATATAACGCCTCAAATTGTGCCATCTGTATACTGGAATGAAAACTATTATTATATGAAAATTCATCCAAAGAAAGATGTTGGTCCCAACGTCCCTGATAATCTATCGAACAAGCTTGTAGAATATCCTCCAAGGTCTGAATTGTTCGTTCTGACTGCCCATCAAATTTAGGATGAAAAGATGTACTAAAATTTAATTCAGTACCCAATGACTTCTGAAGGCCTTTCCAAAAGTTAGAAGTGAACATGGGATCACGGTCAGATAAAATGGAGAGAGGAACTCAATTTAACCTGACTATCTCTTTAAGATACAAATGGGAAAGTTTATCTAGGGAAAAATTATCTCGTATAGAAAATAAATGAGAAGATTTGGTCAAGCGATCAACAACAACCCAGATTGCATTATTACCTCGAGATGTCTTCGGTAATCCCACAACAAAGTCTATGGATATATTCTCCCATTTCCACTCTGGCACTGGTAAAGGCTGAATCATCCCTTTCGGTAACTGCCGCTCTGCTTTAACCTGTTGACAAGTCAAACACTTCACAGTAAAATTAGCAATATCTCTTTTCATTCCATCCAACTAGTAATAATCCTGAAGATCTCTATACATCATAGTACTGCCTGGATGAACTGAAAACGGAGAACTATGAGCTTAACATAACAACTCTCTCATCAACTATAAATCACAAGGCACACACAATCTCTTCCCAAATCTCAAAACACAATCATTATCAAGGTTGATTTCAGGCAACTTACCTTTCTGAACCAGCTCTACCGTTTTCTGCAACTCACTGTCTCGCTTCTGTGCTTGCTTGATTATATTTGATATAGATGATCTCACTGATACCTGACACAAAACAGAAGAACTCCCTGCACCAACAACATCTATGCCAAAGTTTACCAAATCCTTAACCAAATGATCACTTTCCAAGTGCAACATTGTTAATGAAGCATTACTTTTTCGACTCAAAGCTTCAGCCACTTTATTTGATTTTCCCGGATGGTAATGAATTGTACAGTCATAATCCTTGATTAATTCAAGCCGTCTCCTCTGTATCATGTTTAACTGTTTCTGAGTGAATATATACTTTAAACTTCTGTTATCAGTATATATTTCACACTTTACTCCATACAAATGATGCCTCCAAATTTTTAAAGCGAAAACAACAGCAACTAATTCCAAATCATGTGTTGGGTAATTTACCTCATGAGTTTTCAACTGTCATGTAGCATAAGCAATTACCTGTTCATTCTGCATTAGGATGCAACCACATCCTTTCAATGAAGCATCACTGTATATAACAAACTCACCATTCCTGGAAGGTAGTGCCAAAACTGGAGCATTCACCAATCTTCTTTTCAATTCCTAAAAACAATCATCACATTCTTTTGTCCAGATAAACTTAACACCCTTCCGAGTTAGCTTAGACACTGTACTAGATAACTGTGAAAAAATTCTATCAAACATTCGGTAATATCCTGCCAAACCAAGGAAGCTACGAATCTCAGTTACATTTGTGTGTCTTGGACAGTCTTCCACAACTTTTGTTTTTGAAGGATCAACGGTTATCCCATCTTTTGAAACAATGTGACCAAGGAAAGAAATTTGTTGCAACCAAAACTCACACTTGCTGAATTTTCCATACAATTTCTTTTCTTTTATGGTTTGCAAGATAACCCTTAAATGTCTTTCATGCTCCTCGTTACTTTTAGAAAACACCCAAATATCATTAATGAAAACCACCACAAACATATCCATAAACTCCTGGAAAATTCTATTCATTAAGTCCATGAATACAGAAGGTGCATTGGTTAGCCCAAAATTCATTACTAAAAATTCATAATGGCTATATCCTGTACGGAATGTGGTCTTCAAAATATCTGCCTCCTTTACCTTCAGCTGATGGTACCCCGATCTCAGGTCAATCTTTGAAAAAAACTGAGCTCCCTGGAGCTGATCAAACAAATCATCGATATGAGGTAAAGGATATTTATTCTTAACAGTGATGTTATTCAAGGATCTATAATCAATGAAAAGTCTCATATAACCATCTTTATTTTTAACAAATAAAACAGGAGCACCCTATGATGATGTACTAGGTCGAATGAAACCTATCTCTAATAAATCTTGCAATTGCTCCTTCAACTCCAAATGTTCAATTTGAGCCATTCGATAAGGGGGTTTTGAAATTGGCTTAGCATCAGGAACTAAGTCAACAATAAACTCAACTTCCCGAACTGGTATTATTCCAGGCAACTCATCAGGAAAAACATCAAGATACTCATTTACCACTGGCACATTATTAATCTGAACAGTTCCTTTATTTTCAACGATGTGTGCAATGTTACATTCATTTACATCTTTTACAAGTTTCTTGACCTCTTGATAAGTTATCAACAGTAAGGATTCATTCTTGTACACAAACTGAAAGTCATTATGAAAAGAAAATTCTTTAGCTCTACAGTAAATCTTAGCATGGTAAATAGAGAGCCAATCCATACCCAGGATAACATCAAACTCTACTAGAGGTAGAACAATTAGGTTTGAAAGTAGGTTCTTTCCACGGATAAGGATAGGAAGATTCTTATAAATTCTTTTTGCCTCAACATTTCTCCCAGGTGTTTTTACCACAAGTTCAGGAGTCATTTCTTGAGATGGTATTCCCATTTTACTAGAAACGTTTTCTGAGATGAATGAATGTGTAGACCCCGAATCAAACAACACACTGGCATAATCTAAAAAAAAGTACCTGATACAACTTCATTTTATGGCCCGACATCTACTGAAGTAGTTGCAAAGGATTTCACCACCCCTTTATTCTTGTAGTCTAACTGCTTCCCATCACTTAAGCTCTTTGTCGGACACTCGTTTGCATAGTGACCCATCTCATTGCACTTATAACATTTCACTAACTGTAAATCAAAATTGGTCTTACCATCACCCTGATCTTTTTCAGTGCAATCACGAGCCTTATGTCCCATCTTACCACATCGGTATAACTTTCCAGAATTCAGAAGACATTCCCCAACATGCCTTTTTCACATTTATCACAAACTGGAAACTTAGTTTTCTTACCGTCAGACTATTTTGAAGAATTCTTACTTTTCTCCTGCCACCCCGGTCTCTTCTTCTGTTGGTTGTTATAGTACACATGATCATCGGCAAACTCCATTTCCACCTTCTAAGCACATTGAACAAGCTTTTCATAACTTTTACACTCACAAGAAGCTAATTCCCTTCAAAATTTTGGCTTTAATCCTGAGTAAAAACGATTGATTTTTCTATCAAGGTCTCGGATAAAATTTAGAGCATACCTTGACAATCGAGTGAACCTTTCTTCATAGGTAGCCACTGAGTCTTCCTCTTGCCTCAATTACAAGAATTGTTTTTCCATCCTATGTCGAACATCCTTAGGAAAATACTTATCAAGAAACATACCATTGAATTCATCCTAGTCGAGAGCATCAATCTCATTAGCGTCCCTGCTTTTCTTAACCATCGACCACCACTAATCTGCTTCACCCTCCAAATGGTAAATATCAAGACTAACCTTTTGATTGTCTGAACACCCCATGACATTGAAAATCATCTCCAGTGATTTAATACACCCTTCAGCTAGCACAGGGTCAGATGATCCTCTGAATGATGGGGGATGTTGCCTCATGAAATGTTCCACCACTGATATGTTCCTCTGCGGTTGATCTGGCTGATCTCATGCATGGATACCACCACCATTTATCGCTTTAGTCAACTGTTCCATTACTGCAACAAACTGTTCAGTTCAAATTCTGACAATCTTAGGATGCTGATTCGGAAGGTTATTTCCTTCTGTATTCCTTCCTAGCAATGCTTCCCTGTTTCCTCTGCGGAAAACCATTCTGAACAAACATGTCTTAGATGAAGCAACATGGTAATCTTCAAATACAATATCATTTCAAAAAAAATATTTTTGGATAATCATTTAATAAAATACTAACTCCTAAAGTTATCTAAACAGACCTCTGATACCAACTATAAGTCCCCAGCCATAAACCATACTTAATCTTGAGTTATTACAATATTACACATTGAGGATCTTTTTGGGTTTAGAGTTTTAGAGAATTAGATCATAGAACATGAATTACGTTCCACAAAAAAACAAAGTGGTTACATAAAGATAGTATTCTTCTTTCCCATTAATGGAAACATATTTAAAATAAAACATGGATTCTTTCTTGAAACTTCCTTGACACTATCATCATATCGTGTACCTTTCCCTTGACCTATGAAAAACATTTCAAAAAAAACATGGTATGAGCATAAAAATCCCAGTAAGCGATATAAAAATATACGGAAAGGAAACATGGGTACATATATACATAAGAATGAAATCACACTTTACCCATAAAACATAAGCACTTTAACATAACTCATCAAATCATGAATAAATCATAGAAATCATAAGATATAAAGGTAAATTGAGGCATTCATAACATTCTTACATAGGGAGTAACCTTCTTGGTTACGTTTGGAATACCCATCACAGTATATTCCCTAAATCTCTTCAGAGAAACCTTAATGTTTCACTCCTTCACGTTACCTAATGCATTGGAGAGCTATATCGTGCTCACCCGCCCTTAGTTTATCACAGAACCACCCGTCTTCATAATAATTCCCAAGAACGTCAACATAATCGTATCACATAAAACATGCATAAAGGAAACATAAAATATAAACCATTATATCACAAGATATCAAAACAACACATTGATAGAAAAACATTATGAAAACCATCTTAAATACCAAAATAAAAGAAAAGTTAAACATGGTATTTATTTTTCTTTTAAAAAAAGGTATGGCCTGTAGAGGAAGCCGAAACCCAAATAATGGTCACGACGGCGAAGAAGTCATTGTCGCAGCATACATACGACAAACACATTCCCTTTTGTCATTTTGTAAAATGATTCATATAAAAAAGATTCATTTTGGAAAAACGTAAAAGTAAAAGGGGTTTATACGCTGTATAAAAGAAAGTTGTGTATAAAATTAAATATGCCTCAATGAAAGGAGAATGAGACGAAGTCCCATACCTCGGGTCCGACGTGACTCGGTCATCCTTTAATCTCCTGAATAATAAACTTGAGTTAATTTGTACTTGTTTAAGAACCTTTTTCAAGTTCATTATTCCTTTTATATAACTTATTTCCATGTCATGAACACTATGTAATTATTTAAGATAATAACGGTCGTTTTAATGATCATTGGTACTTGAGTAAAAAATAAGCCCTTTACAAGTTGTTCATGTATCCATTATATCCAGAATGGTATTCATTATGTAGATATTATATATTTCATATATATCCAGTACATGCATGCATTTATAATATTACATAATCATTTAGAGGTAGGAAATGAAATGCACCGTTCATGGAGACGGTAAGCCGTACGTACGCATGAACGCTACTTTTATTTCTATTTCGTATTATATAGAATGGAATCATAATGATATAAAGGTATATTATAATTATAGTATAATATCATATATAATATCATAGTTCCATCCTTTATACATCCCACATATGGTATTTAACGAATCAAATCACTTTGAGGGGGCGGTAGTCCGCACTTCCTTAAATGTAGATATCGCATTTACCCATAATGGAAACCATAATGGTATGCCCAAAATGAAAAATACAGAAACATAAGGAAATCATAAGCATATTATATATCATATATAATTATAGTGACATCTTAATGGCCACCTTTGAAGGTGTTATATGAATGTTGAACAATCATCGTTTCGGGAGGCAGAAATTCACCATCCACGGAAACCATATGTTCTTTAACCATTAGATGTGGGTGTGTGTAAGTGTAGCTCGAATACTTCTCATAAAAAAATCATATTATATTTAGGATACTAGATTTTTTACAAAAGAAAAGAATAAAAAGACTTTAGGGGGTTGGATTAGCAAAATAAAACAAAAGGACTCAAAAGAAGACATTACCTTAAAATCGGGTAACTCCCTTTGGTTTGAGCTCAAAGGCTTCCTTGGGAAGACTTATGCCCAAAGTGAGGCTTCAAGGAGTAATATAGGGAAGTGGAGGTACAAAATAGGCAGGGGTTGGCCGAGCCAAAGTCTTTGGGAGTGTGGGTATGGAGGTAGAGGTGGGGGCCTTTTATAAGAGGAGAGGAGGGGCAGTCATGGAAAGTAAAGAAATATTACATTATTTGAAAATGATTTTCGGATTTAAAATGTCCCACATTGATATAATTTGAGGATAATGAGATAAGGGTTCAAAATATACCCACCTAATAGGTTTTGGACAAGTGTAGGCCATAGATTTTACATTATCTTCTCATTTTATTTAAATCCTTTATTAATGAGGTAATCGCTGCATCATCATGATGTCATAAATAATTTAATTTATTTAAAGTCTAAAAATTAGAAAAAAACTAATAAGATGTAGGAAATATTTTTAGTTTCCAATGAATATTTATAGTCAAAATTCTGACTTGTATAACCCCATTTAATTTTTTTTTGTAAAACAAATTATGTTTGTGTCATTTTTACTTTTTCATTAAATAAAAAGTTATTTATGTCATTTCCCAACCACAGTGGCTCCATGGGGTCCCCAAGTTGACCCATAGATTGTCTTGGTCGGCCATGACACATCCAATGAGGTTAGTACTTGTGTCAAGCTCAACTCATACTATTAAAACATTATTTTTACCTTAAACTACACTAATTACCACTAATCGCGATTAAAAACATAAAAGTTACTATTCACCAAAAAAATTATTTTAATCTAATTGAACAAAATTTTACTTCTTAATGACAAAAATGTATGTATGATTTTTGAAAATCAAATCACAGAGGTGGTAAAATTAAATTTTAACGAAAAATCAGTTTCTTTAACTACCACTTAGTGGTTTCACTATTCATCAAAAATTGAAGTTTTTCGGAAAGATACCAAAACTTCAACCTAAGATATATTTGATATTATGAATAAAAAAATGATTTCTATTTTAAGATATTCAAATCATATAAGTTAAATTAATTAATTTAATAAATAATTCCCGCTGTCATGACAAATAGCGTGTTTTTATGAAACAATAAGTATCAAAAGATTAACACCAGTTTAAGTCCAATTTCAAAGTGAAATTGATTCCAATGACCACTATTGGATTAAATGGTAAACATATATTATAATTTAACTTTAAAACCAATTCAAAAGATAATATAATAATATAAATAAATTAGATTAAAAAGAAGTTTTGATGTAAAATGCAGTATTTTTCACTATTCATTAAAAAATGAACATTGTCAGAAAAATACCAAAAATTCACACAAACTAAATTTTGATGTCCCAATCATAAAGAATAAGTTTTTTTTGACAAACATAGTTTATAAGATTGTCAAAAGATAGATTCAAAAATTGTTTTCCATCAAAAGAAAGTAAAACAATCTTTTAAAAATATTAGTGTATTCCATGCTTAAGATTGGATTTATTTTTATTTTAAGCCTCTAACACACTATCTAATTCATTAATATACATAGATAAAAATATCTATTATTCATTACTTACTTGGGATGTTACAATTAATACTGGATATAATGAGGTTATTATTTATAATTGGGTTTATTATAGTGTAATGATGTGGATGAAGAAAAACACAATTATTTATCGTCTATAAACATTACCACTTATTCAAAAAACACATTTAGGTTTGAAAAAAATCCTTCCTATGAAAAATTTATAAATTAATAATGGGAAAAAGCAAATTTGGAGGGAATTATTGAAGATATTTTTTTGTAGGATTTTCTATTTAATTTTTTTAAGTGTGATGTGGGGATGATAGGGGTGGGTTGTTATATGTGGGGGCAAGGATTCACATTGAATATTTGAGAAGATTCATTTCCATAGACGTTGGAATCATGTAAAAAGAATCATAAATGATTCAAAATATAACCGTAAAAGGGACACATTAAAAATATGCAATTCAATGTGTGTTAGAGAAGTATTAATATAATTTTAATAGTAATATTTATTGTTCAAGTGTTGGTAAGTTTTGTTTAACATAACCATAATAATTATTTTCTTACCTATTTTTCTCATTATATTAATCAAAACTATAGTTTAAAATATTTGATAATATAAATTACTATTATTACAAACATTTCATATATCTTTTCAATTTAATTTTACATAAGATGAATAATCCAATTTAATACAAAACAAGGATTTTCAATGAAAATGATAGTTCTCATTTGGAAACATTCATAATTATAAAAGGGTTTAATATAAACATTTAATTTTATATTGAATCCAATGAGATTAAATAGTTATATTTTCATATAATGAAACAAAATTTACTTCAAAAGAATTATATTTATTTTAAAATTTAGAATTATTGAGAAAATGTAGTTTAAAAAAATATTGTTTCACTCTATATTGAAAAATGAAACATTTCATAAAAAACTGGATTTTATTCCTATGATAATTCTTCTATGATGATTTCAAAAATTAATTTAGTTTTACCAACATTTTTGTTAAATTATTATATAAAATATTAAATTATGTGTGAAATGTTAATCTAAATAGGCTTTATGGAAAAAATTATATTATTCATTGTAAATATTGATTTTCATTTAAATGATATTATATTATTTTTAATTAATATATAATAAGATTTTTTAGACGTTACTTATTACTATTAATTCATACTAATGTAAAGGATAGTTTATATTGGAAAAATATATTACGGTTCATTTTTAATTAGGGGTAGCTTATTAATCCAGCTATATAGTAGATTAAATTTAATGAAATATATTTTGGGTTTTGTTCAAGCTCAGTGTTTCATGTCAAAAACTCCACCAAATACAATGTTATTAACTTGTAATTTAGTTTTTCACACCAAAATCCTCCAAAATTAGTCATTTTTTACCCTGAGCTGCAGTGATTTAAAAATATGGATACCTAGTTAGATTTGATGATTTTGGTAATTTGTTTTAAAAATTACATTTTTAGTTTAACAACTTATAAAATTAGTGTTTACCTTAACATTATAAATTAGTTGTTAATTATTTTATTATTATTAACTATCAAATAATAATTTTACCACATTATATAATTTAATTGATGATGATTCTAAACATAGAATCAATTTTTATAAATTCTATTAAAAGATGTGGCATAATGTAATTATAAATAATACCTAAGACACAACAAAGTAAATGGATTCCCAAGAGAATAATATCTAATGTATATATGGTTTTAAATCCAAAATTCAATATTAAACTGATTCCATGAACTATATTAGTTAACTATTAATATAATTGAAATAATCATAATATAAATCCAATTTTATAAAATATTTAACATTGATAATTATTTAAATTAATAAGAAATTTTTGATATAAAAATGTTTTTTATTATTCCCCAAAAACTGAAACATCTCACAAATATACCAAAAGTTCCCCATAAGCTAAATTTCATAATTTTATTATATAAATTATTTTCATTTTATGTAATAGATTTTATAATATTGGTAGAAAATATTTTTTTATTTATTTAATGTGTGGTGATACAGTTGTTTTGAAAAATGATATTCTTTAGAAAACATTTATATTATTTAAAATAATATATTTATTATTTATAGTTAATACATGACCATAATTGTCATAATTTTTTTTATTAATATTAATTCCATATAATATTGTAGCTATTTAATATGGTATACTACATTACAATTCATTTACACTCATGGTTTCATGTTCCACATGTTATCAAAGAGATCAAATTTATTTAAAAATATATATTTCATAAAAACCCATGGTGTTAAATTATCAAATAATGTCAATGTTTTGTGTTATATACACTATTAGACCAAAAATTCCTATTTTAAAATATTGTATATTACATTATAAATTGATCATTCTTTTCTATACAGTCTCTACCTCCTAAGTACTTAGGGAACTCAATCCTTCCATTTTTGTTGAGCTTGATTGTCGGATGAGGTATAATTTATTCATAGAATATTTGGATTATGAAATATGAATCATTAATATATTATTCTCTTTATTCATAATCCCATTTAGTTTCTCATATTTATCACATTATAGTAAATGTTTAATTTTAGCCTAGTTTTTATGGGATACTCTTATGGACTAATAAAAAAATAATGGTGTTATAAAAAATAATCTTAATGGGAAAATAATACAATCATATATAGGATGACTAACTCATACCACTTTATTTTTAATATAATACACCTTAGGGTAAACCTGGTTCATTAATTTCTGTCATCAATTCAAATCCTTCATAATTTATGGACAATATAATGTGTATTATAAAAACCATTTCCCCTAGGAGTATCAAACCTGAAGCATAGTAATACTTATTTTTCATACTAAGTAACACTCGAGTCAAGACAGACATGCATTATTCAGTGTCATAACCCTGATGTACATATTTTCTTAAACTATGTCCCCATGTATTGTAAAAACATTGATGTATTTTATTGAAAAATACTATAACATTTACCTTATCATGACTTTAGTATGTTCTTATATTATTATTTGCAATGTATAACATAAGATTATGTTCCTAAATCTAGGATTTTTCTTAAAACCAATTCCTAAGGCTTCTAATGAACATCCTTTGATACCAAATGTAATGACCTTAACCGCAGTAACCTGGAGATGATGTGTATATTATTAAAATGACATAAGATAAAAGGAATCACTTATAGATGGACCAAATAGTTTAGTATTCTTATAAAACCAGGCACATACATGATTCTCATATTACATCTAAATAAAAAAATTAATTTTTTTATAAAATCATTACTACATCTATCATATTATAGTGTATCATTCACGTTATATTTCCTAGATTATTGGTAATGGGAAAAATATGCTTGATCTCAAATGCAGAGTAATCATATATATAGTCAAATCTATCATGAATTAATAAGAATCATTAATATTTATATGTTTGATAAATGAAAAAAATCCATAAAAATAATTTAACAATATTGTCTAGGTAAGGAATAATAAATATATCATGGTATAAATCATAACACACATTAACATTAATTATTAAAATAACTATCATGAATAGATAAGGCATATTTATTATGATAAAGTAAATAATTGAGAACACATGCCATTTAATCAAAAAAATTGGAATGAAATGCATCCAAACACAATATATTTTTGAAAATATGAAGAATAATAATAAATAAATTATTAATAATTTAAATGATTTACTATTATATGTCAAGTTATCTGGTTTCAAGATACCTCTTCTATAAAGACACTTCACAAGAAAATATAATATTTATGGTTAGGTATATACTAGAAACCCATTTAAATAAGTCTAACCAATTGATCCATCATATGATACTAAAAAAATTGTATGACCCAATCTGTAACCCATTCCACCCATATATCCATGTCTAACACATTTCTCATACATCAATTGATCAATTTAATTCATGAAAATATCGCTTACTCACAATCTCCATATCGAGTAAAGAATAAAAATTGAAAACAATTTACCCATTAAATCATATAAATTTAAATATAAAATACAATATTTATAAATGATATTTTTATTATGTAATAAATATAAAATTGATAAATAATATTTATATTTATATTAAATTAAATTTCCAATAGTGTAACGAACAAGAATATTCCAATAGAAAGGTGATAATTTAAAAATTTAATCAATAAATAGAATATAAATACAATACCTGATCTTACTGATCATAAAATAGACAATGAAATAACAAGGATAGTACTGACATAGAATATATCCAAATTATCATAATTAAAATGAATTAATTTGGTCATTGAGAAATAGACATAATATTAAATGTTATTGATAACATTCATATAGAAGGATCATTTTCAAAAAAAATTAACTAACATTGCAAAAATAATGTTTTGTATAATTTTCATTGAAAATGTAATTTTAATGTTATAATAAAATCTTTGAGACATTGAGTTTTCATTAAACTAGTAAATTGTATACATTAATTACTTGTTAAAACAATTTTTTTAAACATTTCAGTAAAATAAGAAATGTTTATCAATGGAAGATGTCATGGAGAATCATTTGATATAAATTTTAAAAAAACTCAAATACGGGTAGGAAATTATTTAATAAATGAATTGTTGAATGTTAGAAAAATTTTGAACATTTTTTTAGATAACATGGGTTTTGTTGAAAAATACATTTTCATCCAAATATATATATTATTTGGTTTTGTTATTAAAAAATTATCAAAAAATTTAAGTACCAAAGAGAGGAATATGGAACTACTAATTGAAAAGATCATGAATAAATAAGGGATATGTTATTCCTAGGGGTTTATTAGAAAATGATAATATTAATTGAAATTCAAGACTAAAAAATATCTATAAAAATGAGATTGTGAAATAAACCATTTTAGAGATCATAATGATGAAGTTATTATTAAAAATTAAATAATTTATTTGTTTGAAATGTTGAGCTGAGTAATAATATTGGAAATACAACATATGATATTCGATGTTATTTACACGCATAATCTTATAATGTCAACAGAAATGAAAGAGGAATATAACCCATTAAAGATAAATTGAGTTATGGAATTCTTTACGACATCACATTTTTAACATAAAATCACAATGTTTGAAATAATATACAATTATAAATGATGTATTAATGATATTACATTGAAGAGGCTAGAATATATACCATA
Organism: Viscum album; assembly: GCA_963277665.1. Lineage (NCBI taxonomy): Eukaryota > Viridiplantae > Streptophyta > Magnoliopsida > Santalales > Viscaceae > Viscum > Viscum album. Next base: position 352,632,017 of record OY728134.1, on the reverse strand, counting down.
TCAATGAAATAGGGCACATAACATTATAATATGCCTCAATGAAGATAAATTGGGATGAATCTCAATACATCACAATTACTTTTGGTTGAAAATCCTTTAATCTCATGTATAATGTATTTAAAAATATTATTAATTAATTAAACAACTATATTGATATTTATAATATAATATATGAACCTTATATAAAATTTAATCACTTATTTTCTAATAATATTGACTTTCTTTTCATTGGGAATAAATTGTTTTGATTTCTCTAACATGTTTTGACATGAATGTTCCTGTTTTTGAAAAGATTATATAATTAGAAAATTTTAAAAAATATAATAATGTTCTAAATATCATATTTTTACCTTATATAAATTTATATAATCATTTTTTAAATTTAACATGGATAATGGATCCAGTTACTTCATAGAGATAGTAGCCTCTACGTTCCCCTAAGTGACATTAACATTTTATTTACTTTTTTAATGTGAATGAAGTATGTGATATTATACTTTTATAGTGTAAATATCATGTTATAAGTAAAACATATATTCAATAAATTTATTCTTATTACATTCAATGCAGTGTATATGTGAAAAAGAACCACATCGCTTTCCGAGGTGGTAGTCTACAGTACATACGAGTGAAATAATTTTAATCTAAAAGGCATGTAAAGTAAAAAGATATATATCTTATTATAATAAAATAAGTACAATTGTTTAATAAACATTACATATATATGTGTTAAATAGATAATTATTTTAAATTGTGACATGTGTTTACTGAAAATGGTTTACATCATTTTGTGAAGAAGTAGTCCACTGTACACACAGTCGAGTAATTCATTTCCAATTTTTTCAAAGTAGATTTAGGAATAGGTAATGAAATTGTAATAATTATATCATAATATAAGAAATATACTATGATTATTATATTAGTATGGTCAAATAAATTTTTGAAAATGTGGAAGATGATATAAAAGAAAAAATGTTGTTTAAGAATGTCACCTCTTTTTCCAATCAAAATGTTTATGATTGCACAAAAATACTACCATTTATTTATTTATGATAAATAAAGGCCTCAATAATTCTCTTATATGAGTAATAATTTTATATGGTAAATTATTATATTTAAAATGGATTTTTAAATAGGAAAAGGTGAAGATAATGGGTGGACATTAATAAGTGGGATATAGAATAAAAATTTAATTTTTAAAAATATTCAATAAAAAACTTTTTTATATTGAAAAAAGAACAAATATTTTTGACTATATACATAAATATGTGATATGGTCGAAATATGGTATGAAAATTAGTGTTTCAAAAAAATGGTATGTAATTTTGACCATTATCCTTTTTATTTTAACCTTCAAAAAATTAGTTTTTACCATAACAATAGTAATTATTTTTTTATGATATTATTTTAAATAATTGTCAAAAATAAAAATTATAATGAGTCAAAATATGAATTAAATTTTTTCAAAAAATATTAATATCATTTTTATATTCAAATTTAAAATAATACAAGTAAATGTGATGAAAAAATATGGTTTCAAAATTGATTATTCTCGTATGTATAAAAAATGTAAGGTCAAAATTAAATATTAAATTGATTAAATGTACCAAAATTAATTAAATTTTTATATAATTTAAATAAGTTTCATTTAAATCCATTTTAAAATATAACCAATTGTTGTAATACACCTAGATTCAACAGAACTTTTGCCTTTGAATAAAGCAATGGCTTTTATTGTACCCAACATCGAGATTATAACACAACAAAACCAACCAAACTAGACGTTATTAATAGAAATACCTACTTTTTTAAATTTTATACATTTTATCATTAAAAATGGAATTCATTTTTGGATTCATAATAAAAAAATTATCCTAGGGTGAAATTTTGGTACTTTTCGGATAACTTTCATATTTTGATGAATAGTAAAAATTACTAAATTTTAATTAAAACCAACTTTTTTAATCAAAATAATTAATAGTGATAAATTATGATTATGAGTAGTTTTAAAGTATATTTGAAATATATTTTTACCATTTAATAAAATTTTTATCATTTGATATAATTTCACAATTAAACCAGACATGAACAAGGGTCAATCTTTTGATAGTTATTATCTCTTAAAAACACGCTTTTTGTTTTAACAACATGAATTAATTTTAAATTAATTTCTGCAACGTCTATTTTTTGAATTTGGAAAAATAGATTCCAAATTTGGAAACAGGATGTTCAAATTTTTCAATAGGTTACTTTTATATTTCGACATTTTGAATAATTACTTCGGTAAATATTTTATTTACCATGGTTAAAGGGTAAATCCGGTAAATAAGGGTAAAAAAATAATATTATAATAATAACAAATTACCCTAAAACATGTCCTAACCTTATTTTTTGATACATTTCGAACCATGGGCATCATTGGGTCGATTTTGGGACCCCATGGAGCCACTTGTAAGTGATAATGGCACATTATATTAATTAAGTTAAAATAAATTCAAAAATGACATAAGCATATATCTTTTAGAAAAACAATTTTTACATAGGGTTATATATGTTTTATTTTTGACTATAAATATTACATATAAATATAAAAAATTTTCCTACAAATTTTTTTTATTTATAATTTTTATAAATTTAATAATTAATATTATTTATGACACAATAATGATGCAATATTTTCCTTATTAATGAATGAATCAAATAATTGGTATTAGAAATGTTAAAATGAATATAATTTAAAACTTTTTATTCCAGACATGAATTTTATTGCTTAATATGCCATTATATTATTTCTTAAATGAATTTGTTTCTAATTAATAAAGTTTCTATGACTATAAGAAAAATCAATTATTGAATAGTGTTAAAATTAACATAAAAGAGTTTTTAAAAAAAAATATTATGTTATTAATTGATATTAAATTCATAAAAATCAAAGATCAAAAAAAGACTTATATAATTATAGGTGTATCATTAATGGACCAGTTTATGGTCTCTTGTAGGTATATAGTATGTTTATTAACTATATAATATAAAAATACAAAGTGACATGGTAAGTGTCAAACTAATTAACTAAGAGTTAAAACTAAAACATAAGGTTAATATAATCACCCAAACCTGTCTAAATTCTATTTGTTGAGTGGTTTTCAACATATTCCCACATTAGAATTTAAATAATATTCTTTGGAGCCTTTAGAAACCGAATATGAATATATTATAAAATAATATTTTTAGCATTTCCAAATGTGCCCCTTACCCCTCTTTTAAAAGGGCACTCCCCCTTCTCACTAATTCACACATTCAAAGCCTTTTGTTTCGGCCAAACCCTTAACAAATACTCTCACAACTTCCTTAAATTCAACCTAGAGGCATTATATTGATCATAAAGCCATCCTAAGGATCCCTTTTGATCAAATCAAAAGGAAGACCCCGAATAAGAGGTAATGTTTTCACCACCCTTTTTCATGTTCATTTCTTCTTAAACTTCTTGTTTCTTTGTTATTCCCATTCTCAAATAATAAATACAGTATATCCTATAAACTGTGATATTATTATATATATGGTACAACTATATTCATTATTCTGTCGACCCTTTGAATGACATGTCACCATACGTGCGTACGTAAGGCTTACTGTCTCCATGTCGTGGTGTAATTGTTATTCAATATATTATTATTCGGATGGGTATAATAATGATGTGTAATTCATGTAAATAATAAATATAACATGATAATGATTCTGTATATATGATATACCATCCAATTATTTATTATTTTAATATCAAAAGAATGATATTTTCACTCGTGCGTACGTACGGGCTACCGTCTCCCCGAACGCGATGAGATTCATTCCCCATCGTATCCATTCAGGACTAAATTTTATTTGATGAATAAAAATAATTTTTAGAGACATGGTATCATTCTATATATGAATAAGATACATCCCATCCATGATAAATATGTCTCACATAACAAATTATATAAAGAAAAATGAATCTGTTAACACCCGAAACGACGATAATACTACGATATTATTAACAAATCATTGTTAAAAGATCATATATGATATCATATTAGTTTTAATGATTTTTGTATAATTCAATAACAATTATTTCATAATTGTACAGGATGTTAAACTACCGTCATCCAAGGAAAAAGTACTAAGTAAGGGGTTTCTTATCTCACTTTTAATTCCGTGAGATTTCCATTGTTCACCACTTATTTATTGCATGTGTTTTGTGTAATGCCCATGATTGTATTCATTGTGTAATATAATTTAATTTATGGATATTTACATCATAATTGTGTGATAATTCTTTCATGGTTTTATGATTCATATGTTACCTAATAGATAAGGGAATTTGAAATTTCAATTTCCCCTCATTTGGCTTTAGGCATACTTCATGGATTATTTTACTCCAGCATTATGTGTGGAATCACTATTCATTATATTATGTCATAATTTCCACTCTCCTTTCTATGTATATACTTTTGATAAACATAATAACTCCATTGATAAATTCTCAAGTCATCGATTTGAACATGATAAGAGTAATTTTAACTCAATCACCATTTGTTGAGTTAAATATCAAATTTATTGGTGTTGTTTTTACAATAATATGTGTGAATATCATCTAATTGATTTACACTAAATACCCAATAATATTGAATGTATTTATATTTGTCACACATAATTATGTCGTTGATTTATCCTTAAGCTAAGGATGTCTTCTTTATAAGATGTTTCATCTCAAATTACATTCCATTGATACTCCTTTGTTATTATACACCAAATCACATTTATATGGTGTATATAATGTACTTTGACATAGTATATCATGAATCCCTTTATTCTCAAGATATTAAAATGTTTTTGATTACCACAATTATTTTTATTCATGTGTCTCTCTTTTGGTTAGTAACTCTAACTAAAATATCATTTAAAAATGTTTTAAAGATTTATTATTCTAAATCTTTCGCATTAATGTCCATGATTTAAAAATGGTTTTAAGGATTTATTTATGTGGACATTAATGTTTTAAAACTAAAATTCATTTTAAAAGTTTCGAAGTGGTATGATACACTTTGATTCAAAAATCTATTTAAAATGGATTCTTGATAAAGAGTGGTACTTTTAATTGTTTACAAGAAAAAGGGTGATATTTCTCTCAAATAGTTTTGATGATTATTTTCATCTATGTAAATATCCTTCATTATTCTCTATTAAGGTTAATATGATACAATAAAATCTTCTATATTGTATCAAATGAGTTATGTTGGACTGTGGATTTGATATTTTTATACCATTCATGGTTTGTGGATAAAGTATAGACATTTTGTATGCTAGTTTTAATACGAATGGTTATGTTATGTTTCAATGTTTTCATATGAGGAATTCATTGGACTTAGTATGTGACGATTGGAGCATGTTATAGCTCCTCAATGCATCATTAGGTCTCATGATACAAACTAGTGTCATGGAACGAGGCCTTGACAAAATATTATTTGTAGTCTTGGCACAAGGCCTTGGCTACGTGGTTATGATAGTCTGGTATTTTGCATTCTGTCATTAAGAAAGTGGTTATTGATATTTCATGTGATTATTCGACTAGTAGAATATCCATGTAAATAAATAAATGGCATTACTTCATTTTATCCTTCCAATATTATGCTGAAGTTCATGTTTAAAAGTATTTTTCTTTAGCTATACATTGCATTAAATGTTTATGTTTATTTATGAATGTTTCTGCTATATTGTTATGCTTACTAAACATCTGAGCTCACCCCTTTAAATGTTTTATTTTTCCCAGGATGCGAAGAAGTAATTTATGAATGACCTGCAGGGATAATATGGGAGGATATGAGTGTTAACTAAGGATACTATGTTGTTGTAGTTTTCATTTTTATAATGTTATGAAATACTTATGAATATATCTAGTGTTTCGAAGGATACTACAATAATCATCCTTTCGAGATTTGATCTTTCTTGTGATCATTCCAATGTTATGTAATAATGCACTAACTGTGGGTAACTAGGTTCGGGGCGTTACATTTGGTATCAGAGGAAGTTTAGTACAAACATTGGAATCTAGATTTAGATAAACTCTAATTAGAGAACATATGCCTAATATGGGCTATGAGGATTAGTATAGAAGAACTTCCTAGAATTTTGGTATTGTAGAGATTTAGTGAGTCTTTCGAGAAATACATCTCTGTCTGGATACGAGTAGGTAGAGTTGGCTCTGTCATAGATGTACCTATGGGTAAAACCCAAAAACACCACTTTGAGCTAGACTCGAATGGGAACTAGTGCACCACAACGGGCCCTGCTGCACTCTTGGTTAAGACACTCCCTGGGGATATGCTTAGTATAATTTAAATTTTATTTACAAACCTATTTGAAGTATTATAAATAAGATGAGAGTAAATGTCCTTGGTTAATACTAATGTGTTTCAAATCGAGAATATGGAGAAATGATATTCATTAAATGATTTTCTGACTACTGTTACTCACATAGTGCTTTCTAGTTTTAGGCAATGGCTGGATTCCAAAGAAGTCCTAGTAACTTTGAGAATGACTTACAAGGTGGGAACAATGGTGAAAATGAGAATCAAAATGGAGTGTTGATAGGCATGAAATATATTGTGTTCATGCCAAATCATTTTTCCAAAAATAAAATCAACAATATATATATTAACCAAATCCCAGACTCAACAAGGAAGAAAAAGGTGATGAATGATAAGATCTCCAACAATAGAGACCAGGGAGAAAAGAATCCTCAATTTCCATCATGAAAGAAATGTGGAAGGAGACACCTTGGAAAGTGTCTCAATGGGAGAATGAAATTATTTACGTGTGGGAAGGAAGGACATAAAGTGAAGAATTGCCGAAGAAAAATGAAGAGTACTATGGAAGAAGATAAAAATGGTCCCAAGAATCCATTTACAGTCATTTGCCGTAAATGTAGTGGATGTGGCCACTACCCGAGTGAATTCCCTATTCTATAGGATATTTTCTTGGTAAATGAAGAATCTATGTGGGAATAAATGGTTGGAGAAATGTTTAAAAACTATTAGTGCTCCTTGTTGATGGGTTTACTTTGGAATAAATTTCTCCTGTATTAGTAACCCTGCAGTTTGTCATGTGAGAATGATATTTGAGGAAGAATTATCTCTTCTCTTGTGGATATAGTTATAAATAACCATCTGTTTTCATATGATCATTGGGTTTGAGGCAATTAAAAGTTATTATAATTTTGGAAGAAAATGCAAGGTATGAGATAACATTTGTGGTTAAATTATGTAATGGTCATTTTGAGGAATTTATCTAATTTGGGCAATGTTATAAAATATAGTTTTTGAAAAAGGACAACATGTAGACCATGTGACAACCTGTTGTGTCAGAAAATGTTGTGGGAATTGAACCCACAACCAAAGTGTGATTGGGGTTTATCACTTACCACTCGACTATGTGAAGTCCCTTGTTGGTGTGACTATTATTTTCTGTTTAATGATTTTATTGATCAATAATAAGTTTATTTGGGATCTTATGTCTTATCAAATGATTAACCTTATAATAATAAAATGATTTGGTTATTAAATGATGAACGTTATTTTGGAATATGTTCTCTTTGTTGGGAACACTATATGCCCTAGGAAAATTGAATTCTATAGGATTTTATATGAGGAGTAATGGTGGATTTTATCTATGTTTTTATTCTGGATTTATAGTAATTTGGGATATTTATGGAAATGATAAACATATAATAAAAAATATGTGATTAGGTTAATCACTTTTAGGTATGTGACTTTAAGAGTAGTTGATGTTATTTAGAGATACAATTATACGTGGAAGACTACATAACCAAATTCTTCTAAGTTTTAGGCTTCAATATTAGTTTTGATTATATTGTAGTATTTTAAGGACAATTGATTATTGAATGGTATTTATTTAACTATGTGGTATTGTTGGTTTAATTTTAGAAATTAAGATACGTGTTTTTTTTTCTATAATGGAATATACATTTGGGGGATCATCAGATCTTATACTAATTATATTGGTTTTTATTAATCTCTAAAGTTGAGGTAAATATATAGTTTATCCTACGTGGATCATGTTATTCTATAGATGCTCTTCCAGTGTGACCAATTCTTCTTCAATACTCATTGTTCAAAAAAAATTGAGTTAGTGGTAGAAATTTATTAAATAATGAATCTATACTTAAAAAGTATGTATATATCTTTATGTTCATAGTAAATATCATAAATTAATTCCTTATATTTATGTAATGTAACTTAAAACAAAAAATAATGTTTGTTTACTTTTCCTACTAAGAGAATAATGACTGTTTGTCCCAAAACAAGTTTTTTGTTTTCATATTGTTAACTTTCTCCTGATCATGTTTTATATCCCTCCACATCAGAACTTGACACTTAGTTTATCGTCCATATCCATGTTTTCCTACATGGAATCTTGGTATGTGTTATCTTGGGTGACCTTTATACTTCTGTATCTCTCTTATAAAGTGATAGTTTTATTGACTCTTTTTCTGATGTGGGAATTTCCATTATATTCTCAATCCCAATTTTAAAAATTGTGAGTACTAAATTTACTGAATGAGGGGATAATGTAACACCCCAAGATTCCATAGAACGTTTCCCTTTGAATAATGCAATGGCTTGATTTGTACACAACTTGGAGATTCTAACACACCACAACCAATCGAACAAGCCGTTATGAATAGTAGTACTTACGTTTTTGAATTTTATACATTTTATCTTTAAAATTGGACTTTATTTTTTTATTAAGAATATCGAAATTAGACAAGGGTAAAATTTTGGTACTTTTCGGATAACTTTCATATTTTGATGAATAGTGAAAATTACTAAATTTTAATTAAAAACAACTTTTTTAATCGAAATAATCAATAGTTATAAATTATGATTTTGAGTGGTTTAAAAGTATATTTATAACATATTTTTACCATTTAATATAAATTTGGTCATTTGACATAATTTAACAATTAAACAAGGCATGAACAAGTGTCAATCTTTTGATCGTTATTATCTTTTAAAAACATGCTTTTTATTTTACCAACGAGAATTAATTTTAAATTAATTTCTGCCACTTCTATGATTTGAATTTGGAAAAATGGATTCAATGTTATCAATAAGGATGTCCAAATTATTTAAATATGTAAATTTTATTTTTAGACATTTTGAATAATTACTTCGGTAAATATTTTATTTACCATGGTTAAAGGGTAAATCCGGTAAATAATGGTAAAAAAATAATATTATAATAATAATAAATTACCATAAAATGAGTCATAACCTTATTGGATGATACAGGTCTGACCCTGGTCATCTTTTGGACGATGTGTGGACCCCATGGAGCCACTTTTAAGTGATAAAGACACTTTATATTAATTTAGTTAAAGTAAATACAAAAATTACATAAGCATATATCTTTTAGAAAAAAAAATTTTACATAAGATTATATATGTTGGATTTCAACTATAAATATCCATTAGAAAGATAAAAATATTTCCTACATAATGGTAATTTGTTTATAGTTTTATGACATTTAATAATTAATATTATTTATGACAAAATAATGATCAAGTATTTTCCTGATTAATGAATGAATCAAATAATTTGTATTATAAATGTTAAAATTAATATAATTTGAACGTTTTGATGTCATCCATGAATTTTATTTCTTAATATTACATTATGGGATTTCTTAAACAAATTTGGTTAGAATTAATAATGTTTTTATTTCTTTAACAAAAATCAATTATAGAATAGTGTCAAAATTCACATAAAAATGTGTTTTTAAAATATTATATTGTTAATTGATATTAAATTCATAAAAATCTAATGATCGGCCAAGAGACTTATATTATAATAGGTGTATCATTAATGGACCACATTGGTGTATCTTAGAGGTATATAGTAATTTTATTAACTATATAATATAAAAATACAAATTGACATAGTAAGTGTCAAACTAATTAACTAAGAGTTAAAACTAAAACATAAGGTTAATATAATGACTCAAACCTATCTAAATTTTCTTTTTTTAGTGGTATTCGACCCATCCCCACCATAACCTATAAATAATACATTTTAGAGCCATTATAAACCGAATATTAATTTATTATAAAATAATATTTCCAGCTTTTCCAAAGGTGCCCCTTACCCCTCTTATAAAAGGGCACTCCCCCTTCACACTAATTCACACATTCAAAGCCTTTTGGTTCAGCCAAAACCTGACTAAATAATCTCTCAACTTCCATAAATTAAACCTATATGCCTTAGTTTGATCATAAATCCAACCTACGGATCCCTTTTGATCAAATCAAAAGGAAGACCCCGAAGAAGAGGTAATGTTTTCACCACACTTTTTCAAGTTCACTTCTTCTTCAACTTATTCTTTCTTTGTTATTCCATTTATAACTTAATAAATCCAGTATCTCCTATATACTTTGTTTTTATTATAAATATGGTACAACCATATTCATTATTCTATCCATCCTTTGAATGACATGTCACCATATGTGTGTACATACGACTTACCGTCTCCACGTCATGGTGTAATTGTTATTCATTATATTATTATTTGGATGGGTATAATAATGATTTTAATTCATATAAATAATAAATATAACATGATTATGATTCTTTATATATGATATATCATCTAATTATATATTATTTTAATAAAAAAATAATGATATTGTCGCTCGTGCGTACGTACGGACTACCGTCTCCACGAATGCGATGAGATTAAATCCCCATCGTATCCATTCAAGACTAAATATAATTTTATGAATAAAAATATTTTTTAGAGACATGATATCATTCTAGATATGAATAATATACATCCCATCCATGAAAAATATGACTCACATAAATAATACTATAATGGAAAGCGAATTTGTTAACACCCGAAACGACGATAATACTAATATATTATTGAACAATAAATGTTAAAAGATCATATATGATATCATATTAATGTATATTATTTTTGAATAATTAAACAAAAATTATTTCACCATGATACAGGAGGTTAACCTACCGTCAACCAAGGAAAATTTACAAAGTAAGGGGTGTCTTATCTCACCTTTAATTCGGTGAGATTTCCATTGTTCACCACTTATTTATTGCATGTGGTGTGTGTACTACCCATGATTGTATTAATTGTGTAATATACATTAATTTATGTATATTTACATCATCATTGTGTGATCCTTCTTTCATGGGTGTATTTTTGGTATGTTACCTAATCGATAAGGGAATTTGAAATTTCAATTTCCACTCATTCGGATTTTGGCATACTTCATTGATTATTTTACTCCAAGATTATGTGTGGAATCACTATTCATTTGATTATGTCATAATTTCCTCTCCCCATTCTATGGATATACTTTTTATACACATAGTCACTCCATTGATAAATTCTCATGTCATTTATTTGAACATGATAAGAGTAATTTTACCTCAATCTCCATTTGTTGAATTAAATATCCAATTCATTGGTGTTGCTTTTACAAGAGTATGTGTAAATGTCATAGGATTTATTTACACTAAATATCCAATAATTTTGAGTGTATTTATATTTTTCACACATAATTAGGTCGTTTATTTATCATTAACCTATGGATATTATCTTTATAAGAAGTTTCATCTCAAATTACATTCCATTGATACTCCATTGTTGTTATACACCAAATCACTTTTATATGGTGTATATAATGTACATTGACATAGTATATCATAAATGCCTTTATTCTCATGATATTAATTTTTTTTATTAACATAATTATTTGTATTCAAGTGTCTCTGTTTTGTTTCGTAACTCTAAATAAAATATCATTTTAAAATGTTTTAAAGATTTATTATTTTAAATCATTATCATTAATGTCCATATTTTAAAAATGGTTTAAAGGATTCATTTATATATACATTAATGTTTTAAAATTAAAATTCATTTTCAAAGTTTCAAAGTGGTATGGGACACTTTGTTCCAAAAATCTATTTAAAATGGCTTCTTGAAAAATAGTGATACTTTTAATTTTTTTAAAGAAAAATGGTGATATTTCTCTGAAATAGTTTTGATTATTATTTTCATCTATGTCAATATCCATCATTATTCTCGATTTAGGTTAATCTGATTAAATAAAATATTCCATATTGTATCGAATGAGTTATGTTTGACTAGGGATGTGCTATCTTTATACCATTCATGCTTTGTGGATAATGTATTGGCATTTCGTATGTTAGATTTAATATGAATGTTTATGTTATGTTTCAAAATTTTCATATGATGAATGCATTGGACTTAGTATGTGATGGGTGGAGCCCACTATAACTCCTATATGCATCAGTAGGTATCATGAGACAAACTAGTGTCATGGCACGAGGCCTTGACAAAATCTTATTTGTATTCTTGGCACGAGGCCTTGGCTAAGTGGTTATGATATTCTGGCATTATGCATTCCGTCATTATGAAAGTTGTTATTGATATTTCATGTGATTATTAGACTAGTAGAATATCCAAGGGAATATGTAAATGAAATTATTTCATTTTATCCCTTCCATATTATTCTGATTATCAAGTTTAAAAGGCTTTTGTTTTAGCTATACATTGCCTTAAATGATTATGTTTATTTATGAATGTTTCTGCTATATTGTTATCCTTACTGAGCATCTATGCTCACCCCTTTCAATGTTTTATTTTTCCCAGTATGTGAAGAAGTAATTTATGAATGACCTGCAGGGATAATATGTGGGGATATGAGTGTGGACTATGGAGACTATCTTGTTATAGTTTTCATTTTTATGATGTAATGTAATACTTATGAATATATCTAGTGTTTCCAAGGCTACTAAACTAATCTGTCATTCAAGATTTGATCTTTCATGTGATCATTCCAATGTTATGTAATAATGCACCAACTCTTGGTAACATGGGTCGGGGCGTTACAATTGTTGTAAAATTTTTAAATGAAAATATATATTTTAATAAATATAGTTATTTTTTACTATTCTTTGAAAAATGAAATATTTCCAAATATTCCAAAAAATTCACCCAATGATAATTATATTATTATAATTATAAAAATTAAGTTCAATTTATCATATAATGTTTCTAAATATTGAAAAAATTAATATTAATGATTCTAAAAAACCTAGACTCTACACTCATTTAGAAAAATATATTATTTTCAGAAAACTACTTTCTCATTAAAAAATTTCCTGTTATATTTATTATAAATATATAACTAATGTATGTGTTCTTAAATGTATAAGTAATGATTAATATATTATTTACATATTACTATCAATACACAATAATTTTATGGATTGATTATATATGTTCACTTTATTATAGATCATTTTTCGATATGGTTTCGTGTTCTGCAAAATATTTATGAAACTGAATTTATTTATATATATATATAATATCTTAATGTATCATGGGGTTACATAGTTTTTTAATAATGCTATTAAGTGTAATTATAACATAAAAAATCATGCCGACTAGACTATTCTTCTAGTCAGTTGGTCCCAGGTTGAGGTAAACCGATGATAACAAAAGAAGTCTATAATATAAGGGGAAAAACAAAAAAACATTGTATGCTTCATTAAAAAGGGAGATTAAAATGATAAAAATAATCTTATACAGTAAGTACGAAAAAATTACTCAACAAGTCTCCATGGACCAACCATCATCTCTAATATAAAATGTTGATGTAAAGGAAATCTTGCATACTAATTAATTATCTTCACTCCATCTATATTATAAAAAACACGGTCTAAATCCACCCACAGGGAGAATTAGGGTGTGAGAAATAGATCCTAGTAGAATTACTGCTATATATCTATACTTATTCTAATAATAATAATTCACATTTTCATGCTAAAAATATTTTTATAAGAAATTTATTAATAAACCAATTTAAAAACATTTCACAAATATTCTTGGAATTTTCATAAATTTCATGTCATGTTTTCCAAATCCATAAAAAATAATGTAAAGATACTGATTGTAAATATATATGTGTGATAACATCCATGAAATAATCTATCGTGGAACAAAAAACTAGAAACCACAATAAACCTTCCAGTTCTGCACTATCCTATGGGAAAACACTTACTAGACACTGACATGCCCATAAAGAAAAAGTTTGGATAAAACTGAAATCCTGGAATACCATAGATCATTGACATAATATAGGTTTCCTCATAGTGGTGTAACACAAACATAGGATACCTGTGTATTTTTCTCAATGCACCTATTGTTCCGACTGTTATTTTTTTTTATTAATTTCAATTTTAAAAACCAAAATCACATTTTTATAAAATCATTCCAATGAGATGAAAATTTGGATCAGGTTTTTAAAATTGTTTTTTTATTTCAAATCAAGGAAATACAATTATATGAGAAAACACTTTTTAATATGTGGTCCCATGACCTTTTCAATTTCAAACACATGATTATAATTTTCAAATATCTAGGAATCATTAATAGCGACAATAAATTCTCGATATTAGAACACTTGAATAGATTAAATAACCAAATAGATATCAAAAATATAATTTCGTTAGTCAAAGGGGATTGAAAACCACAATACTAGGCTTTAAAAGAAAATGAATTAAAAAAAATTGAAAATGTATTAATAGAAAAAAAAATTATAATTAATAATCCTTACCGAAAATCGTTCCACAACAAAAAATAAGAGAGAAATTCATAGGAATTTCTTAACTCAAGATATGAGGTGCCCAGATATTCTAGTCCATCTGTAAAAAATTGATCTGGATAAAAAGGAGTCCCTAGAAACCATAGTTGGAGGATTTTAAGTTGATAGAGGATGTATAAATAAGAAAAAATAAAACACATAATTTGTAAAACACCATAAAAACCATGGAAATGTCATTTACATGACATGAAACCCCTTTAATTATCATGTAATCCTTGGGGTCTTCATACACCAAAAAACCAACTCCTATTTAAATAAAAGAATGGATTTTTTTCTTATACAACATGTAACTATTAAAGTACATTTAACATGTTAATTTTATGCATCAAGTGTATTTATTTGAGCTAGTTCCCATTACATAGAATGTAGATAATTTATTCGGCATATAATATCCCATCAAATATAAAAATGTCAAGGTTTTATGTTGAAATATTCAAAATTAACTTCAATCAGCATTTGAGGTATCCTCCCAAATACAATGTTAGAAATTCATACTAGAAGAGAATAGAAAAAAAATTAAATAATTAAAACATATCTAATTGAAAGGTAAAAATATGTTACAAACTCTTAACGATAAAATCTTTTTGTCCTAAGAATGATCTCAACATATGTGATTTGAAAAATGAGATGGCCACTACTACGTCATCTAAAACTATTTCACACATGTCTCTTAGAGATCATTTATGGACTACCATTGTACCAGACCATGCTAATTATTTTACCACACAATAACTTATCATATAAATCCAAAATATGAATAGGCGGCTTGACCAAAATTGTATAAGGATAAACATCAGAAACACCCAATCAAATAAAATAATAAGTATTTGTTATATAACTACACAAATGTGAAACATGAAACATGTCGTGTATAAACATAAATACATACATTAAAATAAAATGATAGGTCATCCTACATAGTCTCGCAAGGATATTATAGGGGAAAAAAATCAGTTCTATCTTACCCTAATTAAACAATAGATAAGGTTCCATGATAAGTTAATGTATAAGAAATAACCGATCACTAACCTCAAACACCACCAGAGGAAAATGAATGTCCTCATAAAATTATTGATTAATATTTCTTGCGATCAAACACAAATGGTTCATCTTCACCACCTCAATGATAACATGAAAAATGTTTATCCATCCAAGGAATTATCTCATTACTCTTAAAATATAATGGAGATCACCATGGCCATCCACATAAAGCCTCAAAGGGCTCCATCCTGATTGAGTCTTGAAAATTATTATTTCATGAAAACTCAACCAAACACAAATCAATGTCCTAAGATCAATAAAAATCTAGAAAATTAATTATGAGAATATCCTCAAGATCATGGATATAAATATATATATATCCATCCATTTTTAAATGAAATTACAACCTCGCTTCCAATTTGAAACACATTTCCTCTAAAAAACCCTTACAGAATTTGGATGTGTTCTTTGAGACCCTGTCAAAAAAACATCCAAGGGAGCCCCATTAAGTCTCAAAATATCTCTATCATATAATAATTCAATATATTAAAATTTAATAATTTAATTTATTTTTATTAAATAGGTGGATTTAGTGACCCTGGCGATAATCAGACAAATCACATCCTTTGCAGAAGGATTCTCTATTAAACTAATATTGAAATACAAGAAACTTGCATCCAATTTTCATACCAAAACAAGAATGGGCCGATACAAAACTATGGGTTTATGGTGTTTAATCAAAACACATTAATAAATTAGACACCATGATAGAAAATCCACATCTGACTACATCATCCCCAACAACCAATTTCGATATCTCAAATTGTGGTAAATTTTTCGAGACCCAGTGTTCAGCGACCAACAAGACAAATGTCCATTATCCCACAATAAATTCCATAACTAAAGGGAAATATCTAACCTACTACATAATAATAATTATCCACTATGTTTTTGAGAACACTCACTTTAGGTATCCCCATCATCTAAGATTTTTTTAAGTGTTGAATCTCAAATTTTTCTTATTACTGTGTTGAAATATCTTATAAAAATATGATTCAATCTATATTGACTCCAAGAAATATATTCCACCAACCTCTTTTAAACTAAATCTCATATTATAAAAAATCATTATATTGTAACCTAGTATCTCTATTTCATATTAATATACCTTTAATTAAAAATATATATTAGGATTTTATGATCAACATATACCATAAATTGTTTTCAAATGATCTAGTATGGAAACATATTGATTTCTTGAAAAAGAGATTATAACTAAATATCATGGATAGGGTTGTTCTTCCCATGAGGTCATGTCTAGGGAGAGCCATAAGCCACAAAATGTTTCCATAGCATTATGACACAACACAAGAATGTACCAGAGGTTTCACAGAGAACATCATAACCCAACCTAAGTTCAAGATGAATAAAAACTAGTGTTATAGTAGTCCTCATCATTACCACTTAAAATTTTATCTAACAAATGTTTTCCCATTCATAAAATACCCCTTTATGAGTTATTGGTGTCATTTAATATGTTATCATGGAGATGTTTCAATAATCCAATCTATAGTAAGCTATCAAACCCAAGAATCTACTATTTTGAAACATGTTTCATGGATTCTCCCAAAACATAAAATCCATTATATTTTTTGAATCTGCTGAGATTCCCCTCTAAGACATCAAATACCCGAAAAAAATATCACTTCTCAGATCCAAAAAACAGATTTGTAATGAATAAAATGAAGACGATGTTCCATCAGGGTTGGAATTATTATATGAAAATGGTCTCTGTGATCCTCATATTTTCGATGTATAATAAACTTTCATCTACGAAATCAACAATATGTTATTCCCATAACTAATGAATGATTTTTTTACTAAATCCATAAATATTTAATGAATGTTCGTGATACTGAAAGGCACAACCAACCTGTTGAAATTCACATATCAATTATGGAATGCTATATTAGATATATATTATTCTCAAATTCACAACTAGGGGTAACACAATCATAGGTCAATCTATGATAACCAATGAACCCCTATTAGCTGATCAAATAGAACATAATTTCAATGTAAAGGATACTTATTATTAATGGTTACATGAATCAACATTTGATAGTAAATAAAATTTCTAATGATCCCACGTTCCTTCTTATATATTAGTACATGCGAATAATATAGTGACATGCTAGGAATAATAAATCCATTCACTTCTATATCCTCACGATGGATGATAGGAACCACAAACATGGAATATTCTATTAGATACGACGGCATGGAAATCGGTATCATACAAAACCGATGGTTAAAGTTAATCTCCACATCAATAGTGCAAAAAAAATTTCACGTCGGTCATTTTTTATTTTTTTACATCGGATTTTGGATGACGATATTGCAGGGGAAATTAAAAATATTATTGTTATAATTGGTTATTTTAAAACCGGCATAAAAAACATAATTCCAAAGCCATTTTCAAGTTGATTCCTAAAAAAATATGTTGGAAAAAGTTTCGAGTCCTAATTTAGTACATCAATTTTTAATTAACTAATGTGTTATGTTGTTTATTTCATTATTTATTAAATAAAAATCATAATAAACATACCCAATTAAGTAATATTCAATTAAAATATTAGAAAACACACGTTAAAAACAAGGTTATCATGTCAGTTATTTTCATACATGATGTGATAAATCAGTCTGCGAATCAGTTTTTCATGTCGGTAAAAAAATAACTAATGTGAAAACATATATACATCATCTGTTATAAAATAACCAGTGTCAAAACAGAATTCCAATGCATTAATAACATCATTTATAAAAAAACATACATAAAAACCAAATTGTTTTATTAAAAAAGTTCAACCATTATAATGAATTGACAAAGAGTACCTGAAATAAGAAGAAAATTGACCAAAAATAGACTAAAACAACTTGAGAAACCCCCCCCCCCATCCTATGGACAGCCCTACCATCTTGGATAGATCTCATGCCCTTGGACACTCCCACCCACCTGGAAACCCTCCCACCCCATGGAACACCCTCCCCCCATCCACCCACTTGGACAGCCACTCTAGACACCCCCTACCCCCTTGGAAAGCGCCCCCCCCCCCAACCACACCCTGGACACCCCACCCCCTAGACACCTGCTCACCCACCTGGACACCCCCAACCCCGGCACAACCCCTCCCACCGACTGGACACCCCCCCCCACTCCCTGGACCACCTACCCCCTTGGTTGTCCCCCACCCCCTTGACACCCTCCCACCCAATAGACACCACACCACCCCACTGGACAGCCCCCCATACACCCTCCCTCCAACTGGACAACCCCCCACCCATTGGAAACCACCACACCCCACCAGACAACCCCTAACACATCTACACCCCCACCCACTGGACTACCCCTCCCACACCGTAGACACCCCCACACATGGAACCCCCCCACCCCGAGACACCCTCCCACCCACTGGACAGCCCCCACCCCCTGGACACCCCAACCCCCTTAGACACTCCCCACCACCTAGACACATGAAACCCCCTAGACAACCCCCACCCACCTAGACCCTCCCACCCACATGGAAATTCCCCCTAACCGCTTGGACCCCCCCCCCCCCACACACACACAAACCCTACCCTTTTAACACCCCCCATGCACCCCCACCACCCATGAAATAATTACTATGCTTTTCCAACGTATGAAAATATAAGAAACTAGCCCGAAAGAAGACCAAAACCAATCTAGAATCCAAACTTTAAAAAAATAAAAACTAGACAATAACAAGAAGAAAAAAATAAAAATTAATCACTCAAATATATAATATTATTAACACGCAATTTCAATAAAAAACCTAAATCCAACCAAAAAAATACAAAATAACACAATTATATTTAAAATATTCAATATTTCAATTTACACTACAAACAAATGAAAATCTAATCAAACCTATAAAATAATTTGACCATTAGACTTGTATGTGTTTGACCTCTTGAGTAGTATAGGATTGACGGTCATCAAATACCTACAAAATAAAATAATAGTAGTTAACATTTGTAATGAACATATAAAATCTAATATTATGGAAATGTTTATAAGGAAATCTTACCTGGTCCAACATCACAAGTGTTCCAGTATTAATTATTTCATAGATAATTCATAACATATAATATCTTCATTAGGAGATTCCTTGTTCTTTTCTAAATTCTGGTTAAATGGGTGTTAATTCAAAATACCCTTTTTATGAAATACATCAAAAATTGCAAATTACCAATGAATATTTACCTTTACATATAAATATTTTATCATGGCGCTCTTTTTCATTATTTTTTTCGAAATTAGACCCATCTCCTGTTATAAAACAATTCAAATGGGATAAATTTAAATGTAATTACACTATTAAAAACTATTAATAAATGGAAACATAATTTTCCAAAATATTTTTAAAACATCCCCGCACATCACCATAGATAGTGCATATCGAATAATGTGTTTTCTCCCTTGGACAAAAAAACCTAACATCAAATGATCACTGATATGAAAGAAATATTTAAGGTTTTTTATTATAAATGACAATAAACTATTTTTTAAATATATTTTTCATACCTCTCATAAAATGGCAACATCCAACACTACGTGATTATATTCTGTTCAAATATTTCAGCAATATAATATGTTCTTTGTTCCTCATCCAATGCATGTCCTTTAGGGGAAATCAATTATAGGTGCATGAAAACATATAAAATTGTCCGCTAATTTTATGACACATTTTATAATGATTTCTAATACAAAAAAGATATATTTATACATTTTTAATCAATATGACGCATGGAAATGTGTTAAAACATACTTGGAAAAATACTACACCACATTGATGCCCAAATAATCTCCAGTAAAAGCACCATGATATCAGTTTTTAGAATCCCCACATTGATTTCACATCCACAAACATGAGCTTCCATTGAAAACTCACAATGATCCACCAAAAAATTTGAATTTCTTGACAATTTTTCCAGACTACTAGATTTTGTATCTGATGTCATAGCCATTTGTCTTTGTTGTTGTCTATATATTATTTCTCTACTTTTTATGTATTCCTATAGAAATTAATAGAAAAAAATATTGGGTTTCAAATGTTAAAACATTAATAAAAAATTATATAAAAGATATAACATACATACTTCTATGGTATTGCGTCACAGATATCTCGACGGACAACCCAAAAAGTGACAGATATTATGTCCAATAGTCATCACCTCATCTGTAGGTAATGGTTGTCAAGAAGATCTATCTGTATTATCATGTGGAATGACCCTATGATTCTCTACCTATAACTATTATCAATGAATTGTATCTCATATATAATATAATAGCCTATATGATACCATATGATGGTGAGGTTATCATCAAACAAATCACAATATGTAAAACATCTGTGGTGGAAGAGTAGGCTAAAAAATGTTGTCAGTAGGCTGAGATGGGGGAGTGTGAGATATGGTGGAGGTGGGAGATAAATAATGGGGTGTGTAAGGTGATTTGGAGGAGTGGGAGATAATGTATGAAATTCTCTTTGCATGTCTACAAACATAGATTGTACCATCTCTCTAATAATTTCCTCCATCATCGCATTAAAATTTTGAACATCAGCTTCCAAGGATTCTATTTTTTTTGTAAACACCCTTAATGGAAGAAGTTTAAGAACATGGAAACACTTTTCTTATAGATACACTCGTCAGATGTCCTCATACTCAAAAGGGGTGTTCAAGCATTCCCAATGTTGCAGATAAAATATCTTGCATCCCAGCAGCTGTAAATACCCACTATGAGCACTTCTCCTTAAGAGAATCCTATATTAATTAATTGAACATTTCTATAATGATTCAAATTAAATAATTAATATAATTAACTTAAATAATAAAAATAAATATCTTACAATCCTCTCCACTACAATCCCAGATTCTTCCGAAACATATTGTCCCTTTTTTCTCATCTGAGCTCTATTCCTTTTTTCGTGTCTATATTGAGGGGATGGAGGGGAAACCTATCTAGTTCTTGAATACTCATCTCTCAATTTGTTTAATTTTTCCTCAATTATTTGTTCTTCCAATAATGTATAACCTCTATGAGATAAACTATAAGGGTATACATTTTTATATTGGATATCATGATAATATTTCCTTGTTTTCTTTACATTTTGGATAATAAATCATTAACAAAAAATTAATAAGATCATTTATATAATAAAGCTCATATAATTTTACATTTCCCTTACAATAAATTAATCTTTTCTTCAACTTTAAACAAATTTAAACTATGTGTCTTCATCTATGAAAGGATTTATATGACATGGATTTCAATGATCCCTATGACCAAAATTGAAATTATATGTGAGGGTTGATTTGAAATTCCCCCATCTACTCGCATCAATCGATAAAAATTTATTCTTAACTCCTCTAGTGTCGGGAATTTCAAATGCCCTCTATTAAAGAGGAGTTAAATCATATTATACTAGAAAAATTTAATGATTCGTCAAACAATACAAAAAGATATTACCAAAATAGTCTCGCAAAACTGAGATATTACAACTTTATTCACACTTCCATAATCAGTACACAAAATGATTACATTGATTAAACATTGAGTGGATACAAAACACTTAAAATCGTTTTCATTTGGACCTATGGGAATATCATTCTCATCAAACTCAACCAATATTCTCTGGTCCTGGCTACTGGCAAGTAATAATGTTGGTGAATGGGTGCAGCCACGTTTACAACCTCTTGAACTCTTTTTTAACATTATGGGAGCACATGAGGATGATTGGAGAACATCAAGCGGTGCATGTGAATGTTCCTCCCTAAAGGTCTGATTATTATGCTTATCTTCAGAATCATGTGGTTGATCAACTGATCGATCTTTCATTGTCCTTTAATACAAAAATGAATACATTATTTCAATAATATAAAAATTCAAATATTAAAATACTAATGTAATCAAAAAAAGGAAAACATAACTATGTTACATAATAGTAAACTTGGTAAATTTTGTAAGCTTGTTAAACAATGGAAAAAATGGTAATCATGGTTAAAAAGGTAGTGACATTATCTTAAAAAAATCAGTGAATATATATGTTAAGTAATGGTAAACTATGGTAATCTATGGTGAACATGGTAAACATGGTAATGTAATTTCCATTCAACAAAATCAATATATATTTAAGTTACGTAATGGTAAATATGATAAATTAAACTAACAAAAATTAAAATAAACAAAATTTTATATTTATTTGTTTTAATACATTTTTTAATAAAGAAAAAAATTACATTATCTAATAGTTTATGAAAAAAATAAGTGTAATAAAAAAATAAACATATGTTACCAGTAATATTAGGAATGTAAAAATGGATTGTTTTCACAAATTCCTTTTTCATGAATGATCTTTATGGCACAAACTAAGTCTCCATCATGCTCATCATTATATTCTACTAATCATTCCATGGATGTATGGATCACGCCTAAATCAACATCTTCATCAATTTTATCCTCACAAAATTTTGATTTTACCTTGTAAAAAAATAGACCATTGCATATCTGATGTTTCAACTATAAAGAAAATCTATTTTCTATGTGCTGCCATTATAAAAGAATCAATTGTGTCTTCCAATCTATTCAGATGAACAACTACCATTCCTAATTCATCATGTTAATAATGTTGTTATATATATAGCATTTGTAGGTAAAAACTAGAACAATAATTTTAAAGTAATCAACCTCCCATATTTCATCAATGACTCCATAATATTCTCTTGATGTATAAATTGGATCTTTTTCTTTAGAACACGAAAAATTAATTTCTTCTGCAAACACCAATACCCCACTATTTTGAACATCACTTCTATTGTCTAGAGCATTTGTATTAAATGTATATCCATTAATGTCATACCCATAAAATGTTATTACATTTATATTTGGACGGACCACTTACCATATTAATGTCTCCAATACCTCTGATCTACCTAGAAAGGTCTTTTTAAACCATGGAAAACATTTTTTGTTCTTCACATCAAAAATACACATTTCGTTCTTCTTTGGATGTCATTGTTTCAACTCACTAATATGCAATGTGATGTATAGTTGAGAGTAATCTATGTTATTAGAGATGTATAATTATACCTTCTTCATCTGTTTAGCAAGAAATGATTTTACTTTTACACCATGAATCCCTCTACACTCATTATTATCTTGTTCATGGTGAGATGGAGTCAAACTTATATGCTCTGCCTTAGCCATCTCACTCATAAAAAAACTCTGAAACCTCCTCAGAAATATACTTATCAATAATTGAGGGTTCAGGTTGATATGTTTTGTTAACATACCCTTCAATATTTATGTATATCTTTCAAAATGATACATCTAATGAATATAAACTAGTCCACAACGCATTATTTCTTGAAATAGATGAACCATTAAATTCCCCATTATATAAAACAAGATGTAGAAGAATACATTTCAATTGAAAATGTATATAAAATTAATCCTTTTAAAAAAATGAATAAATCATTCACATCAATAACCATATTAGTAATTGAATTTAAAAATCACAACTTCATTATAGTGTTTCTAACATGTATATGCAATATTCCACAGAATGAAACTGGTAGATGTTTTAGTATCATGACATGACAATCATGAGATTTCAAACCTATCAACTTCAAATCCTTCAAACAATAAAATATTATTACATTTTAATAAAAACCATGATGGACTTTCATATCATAAAGACACTGATAAGTTATATGTTTTACCCTCTTGGATAATTTCTAACATGCATGTGGAAGAAATGTTTGTATTCCATTAGGAGTGGGAGCTAACTCCAAATGTATTCTCGTTGATAGTAAGTCTAATCTTTCATTAAATCTGTCTTTATACTTTTCTTTAATATCTAACAATGTTCAAATAAAACTGTCGCAATTATTCTTCTCCATATGCATGACATCAATATTATGTTTCACTTCATGATATCTCCAATATGGTAGATTATGAAATGTTAACCTTTTCTTCCAAATATGTCTATCATTACTAGATTTATGTTTCTTTCCCAATAACACATCATAGTTTTCACCCTCTAAAAATAAACATTAGGGGATAATGGTTTTGAAACAATATATAATTCTTGTCAGCCATTGAATTCCTTTTTTAGTCACTTATAAGAGTGATCCATAGGAAAAACATTTTGATAACCCATGTTTAATTTTTTCCTCACATGATGCAATTGACGATATGAAGTCCATTTTTCATAAATTGGACATGCTTTATGTCCTATAACATTGTATGAAGGCAAATTTCCATATGTTTTGATGCCATTTATAGTGAACATAAGAATTGCATGATGTTGAAAATATTCCATTTTATAGGAATTAGACACCATAATACCATCCTCCCAAAAAAACATCAAATCATCAATCAGTGGTGACATAAAAACAACAATATCATTTCAAGGTCACTATTGAACAGAGATCTTTACACTCAAGATGACATATTCGCGCTTCATACAAGCTTCAATAGAAAGGTTTTGAATTACCCATAAAATAGGCCATGAGCTATGTGTTCTACGGAGTGTTCGGTAAGGATTCATTCTATCTATGCACAACCCAGGTCAAAAATTTCTAATTTCATTTCCAAATGTTTGGTATTGCTCATCAATTTTCATACACTATTGAAAATCCACTATATGTCGTATTTTTCATCAAATATCTACTCATAAGCATGACATCTTAACATTTTTTCATCATGTGAATTAGAAAATAAACATTTCAAACAATGAATTGTAGGAAGATTCCAAAATACCTTGGTAGGGTTCTTTGAAATCTCCACATCATCCAATGATTTTTCATTCAACATATACCATGATGACCCATATTTAAGACACTCTGAATGAAATTAATATTCCTTCTTATATATCATACATTCATTGGAACATGCATGGATTTTCTTGTATCCCAATCTAATCAGATGTAATACTCTATTTTCCTAATAATGTGAATCTGGATGATTGTTTTCTTTTAGTAGGATGTCTTTCAACAATTGAATAATCTCTATAAAACATCATTCACTCCAAGCATGTTTCACCTTCCAGTTAATCAATCTTAACATCTCTGGAAAAACTGTAAAATCCAAAATACAATGATATACTAGTTTTTTTACCATCACCATATTGACGTGCAACTGTTGGTTCAATCTCAATTTGATCTTCTGCTATATCATAAATCATTTCATCAATAACATCGCAGAACCCATCATTCATATCATCGTCATTAGTAGATGTGACATTTTATCTAGTTTCACCATGCCAAATCCATGGGATGTAACTTGTATTAAAACTAATAAAAATCAGAAAAGTTTTGATGTATCTACTTTTAAACTTCTTCATATTCAAACATTTCAGTCATAGACAGAAAAACATGTTACTACTTAGAACATTTTTTAAAAAAATTAGCAAAAGGCTTCAACACCAACCTCATATTCATTAATCATGAAATATGCCATAATCTGACTTCTAATCATTATTATCTATAACATATATCAAAATTATACATCTTTTTATGATACATCAATTTTATATTTATATGAAAAATATCATAATTTTCATGTAAAAATAATTGAATTAAAAATTAAATCTATGCGTATTTATAAAATATATGCATGAAAATGAGTTTAAAAGGAAAATATTGTTTGATATAATAGTTTTTAATTCATCTTGGATCCTTTCTTCTTAAGGTACAAAAATAATACGTCCAGGTGCCACTAGATACCAAATTCAGCCTTCCCTGAACAAGAATTATGATGCATAAGAATTAAAATATGAATACATTCACTACAAAAAAATTACACCTATCCCAACGATTTGAAACCATTGGGACAACCCCTGAAACTATTGGACACCCCATCCCATGGATACCCCAACCCCCTGGATACTCTTTACCCCCATGGAAAGCCCACTCACCTGTTGTACAACACCCACACCCCCTGAAACCCCCACCACCCTGGACACCAACCCCCACCACCTTCCCCGTTGGAAACACCCTTGACACCCCCACCCCCTGGACACCCCTGCCCCCTAGACCGCACCCTCACCCCTAGACACCACCTCCACCCCTGGACACCCCAACAACAAAATAATTTACCATCACCCCCATGGAAAACAACACCACCCCCTTAGACACCCCTGGACACCACCACCCCCTTGGACAACCCCACCCTCCAGGGCATCCCCCACCCCTATAAAAAGCCCCCATCCCTGGACACCCCGCCCCATGGACACCATATAACCCTTGGAAAACACTTTAACCCCTATAAAACACCCTCATCCCCTGAACACCCCTACCCCCTTGGATATACCCAACCCCTCTAGACACCCCCAACCCATAGATACGCCCTACAACTTTGGACAACCCACTCACCCCCTAGACACCACCCCCACCCTCTAGACTCCCCCACAAATAAATCATCCCCCACCCCCTGGACACATTACCCAACCCCCTAGACACCCATACCCCCTTGTAATGCACCCTCACCCCCAAGACACCACCCCTACCCCATTGGACACCCCCTAGAGACCACCACCCCCTTGCATATCAACCAAACCTTCTAGAAAACCCCCACCAATCTGGAAAACCCCCACCCATGGACACCCCACCCATGTACACCCCCTACCCACCATGGACATCCCACTAATCCCTGGACAACAGGCCACCCCCAGGATACCCCTACCCCCTTGGACAACCCCAACACAATAAACACCCCCACCCCTATGGACGCCCTCACCCCTGTATACCCCTATCCCTTGGATT
The DNA here is from genome assembly GCA_963277665.1 of Viscum album. Classification (NCBI taxonomy): domain Eukaryota; kingdom Viridiplantae; phylum Streptophyta; class Magnoliopsida; order Santalales; family Viscaceae; genus Viscum; species Viscum album. The sequence goes on along the minus strand of OY728134.1, from coordinate 352,604,419 downwards.
GACCACTCCCAACCCTAGACGCCACCCCCACCCCTAGACACCCCTTACCCCAGGAAACCCAATAACAATGGAGAGCCCCCTCACCCACTAGACACCACACCCACTCACTAGACACCCCTACCCCCTTGTAATTCCCCCCTCACCCCCTAGACAACACCACCACCCCGGGACACCACCACCCCTTGGATCGTCCTTACTCCCTGGACAACCCCCACCCCTCTGGACACCCCCCCCCCCCACAACCATTGACACCCAACCCCTGAACACCCCCTACCCCCTTGGATAACCCACGCACCCCCAAGACACCACCCCATCTCCTGGACACCCAACACCTCCTGGACACAACCCACCAACCCTACCACCTTGGAAACCCCATACATAACCCCACCCCTAGAAATCCCCCACCCCATGGACAACCCCCTCACCCCCTAGACACCCCCACCCCTTTAGGAACCCCTGGACACCACCACCCCCTTAGAAAACCGCCACCCCTGGAAATCTCCACGCCTCTCGACATCCCCCTTGGACACCCCTACCACCTTGGAAATCCCCCACCACCAACATAGCCCCCACCCCTATGGAAACCCCCACCCCCTAGACAACCCCACCCCATGGATACCCCTACCCCTTTGGACGACCCAATAACCCCATATAAACCACCCACCACCCCCCTTGACACCCCAACCCCCTTAGATAGCCACCTCACTACCTGGATAGCCCCCTCACCACATAGACACCCCATACCCCCTTGGACAGCCCATGCACCGCTTTTACACCAACCCCACTCCCTTGGACACCCGATGGACTACCGCACCCTCTAGGATAGCCCCACCCCCCCAAGAGACACCCACCCTCCTAGACAGCCCCCCTAGACAGCCCCACCCCCTTGGATAGACCCCCACCCCAACCCCCTTGGACACCCCCTATGCATGCACCCACACAGGATAGAACACACAAAATGTGTAAAATTTCAACATATTAATTCCATGGATTATTTTACTAGAAATGAATTTATCATGGTATAAAGGAACACTATAACACTTACCATGATAGGATTAAAAAATATAGAAAATTTTCCTCTCAAAACATTTGTTCAAGGCATAGTGAAAAATATAAAATGAAACACAGTCATGTGATACTTATTTTAGTTTTGCAAGTCGACCTAATAGATCTGGTGATAATAAATATTATGTATTATATTGGAAAAACTAGGCTGGAGGGAACAACTTTGAAGAAAACTTTCTCAGATTTTAGTATAAGGGAGATGAGTCGCAGATCACCCAATCGAAGAAAACAAAATGACTTAATACGGGGCGTGATAATTCATTTAAAAGCATTTTCACATCCATTATTTAATGGATGATGTGATAAGCTATTTTTTTTGTTTGAAACATTGGTTATTTAATAAATAATGTAGAAAATTATTTATCAAATGGGTGATTTTATAACCGATGTTGTAAATGGTTTTTGATCACGTCGATTATTCTATAACCGACCTGATTAATTGCTGATATTTTCTTTATCACATTAGTTATTGTATAATGGACTAGAAAAAGTGCCTATATTTGATGTTTCAGGTCGGTTATAAAATAACTGACGTAAAAAATCTAATCTCAGAAATTTTTATATTGGTTATAAGATAACCGACCTAAAAATTAAATCTCATCACTTTATCACATGAATTATTTTATAACTGATGTGATAAATCTATTTTTATAGCATTTCACATCAGTTATATAGAACCGATGCGACAAACAGTGACATGTTAAATGATTTTTCCACTAGTGCCAATATATGTTGTGGTAAACCATAGAAATCATCCTTAAATACCTAAGGGTACACACATTGAACAAATTTTATTTTACTATCCATGTAAAGGGTCATGTGAACCTAGAAACTTTTATGAAAACTAGTATGATATTATAAATTCATAAAGATCAACATTCCTCTCCATTTCTAATTAAAAGTCACAATCACCCTAGACAACATGAGTGACCCCCTTAGCACAAATGAACATCAACCATTGGTGTTATCATTATTTATAGTCCATTATGATGATAATCCAATCCAAGTTTATAATCCTATTTAAGAAGTCAAGAGAAATCACAAAGAAGTCCTAAACAACCTCGATGTTACATATCACCCCCTAACATGAAGGGCACTTATAACCTTGTTCAATCCTCTTCCCCAATATAATTTAAGTATCCAACAAGAATTTAATAAGATTTGAATGAAAAAAAACATTTCATTGAACTTTTATGTTAAGAAATAATGTGATGAACCGATATATATAAATCTAGAACTATAAAAGAATAAGAAATCCTTATACCTCTCCATTTAGAAAGCCTGACTTTAGATTCCTCTAGTGCACACACATCCTCATAATTCCATCTCAAACTAGAAACCCACACATATATTGTGGAATGAGAATTAGCCCCACCACCACTAGAAGAATCAACCTAAACTAAAAACCCCTCGAGGAAAATGAATCATGCATCAGTTCTTTAGGAAATAATATGAAAACAATGTTTCAGATGGATAGATCATGCACAAATATGATATATCTGAGGATCACCAACACAATCAGTCCATGTATGGCCTGTAAGGGTTGGTGTCCTCAGAACCAACTGTTTTGTACTTTGATTACATAAATGTTCACTTATTATATATTGTTCATTGTTCTGCATGACTATAATATAATAATGTCCTGAAATATTTGTTGCATTAATAAGGTCATAGCAGATCCCCGCTATGATGAGAACCTTGAAATGCTATAACAATATTCTTAAATAAAGTTCTACGGTTGGATGACATACTATGATAGGACACATAGTATACAGACCGTCATGTGCGAGTACTCATAAGAAGACGAGACTCTCTCTCATGGAGTTCGCACTTGGTAATCTCCAAGATGGGAGATTATGAGAATAGACCCGCCAGTAGTAATTCTGCATGTCTTGGTGTCATCGGATATTGCTATCTACGAGCGTGTGTAATGGTCCTTGGACTGGAAGATTATCATTAACTCATGTCATGACCCGCACACTTAGATTTACTGACGAAAACTGTCACGCAGATAGTTGGTGGGAAGTAGGGTACGTTGGGTGCGTCACGAGTGACATGTTGTTAATGGATAAGTCAAGGAAGGATTTGTCCCTTCCATTTATGGAAGTTGATATCTCGGCCCTTTGATTGAAATAGAACTGTCGCATTAAATTCCATGGCCATGGTGTAAACGATGAGTTTATTTCAGGTAGTCAAAGAACGACATATCAAGAATATAGGTTTATGACACTGCCATGAAACCTGCTTGATGAGATATTGAGACAAAGGGATTAAATTACACAGTAAGTGCTCGTATGAGGCGATACGTCAATGCGGCGTCAACTTCTTTCTCTTGGGTGCCTTGACCCGTTGCTAGACAGTAATCTTGGACTTTAGGCAAGCCCGCCTAATACCAACGAGAAAGAGGCCTAGAGGGTCACACACTAAGTGTATCCAAGTATCTCAAGTTGAATAAAGATTATTCTCGTACATGGTTTAATAATTATTCAAGGAAGCCTAAGTTGTTTTAAATGATGGAGGAAAAAGAAAATAAAACAAGTACACGTCGTGTATTATTATTACATGCCGTGTAGTTTTATTTTGGAAAGGAAATTAATAAATGAAAACAAGATATACACGCCGTGTACATTTAATGTACACACCATGTAGTTTTCAATGAAAAACAAGTACACGCCGTGTATTTATTAATACACTCCGTGTAGTTTTTTTAGTTGGGATTTTGAGGATATAATATTGTTTTAAATGATATTTATTATAATCAGCGTGGGCGCATGTCAAGGAATTATTTATTCGACATGGGGTTTTAAATAAAGAGTCAATGAAATAAATAAAACGCGTAACGCGTTTATTTATTGTCATAACTCTATAACCCCACACACCCGATTATAAATATCCTCACAACCCCAACTCTTTTCTGATACAAGAGAATCGTTGTGCACAACATCTCTGGAGAATTCTTTCAAGGCCGAAAGAACCTCTTCCTCCAAGAACGCTCTCAAGACTGAGAGAGATCCTCTTCCATCGGATCAAGACAATCTAAGGCGGACAACGCAAGCAAAGGCTTCTCCACGCTAGCACCCAGAGAATCTTTTGGCGACGTCCAGTGATACGAGGTACACGTGTGGATCACCGCTAGAGGGAGTCTACACTTGGCTTATGCGACGCAACGACGGATCACATTGACAACGTGATTGAGAACATCAACGAAGAAAGAACACCCAAAAGGTATTTCTTTATAATTAATTAAATTAATTATAATCAACCTGTAACGATCCTTGTTTGTGGTTCCGGGAAAAACCATCTTCTTTGTCTTTTTTTGTGATTCGATCCGTGGAGACTGGCGTTTATCGTCGTATTGATCCCGGATTGATCATTTCTAATGACAAAAAGCCAAGTGGGCACATCCACCCACGCGCTTCCACTGCGCCCGGAACCTTCAAATGGTATCAGAGGGAGGTTACAACGTTGATTATAGTTATTTAATTTTCGTTGATAATTTACGCATTCATATTTGATTCAATTCGAAATAAATCATTCTATAAATCTGAATTAACGAGATCTATTCTTCCTCCTTCGTTTCTCGATTCATATCACAGAAACGACCTTTTAATTTTAATTATGATTAAAATAAAAACGAGGAACTCATCCAGAGGATCCGCTCTTTCTGTCTGTACAACATGGGATTACACGGCGTGTAATTAAAACTACACGCCATGTACTTAGGTTCAACGAACCGGCACTGGTCCGCCAAACCACGTCGTGTGAATTGATTATGCCTAAGTTTTAATCACGCCGTGTTGACCAGAATAGAACGGCGCGTGGAAACCGGAATACACGACGTTTATGTTGGAACAACACGCCGTGTAGTCCGTTCCGACCCAGGTGAAACCGTGTACAAAGATAAGTCGCGTACCGCGTATACGGGATCACCAGGCCGGTTACCGCGTAACAAGGAAGTACACGCCGTGTATGATTCATCTACATGCCATGTACTCTAAAATTTCCAAAGTACAGAAAAAACACGCCAAAGCCCCGACGTGTACTTTGGACAAAGGGTGAATAGAAAAATACACGCCGTGTAATTATAAACTACACGCCGTGTACTTTCCAGAAATGGAATTTCACCAGGTTTCCTCCAATGTACAAAGACCCGTACAAGGAATATGGATGAGAAGAATCTCAAGGAAATTCAGAAAGGAATTTAAGATAAAGAATTGATTAATTATAAGATCATAATTAATTGAATTCGAGCGCGTCTTATCTTAAATAAAACGATTAAAAGAATTTGAATTCTAAATATGCGTAAATGTCGTTGCATACTATGGATGATCATGAGCTAGACCAAAGACCCTTTGTATGTGTATGGTTTCATTTAAATTTATTTAATTTAAATTTGTTGGCCTGCGATCTTTCTTCCAATAAAATGTAGGGCCTGCGTGCCCATGGTTTCTTTAATGTAAACCCATGTAATGGAGGATCTCCCAAGCCAGAGGAGACGGTTCAAATCCCGAAGCCAAGGCGAAAACGACACAAGAAGATACAAAGGTGGACAGGTGGGAGCTGCAAAACATGAACCATCAGGTTCAAGGTGTTTTCCCTAGGTCAGGGTAAGCTTATCAAAACCGCTAGATAAGCTAACCAAATAGAAGCTCAAGATCATGACATCTTATTTTATTTCTGTCTGATTGCATGGTTTATATATTATGCATGTGTTGTCGCGATCACATAATTAATAAAATGAACAAGCATGCAAAGATGGAATAAAATAAAAACCGGTCTATGCGTATACATTATCGGAACATGGTTAATCACTTAAGCAAGCATCACTTAATATTAACAAGCATGTGATAATGCAAAGATACGCATAAAGAATAAAATCCCTCAAATACCATATTAAGTCAGACCAAGCCTTACGTTACTTGATTAAGGGCAAGACTCAATAAAACTATGTGTTTGACCAACCCTTGTTGGGACACTTACTTTTATAAAGGAAGCCCTTATGAAAGGTTCCGGGTTGACTTAACCATATTACATCAAGAGAAGTAGCCCTTGCTAGACTTGATGTAATATTGGAGGCAAGAGTTGAGGAAATCCAAGTCAGGATTTCAGGATTGGGGAGTCCACTCAACAGATCAAGGAACTGTAAGCTCACAGTTGGCAAATACCCGCCTACCTAAATACCTTTAAATAGCTTGACCAACCCTTGTTGGGGTTATGCGAAGGGAAATATGGATCCTTGCCATTAGAATGTCAAAGCAACTAGACATTCCGAGTTCAATGGTGAGGGCCATTGGGAATTGATAAAATAGTGGGAGACTTAATAAAATTTATTATTTCTCATAAAATGTAATCAAGAAAGTACTGATGAATCTGCTCTTTTAAATTGTAGAATCAAAATGACAAACACATCAACCACATTTTCTCTGCGATCAATTCTGGATAAAGACAACATCCTCACCGGCAGTAAATTTCAGGAATGGTTTAGGCGCCTTCGGGTTATCCTACGCCATGAACGGAAGTTTTATGTGCTGGAGTCCTCACTTCCTGATTCTCCTTCCCCAGGGGCAAGTGATGAAGATTTCCTAGTCTATGATCAACATTTGAACGATGCTCTCGACGTTCAATGTTTGATGCTGTCATCTATGTCTAGTGAGCTCATGAAGTCTCATGAAGACATGGATGCCTACAGCATGCTCGAGCACCTCTGTGGTTTATACCAGGAGAGAGCAAGACAGGAAAGGTTTGAGATCTCCAAGGCTCTGTTTCAGAGCAAGCTTGGAGAGGGTGCCCCAGCTGGGCCTCATGTAGTCATGCTCATTGGCTACATTGAGCGCTTGGAGGTTCTAGGGTTTAAACTCCCTGAAGAACTGGGTACCGATCTCATTCTCGCATCACTCCCCCAGAGCTTCTCAAACTTTGTTGTTAATTTCAACATGAACAATATTGAGAAGTCTCTATCTGATCTTCTTATCCTCATTCACCAAGTGGACAATGACATGAAGCGTGAAAAACCTTCTGTCCTTATGGTGAATAAAAGGAAAGGGAAGGCGAAGAGCTTTAAGCCCAAAGCTTCTTCAAGGCCTTCCAAGAAAAGGAAGATCAACGGGGAGGCAAAGGAACAGGATTCTGTTTGTTTCGCATGTGGCAAGAAGGGTCACTGGAAGAAAAACTGCACCCAGCCGAGGAAGCAAGGGGAAGCTTTAGGTGCGTTTGTTATCGAATGCAATCTATCTGTTTCTTCTAATTGGGTATTAGATACTGCTTGTGGTGCTCACATATGTATCCAAATACAGGAACCAAGTAGATTCAGGAATATTGATCGAGGGGAGATAGATCTACGAGCAGCCAACGGAGCCAGACTTGCTGCTGTAGCTGTCGGGGACTACCACCTCACATTGCCTACCGGGATGGTCTTGGTTTTGAAAGGATGTTATTATGTACCCTCTGTAACCAAAAACATTATTTCAGTATCCAGATTAGATACTGATGGATTCATATTCAAGTTTGGAAATGAATGTTGCTACTTTTATAAAGATAGCATTTGTTTTGGTAGGGCACATTTATATAACGGCCTTTATGTGTTAGACTACACAAACCAAGTAATGGCAATTGATAACAAAGTTAATTTACATGACTCATACCACACCCAACTTTGGCATCACCGGCTAGGTCATGTCAATGAGAAACGTTTGACAAAATTACATCAAGATGGGTATTTAGATTCTTTCGAACTAAAACCACTTGGTGTATGTCATGCGTGTCTACACGGCAAAATGACCAAAGCCCCATTTAGTGGGAAAGGTGAAAGAGCTAAAGAGCTTCTAGAATTAGTTCACACAGATGTGTGTGGACCATTTCCAGTTGAAGCAAGGGGTGGGTTCTCGTACTTCATAACTTTTACTGATGATTTTAGTAGATATGGATATATCTATTTAATGAGGTATAAGTCAGATTCTTTTGATCGGTTCAAAGAATACAAGAATGAAGTTGAGAACCAGCTTGGTAAGAAGATTAAGAATCTCCGCTCAGTCAGAGGAGGAGAATATCTTAATCAAGACATCATTGATTTCTTACGGGAGTTTGGGATTCTATCTCAACTCACTCCTCCTTACACACCGCAGTGGAATGGTGTAAGTGAAAGGAGGAACCGCACCCTGTTGGACATGGTGAGATCAATGATGAGTCATGCGAGTCTTCCATTATCCTTTTGGGGATATGCATTACAAACAGCAGCACACATACTAAACTAAGTACCAACTAAATCGATAAATGGTATTCCATACGAGTTATGGAGTGGACGCAAAGCCATGTTATCGAATTTACATGTGTGGGGTAGCGAAGCATTTGTTAAGGACTCTTCAGGTAACAAACTTGCACCCCGAGGCACAAAGTGTATCTTTATAGGATATCCCAAGGAAACAAGGGGATATTACCTATACAACCCCTCAGACAAAAAGGTTACAGTGGCAAGACACGCCATATTCCTTGAGAGGGAGCACATCTCCAGAAGAGATAGTGGGAGCGAGATAGACTTCGATGAAGTCGAGGCTCAAGATACACATGAGTTGGTACAAGAATAGATTCCACAAAGCCCCGTGGAAGAACAATCTGTTCCAGAGACACAAGAACTGCGTAGGAGCACGAGAGAGGTGAGAGAACCAGAACGATATGGTTTTCTTGTCACTGAGGATGGTGACTCATTATTGGTTGACAATGATGATCCTCTTACCTACAAGGAAGCAGTTGAAGGCACAGACGTTGCCAAGTGGCAAGAAGCCATGAATTCTGAAATGGATTCCATGTACCAAAACCAAGTCTGGATTTTGGTAGATCCTCCAGTTGATGTAAAGCCTATTGGTAATAAATGGGTATTCAAGAAGAAACTGGACATGGAGGGGCAAGTCAGCACCTACAAGGCACGACTGGTTGCAAAAGGTTTTAGACAGCGTCAAGGAATTGACTATGATGAAACCTTTTCACCAGTTGCAATGCTGAAGTCTATCAGAATCCTATTGGCCATTGCTACTTACCATGACTATGAAATTTGGCAAATGGATGTCAAAACAGCTTTCCTTAACGGGAACCTCCAGGAAGATGTCTACATGACACAACCTGAAGGGTTTGTGACTTCAAAGGATGCCAACAAGGTATGCAAGTTGCAAAAATCCATTTATGGATTAAAGCAAGCATCAAGGTCATGGAACATTCGTTTTGATGAAGCTGTTACAGAATTTGGCTTTGTTAAGAACGAATGTGAGCCTTGTGTCTACAAAAGGTTTAGTGGAAGTGCAGTCGTTTTCCTAATAGTATAAGTCGATGACATATTGCTAATTGGAAACGAACTACCTATCTTACAGTCAGTTAAGACATGGTTGAATAAATGCTTCTCCATGAAAGACTTGGGCGAGGCAGCATATATTCTTGGGATCAAGATCCATCGTGATAGATCCAAGAAAATGTTGGGCCTAAGTCAAAGTACATACATTGACAAGATACTGAAGAGATTCAGTATGGAACAGTCCAAGAGGGGATTGTTGCCAGTGTCACATGGCATTCATCTTTCCAAGAAAATGTGTCCTCAGACACATGATGAAAGAAAACGAATGGAAAGGATCCCTTATGCATCCGCGATTGGGTCAGTCATGTATTTTATGCTATGTACGAGGCTAGATGTTGCTTATGCATTAAGTGCGGTAGGCAGATATCAAGCTGATCCAGGAGACCGCCATTGGATGGCAGTCAAGACAATCCTTAAGTATCTGAGGCGTACTAGGGATATGTTCTTGGTTTATGGAGGAGATGAGGAACTAGTCATCAGAGGACATGTAGATGCTAGTTTCCAGACTGCTCAAGATGACATGAAGTCGCAGACTGGATACATCTTCAGTTTGAATGGAGGTGCAGTGAGCTGGAAGAGCTCAAAACAAAGTGTGGTGACAGATTCTACAGCGGAGTCCGAGTATATCGCAGCTTCTGAGGCAGCTAAAGAAGCAGTATGGATGCGAAGCTTCATCCAAGAGCTGGATGTTGTACCGAGCAGTAAAGATCCTATCACACTCTATTGTGATAATACTGCAGCGGTGGCACTTGAAAAAGAGCCAAGGTCACATCAGCGGACAAAGCACATACTTCGGAAGTATCATCTCTTGAGGGATTTTTCTCAGAGAGGTGAAGTTGCAGTGAGCAGTATTTCCACGGAAGACAACGTGGCAGACCCATTGACTAAAGCCTTGACTCAGCAGAAACATGATCATCATGTGAGGTCTAACGGACTAAAAGTCGTAGGCAGTTGGCTCTAGTCCAAGTGGGAGTTTGTAAGGGTTGGTGTCCTCAGAACCAACTGTTTTGTACTTTGATTACATAAATGTTCACTTATTATATATTGTTCATTGTTCTGCATGACTATAATATAATAATGTCCTGAAATATTTGTTGCATTAATAAGGTCATAGCAGATCTCCTCTATGATGAGAACCTTGAAATGCTATAACAATATTCTTAAATAAAGTTCTGCGGTTGGATGACATACTATGATAGGACACATAGTATACAGACCGTCATGTGCGAGTACTCATAAGAAGACGAGACTCTCTCTCATGGAGTTCGCACTTGGTAATCTCCAAGATGGGAGATTATGAGAATAGACCCGCCAGTAGTAATTCTGCATGTCTTGGTGTCATCGGATATTGCTATCTACGAGCGTGTGTAATGGTCCTTGGTCTGGAAGATTATCATTAACTCATGTCATGACTCGCACACTTAGATTTACTGACGAAAACTGTCACGCAGATAGTTGGCGGGAAGTAGGGTACGTTGGGTGCGTCACGAGTGACATGTTGTTAATGGATAATTCAAGGAAGGATTTGTCCCTTCCATTTATGGAAGTTGATATCTCGGCCCTTTGATTGAAATAGAACTGTCGCATTAAATTCCATGGCCATGGTGTAAACGATGAGTTTATTTCAGGTAGTCAAAGAACGACATATCAAGCATATAGGTTTATGACACTTCCATGAAACCTGCTTGATGAGATATTGAGACAAAGGGATTAAATTACACAGTAAGCGCTCGTATGAGGTGATACGTCAATGCGGCGTCATCTTCTTTCTCTTGGGTGCCTTGACCCGTTGCTAGAAAGTAATCTTGGACTTTAGGCAAGCCCGCCTAATGCCAACGAGAAAGAGGCCTAGAGGGTCACACACTAAGTGTATCCAAGTATCTGAAGTTGAATAAAGATTATTCTCGTACATGGTTTAATAATTATTCAAGGAAGCCTAAGTTGTTTTAAATGATGGAGGAAAAAGAAAATAAAACAAGTACACGTCGTGTATTATTATTACATGCCGTGTAGTTTTATTTTGGAAAGGAAATGAATAAATGAAAACAAGATATACACGCCGTGTACATTTAATGTACACACCGTGTAGTTTTCAATGAAAAACAAGTACACGCCGTGTATTTATTAATACACTCCGTGTAGTTTTTTTTAGTTGGGATTTTGAGGATATAATATTGTTTTAAATGATATTTATTATAATCAGCGTGGGCGCATGTCAAGGAATTATTTATTCGACATGGGGTTTTAAATAAAGAGTCAATGAAATAAATAAAACGCGTAACGCGTTTATTTATTGTCATAACTCTATAACCCCACACACCCGATTATAAATATCCTCACAACCCCAACTCTTTTCTGATACAAGAGAATCGTTGTGCACAACATCTCTGGAGAATTCTTTCAAGGCCGAAAGAACCTCTTCCTCCAAGAACGCTCTCAAGACCGAGAGAGATCCTCTTCCATCGGATCAAGACAATCTAAGGCGGACAACGCAAGCAAAGGCTTCTCCACGCTAGCACCCGGAGAATCTTTTGGCGACGTCCAGTGATACGAGGTACACGTGTGGATCACCGCTAGAGGGAGTCTACACTTGGCTTCTGCGACGCAACGACGGATCACATTGACAACGTGATTGAGAACATCAACGAAGAAAGAACACCCAAAAGGTAGTTCTTTATAATTAATTAAATTAATTATAATCAACCTGTAACGATCCTTGTTTGTGGTTCCGTGAAAAACCATCTTCTTTGTCTTTTTCTGTGATTCGATCCGTGGAGACTGGCGTTTATCGTCGTATTGATCCCGGATTGATCATTGCTAATGACAAAAAGCCAAGTGGGCACATCCACCCACGCGCTTCCACTGCGCCCGGAACCTTCATGGCCACCCCTCCAACTATATTATAAAATAACAAGTTACTACCCAATATAATAACCTAAAAATGGCACTATAAAAAATTTACCACTCTTTCAACTCATTTTATATTCAAATGAATTACCTTAGATAGCCATTGTCCCACATTTATTTCTTAAAAATCCTATATTTCTTGATTTTTATTCCTCATGAAATGATACATTATGGGAAACATCAACAATGGTTCGAAGGCATAAAAGAACTAATATTAACAAAAAATTATATCTTTACAAGTATAAAATTTTCACGAGTTAGTTAATCATTGCAGAAAACCTCCTATGCAAAATTCAAGATCATTGAAAAAGGGATAGAGTTTTCAAAAACAGAACTATCCCCTTACCAAAAGTTCATAAGTACAATGGTATATTCTTCATGTATTGTATCATGATAAAACTACTAATTAAAAATATTTATGAAATAATCCTTTGTAAGGACTTTTTGCATCATATCTCGTAATATTGAACACCCTATTATCTTCTTGGTCCATCAAGAATATATGTGAAAGAACCTCCCAATGTCTTTCTGATTATTTAAATAGATGAAGATCCATTCAATTCGTTCATTACACTTCCCTAATTCATGTTTCTCATAGTAACTAAAAAATATATGTGGATTCTACTTGGAAAATGTTTCCCATGATCCAATACCCATCTCATATTCACATCACCCATTAACCCCAAAGTCTGAATGGTATCGATAACTACTTCAACCATTGATGTGTACATTGGAGGATGTGTGTACATAACCATCATCATAACTAACCCTCATGTATTTGGATTATTTATTCTTATATTCATTTTTTTATAAACAAATAACAATGAATAAACAGTTAGAAAAAACTCCAAACCCACTAAATAAAAAATAACCATACAAAATAATTATATTAAAAAATATAATGAGTTACCACATAAAATTGAAATGTTTTTAGAAAGGAAAATTCAAATTATTTAAACTCCCCCAATTAAATTAATAAAATTACCATACATACACCAGATCCACAAACATTTTATATAGGTTAATGAAAACCAATTTCGACTATAGTTTATTGAAATGATAATCAATTATATGTCATAGGCTATATAATGATTTTCTAAACAATAATTAAAACTCATATTTAGTAAAATGAATAAGATGGATAAAACCCATTTACACAAATTGTGTCCAAATTCAAAAGATCTTATTATTCTCTACAGAAGACACAGATCAAACTCATGTAGCATTGGAAAACACCAGGTTGATTAACCCTTTTAATACCAAATTATTATTGACCACCCTGGTCTAACCAACCCAGTCACCAAAGTCATCCAATAATGAATTGAGGTAAAACATATATAACCAAAATAGTGCTTAAGTTAAAGGAAAAAGACATAAAACAAGAGTGTGAAGTAAAACAAGGGAGGTAAAGTTCATACAAATAGGGTAAAAAAGGATGTATATTAATTCTTGAATGTAACACTCCATGGGTCCAACCATCAGCTATAAACCAAAACAGAAATGTAAAGAAATTCTTAAAAGCTGTAGAATGAACTTCCCATAAAATATATCCTGTAAAAGATGTCTACAACATCCGAATAAAATATCATGTTCTGAGAAAGAGATCTAAGTAGGAAAATACCAAGATATATATGTAAGTTCTAAAAAAATGATTCACATTATTATTCATTAGAAAATTTGATTTATATAAATTTAATAAATAAAAAATGTAAAAAAAATTCACAAATAGTGATTTAATTTTAAATAATATTATGATAAATTTACCAAATCGAAAAACCAATCATGTAAATATATCAAATATAAGTATACATGTGAACTAACATCCATGAACACTATCTCTTGCATCAAACTACTAAAAACATCAATGGAACTTCCAACATGGCTCTAGCCTATCAAAAAAATACATAATAGAATCTAATGAGCCTAACAAGTAATATTTTATGATCAAACTAACCACTAGGATAACCATATACCATATAAATAAAAGTGGTTACCTAATAGTGGTGTCATACACACTAAATATTCCAATGTTTCTTTTGTGATTCATCCATGATTCCAACAGTGTAATGTATCTCAATTTGCATTTTATAAAACATTCTCACATTTTTATAACACTATTTCAAATACAATCTAATTCTTATCATATTTTTATAACCCATTTTTCAAATTCATATCTAGAAAATTTTGTTAAATAAGAAAATACATTTTGAAACATCAACCCATCCAATTTTTAATATGAAAATAGGAAAAACCATTTCATATCTCAACTAATCAATGTGAACATTAAGACACTTATGAAATTAGAGAACTAGAACAGACCAACCTACCTCAAGGTCCTAGAAAACCAAAACACTTTGTGAAATTGTTTTTGGAAACCACTATATTGGTCTTCATAAGGAATGGAATAGAAAATGACAAAAATGATTGAATAAAAAAACAATATGATTACCATTCCCTAATAATAAAGGTTTTAAAATAAAGAATTAGTGAGAAACCAAGATGAAAGGACTACAAAAAGATATGAATCATGTTGAACATTTGATCAATTGATGAATGAATTTATTTGAATGGAATTATTTCACCTTTAATCAGATAAGTATGAATCTAAGACCTAGGAGGAAGGATTCAAAATTAAATAATGAATCATATCATTCATATGTTACCCCTAGAACCAACACAATTAAATTTACATGGGGTGTAACTAGTTTTCATATTCTGTAACCCTTAGGGACTATATACTCTAAAAACCCCATAACCTTTTTAATTAAAATCCATATTTTATTTTTTCCTGAAGTAAAACTATTACATGACATGTAAACAGTTCATGTTGTGCATACAACTCATGATTTTTTCACAAAATCTATTCAATATATTAAATTAAACATACATGGAATGTATATTCTTAGGGAGTATCATATAGACTATGTTTTCTGTTGAAAACATAAAAAATTATTAACCTCACAATTATAGGTATCCTCTAAATTCAAGGGTCTGAAATACATGCTCAATGAGAAAAGAAATAAAAGACTAAAACATACATGAAAGAAATGTGACACTATATTTTAGTTTTATAGGATATTAAACAAAAAATAATTATTTTAAAATCCTCAGGTGTTATATCTAGTAAAAATTAGGAATCCAAATATATTCATTTCCAATGATACATTCAAGAGAAATTTCAAGACCCCAACCCTAGGGTTATTCAATTCTTATCCTCTCCTTTTAAAATTTTCTCTTCTAAAACTCTTATAGATATAGTAATAAAATATCTTCATAATAATCTTTTTATTTATTCAATATTAATGTTACTACTCATATTTATTTCATACCATCCCATTATACAATCCAAAGAACATCGATATATTGTTTTTTGTGGACTACCACTTACATTTAAGGAAAGTCTTTGATTATCACCATTACTTAAATTAAATGGTTATAAAGAATTAGTTGATGATAAAAATTAAAAATATAATATAATTATTAATATGACAGAAAATATATAATATTATTCCATTCCACGTCATTATTTGGGAAATGAAAATCTTAAACAACTGTTTCACGGACTGACACCTCAATTAATAACCATTTTTTTTGGTTTTAAACAAAATATTAATTTATTATCAAAACCACTTATAATTTTTTTCAACACATTATGAATAATAATTATATAGTTATTATTTAATAATAAATATATCATTATAATGGAAACAAAATTCATAACTATAGTCACCCATTAATTATGTTATATTCACATTGGGGTAGGTATAACTACCCATTAAAATAATTTAACAATACATTATAATGGTTTAATTTGATAAAATAAATGTAAAATTATTTATTTTTAATTATAAAATTATTTTTTTACTATTATATAAATTTATACAATATACTTATCATAATACTAAAATATTATCTTGAATGACCAAAATTAAAAAAATATGTCAACGCAAGTTTTAATTATAACCAAAAAAACTCATGGATTGAGATAATAGAATTATTAATATATATAAATAAACTATTGTAGTACCCTATGTTCTCTTGAAATTATGAACATTTTATCGTGAAATTAGTATCGAATTAATCATTATAAAGAATGTATTAAAAAATTAACGCTTCAAACACAGGATGGAAAAAATAATCTATAAATAAATTATATATTTAAGTTAAATTATCATAAATAATATATAAATAACAAATATAAACAAGTAAATTTCTTACTGTATAATATTTTTATGGTTATGTTTTTTGAATATGTTCTTATATAAAATTTGATTTTGTATGGAAACAAGGTGATGGGTTCTTTATCATATTTTCAACTCCATGAAAAATGATTGATATTTTTCAACATTATTTATCATATACTTTTTATTCACATTTATATTTCCTTCAAAAATATGTAATATTTTTTTAATTATAATTTAACATCCATTAAATGAAAACCCTATTATTCATATATTTCCATTATTATATGTATTTTTTGGTTATTGGAATCTCATTAAATAATTTTTGATTTTTCATATTAAATAGACTTCATATAACATGGGAATAGTATACAATATGTTTTTTATGTGATATTTTATTTCTTAATCTAGGGATATACATTTATATGACATAAAACACTTTCACAATGTCTAATTATATATGAATTGTTATTTCTGTACAAGATTTGATTAAATCAAATATACATTCATTGATATAAAAATTTATTCCTAATGAAAAAATCATCTACAAATAAGAGATTATTATACATATTATTTCATAAGATATTTCTTCCATTCCCTCTAGTGAAAATTAATGTTTAACTATGTGATTTTCTGGATTAATTTCTTTATCATAAATAACCAACATTTTTAATAATGAAATGGTCTTCTTTAAAGATGTGTTTCCCCTATTTATGTGATCATTATATCCAAAATTTATTTCCTTTATAACTTAAAAACCAAATGATTTGTTTAAAAATGTCAACTATTTATTTTCTATAAATTGTTTTAAAAAATAATTTTATAATAACTTATAATATTTTGTGGGTTTTCAGAAATGTATTTATAAATATTCAAAAGTTTTCCATTCAATAAAACACAAATGTTTTTTTCTAACACATGTTAGGATTCCATGTTATTTATGTCATTTCAAAAATTAGTCATTAAATATTATTTTTAAAATAAATAGTGTGAAAAATGGTTTCAAATGTATTATTTGAAAACTAGATATAAAAATCAGAGATACATTATTGATGATTCTAAAAAAATTAAAATATTTCAAGGTTTTTTAGTTTACTATTTTCAATCCTTTATTTATTTTCAAGGCTCTACAACTTATTACATAATTTTAATGTAAAATATTCAAAATTTATTTATATAAACAATTAAAAAAATAATTTTCATTTTGATAGTAAATCCACATTTTACAAGATTGGTAAATTAGTTTCTCAAAAAAACCCATTTGGAATTTCACTACCACTTCCACATTAACTTAAATGAATTTATTTTCTTAGATTTTTTCATATAAATCACTTTCTAAAAATTATAATAAAAGTCTTATTTAGGTTAACTTAATTTTGAGTATTTTCCATTAATAATTTTTTGTCAATTTGGATATGACAATTAAGAATGTTATGAAATAGATTATTTTACAAAGTCTACTCAATTTTGGATATCGGATTAATATTGCTTGTGGGAAACGTGGGAATATAATTTTATCATGTGTTAATTGGGTTTCGACAAGGACTTAAGATGGTTTTATTTTGCTCAAGCACTAATATTGTTTATGTGTGGGAAATATTTTAGATTGTTTGGTTCAGAAAAACCACTAATATAGTTTGGGTATGATAAAACCATGAGATGATTTGGGGACACCCAATTTTTTGATTATTATGGTTTGATAATGCCCAATGATCGGTAAAATATAATAATTACATGATGGGGATTGATTATTATAAACCCTTGACGTTGTTTGATTCAATTAAATCCATAAATGTAATAGTTTTGTAGCTATATAAATGATATAAAAATTTTAATATATAATTTTTTTTCACAGTTCGAATTGTGGAAATTTTTGTTTATTAAAATCATGATGTGTGGGATTTTTTTAATAAAAAATATTATAAGTGGTCCTTTTTTGTTAAAAATGATATAATTTGGTTATGAAAATTGGTATTTAAAAGGCCAATATGTAATATAAATCAATGAAATTTTATATTCCCATGAAAAAAGGCTTATGATTATGGTCCATTTTCAAATTTTTTCATCTCATCATTCCCCATTATTTATCAAGTTTATAAGCCTGACATTTCTTCAATTCATGTCCATCTATCATGATTTAAGTAAAGATATTATTTTTATATATTATTCTAATAAAATTATATCATACACATTCTTTCTCATATATTCATGATCATAAAATTGATGACGTGTTGATACGTTTTCTCCCACTAGGAATTTGAGCCCACTCCATAATTTAAATTCCATTCCCAAGGCTTTGAATATAAGGGTAACTTTTTGGAAGTCTATAATATATTATGGTGGATTTTTATTACAGATAAATGTTTACTTATATTTTAAAATAAATGTCTTATGTATTTAGTATAGAATGAAACAAAACCAAATTTTTAATGAGTTATGGGTGATTAATGGGTGATTCAATGACAATTTAAGATTTGTTATTGTTTAGTTTGGATTATATAAAAAGGCGTAATTATTGTTTTAAAAAATAATGTGTTTTTATAATAAGACATGTTATTATTGGTTCTAGGGGACTTTCATCTTGTTAAAGGAGTGTTAATTTATTTTCAAGGATATGATTAGTTATTTTGATTAAGATATGGGAAATTTAAAAAATTATATAATGGAATTCAAAAGGATAAGATTATGTACAGGTGAATATCATGTTCTTCCCAAAATGTTGATATTGTTTTATTCTCCATGAATATATATATATATATATATATATAATGATACAAAATTTTAATGAAATCTCTTTAATTTATATACCTAGAGGTAATAACCTTGAAAATTCAGTATTGGGTATTAACTCAATCATCCCCTGGTGTGAAACTGATAGGAATAAATGGATAAAATGATTAACACTTTCAATAGATATGATAAATTTAATTCCTATTCTCTGTATTGAACCATTATGTGATATTTAACTATGGACAGAAATTATTTTTTTATAGAACCTAATGGGATAAAGACCATTGATAAGGAAGTAGTGAAAAAAGTTTATCATTAGATAAACCAAAAGTATGATATGATAAAAATAATGGTGAAATAGGGGGAATCATCAAATTGTTGTTTTAAAATTCATATTATTGATATTAAAATATCATTTTTGGTTTTGTTAATTGTAAAAACATGATCATGAAATTATCTTAATGGTATATATCATATAAAAAATATGTATTATAATTGAATAAGAGAGCATATATAATTTTTTTAAAATCCTATTATATGGATTTTTTTTATGGAAATGTTGAGTGTCCTATTCTTAACAAAGCTGTGAGGTTGATGTCTTAATAGAAAATAATTCTTGAAACACTTATATTTTTTCATTTTTTAGTGACTTTTATAAATGATATTTTTTGAAATTATATTATTTAGGATGGTTATGTGAATCATATATTGATTTATTCATCAGTATTTATTAATTTATGGTTTGGAATTATATATTAAATGCTATAGATAACATTCAAATGTGAATTTATGAAAAACTTATATTTTTGGGATAAATATTAGAGAAACAAAAACATTGAGGTATCAGTTTTTTTATGTTTTTATATATTATTGATCTTGAGGTAATAAAGGATTTCAGGGTTTTAAGATAAATTATTAAGATAATATTGATGGTTGGGGAGTTTGTTATTTATTTAATGAAATATTGACTAGTGATATATTTTTTGAATTTTACCTCATTCATTGGATTATGAAAGAGATTGAATCATTTAGAACTTTATGAATATTTAAATAATATATATGGGGGTAAATTATATAATTATGTTTGGAAAGGAACATTATATTTCATTTTGGTATAATGTTATAGAGATTGAAATCCCATTGGTAAAGCTATGTTATGGTTAATATAGGATTAGTGTACATACAATATTCTGTATATGATTTCATATACGATTAATGTTGATTGATGAATAATAAGAAAATTTATATAAAATTAAAGTTCATGGTAGATTTAATATTAGATGTTAAATCCTTACTGATATATATTATAATAACACCCTAACTGACTAGAATTAGTGAGAAATAATTAAAATTACAAGGACACAATTTATTTTATAGGGTAGACTTTAATAACTAGATATTTTACACTATGTTGTTTCCATTAAAAACACTTAATATTGATATATTTTTCAACATTAATCACTTAGAAAAAAATAAAAACACATCAAATATGAACATTATATCAATTATAAGACCTTTTTTATTTAGAAAATTGTATAATAAATTTGAAATGGCTAATAAATTATAATAAGAATACATACTATTTTATAAGGGATATTTTCATCAAAAGAAGTTTCTCTTTTTATATTTTACAATAATTTAAGATATCAAATAATAACGTTTAGAACATTAATTATTTAAAATGAATATTATTAATAAATATAATATTAAAAAAATTTCATAGATATTTTTATTGATATTTTTCAGAAATAATTATTTTTTTTGGTAAATATATAAAATAATTTTTTTTCAAATACTATCATTTCTATGAAATTATATTAAAAAGAAGGACATAAATGTTTTTGAATCATTTTATAGATAATTATATAAATTTTTATTATTTAAAATAAGTAATTTTAAAACACTATTTTGAGTTTATTTAACATTGGTGTAACATATTTTAATCTTAATTAAATTTTTACTGTTACATTTTTTATTACCATAAATTAATATATAATTATCATATGTTAAAAAAATCATGTCTATAAAAATTTATGTATCATTTTAAAGTAACATGATCATATTATTCAATAAGATAACATTTACTTTTTTTAATTAATGTATGATTAATTTGAATAATTTTTATTTCTACAATAATGGTAAAATTATTATTTTCAATGAATTGTTTATTAATATACAAAAATTCGATTCTAATTAAATAAATTAATATCTCCTCCAAAAATGGAATAAATATAAAATAAAATCATATATATATATAAATATATATATTATCACTCATCAATTGGTATTGAACACTATATAAGATCAAGAACACTTAATGGTAAATCCAACATTTTTCAAAAAATTATTTTATCGTATATATTAAATGTGATAATTGAAATATTTATTTCCTATCATTTAGAAATTGAATTTGATTATGTTTATATTAAATTTATATTTATATGAGAAAATTGTTTTAACATCAGTTATTTTATATTTTCTAGAACATGATATATTATAGTGTTAAAAATTACTTCCAATAAGAATAATAAAAAAGCTAAAATATAACAAAAAAATAATAATTGACTTGAAATGTGTTTAAAAATATTTTTAAATGATGTAGTGTGTCATAATTATCCTTATCAAAACCCCCCAAAATGTTATTTAACACTTTTAGATACATTGACCCTATAATAGTGTCATTTTGTATTTGAACATTAATCTGTGGTTATAAAATTACTCTTTTGGTCACCTATAAAAGGTGAAAAATTCCAAAACAATAAGAATCAAATATTGCATCGAATTTATTCATGATACAGTGAAATTTGTATACTCAAATAAACCCAAATCAATTTCACATGTCTCTTATCTCATTTATTTATCGTAAACCTCACATTTCCAAGGAGACTTTCAAGAGGATGTTAAAGGTCTGAAGGTGAGTACTACATATTCCTTCTCCACATAATTTTAAAATTTCACTTACAAACATACCATAAAAACAATATTATAATTACCACATTATCATTATTATAATTTAGTGTTCTTATACTAATATAAGAGCTATTATTTCATCATTTCCATCCATTAATAAATACAAAAGAACATCAACCATGAGTTTATGCACACTAACACATCCATGAAGAAACACCCACAGTTTTTCCGAATTGCAGATATTTGATGGTAATAAGGATGTAATTGAACAATATATGTGAATTATATTATATAATTTTTAATTTTAGTAGAACGATTTTAATTAACATTCATTCCCTCTCACAAGTTGGGAGATAGAAATCAGGAATATATGAATATGGTAAATAAAATAATAAAAAAATTACATTATATTAATAAAATAATTTCAATTTTTTGTTTATGTTAATTCTATATTAATTATTTTACATATTATTCATTTAATATAATCGATTACTAAGTTTATTGAAATATAATGATATTGATTCAATTTTTATGAAATATAATTAAAATAGTTATGGAATTATATAAAATAATATTACAAAAATATATTATATATATTAATATTAATTTAATGATCTTGGTATTTTAAAAATAGTTTTAATGAATGGGTACCAAAATATTCATCATAAATTATGCACAAAAGTAGTAAATACACTAAAACATGATAGTCAGAATAAGCTAAAAATATGAAATACGTCTATAATAAATGATCATAAATAAGGTATATAATATTTCATTATTTTGGAATAATGTTAATAATTATAATTTTATGATATTCATGTTTGATTAATAGGATACCAAAATACATTCCATTATGCATGAAAAAATTGTGAAGGGTTTCTTTTTCTTATTTTTAAATCAATCAGACATGTTCGATATCATAGAAAATAACCTCTTAATGGGGTATTAACTTCTAATATATTATCATTAAAAAATTTATATATAATATAATGATATTTTAAATTCAGTTTATTATAAATCATCTTACTCTTACGTTACCAATACCATAAATTTTTTTAACCTAAATGCTCTCACACTGTGTTGTGATGGTTCTTCATAAGCTTATTTCATATATTCTATAAAAATTATGATATTCTCACACATTATGTGATATCTTCTTTTTTTATTTTGGGGATTTATACGTCAATTATTTATTAACAAATTATAATATTCAGAATTTAATAAGTTAAATGATAATTATTTTCATTGAGAAAACAATGTATACCTTTATCGTCTTTATTTTATGTTTGAATTATTTTTATTTATCATTTAATAATATATTTCATATATTACCCCAAGGGAAAATAATTTTTTATAATAAATATTCTTTCTTATTGAATACATTTCACATAATTTTGGATTTTTCATGAGAAAAAAATAAACTCTTGTAAATTATGTATTTACTCAATTCAATAGTTCCATATTCTAAAAAAAATTGATTCTTATTTTTAAAAAAATAGATTTTACTCATTTGGAATCATATTTATTTTCAAAAATTTAAATATTTAATAATTACTATAACATTGATTAATTTGGTTTTTTAACAATGGTGTATGACAATATTATTTTGGTTTCTCATCCATCAAGAGAATAAAATGTCTCTTTCTCTTCTACAAAATCAATTTTTATAAATATAATTAATTTCAAAATAAATATTTGGGTATATTATTTATAAAATTAATTATTTTTTAAAAAATAACATCAACATTTTTAGAAAAATGTATTATTTTAAATGCTCCATTATTTCATATTGTTCTTAGTAGTAAAATATTTAAATGAACAATGTGTTAAAAAATTTAAATTATTTATATATTTTTTGTATATCAAATATTTATTTTTAATTTTTAAAGAAGTTATTCATCAAATATTATTATATTTACTTTTGTAAAATAACATTTCAGTGAGGTTATAATGTAATGACCCCACCCCTAAAGCCCAAAGTTGTTGCACTATTACGTATAATTGGCATGATCACAAAAGATCATGTCCTGAAAGACGGATTAGTTTAGTAGACATGGAAGTACTAGATACATTAATAATGATTACATTACATCATAAAATGGAAAACTACAATTACATTGTTTCCATAAACAACATTGAGATCCCATAGATAATCCCTACAGGTCAGTCATAATAAACTCTTTCGCATCCTGGGAGAAATAAATCAAAGAAATGGTTTATTTCAGATGCTTAGTATGGATAACAATATAGAGAAAAAATTCATAAATAAGAATAAAAATTTAATGAAATATATAAGACTAAAACAAAATACTTTTAAAAATGAACTTCAGAATAATATGGAAAAGATAAAATCAAACAATTCCACTTACTTATTCAATTGGGTATTCTACTAATTAAATAATCACATGCAATACCAATATCCACTTTCATAATTATGGAATGCATAATTCCAGACTGCATTAACGCATAGTCAAGGCCCTATGAATATAATACAAATAAGATTTTTTCAAGGCCTTGTTCCACCACAATAGTTTTTCTCATGAGACCTACCGATGCATCGAGGAGATATTGCGGGCTCCACTCATCTTTTACTATGTCCAATGCATTCCACATATGAAAAGGTTTAAACATATCATAAACATTCGTATTAAAACAAGCATAAGAAATGTCAATACATTATACATAAACAATTAATGACATAAAAATAACACATCCACAATCAAACATATCACAAAACCACCAGTACAATATGTAAGTTTTTTATCATAATAAATAATCTTCAGATATTCTTAAAATTAATCAAAGGATGTTGGCATAGATGAAATCAAAAACATTTTGTTGAGAAATATCTCTTACTATTTTGAAATCATTAAAAAGTCATATAATTATAAATGAAAACATTTATTTTTAAAATATTTTTAAAAAACTATAGATTCAATGTTGTTATAATTGCATAAAATAGCCACACCTGCCAAATAATAATGAAAAACATTCTTACCTTATTTTTTTTGAAAATTTCATAAATTACCTTATTTGGAAAATGACGGAAAGATTCCTTCCAAGTAATTTTATACAAAGTAAAATAATTGTGTAAATTACTTTAACCCATAGTCTAGTAAATAGTAAAAATGTTTTGAAATACATTTTAAAGAAACATGGATTTGGATAATAATGATGTCCCAGTAGATACTTACGTAAAAACAACCTCGGATAATATAGTGATTGTGAAATTAACCCATACCTTCTTCATTTACTTGGTCTAGGGTAGGATAACCTCATGTACAATGTTGAAATAATTGTTAATAAATTTTAAAAAAATCATATATATTAATATGATATTTTATATGATATTTTATCATTTCTTTGATAATAATATCTTAGAATTATCGTCGTTTTGGGTGTTAACTGATTCGTTTTCCATTATATGATTTGTTAGGTAAGTAATTTTTTTTATGGATCGGATGTTTCTAATTCATATTCAAAATTATATTAAGTCTTTAGACATTATTGTTATTCATCTATTGAAAATTATTCTTGAATGGATACGATGGGGAATGAATCTGATCGCATACATTGAGTCGGTAATCTGTATGTACACACGAAAAACAATATCATTCATTTGATATTAAAAGAATATAATATTGGATGTTATATCATATATAAAAAATCATCATAATGTTATATTTATTATTTACACCAATTACAAATCATTATTATACCCATCCAAATAATATTGTATTGAATAACAATTACACCATGACGTGGAGATGGTAAGTCGTATGTACACACATATGGTGACATGTCATTCAAATGATGGATAGTATAATGAATATGGTTGTCAAATATTTATAATAACATCACATTATTTTGATGATATTGGAGTAATTATTTTAGAATGGAAATAACAATGAAATAAGAAGTGGAGGAAGAAAATAACTTGAAAGAGTTGATGAAATATTTAACTCTTTTTTAGGTTCTTTCTTTTGATTTGATCAAAAGAGCTCATTAAGATGGATTTATGACTAAATTAAGGACTCTAGGATAAATGGAGGACATTTTAGAGGGTATTTTGGTAGAGTATGATAGAGAAAAACTGTTATGATGGTGTGAAATATCGAGAAGGGGGAATTCCCGTTTATAAGAGGGGTGAGTTGCACCTTATGAAAAGCTAGAAATATAATTTTATAATAAACTCATTTAAGGTTTTTAATGGCTCAAAATTGAATTATTTAGAGGATAAGGTGGTGATGGGTTGAAAACAACTCAAAAAATAGGTTTTGGATATGTTTGTTTCACTATATTAACAATATCCTTTAGATTTATCTCTTAGTTAAATAGTTTGACATTTATCATGCATCTTTGAATTTTTTTATTATATGGTTAATAAATATACTATATACTTCATAAAGAACTCTAAGTGGTTCATTAATCATAAAAATATCATTTTATTATTTATTTTCTTAATATTATATTTTTAGGTATAGAATTACAATTAATAATATAATATTTGTTTTAAAATCAATTTTTTTCAATTTTGACACTATATGGTATTTTGATTTTGATAAATTCATAACAGCACTATTACTTCGTAAAAAAATCATATAAGAAAACATAATATGTAATATTAACCTATAAATTTAGTATAATTCAAATACATTCTCAAATTACATTTATTTGGATATTTATAATATCAATTATTTTAATCTTTCTTTAACACAGTAATTACAACATCATCATTGTGTCATAAATAAATTTAATTATTTAATGTCTAAAAAATATAAATAAAATAAAATTATGTATGAAATATTTTTATATTAATAATTAATTTTTATAGTCTAATTTAACTCATTTGTAACCCTATATTAAAAATGGTTTAGTTATTAATCTTTGAATTTAACACTTTTAAGTCTTCTTTGAATTAAATAATATTAAATATCGTAATCTAATCCAAGTGGTCCTAAAGGATCAAATTTTATTACTAAGGTTTTATTATGTCGAATTACAATTATCCAATAGAATTATTACATGTTCTAGGGTAATAATAATATCATTCTTACCCTTAATTAAACTATTTAATTTTAACAGCGGAAAATAAATGTAAAAAGTTAATATTCACAAAACAATTATATTCATTTTATTAATGCACATTTCACTTACTAATTTCAATCGTGTCTCTCTGATTTTTGAAATTAAACTGACATAAGCGGTAAAATTATGATTTAGGTAAATTTGCAAATGCTCCTAGGAGGTGGGTAAAAGACGGTGAAAAGTTCAATAAAATTTATATATATATATATATATATATATTTTTTAAACTGGCTCTAATGAATTACAGTGAACTTATATATGTATTTATTTATCTATTTTTACATATAAAAATTTAAATAAATCCAATAAAAATTTAAATAAAAATTTGGTTTTAAACAATAACTATGTGTTTTTCACTATTTAT
This sequence comes from Viscum album, assembly GCA_963277665.1. Classification (NCBI taxonomy): domain Eukaryota; kingdom Viridiplantae; phylum Streptophyta; class Magnoliopsida; order Santalales; family Viscaceae; genus Viscum; species Viscum album. Next base: position 352,576,836 of record OY728134.1, on the reverse strand, counting down.
CAAAAATTGATTGTTTTCAGAAAAATACCACAAATTGACCCTAAGCTAATTTTGAAATAATGGATCCAAAAATGAAGTACATTTTGAATGATAAAATTTATAAAATTTCAAAAAGTGGGTATTACTATTCATAACGGCATGTTTGATTGGTTGTGGTGTGTTAGAACTCGATGTTGCATTCAACACACGCTATTGTATTATTCAATGAAAAGTGTACTGTGGAAGTTTGGGGTGTTACATTCACCCCTCCATAAACTAATTTTTTCCTCAAAATTTCTATAATATTACTATATAAAAAGTCTCAGGGTGGTTCTTCATCATATGGTCCTTAGGTTTGCACATTTACTCTTCCATATTATAGTTTCTCGATAGAACTTTTACCATACAAGTCATCCGAATTCGCAGCACTTGTTCTATTTTATCAAGAACCATTCCAGGCTCTTCGCAATAATACAGATCGGTTTTTAGTTATAATTCCTCATTGTTATATACATTCATTGGGCCAGGCACGTATTTTCTCAATCAGTGATACGTGGAACACATCATGAACTTTGGATTGACTTGGTTGCATTTCCAAATGGTAAGCTACTACGCCAATTATTTCTAGAATTTTGAATGGTCCTATGTACCTTGGACTCAATTCACTATTCTTGTCAAAATGTATAACACCCTTCCATGGAGATACCTTCATGAAAATATGATCTCTTACCTGAAATTACAAATCCTTCCTTCAGTTATCAGTATAACTCTTTTACCTTCATTGAGATTATTTTATGTGGTTTTGGATTACCTTCACCTTTTCCATCATTTCCTCCACTAGTTACGGGCCTACAAGTTTTCATTCACCAATATCATCCCAATAGGTTGGTGTGCGTCATCTCATTCGATATAACGCTTTATAAGGTGCCATCTGAATACTTGAATGAAATATATTTTTATAGGAAAATTCTTTCAGATGTGAATATTGATCCCAAGTACCTTTAATGTCACGTGATCATGATCTCAAAATGTCTTCAAAGATTTTAATGGTTCGTTCTGATTATCCATCAGTTTGGGGGTGGTAGGCAGTGCTAAAATAAAGTTTAGTATCCAGGGATTTCTGAATACTTTTCTAGAATCATAATGTAAAACGTGGACCACTATCAAGAAACAACCTATAGGGGTACTCAATGAAGTCTTAAAACATCAGTAATATATAGTCTCTCTAGACGTTGAAGTGGTAAATCTTCTCTTATATCAAGAAAATGTGATTTCTTAGAAAGATGATCAACCATGACCCATATTGAGTCATTAATTATTGTAGTCTTTGTTAGTCTCATGAAAAAGTCCATTGTAATATTATCACATTTCTACTCTAGTATGGGAAGAGGTGTCACGACTCCTCCTGGCCATTGCCTTCCAGCTTTCACTTGTTGGAAAACCATACATCTCGACACAAAGTCAGAAATCTCCATCTTCATGTTGTGCCACCAAATATGTTCCTTCAAATATCTATACATTTTGGTGCTCCCATTTTGTATAGAGAAATTTGATCTATGAGAATCACCCATCAATTCTATTTTTAGATCATTTATATCAGGAACAAAAAGCCTCTTCCCAAATTTCAAAATTCCATCTTCATACACAAAGTCACTCACTCTACCATCATTCATAACATTCATCTTTTTTGAAACACTTCATCACCAGTCTGAGAACTCTTTAATCCTTCTAGTAAAGATTATTTGGAATCAATTTGAAATGGTTTTGATGTTTCACCTTCCATGGTGATTTCCATATCCATCTTTATGAGATCTATGTATGAAGGGATATTTTCAACTCTCATCTTGTTCATAACTCCATGATCCTTTCTACTCAAAGAAACTTCCACATTATTTTCCTTCCATGAGTGGTAGTGTATAGTGAAACCCAAATCTATGAGTGGTTCAAGCCATCTCAATTGCCTCGTGTTTAGTAATTATGGTGAGAAAATATACTTCAAAGTCTTGTGATCAGTATATATTTCAAACGTTTTACCATAGAGGTAATGCCTCTATATCTTCAAAGAAAATATTATTTCTAATAACTCAAAATCATGAGTATGATTGTTTTTCTAATTAATTTTTAGTTGTTGTAATGCATAGGCAATTACCCAATCATTCTGCATAAGGACACAACCAAGTCCTTTTTTTAAAGCATCACTATAAATAACAAACCCATCATTCCCCGATGGTAGAGTAAATATAAGAGCATTGACTAATCTTCTATTCAATTATTCCAGACATTCTTCACATTGATTTTTCCAAAAAAAATTCACCCCTTTACGTGTGAGCATGGTTAATCGGTTGGCTAATGGGGAAAAATTATGAATGAAATGCCGATAATAACCATCTAAACCAAGAAAACCGTGTACCTCTATAACATCCCAGGTAAATAAAGAATAATACATTTTCATATTTATTAATATTTTTTGAATAAATATTAATTTTACTTTTAAGTGGTTTCTATGTTCGATAGTGTACTCAATACGCTTCAACGAGTTTCTTTGAAATCTTACGTTGCACACAAATAATATAATAATATTATTTCAAATGGTAGTTAACACGTAGCTATTTTATTGGTGGGAATGAATAAAAATAACTAAAATATGATTTTATATGTTTGTTAAATGTTTTTACATTTATCCAATAAAATATAAAGGCGTAAAATAAGAAATGAATTCAAGATTAAGCATAAATACACTATTATTCACTAAAAGGCCGATTTATCGCCTTTTTATGGAAAAACCTCTTTAATAATAGTTTTTGTAACTCTTAAACATTATATTAGGCCAAATAAAATCCTTCTTTATAATCTGGACATCAAAATTTACTTTGTGTATGTTTTTGTCATTTTTCTGAAAAAGTTCATTTTTAATGAATATGTGATAACTGTTGTATTTTAATTGAAAAACTCTTTTAAATATAATTTATTTATATGAATATATTATCATTTGAATTGGTTTTAAAGTAAAATTAGAATATATTTTTACCAGTTAATACAATTTTGGCAATTATAATTAATTTCACATTGAAATTAGACTTAAACAAGTGTCAATCTTTTGTTAGATAATGCTTCTCAAAAACACACTATTTGTTTTGACAACTAGAATTAATTATTAAATTAATTAATTAAACTTATATGTAAATAATTTTTTAAAATATACAGCTATTTTAAAATCACAATATCAAATATATCTTAGGGTGAATTTTTGGTATTTTTTCTGAAAATCATCAATTTTTAAGAATAGTGAAACCACTAAGTGGTAGTTAAAAACAAGATTTTTCATTTAAATGAAACATTACCACTTATGTAAATGGAATTTCAAAAATATGACATACATGGTTGTCATTATTATGTAAAATTTGGTTCAAGGGGATGATAATAATTTTTTGGTGAATAGTAACATTTAAGTTTTATTAATGGCGATTAAAGGTAATTAGTGTAATTTAAGGTAAAAATAATGTCATAATAATATGAAATTACCTTGACACATGTCCTACCCTTATTGGATGTGTCATGGAAGACAAATACAATTAATGTGTCAACTTGGGGACCCCATGGAGCCACTTGGGTAAGAAAATGACATTAATAACATTTTATTTAAAGTTAAAATAAAAATGTCACAAACATGTACTGTTTTACTTAAAAAATTGACATGGGGTTATACAAGTCATATTATTGACTATAAATATTAATTAGAAATCTAAGAACATTTCCTACATCATGATATTTGTATTATAATTTTTAGAGATTAAATAAATAAATTTATTTATGACACCTTGATGATGTAGTGATTACCACATTAATGAATGATTTAAATAAAATGGAATGATAAGGTAAAATATAAGACTTACACTTTTACAAAACCTATTGGATGGGTGTATTTCGAACCCTTATCACCTTATACTCGAAATATATCTTTGGGGACCTTAAAAATTAGAAACTCATTATATAATAAAGTAACATTTTTTACATTCCAAGAGTGCCCCTCCTCCCTCTTATAAAAGGCCCCCACTTCTACCACCTTACCAACACCTCTCATGCCATTGGCTCAGCCATTAGCTTCTAATTGTCTCTCTCCACATCCCTCTCTTCATAATAGAAGCCTTACCTTAGGTATAAAGCTTTTCAAGAAACCATTTTGGTTCAAATCAAGAGGAGTTACCCGATTTAATACTAATGTCTTCACTTGTGTTCTTTTGTTTTATTTTCCCTACCAACCCCAAAAACTCTTTTTATTCATTTATTTTGTAACAAAAACTGTATCTTAAATATACTAGGATATTTTTATGAGAAGGATTTGATTTACACTTACACACACCTCCATAAAATGGTTAATGACCATTCTGTTTATGTGGTTGGTGAATTTCTGCCTCACGAAACAATGATTGTTCAATCTTCTTTTAACACCTTTAATGGTTGCCATTAAGATGTAACTATATTTATACATGATATATATTATGTTTATGTTTTTTTATGCTACAATATTTTTCTTTTATGGCATACCTTTATGGATTCCAATATGGGTAAACGTGATAATTTCATTTTAGGAAGTGTGGACTACCGCCCCATCAAAGAGAATTGATTCATCAATGCCATATGTGGGACGTATAAAGGATGGAGATAATTATAATATATATTATATTATACTGGAATTATAATATAACTTTATATAATTATGATTTCACTCCATTAAATATGAAATAGAAATAAAAGTAGTGTTCATGTGTACGTACAGCTTACTGTCTCCATGAACGGTGCATTTCATTTCATTCCTCTAAATGTTATATATTATTATAAATACATGTATATTATAGATATATAAGATATATATGATATCCAAATCATGAATATAATTCTCTATATAATGAACCCTTGACCACATGAACAACAAGTAATTGTAAGAAGTCCATTTTTGCAATAAGAACAAAATATCGACAAAACGAACATTATTAACTTAAATGATTACATAATGTTTATAACATGGTAATAAGTGATATAAAAGGAATAACAATCTTTTAAAAGGTTATTAATCAAGAAAAAATTAACATTAGTTTATTATTCAGGAGATTAAAGGGCGTACGAGTCAATTCGGACAAGAGGTATGGGACTTCGCCTCAATCTCTTTTCATTGAGGCATATTTTTCTCTAATACAAGACATTCTTTTATACATTTTATACACCTCTTTTACTTCTACTTTAATTCAAAAGGAATATTTTCTATACGAATTGTTTTAATAAATGACAAAAAATATGTTTCTTTTTAACATACGTGGTGACAACGACCTTTCCGCCACCACAAGTATTATTTTATATTTGGATTCCTCAACATGCCGTAATGGTTTTTAATGTAAATAAATACCATATACTATTTTTGGTATTTTTCATTGAAAATGGTTTTTATAATGGATTTGTTATGTCAATATATTTAGCTGATATATTTTGAATGAAATGTGGAAATGTTTTCTTTACTTTATAATTTTTTATGTGTTATGATTTTATATTGGTACTTGGACATTAGACAGGTGGTTATGTGATAAACCAAATGACGGGTGGTGCCCTGAATTCCAGGATGGGTGGTTACGTTATAACCTCCAATTCATTGAGTACGGAAGTCGGCTGTATGGCTATTCTGTGTAGTGATATGTGTGGAAGTCGACCGTATCGTTATTCCATTTAAGAATGTTTATGTCCCATGTTACCTTTATATGTTATGTGTTTTTTATATGGATTTTATGATAATATTTTGGTTACAAAATGGAATGTAATGATATTTTATTTAGTGAAGAGTATTTACAACTTCTTAAAGGTGAAATTTGTTACTTTGATAAAGTATTCATGGTTTACTTGATGTTTTGAATAACTTTCAGTTTTCTTTCTTTGTGTATCACTTAGTGAGATTTTTATGCTCACCCCAAGTTTTTTTAAAATGTTTTTCATTGGACATAATGTGGAATATGGTCAAGGATGTGATCAAGAAAATGGAATCCTGTCTTAAACATGGAACTAAACATGTCTCTTTTTTTAGAGTTCTTGTTATGTTAAAAAAAGGAAATATTGTTGAAGTGCATACTGTGTAATCTTATGAGATGTAATAGTTATGATCTTATTATCTAAAACTCTAAACCTAAAAAGATCCTCAATGTGAATTATTCATTTAATACAATATTAAGTGAGGATTAAGTTCAGGTACTTATAGTTTGTTTTAGAGTTCGGTTTAGACAATTTTATGAGTTAGAAAAATTGTTAAATTTATGTCCCTCAATTAATTTATGGTATGATTGAAATGATATAGTATTTAAAGATTACCATGTTACTTTTCCTAAGATATTTCTGTGCTCAGAATGGTTTTCTTCAGAGGAAACGGGGCAGCTATGTTGGGACATCATCAGGAGAAAGGAAACCTTCCAAATCAGCAATCTGAGATGGTTGGAATCAGAACTGAACAGTTTATTGCAATGATGGCATAATTGAATCAAGCTATAAATGGTTGTGGTATCCATGCACGAGATCAGCCAGATCAACCACAGAAGGACATGTTAGTGGTGGAACATTTCATGAGGCAACGTCTCCCATCATTCAGAGGATCATCTGACCCTATGGTAGGAGAAGAGTGGATTAAAGAACTGGAGAAGATTTTTGATGTCATGGGGTGTTCAAAAAATAAAAAGGTTAGTCTTGCTATTTACAGTTTTAAGGTGAAGCTGATCAGTGGTGGTCGATGGTGAAAAATATCTGGGACAGTGATGAGATTGATGATCTTCACTAGGATGAATTCAAAGGTATGTTTCTTGAGAAATATTTTCCTAAGGTGGTTCATCTTAGGATAGAAAAAAAATTCCTAAAATTGAGGCAGGAGGATGACTCAATGGCTACTTATGAAGCAAAGTTCACTCGAATGGAATGGTATGCTCCAAATTTCATACGAGATCTTAATAGTAAAATAAACCGTTTTTACTAAGGTTTAATTCCAATGAATCGAAGGGATTTAGCTTCTTATGATTTTAAAAGATATGAACTACTTGTTCAATGTGTAGAGAATGTGGAAATGGAGTTTGTCGATGAATAGTTGTTCTTTAACAAACAACATAATAAGAGGTCCAGTTGACAGGAAAAGAGAAAGAATTCATCAAAGAATCCAGGAGGTAAGAAAAACAAATATCCATCATATGAGAAGTGTGATAAAATGCATCATGGAGAATGTTTATCCATGTCTGGAATGTGCTTTTGGTGTGGTAAGTATGGTCATATTGCTTGTAACTATATGTAAGATGATGAATCAGGAAATTAAAAGCCAGTGGTAAGATGTTTTAAGTGTAATGAAATGTGTCATTATGAAAATGATTGTCTAACGAAGAACTCAACTGAGGGAAATAATTTAGAATACAAGAAAAAAGGGGTGGTGAAATCCTTTGCTACTACTTCATATGATGTTGGGCCATCAAATGAATTAGTATCAGGTACATTGTTAGTTTGATCAGATTATGCCAATGTCTTGTTTGATTCAGGGTCTACAAATTCTTTCATTTCTGAGAAGTTTTCTAGTAAATTGGGAATTCCATATCAAGATATGAATCCTGAACATATGGTAAACACACCCATAAGAAACATTGAGAAAAAAAGAAATTATAAGAACCTTCCTATCCTTATGTGCAGAAAGTATTTACCTGCAAACCTTATAGTTTTGCCTCTAGTAGAGTCTGAGGTTATTTTGGGCATGGAATGGCATTATGTTTATCATGTTAAGATTAAATATAGATCTAAAATGGTTTTTTATTCAGATTTATTTTTAGTTTGTTTACAAGAATTAACACTTGCATTTGATAACATATTTGGTTGTTGAGAAACTAGTGATAGATAGAAATGAATGTTACTTTGCACATATTGTTGAAGAAAATGAAATGTTCATATTAATGTCGTACCAGTGGTACCTGAGTATCTTGATGTTGTTCTTGATTAGTTGTCTTGTATTATACATGATCTGGAAGTTGAATTTATTGTTGACTTAGTTCCTGATTCTAAGCCAATTTTAATACCCCCTTATCGAATCGCTCAAGTAAAACTTTTAGAGTTAAAGAAGAAATTACAAGAGTTATTAGTTAAATATTTCATTCAACCTAGCACATCTCTATGGGGTTATTCTGTCTTGTCTGTTAAAAATAATGATGGTTCAATGAGTCTTTTCATTGATTATAGAGCGTTGAATACCATAACTGTTAAGAACAAGTATCCTTTGCCTCATATCAATGATTTGTTTTATCTGCTCCAGGAAGCTCCGTATTTTTAGAATATTGACTTGAGGTTGGGGAACCATCAGTTGAAAGTAAAATAAGAAGATGCTCCGAAGACTGCGTTCCGTACTAGATATGGCCATTATGAATTTTTATTTATGCCTTTTGGGTTAACCAATACACCTGCTAAATTCATGAACCTTATGAATAGAATTTTCCCTGAGTTCACAGATAAGTTGGTGGTTGTTTTCATTGATGATATTTTGGTGTTTTCTAAAAATAATGAGGAGAATAATATTCATTTATGGTTATCTTACCAACCATATAAGAAAAGAAACTATATGGAAAATTCAGCATGTGTGAGTTTTGGTTACAAAAAATTTCTTTCCTTGGTCACATTGTTTCAAAAAATGGCATAACTGTTGATCCTGCAAAAACAAAAGTTGTTGAATATTGTCCAAGACCTATGAAAAAAAACCGAGGTCCATAGTTTTCATGGTTTGGCAGGATACTACCGAAGGGTTTTTGAAACATTTTCAGGGTTATCTAGTCAAATAACTATGTTAACTTGAAAAGGTGTTAAGTTCATCTGGACAAGAGATTGTGATGATTGTTTTCATGAATTGAAAAGAATATTGGTGAATGATTTAGTTTTGGAACTTCCTTCCAGAGATGGTGAGTTTGTTATCTACAGTGATGCTTCAGTGAGGGGATATGGTTGTGTCCTTATGCAGAATGATCAGGTAATTGCTTATGCTTCATGTCTGTTGAAAACTCATGAGTTAAATTACCCTACACAAGATTTGGAATTAGCTGCTGTTGTTTTTTCTCTAAAAATTTGGAGGAATTATTTGTATGGATTAATGTTTGAAATATATACCGATCACAAAAGTTTAGAGTATATATTAAATCAGAATGAATTGAACATGACACATAGGAGATGGATATAATTAATCATGGATTGCAATTGAAGAATTCATTACCATTAGGGAAAATCAAATAAAGTGGTTGATGCTTTGAGTTGAAAAAGCAATGCTCCATTAACCATGCTATGTTTGGAATGAGATCCTTTGGTTTTTGATTTGATGAACATTGGAATAGAAGTTTTTGGGGTAGGAAGTTCTTCTATTTTGTTTCATGTGTCAGTGATATCATCTCTATCAGATATAATTAAGCAAGCGCAGAAGAAAGACAGTGGGTTGAAGAAAAAGGTAGAGCTAGTTCAGAAGGGTAATTTGCCTTAATTTAACATTGATATTGATTGTTTTTGAGGTTTGGGAAGAGAATATGTGTTCCTTGTGATTCACAGTTGATGAATGAGTTGTTATATGAGGCTCATAGTTCCTCATTTTCAGTTCATCCTGGTAGTACTAATATGTACAATGATCTTCAAGGAGTATTACTGGTGGGATGGAATGAAAAGAGATATTGCTGATTTTACTATGAAGTGTTCGACTTGTTAACAGGTTAAAGCATAGCGTCAGTTACCAAAAGGGATGATTCATTCATTACTTGTTCTAGAGTTGAAATGAAAAAATATATACATGGACTTTGTTGTGGGATTACCAAATAAATCTCTAGGTAATAATGTAATCTGGGTTATAATTAATCGATTGACTAAATCTGCTCATTTCCTTCCTATTTGAGATATATTCTCTAAAGATCAACTTTCTCGATTTAATATTAATGAGATAGTCAGGATTCATGGAGTTCCCCTCTCCATTGTATCTGATCCTGAACCCAGGTTTACTTCTAACTTTTGGAAAGGCCTTTAGAAGTCATTGGGTAAAGAATTAAATTTTAGTACAGCTTTTCATCCTCAATCAGATGGGCAGTCAGAATGAACAGTTCAGAATTTGGAAGATATGCTATGTGCATGTTCGATGGATTATTAGGAAAGTTGGTACCAACATATTTTTTTGTTGAGTTATCTTATAATAACAGTTTTCATTCTAGTATAAACATGGCTCCATTTGAGGAATTATATTGAAAATGGTGTTGAAGTCCAGCTTTTTGGGATGATGTAGGGGAAAGGAATCTGATGGGACCATAATTTGTAGAAGAGATGGCAGAAAAAGATCAGTTAATTTAAAAAGACATGAGAACTTCTTAGAGTAGGGAGAAACGTTATGTGGATAACTGGAGGAAGGATCTATCTTTCGAGGTCGGTGATAATGTCTTTCTCAAAGTCTCTCCAATGAAAACTGTGATGTGTTTTGGTAAGAAGGTAAAGTTGAGTCCGCGGTTCATCTGATCTTATGAAATCCTGGGGAAAGTTGGATCAGTTTCATACAGAGTGTCATTGCCTCTAGGTTTTTCCATGGTAGACTATTTTTTTATATTTCGATGTTGAGAAAGTATATTCTAGATCCATCTCATGTTTTGAGCCCAGAGGTAGTTCAGTAGGAGGAGAATATCTCTTATGAAGAACAACCAGTCCAGATTCTTGACCGAAGAGAGCAAGTGTTGTGAAATAAGGTAATTTATCAGATAAAGGTTTCATGGAAAAACCATACGGTTGAAGAGGCAACGTGGGAATCTGAAAATGCTATGAGGGATAAATACCCCCACTTATTTTTATAAGTGAATAAAATTTCGAGGACACAATTCCCAAAAGGGGGGAAGGATGTAACATCCCAGTTAAATAAAGAGTAATGAATTATCATATTTATTAATAATTGTGAATTAAATATTAATTTTACTTTAATTTGTTTGATATGTTCCAAAGTGTAACTGATACTCAACAATGAGTTTCATTGAAATCTTATGTTGCAGACGAATAATATAATAATATTATTTCAAATGGTAGTTAACACGTAGTCATTGTATTGGAGGGAATGAATAGAAATAACTAAAAAATTATTATTAATGTTTGTTAAATTTCTTTACATTTATCCAATAAATGATAAAGGCTTAAAATAAGAAAAGAGTGCAATTTTAAGTATAAATACTCTAATATTCACTAAAACGTCGATTTTTTTGCCTTTTGAAGGATAACACTCATTAAATATAGTTTTCTTCACTCTTATACATTCTATTGAACCAAATAAAATTCTTCATTAGAATCGGGAAATCGAAATTTACATTGTGTATGTTTTTTTAATTTTCTGATAAAGGTCATTTTTAATTAATAAGTGAAAAATGTTGTATTTTAATTCAACATCTCTTTTTAATGTAATTTATTAATATGATTATATTATCTTTTGAATTTTTTATAAAGTAAAATTAAAATATATTTTTACTATTTAATCCAACGGTGGTCATTGGAATTTATTTCACTTTGAAATTAGACTACAACAAGTGTCTATCTTTTGAAAGATATTGCTTCTTAAAAACACGCTATTTGTTTTGAAAATGGGAATTAATTAATAAATAAATTAATTAAACTCATATGTTTTGAATTTTTTAAAATAGAAAACTTTTTTCAATTTGGAATATGAAATATAGCGTAGGGTGATTTTTCTTTATTTTTCTAAAAAACTTCAATTTTTGATGAATAGTGAAACCACTAAGTGGTAGTCGAATAACTGATTTTTCATTTAAATGATACAATACCACTTCTGTGAATGGAATTTCAAAAATCTAACATACATGGTTCTCATTATTATGTAAAATTTTGTTTAATGGGATGAAAATAATTTTTTTGGTGAATAGTAACTTTTAGGTTTTATTAATCACGATTAAAGGTAATTATTGTAATTTAAGGTAAAAATTATGTTATAATAATATGAAATTACCTTGATGAATGTCCTACCCTTATTGGATGTGTCATGACCGACAAATAAAATCCATGGGTCAACTTGGGGTCCCCATGCAGCCACTTGGGTAAGAAAATGACATTAATAAATTTTTATTTAAAGTTAAAATAAAAATGTCACAAACATGTATTGTTTTACTATAACAATTTTTACATGGGGTTATACAAGTCATATTATTGAATATAAATATTAATTAGAAATATAAGTAAAATTCCTACATCATGATATTATTTTTATAATTTTTCGAAATTAAATAACTTTATTTATTTATGACACCTTGATAATGAATCGATTACCTCATTAATGAATGATTTAAATAAAAAGAAAAGATAAGGTAAAATATAAGACTTACACTTGTCCAAGACCTATTGGATGGGAGGATTTTGAACCCTTATCACCATATCCTTTAAATATATCATTGTGGGACCATTATCATCTGAAACTCATTATATAATAAAGTAACATTTATTGACTTTCCAAGAGTGCCCTACTCCCTCTTATAAAAGGCCCCCAACATTACCACCTTACCCAAACCTCTCAAGCCATTAGCTCAGCAAGGGTCTGCAAAGTTTATCTCTTAACATACCTCTCTTCATCCTAGAAGCCTTACCTTATGCAGAATTCTCTTCAAGAAACTCTTTTGGTTCAAACCAATTGGAGTTACCAGATTTAAAGGTAATGTCTTCACTTCTGTTCTTTTGATTTATTTTTCTTCTCCAACCCCCTAAACTCTTTTTATTCCATTATTTTGTAACTACACCAGTATCTTAAATATAATAGGATATTTTTATAAGATGTTTTTGATTTAAAATTACACACACCTCCGTCTAATGGTTAATGAACATTCTGTTTCTGTGGTTGGAGAATTTCTGCCTCACGAAACTATAATTGCTCAATATTATTTTATCACCTTTCATGGTGGCCATTAAGATGTCACTATATTTATATATGATATATATTATTTTATGTTTTCTTTATGATTCTTTATTATTTATTTATGACATACCTTTATGGGTTCCATTATGGGTAAACGCGATAATTTCAATTTTGGAAGTGCGGACTACAGCCCCATCAATGTGAATTGATTCGTTAATGCCATATGTGGGTCGTATAAAGGATGGATTTAATGATACTATATATGATATTATACTGGAATTATAATATACCTTTATATCATTATTATTTATCTTTAATAAATACGAAATATAAATGAATGTAGCGTTCATGTGTATGTACGGTTTACCATCTCCATGAACGGTGCATTTCATTTATTACTTCTAAATGTTATATACTATTATAAATACATGTATATGATAGATATATATGATATCCAAATCATGAATATCATTCTGGATATAATTTACCTTTGACCACATGAACAACATGAAATTGTAAGAAGTCCATTTTTGACTTTAGAACCAAATATCAACAAAAAGAACATTATTAACTTAAATGATTACATAATATTTATAACATGGAAATAAGTGATATAAAATGAATAATAATCATTAAAAATGTTCTTAAGAAAGTAAAAATTAAAACTAGATTATTATTAAAGGTATTAAAGAGCGATCGAGTAAAGTCGTACACGAGTTATGGGACTTCGTCTCAATCTCCATTCATTGAGGCATATTGTTTTTCAAATACAAGACATTATTTTATACACTGTATAAACCCATTTGACTTCTAATTTTATTCAAAAGTAATCTTTTCTATATAAAGTGTTTTACTAGTTGAAAAAAGAAGGTTTTTTTAATGTACGCGGTGACAACGACATTTCTACTGATATGGGTATTATTTGATCTTTGGCTTCCTCAATAAGCCATAATGTTTTTAAAATTAAATAAATAACATATACTATTTTATGTATTTTGGTATTGAAAACGGTTTTGATTATGGATTTGTTATGTCAATATATTTAGGTGATAAATTTTGATTGAAATGTGGAAATGTTTTTGTTCCATTATAATTGTTTTATGTGTTATGATTTTATAATGTTACATGGGAATTTGACGGGTGGTTACATGATAAACCAAATGACGGGTGGTGCTGTGAATACCAGGATGGGTGGTTACATTATAAAATCCAATGCATTGGGTTTGGAAGTCGGCCGTATGGCTATTCCATATAGTGATATGTGTGGAAGTCTAACGTATGGTTATTCCATTTAAGTATGTTTATGTCCCAATTTACCTTTATATGTTATGTGTTCTTTATGTGGGATTTATGGTAATCTTTTGGTTACAAAAGGGTAAGTAATGATCTTTTATTCAGTGAAGAGTATTTAATACTTATAAAAGGTGAAAATTTTTACATTGATAAATTATTCATGGTTTACAAGATGTTTTTAAAAACTAACATTTTTCCTTCTTTGTGTATCCCTGGCTGATCTTATTATGCTCACCCCAAGTTTTTTTGAAATTTTTTTCAAAGGACATAATGGGGAATAGGGTCATGGATGGGATGAAGGAAAATTCATGTTGTCTTAAACATGGAACTAGACATGACTCTTTTTTAAAGAGTTTATGTTTTTTAAAAAAAGGAAACATTGAAGAAGTGTCTATTGTGTAATATTTTGAGAAGTAATAGTTGTAATTTAATTATCTAAAACTCTAAACCTGGAAATATCCTCAATGTGAATTATTAATTTAGTTCAATATTAAATGAGGTTTAATGTCGGGTCCTTATAACCTCAGTTTTACTTGTCTGTGTTAGCCAATCCTGGATTTCTTATGTCTTAGAACGATCAATAAAGATTCCATCCTCAGAGATGATATGGTCATGAAAAGAAATCTCCTAAAGCCAAAATTCACACTTGGTTAACATCTCATATAATTTATTCCATCAAAGAGTTTTCAGGATAATGTGCAAGTAATTTGCATTATCTTCATATCATTTGGAGTATACGAAGATATCTTCAATGAATACCATTAAAAATTCGCCAAGATGTTCCTTGAAAACTCTGTTCATTAGATCCATGAACTGAGAGGGTGAATTAGTCAATCCTAAAGGTATTACTGTAAAATCCTAATGCCCGTAACAGGTTCGAAATTCTATTTTCGGAATGTCTCCCTTCTTTACACACTACTGATGATATCCAAATCGAAGGTTAGTATTTGTAATGTATTGAGCTCTATGAATTTGGTCGAATAAATCATCAATGTGAGGTAGGGGATACATGGTCTTAATTGTTATAGCTTTGATCTCCCTGTAGTTATTGTAAAGCCTCATAGATCCGTCTTTCTTCTTATCAAAAAGGATAGGGGGCCCCCATGGAGAAACACAAGGGAGAATAAATCCCTTATTACTCAATTACTCTAGTTGTATCTTTAGTTCCACTAATTACATAGTAGCCATTCTATAAGGGGTCTTCAATATGGGACTTGAACCAGGAATTAAACCATTAAAAAACTCAATTTCTCATTCTGGAGGTTGTCCCGGTAAATCATCTAGAATCACATCAATATATTCTTACAAAATAGTTAAATCACCTATTTGATTATTACTTTCCTGAACCACTGTTATTTCATTCTCTTCCTCCCCAATAACTGAATTTAATTGAGCTATTGTGGGTCGATCTAGATAAGAATCAAGTGGTGACATTTCTGATCTAATGATAAAGTGTTCTTTATCATCATATTAAAAAATAGTAACCTCTTTCTTTTTACAATAAATTTTATCATCATTATCCAAAATCTAATCAATAATGAGGATTATATGAAAGTCAATCTTGGGTATGATGATGAGATCAGAAGATAACGAACATTTTTATGCTCTAATGGGGACTGATTCACAAAACATTGTTATAATGATACTTCTCTTAGGACTTTCGACTAACAACTCCCTTGATAAATAAAATTGGAAATATCGAGTTTTCATAGAAAACTGGGATGATATGAAAGAATGCGATGATATAGAATAAAAAAGCATCTTCTATAAACGAGGAAACCATTGAATTTCCTACGACCTTGTCTTTCAGGGCTTTATCCTCAGTAGTAGAGATAACATAGTATTGGCCTTGATCCCTCGGCTGTTTTTGAGATAAGCTCCCATGATGCTTAGGACATTCATTTTCATAATGCCTGCTTTCTCTACAATTTTACAATTCGACATCAACAACCACTTTTTTACCCTTGCAATCAAGAGCTTGGTGGCCTTTTACATTAAACTTTTAATAGACACCCATTCCTTTCAGGCATGTACCAGGGTGTTTCTTCCCACATTTACTGCATGATAGATATTCAAATTTTCCCTTCTTCACCTTATTTCCATTTCCAGAGTTTTCTGCAGATCTATTCTTCCCTTGATTTTAATTAAAGTAATAATACTTAGGGAATTGATTTTCTATATTGATAGAACATGATACAATATCATCATACGATGAGAAGGATTCTGAAACTAATGTTTAATAGAGAAATTGTTTTTACCCATAAAAAAGATCAATCATACTTCTAGGGTTACGTATATAATCTGCAGCATTCCTCCTTAACCTTGTACTGTTAGCCTTATACATTGCAACCTTGCTATCCTCCTTTTGCCTCAGATTCATAGATTGCCTTTCCATACCTGCTTGATGGTTAAGAGGAATGTATTTTTATATAAAAATATTTTTAAACTTCCTCCATTACATATCTTATACTTCATAATCTTCCTTTGTGTTTTTAACCAATGAACACTATTGACCAGCATCTCCAGTGAGACGGTAAACTGCCAGTATATCTTTTTCCATTTCGCTACTCTCCAATGCGTGGAATATTTTCTATAAGGATTTTATCGATTGCTCAGCCACTAATGGTTTTTTAATCCCATTGAATAGTGTTGGTTATTGCCTCATTAAGTGATCTAACATTGATCTTCCACGTTGTGGATCAGGGTGCTCCATACG
This sequence comes from Viscum album, assembly GCA_963277665.1. Lineage (NCBI taxonomy): Eukaryota > Viridiplantae > Streptophyta > Magnoliopsida > Santalales > Viscaceae > Viscum > Viscum album. Next base: position 352,559,944 of record OY728134.1, on the reverse strand, counting down.
GGTAAGGTTATTATTCATAACCTGAGTGAGTTTTCCCAATATGGTGATAAGCTGATCAGCACCAATTGTATTTCTAGCTCCACTATAATTATATTGATCAGGACAGAAACCCCTATATGGAGTGCATGCATTGATACATTTTCCATTCCTTCAACTAGGAACCATTTCTAATAAATGGAATAAACTATATTATTTTATTAATCGAAATACATAAATCCAAACATGAAAAACACTTCTCATAAACTAAATAGTTTATGGATATAATCCATAATCATAAATAATGTATTCATTGAGGATGTATATACTCAGAAACCCTTCATAAGGGTTTGTAAATAAAATGTTAATTATCCTAACCATATCCCCCAGGAGTGACATAACCAAGTGTGCATCAAGGCTCATTGTCGGGAACCTGTTTCTGTTTGAGTCTAGCTCAAAGTAGTGTTTTCAGGTTTTACCCCTAGGTACATCTATTCCAGAGCATGATCTACCTACTCATATCTAGATAGGGATGTATTTCATAGAAAACTCACCAAATATCTACAATACCAAAATTTCAGTAATTTCTTCTATACTAATCCTCAATGTCTATCTTAGGTCTATGTTCTCAAATCAGAGTTTATCTAAATCTAGTTTCCAAGGTTTGTACTAAACATCCTTTGATACCAACTATAACACACTAACCCCAGAAGCCCGGAATCATTTAATTATTATGTATCATTGGCATGAACAGAAAAGATCAATTCTAGAAATACCGATTATTTTAGTAGCCTTCGAAGTAATATATACATTCATAAGGTTTACATTACATAATTAATTGGAAAACTACTACAACATTGTTTCCATAGACAATAATGAGATCCCATATACTATCCCTGAAGGCCGGTTATTATATACATCTTCTTAACCTAGGAAAAATAAAACATTGAAAGGGTTGATCTGAGATTCTTAATAAGGATATCAATTTAGCGGAATCATACATAAATAAGAAAAAACATTTAAGGCAATGTATAAGACTAAATCAAAATCTGTTTAAACATGAACTGTAGAATATTATGTAAAAGATAAAATCAAATAATTTCATTTACTTATTCACATGGATATTATACTAGTTTAATAATCACATGCAATACTGATAGCCACTTTCACAATGATGGAATGCATAATGCCAGACTTCATAACCACAAAATCAAGGCCTAGTGCCAAGACTACAAATAAGATTTTATCGTGTCCTTGTTCCAAGACACTATTTTGTCTCATGAGACATGTCGATGCATCGAGGAGCTATAGCGGGATCCAGTATTCACTTACTAAGTACAATGCATTCCTCATGTGAATAGGTTAAAACATATCATATAATTCGTATTAAAACATGCATATGAAATGTCAATAATTAATCCATAAACAAAGAATGGAATAATAATAACACATCCACAATAAAACATATCATAAAAACATTAACAAAATATGGATGTTTTGTAACATAATATATCAACTTCAAAAAAGCTTAAAATCCATCAAAGGATGTTTACATAGATAAAATTAATACCTTTTTTAGAGAAATATCTCATACTATTTTGAAAACATGGAAAAGTCATATAATTATATAAGAAAACATTTATTTTGAAAATATTATTATAATCTTGTAAGGGAAGCTTCGACGTTGTTATAACGGTTGAAAATAGATGCAACTATAGTATATGTTAAAAAGATATTATTACCTTAATTTTAAAGAAAAGGTCTTATAGAACTTTATTTGGAAAACAATGGAAGGATTCCTTTCAAACCATTTTATAAAAATTAAAATAAGGGTACAAAACACTTTTACCCATAGTCTACTAAATATGAAAAAAAATTGAAATACATTTTTATGAAACATGGATGTGGATGATAAAGATGCCCTAGTAGATACTTAAAAACAACCACAGATAATAAAGAGATTGTGAAATTAACCATTACCTTGTTCTTTTCCTTGGTCATGGGTAGGTTAACCTCCTTTAGAATGTTTAATTTTTTTTAAAACTATAGAAGAATCATATACATTAATTTGATATCATACATGATCTTTTAACGTTGATTTGTTGATAATATCTTAGTATTATCGTCATTTTGGGTGTTAACTAATTCATTTTCCTTTATATGCTTTGTTACGTATGTAATTTTTGTTATGAATAGGATATATCTTATTCATATTCAGAATGATATTTAGTATATAAACAATATTTTTAATCATCTAATGAATAATATTCTTGAATGGATACGATGGAGAATGAATCTCATCACGTTCATGGAGAAGATAATTCGTACGTACGCACGAGTGAAAATATCATTCTTTTGATATTAAAATAATATAAAATTGGATGGTATATCATATATAAATAATCATTATCATGTTATATTTATTATTTATACCAATTAAACAACATTATTATACACATCTAAATAATAATGTATTGAATAACAATTACACCATGACGTGGAGATGATAAGCCGTACGTACACAAGTATGGTGACATGGCATTCCAAGGATGGATAGAATAATGAATATTATTGTGCCATATTTATAATAACATAATATTATATATAAGATACTCTAGATATTATTTTATAATGGAAGCAACAAATAAAGCAGAAGTGGATGAAGAAAATAACATGGAAGAGGTGATGAAATGTTTACCTCTTCTTCAGGTTATTCCTTTTAATATGAACATAAGGTCTCTGTAGGTTGGCTTTATGACTAAAGCAAGTCCACTTGGATAAAGTAAGAATAGTTGGGAGGGTATTTGGGAAGATTTTGTCTACGAAAAATGGCTTTGAAGGTGTGAATTATAGTGAATGGGGAGTGCCCTTTTATAAGAGGGGTGAGGGGAACCCGAGGAAAAGCTAGAAATATTATTTTATAATTACATAATTTTCTTTTTCTAATGGCTCCAAAATGAAATATTTAATGGATAATGTTGGGATGGGTCAAAAACAACTCAACCAACATGTTTTAGACATGTTTGGGGCTCTATATTACCCTTATCGTTTAGATTTAACTCTTAGTTAATTATTTTGACATTTACCATTTCTCTTTGTAATTTTATATTATACGGTTAATAAACATACTATATTCTTCCAACTAAACCACATGATGTTCATTAAGGATACACCTATCATTATAAAAATATTTTGGCTGATTCATAGGTTTTTTGTAATATAATATCAATTAATAATATAATATTTGTTTTAAAAACACTTTTATGTCAATTTTTACACTATTTGGTATTTTGTTTTTTCTAAATTCATAACAGGATTATTACATCAGAAAAAATTAATCAAACCAACACTAATATGTCATATTACCCTATAAAATTAGTTTAATTCATAAAAAGTCTCGAATTAAATTTATCTGAATATTTACAATATCAATTATTTTAATCATTCATTAATAAGGTAATTACTACATCATCATCGTGTCGTAAATAAAATTAATTCATTACTGTCAAAAAATATAAATAAAATAACATTATGTAGTAAATCATTTTATCTATCTAATTAATATTTATAATTTAATTTATCTTATGTGTGACCCCATATTAAAAAAATTTAGTTATTAAACATTGAATTTAACACTTTTGACTCTTCTTTGAATTAAATAATAATAAATGTCCTAATCTAATCCAATTGGACCTAAAGGATCATATTTAATTCATAAGTTTGTTTCCCGTTGAATTACAATTATCAACTATAATTAATTCATCTTTTATGGTAATAATAATATTATTTGTACCCCTAATTACCCTATTTACTTTTAAACGTGGTAAATAAATGTAAAAAGTTACTATTCACCAAATATTATTTTCATTTTATTGAACTACATTTTAAATAACGGATATCAAACGTGTCTCTTTGATTTTTCAAATTCAACTCACATAAGCTACAAAATTATGATTTATGTAAATTTTCAAATCCTCCTAGCAGTTGGTAAAAGACGTTAAAAGGGTCAAAAACAATTTATATATTTAAAATTATTATAAACTAACTCCAATGAATTACATTGAACATAAATATTTATTATGAATATATTTTGAAATAAAATAAATTTAAATGAAATAAATAATTATTTAAATAAAAATTTTGTTTTAAACTATATATCAATGTTTTCAAATATTCATCAAAAATTGAATGTTTTCCAAAAAATACAAAAAACTCACCCTAAGCTAATTTCGATATTCAGAATCCAAAAATGATGTCCATTTTTAATGATAAAATTTATAAAATTTCAAAAAATTTGTATTAATATTATTAACGGCTAGTTTTATTGGTTGTGGTGTGTTAGATCACGAGATTGTGTACAACACACACTATCGTATTATTCAAAGAGATGCATACCGTGGATGATTGGGGAGTTATTTATAACATAATATTTTACGGTAATGAAAATAATATTTTCCAAAAAATTAACTATGAATTCACTCTCATTTCCTCATTTTTTCTAAATTTTTAATTTTCATAGAAATTATTTTTCATGTATCATATAATAAATTTTTATATAAATACTCTTTTTGTTTTAATGAATTTTATATAAAATTTATTAATATATATAAGGCCAATTTAGTTAATATCATTTTGATATGATATAAAACCCTTTTCATTCCATGTGTTCTAAATGTTATGATATTGGAGTGATATTTTTAATGGAACATATATTAATGTATTTTCATCATGAGACTATTTGGGTTCATTAAGTCCTTAATACTATTTGGTTCTAAAAAATACCTAATAAATTTTTTATTCGATAAATCCATGATATTGTGGGGTCAACTAAATCGATGAGATAGTTTGGTTATGATATAAATATACTTTTTTATACTTGATAAATTCATGACATGCTTTGGAATTTTTTGATAAACATGAAGGGTCTGGGTATGAAAAATCCAAGAGGTGGATTGGATGTAAAAATTTTGCGTGACAATTTTGGGATTGATAAATCCCTGAGAGGTTTTGGACTAATAAATTGCTACATTTGTTTTGGTCTGACATATAACAATGATTATTTGGGTCTTTCAAATCCTTACAAATAATTGATATAATTTTATATCATATGAGATAATGATGATAACCATGAATACCTATTTTGTTTATGAAAGGAATCTTCGAAATTTTATTAATATCATTAACTGTTATCATTTTTTCCAATGACGTTATACTTGGACATTTTTATTATTCACTATGATATAATTTCTAAAATCAAATATTTGAGCGAAATTTCTATTTTATTGTATATTTCATTTTCATGATGTATTTCCATTTCATTAGCATGTGATTATGATATATGAATCAAGATTATCATATCATTATACTGTACACCATTCCCTTGGTATATGTTTATTCATTTGAGACTGCGTGTTCTTCTATCATGATTTATAGACAACTCTAATAATTCAAGGTTCTTTTAATTATAACATTCTCCCCTAATAATGTTTTAATATATTCTCTTAACAAATCCCTTTATTAAATGTTGATAAAATTTCGATTACTATGAATTTGAACTCACCCATTTATTATGTTTATTTTTTCCTTGGATATGAAGGTATATATAATTTTTGGAACCCTATAAGGGATTTGAGCGGAGTCTGATTATGGAGACATTTTTAAATGACTGTTGAAATAAATTTCATATGTTATTAGTGATAAAATATAGTAAACTAAGAGGTTTCCTATGTTGTGTGAGATTATTTTTATATATAACAAAATGTATGAAATTATATTAAGTTAATCATCGATGGTCCCAACTGGTGTCAATGTTAATTTGATAAACGATATGTTTTTACTATAATAACAAAGAGCGTGTCACTGGGGACCCTTTATAATAATAAAATTTTGTGTTCAGTGTTTATAAATAAAAATAATTATATTCATTAAAATTAATGAAAATGAATATAATTGGTCTTTATAACTTTTAATTTTGTTTAAAGAGTAAAACGGTCTTGAAACAAAATCAATAAATCCTTAACAATCATCCGTATCATTTTATTCTCCCCAATGAAAATGTTTACATTCTAGTAAGTATATATCATTATCATATAATACATTCTCCTTTTTATGGATCTGTTTTCTAATATAAAATATGATTAAGGATCCTTAGATAATGTTTATATATTGATTAGGAACACCATAAAAATATTCTCACAAATTTTCTATTGTAATTATGTTGTTTATATAAACCACATTTACCTATAAAATTTTCTGGACAAAAAATTTTATGTGAGATTTTATCCAAATAATTATACCAGTTTGACCAAAACATTTTAAAAACTATTTTTTTATGGATCATAAAATAATTTTAAATATTATGTAATTTCACTCATAACCCACTATATATGAATATGAATAAATAATTATACAATACATGTCTACATTTTATATTCATATATCTTTTAATTATAACGAATTATTTATATTTAATAGACTTTACACAAGAAACCAAGTACAAATGTATAATAGGAAAATTTTATTCATTGACAAATAATACATTACAAAACTATACTATATATTAAGATAATAAAAATATATAATATTAAAAAAAATAACCAATTTAAAAAATGTTGTACTATTCATATTGAAATTAAATATTTAACATGAATGATCAATATTTTACGAAAATAAACTATCTTTTCAGAAATATTTATTTCATTTTTTATAATGAAACAAAAAATTAATAAAAACCTTGGAATTATTTCAAATGAAATCACTTTGAAAAGTTTTATCATGATATATGACAATATCATTAAAAAATAATCTTTCTATAATTCCAAAAATATTTCATTAAACATTTGTAATAATTTGGATAAATAGTCAGAAATGTTCTAATCATAAACCGGATCTCATAAAGTGGGACGGGACCACCTTCCCTTAGGATTTATTAATTATCTTATAGTATTGTGTACAAATAAAATTAAAATTCACTAAATTAAATTATTTGACCAATTAAATATAGTAAATAGATAATCATATTGGATAAATACTATAATTTTGACTAATAATTAATAGATATCTCAATAAAAATTAAAAATAAGGACCAAATCACTAATCAAATCAACCAAAACATCATTAAATTTCATCCAAAAGTAATTAAACACCCTAAATAATTCATTCCATATTTTTTAAAGATCATAAAATAATCAATTTTTAAGAATTCAACACATTTATACTTTTTTAGTCAAGAGATGAGGGCAACCTATGCAATGAGATAATTCCAAAATGCCATGATGATATAATACTAATAATCACCCAATAAGTCCAATGAAATTAGAGTAAAATTAATATAGTTGGATGATAAAAATGCTAGGTGTTGCATACCTTAGTTTTTGTGTGTGTAAAAACAATAGATTGAGCTTGGAGTAAGGGGTAAAAAGGAGGAATAGAATATTACAAAAATTACATTATGTAGATGGTTCAAATATATATAGATATTGTGGGTAAATGAGTAACCATACTAGTTTTATTAAATGTTATTGTAAAATGTACATCCTATCCCTATTAAAAACAAGGTGAATATTTTTGGGTTCCCAGTGGAGTCCCACTAGGTACCATGTGATAGTAAAGTTAGGAAAACACCAATGTCCAATATATTAGGTACCAGGTTCCAGGAGACACGGTATAAAATAACATCCCTATACTATAATAAATAAATTAAAAAAATTAAAACAAAAAAATATCCTCTATGACTAAATATATATTTTTCAAAAATTAAATACACATTATAAATAAGACAACATTTTCATTAATTTATTTTTTGAAATTATATTTACATTCACATTTATTAAATTTCATGTACATGGATATCTAAAACACCACACTTGTGCACTTTTAATCCTCAATGAAATGAACTGGAATGACACTCAAAAAACAATACTTATCAATATAATTAACTACCAGTCATTATTATTACATATATTTTATTAAAACACTACACTTCTAATTCATAAAAATGAAATACATTATAATAGTCCAAATACCACAAGATTACAATCCTAAAAGTTCACAATAACATACTTAAATACCTAAATATATTAACCATCAAATTATACATGATCTTATATACACCCATAAAATAATACTTAACTATAGTCTACTTATTCTTTTCATGTTTCATATGTTATAAAATATTTATATATTTACTTATAACAGTTGTATTATATAAAATGACATTTAATTTTCAACCCACAAACCAAATTCATTTTCCAAGGACAAAAAATTCATCATAATAATCTCATTTAAAAATTCTAATTGAGGACACACCTTACAAGTTTATATTGTAAAATTAAAAATTTATAAATTTATTTATCAAATGCACTTTTAACAGAAAATAGTTTTTTTAAATTAATTATTCATCACATTTTACAATAAAAACTGTTTTCCATCAACACTCATAAATAAATTCATGGATTTTATTTAAGCATGGTGATAAACAATTAAGGTCATCATAGAGAATTTCAACATTTCTTTATTGGGATCACTTATCTTATAAAAGTAAAAAATTGATAGGATATGTTTAAAAATAAATTTCTAACAACAATATAAAAAATAATCAAGAATATAAATTTAAAATAGTTTTATTTAAAAAAACTATAAATTTAACATATAGTAAATATCAAAAATAAAATTATTTGAGTGAATTTATTTATTTAAATTCAACGTAAAAGGGTATTAGAGATTAATTTTTATTAGTATATTAGTTACTTATTCATTAATTAAGGTAATTTATACATAATATAATTAATATAATAGATATTATCTTGACGTAATTTTCTACTATACCGAATGATATATGATGAAAAATTATAATGTGTCCCCAAACCAAATCCAATACCTCATTATGAGTTTACCATTTCTAAGTCAAGATAAAAAAATATAGACCTAACTTCAACCAATAGTAACTAGATAAAACACCAATTCATCCAAGGCTACATTTGTTTCTTCTATGGACATATTGGTCAGATATTAAAATTTTGTACCTCATAATTATTGATATTTATGTCCACTGTTAAAATATAAAATACCTAATAACCCAAAATACTACAAAAAATAGTTATCAAACCTATATTTTGAAACTATAATTGTTCCTAAACCTGGAAAATACAAACTCAATAAAAATTCCTTATTCCCTACAAGATAGAAAAAATACTTTTGGGCCGAGGTTTATCATAAGTGAATGATTTACTCCAAAAAATTTATAAGATAACAATTTACTTAATAAACCTATATGAAAAGTTAATACATAGTTGTTTACAAAACAAATATAAATGATATCATGTATCCTATAAATAAAATCATTCATGTTGATGAAACTCTTATAAACACCAAATAATTAAAAACCCCTTTAAATTAATATAAAAGAAGGGAAATGAAAATAAAAAATAGTATATATCAAATCACGTAAAATAAAATAGAGACATGATACTATATAGAAATAAAATAAATAATGGTTGTAATTTGGTGAATCAACTCATGAGAAATTTGGCTTTTCACACCAATATTTCAAGGATTGTAAATGCATGAACCCATACTATCAAATAAATAGTCATCTAAACTAAAAAATTAACTACATAATAATTTTTATAATATATGGACCATATAATACTATAATTTGATCAATGAAGACATATAGGGTGTGATAAAAAATATTCATTAATGAATCACCCATAATGTATCAATACAAAAACTTTATTAGGAGGATTATGTATGATTTTATTTACACATTTATTTGTCAGTGTGTGTGAATTATTTTTTATAGATCCAAATCCTGACTACATTTCAATTAATAATAGTATATTGTAGATAAGTAATAATAATAATACATAACATCTAATAAAAATAGTTTCCTTTATTGTGTTATATTTTTAGGCAATTCCTATATTCTTAAATGAATGAATGTACTAGATTGAGGGCTCAATAACCATTCGTATGGAAAAGGTGATGTTGAATTCTAAAGTTAATGAAATATTGTCGAGAATACCATGTAAAGGGAATGGTGTATAATATAATCAAATAAATATAACACATCATTGGGGGAAAGGAATTATGTGTACCTATTTGAAAATTAAAAATTGTCCGATGAAATTATCCTTTTTATCATTTCATTATAGACTACCTTATGTGATTTATATCAATAAAATATAAACCTTTCCACTTATTTAATAATATAAATAAGAATATTTTATTATTAATTAACAACTAATTTACATCATTCACATATTTATCAAAATAATTTAATATATATTTCGGTGTGAACAATAAAAAAACATAGCATGTTGGAAATAAATATTATAAATTTTCATTATATAATTCACCAACTAATTCTAGGTTAATTAGATCATTGAATGCACATTAACATACTATCACATTATAAAGGAGGAACTACATATGATTTTTGTAATAAATAATGCGTATTATTAGTAAATCAAATAAATTAATAAAAAAGGCCTTGTTAAAAAACATCGTCTACATATAAAAACAAAAATATACATTATGGTGTGACATTATTAAAATTTTAGACATAAAAATGATGAAAATAAATAATTTCTGGCATATAAATTTAATTGTGACAATTAAAAGTTAATTTGGGATGTACCATTTCTAAATAAAAGTTTCTAATCAAGGGTAAGTGGCACTTATGTTATGGTTTTTTAAATAATTTTACATTTAACAGAACTATCCTTTTTAAAAAATAAATAGAATAATCATTTTAGTGAATATGTGAGTGTTAATAAATAATGGTAAATTTTGAGTATCATATATGGATAAATTTCATCAGAATCAAATCAACATAAATTTTTATAAATAATTTAAATTTTGTACATGATTGTTTATAAATATTAATAAAACCAATATTTTAAATTATTAAATTATTTTCCATATTAAATAATTAATATAAACCATTTAATTTTTTCTTTATCAACCAATAAAATACATTATCAATGATGTAATATCTTTATAACGGTAATGTTAGGATCATTGAAAAATTATTAATTTAGGCTTTGATGGAATGAAATGATTACCATTATAAAGCATGATAAAGTATTAGGTGAGTATATATGACTATGTTGTTGTATTAGTATACAAATTTATTTGAAAAGTAATCCCAAAATATTATGAAAAAATATAAACATATTTTCTAATACAAATTCAATGACATTATATCATTAGTGAGACTTTATTAGATTAATTTTCATTGATATAATCCAAACATATCACAACCAGTATATCATCAGGCATCATAAAAAATTTGAAACATGGTGAAATTACTATCAATTAACCATGAAAAATGAATGAAAATAATAATTTTTAGATCAATATAATAAAATTAATAACAATTAAATATAAAAATTCATTACAATAAAACCTAATTGATAAAAATTACACAAGAAACCAGGAATAAATTTATAATTTTAATATTTTATTTCTAGTAGAATAATACTTTATGAAATTCGAAATTCCATATATTTATATATATATATATAATATAATAATTATCGAATATAAAAACATTTAAACAATGTTATTCTATATAAACTAAAATTAAATATTTAGAATGAATGAAAATGGTTTTACCAAAAATTAATATATCATAAGGGTATAAATAATGGTTATTAAATAAATAAAAAAGCAAATAAAAACCCATATATTGATTCATATAATATCCCAATAAAAATATTTATCCAAATAAAATAAGTATCATTAAAAAAATCCTATAATAATTTTAAAAACATTTCATCAATATTTATTATTAATTAACAAGAAAAGTGGTAACATTTTCCCATGCATAACTTGAATCTTACATGGTGTGTTGAGGGAACAAACCAAAATAAATCCTTGGTGTAATTATCATCCACTAGGAACCAAAAATATAACATAAATTAAATTAAATGAAATTCCATAACTGAAGTATTGATAAATAACAATAATAAATTAATACTAAAATATATTGTAAATATTGGTTTATATCTCTAAATATACATCTAAAATAATATAGACAAAGATTCACAAATAAATCTACATAAACACCATTAAATTTTATAAATAATATAAAATAATACAAAAATCATACCTTACACCTTATCCATGAATTAAAATGAAAATAAAATAGAGAAATAAACCCATTTTTGTATGTATTTTGATATGGTTGTGGATTCCCAATGCAATGAGAAGATTTCACCACAAATTAAAGAAATATTAATCTAAATTTTTTAAAAATATGTTTCATTACTGGAAATAGGAAAAGAGATATAAGAAGAGATGTTCCTGAGATTATTACCACAATCTCAATAATAATATCTACTATGTAATGGTCTAGAGATATTGGGTGAGAATAGGAAAAAAGAAGTGATTTGAAGAAGATGATATGCTAATGATGTTGGTGGGAGAAAATGAGGAAAAAATAATGAATTAAGGGGTTTTTAATATATAATGTGAAAAATTCTACCCAAACCCACCCACATTAAGGATCCTATCATAACACTATCATATTTTATGTGGAGTCTAACTAACTACCCAATGGCATGATAATGGGTACCCAATAGACAAATATTTCCTCCAAATCTAAATTATATGTTTTGAAATCATAAAAAACAAAATCATCAATGACATGTCACATCTTTTAACATTTTGAGATAAAAATATAAGCTTCTTAATATATCAATCCTTGATAATATTTATAAATACTTCCATAAATTCATATCAGCCCACATTTTCATCACTTTGTCATAAAAAATAAACTAACAACTCACCTTAAAGAGATCTACTATTAAATATGTCACTAAACAGTGATAACATAAATTGATGAGGATAATTAAAATAATATAATCCTGGTGTTATAAATAAAAATCAATTATATGGAATGAGTTTGGATTCATGTTTCAGTTTGGACGAATATTAAAATAAATTTTCATTATTAGAGTTAGTTGTTATCTCTTGTGATAAAAAAATATAGACCATGATAGCTGGTATTTTTTAGTGACCAATCATGAATAAAATATTGTCAAGTATATATCTTGATGTTTGTATAATCAGTTGGTAAATATAATGAATTAATGGGAAACTATATTTTCAGAAACGTTACAAATACCAATTGTGATGTGAAGTGGATTTTTTACAAACATCATGATGGGATTATCTTGATAACCATGGAAGTATGATTTTTTTGGGTAGTGTTTGATTGAAAAAATTCTTATAATATTTATTAATTATCTATGAAAAAATAAATTAGGGTCATTGGTATATTATATTTTATTAAATTATTTCATATTCATTGATTTCCAAAATCAATTATCTCAAATAGATATACTCGTATTATACATAGATTGTATAAAAGAATTATGAAAGATATTGATACATTTTTTTAGGTTGATTATACTCTCTAAAACATTGAAATGAAAAAACTTGAAATAGTATATATTGATATCGGAATATATTATTTCGGATTTTGACATTTACATTTAATGTTCATGGAAAAAATTGTCTTTGGTGGAATATACATATAATAACATCTATCATTATCTAAATCATATAACACCATTTTAGGAATTATAAAAAAAAACTTATTAAGTCACCATTATATTCAATTTAAGCTATTCAAAAGGCACTTTTTAATAATGCTTTCATGGAGAATGTATATTAGATTCAAATTATTTTAATGACTATGGTGATTATAAAAAATCAAAAAAATATTTATACAAAATGTTGATAACAACCCCTGTGGTCTGAGATTATATAGTGGTGACATAATGTCAATGGAAGAATTATATTGTCAAGTCATAACAACCCTTTGTATCTAAAAAATCCTCATAAGATGGATGATATATATTTTTAACTATCACCACAATTTGAAAAATATCATTTGGGGAATCAATTAAATTTAATATCATGATATGAATATATATATATATATATATTTATGTATGTATATATTTATATATATCAATTTGATATTTTGATATATATTAGTTAGGTGGTATAAAAATTGGTATTTTATCAATGTTATATAGTAATTTTGAATATTTTTTTTCCTATTGCTAAACTACATATCAGACCATCACACGTCTAGGATTGGGGGTATTTGTATTAGTGTTATATTCTATTAATGTGGATAGAGTAGTCTAATTTTGAGATCAATGAGAAAATAATATTTTTTTTCATATAATATTCCATTATAATATATCATATAATTTCATCGGTTGATATAGGATTTTTTTAGAGATTCATAGTATAATATGAAATTAATTTATGAATTTTTTAGGGATGATAAATCATGGTTACATTTTCGGTTTGGAGTATGTTATGGTTTGAATAATGTTTACATTCTAAATTTACTATATACATCTCCCTCAGCATTTATTGTATTATATAGAGGTTAAAAAAATTTCATTCACATGATGAGTTTTAACGAACATTAAATAGATCATAACAAACTGATGATATGGAATTGTTCATATAAATATTTCAGATTTAATATTCAATGTTGTAAAGGATGCGTTCACACAATATAAAAGGGTACGTGATAAAAACAAATAATTAATTTATTCTATCAGTTGATTGATTCATTTTTAATAGTGAATCCATTTATTTAATCAATTTTATATTAACGAAAGTCGTTTTCAAAGATAATTCATCATGAATAGTGAGTAATCAATTATATTATATATTATTAATTTTATCATTTACTCTCCATGTATATAATGTTGATTTACTTTCTATTTTATTTTTGAAATTTGATGTTTTATAAAATATTTAAGTGGTATAAGAAATTTTATTCTCAAAAAATATATTTGAAAAAAATTAATAATTTAAAAAATTTATACATTTTTAATAATTACGAGTATTGTATAGAAAACCACATGTGATTTAAGAATTCAAAAAATTGAATTATCCTTCCAAAATCTATATTTTTTATAGAAATATCATTTATAAATTGAATGAAAATAATTTTGGAAATAATTAAAAGTCATTGATCAAGGAATGGAATTTGAAAAAAAAAATCAATTAGCTTGATAAATATTATATGGTTTATGTAATGAACTTTGTAAAATTATAAATTTTATAAATAAAATATTTCATTGTTCATATCACAGTTTTTTAATTATTATATATAAATTTCTTCAAATAACTTTTTTGACGTGGGTGGTATTTATATTTAGAAACTGTAGGAAAAAACAAATGTTAATAATCATAAATAATTGTCTCAATTATTTCCAAAAAATAATTGAAACATTAATAGAATTGGAAGGAACATATTTATACAATGAAAAATAATATATTTCTAGAACATAGACACTTAAATCCGTTACACATTGATGTTACCTCGTTCACTTTTGATGTGTATACTAACAATGATTTCTTGTTCTAAAAAATTACATTAGTCAGTTTATATTATTAAAATATTTATATAAGGCTAATTACTAATACATGGTCCACTGCCTCATTTTTTATATTTATGAACTATATCAATTGGGAATATAATAATATAAAAATAATAGGCTACACTTAATTAATTGTAGAAGAATATTCTCTAAATAAATTGTAAATGGTTTTTTCATTATTCCCCAACTAGTATAATAAAATGAAAATACTAAATAATTAACCACATAGTGGAAACATCATTATTTTAAAATTCAAAATATGTATAATACTATTTAAAATCTAAATTCTGTATTTAGAAGTAAATATATATTATTCCACTAATTATTAAAGTAAATTGACCTTCTCAATATTTTTACTCTCAAATTATAAATTAATGTATAAAATTAATCTCTATAACTATCCATCAGGTTCAAATAATATTTCACAAATATGATGTAATTTTATATACATGAAAATTAAAAAATATGAAAATTGTATACCACTTTTAGAAGTATAGCGTAACAAACCAAATTTTTACCCAATTGACATCTATTATAGGAATATTCAAAAATTCATAATCTATATTTGAGTTTGATCTTCAAATATTATTGGTACAATAACATTAGATTTTTATAAAGTAATACATTATGGATCGATGATTTAAATTATGGTGAATCCATCAACTTTCCTACACATCAAAACATCTAATTACTACATAAAACATTATATTTTAGCCACAATTCAATCCAATTTTCTTCATGGTCTATAATTATGGAATCGATTGAACATAGTAATAATTACATCTTTATTACACAATTATATTAAAATTTGTTAATTAATCTATATTTTATTTTTTTAAATACCTTTTTCCCTTTTTAATCTTATGAAACACTCATTATAGTTTGAATAAGACAATTATTCCACAATTTAGTCCACCATCATAAAATATATTCACAAGATACTCATAACTCTATCAAATTTTTGAAATTTATTACTAATGGATTATAAAACTCAATAATACCTTTTCCAAAAATATACGTCCGTATTTAGGGATGATTCACCAACATCTAATTTTTTACCAATATACCCCATGACATGGTTTCCATAATTCTCAAAAATGAAAGACTTGGGTTCCAATATAATTTTTTAATATGGCTATAATATTCTCCCCATGAGAGATTACATAAAATAATATGTTTCCTAGATAAATATGTGAAATTAAATTCATTGGTACTCCAAAAATATAGGAATTTAACAATTCATCATCACACAATGTTTACATATGTAATGATCAGTATAGTTAATATGGTTTTATTAGAAAATTTTATATTCTAATATTTACCATTAATCTATAACTCAGAACCACCGCATGTTATCCACTAATATATATAATACCTAATATTATTCACCCATAATATTATTATCAATAGATTGATTATCCTCTTCACACTAATACCAATATCATTAAATCCTGAGAACATTTCTCTTCTTGATATAATTTTTTTCTTCTGAATCAATGTACTGATATAATCAATTTAAAATTAATCTCATTGAATAAAGGACCATAAATTAGATTGCATAACTATTATGTATTCACTATTTTTACTACTTTTACCATAAACCCAATGAAATATTTGTTTCAAGCATGAGAAATAATGTTAAATATTATATGTGAATATAGATAACAAACATTTTGTAACTCTACAAGCTGTGGTATATAGTTAAACAACATGATTCAAAAAATTCAAATCAAATAATAGTGTGAAAATTTTGTTTTTAATATATGTTGAATTCTATTTAATGTGTACTTATGATCCCCATTTTAATAACTCTATATTTCAATATTTCATTATAAAATAAAATAATATTTTCATATTCTTTAATCTATAGTATTGGATTATGTTTTTCAATAATTATATAACCATTTTTATCATAATAATTTAAAATAGGTACAGTAACAAAATCAATAAGATTATCAAATTGTTTTTGCCTATTTAAATTTATATTGTATATTTGAAGAAAATTTTATTTTACATTAGTCGTGATAATAGATTTAAATTTTTTTCTCTTACTAATCTACCAAATTCCTCTTTATCTAAAAAATAACATTCCTCTACACGACTTCTAAAATACCATAAAAATTAAAAAATTATAAAAAATAAAAATTATATATATATGAAATAGAAAAGCATATTAATGGAATATATAAACCTATATCATTATTAATTTATGTTTAGTATTATTTTATTCATTCGTGTTACTTTAATGCCACATAGCCAAATATAATTGATAGACAATACAAACCCATGTTGTTATCAGAGTGGGAAATTGTTTCAAAGCATTATAGATATGTTATTAAATATATGGAATTTATATTATCACACTATCTGAATTTATTTATAAATAAGAATTGATTTTATATTGGATTAGAAACTTCCATATAATGTTTAATGGAAAAATATATTTCATTCTCAAATTATGAAATAAATTCTGTATAATTATTTTGATTCATTTATATCTTAAAAAAAATATGTATGGTCACCAATAATATAAATCAAAAACATTAATTACAAAAAATTTAATGAACTCTTACATTAAATATATTTTTTCCTCCCAATAGATACAATAAACGATTATATGTTACCTGAACATCTCCTTTATTGAAAATCTAACAAATAGTTTATAATAAATACATCCTCTCTATAATGCTTGTCTTATCATGTAAGAGTGCATTCAACAATATCAATGAAATGGTTCATTTTATATCCATATATTGAATTAAATAAGTTAATTATCATTTCTTAATCAACACTAATTTACAAACCCACCAATTTTTAAATTTATGATTTATATTTCCAAAATACACTAAGGAAGGTATTTATTATAAATATTTTCTAAACTTTAATGCACATTTGATATATTTTCATTATTAAAAGTATCATTTAATTATTTAAAACAACTTTTTTAATTATATCTTCCAAATTTAAATAGTAATTTTTATAAAATTACTTTCACTGTTGCATTTGTTTTTTTATAAGCTAAATTCACATGTTAATTAGTTTTAATTTCATATATCCACTTCTGAAAATGGTATTTTTATCAACTGAACTCTTTAAAAGTTATAATATTCAAAATTTCTATATTTTATATAGTTCTTAATTCATATAATGTACAAATTATTCATCCTTTTCTACATAATGAAACATTTCTTGCATCATTTTTGAAATTAGAGTTGTGTTAATTAAAATATCGATCATATATGGTTTTATTATATTAAATTTATCAATAGTTAAATTAAAATTTACTAATTCTAGATATTTTACCACTCATTTGGGTTATATATTACTCTAGTCAAGAAAAATTCCATTCACTTACCACTTAATCCAATAATATAACATAAAAATTTCCATCATGTGAAGGAATATAAAAAATCTTTAGAATTTATTTCATCTTTATCTTAATATTCATATAATTCCTATAAATAACAATTTTTAATTATCCTCTACCATTTAACTAAATTGTTCGGATATTACATTTATAAAAAAATTACTCAATATCATATTGAAACATTTATAGAATTTACTCATGGATTAGTACACTAGAAATAAACATTCATTCATTGTAACACCATATTTTCATCAATTATCTTCCATGTACTGAATATATCACTTACATGAATAACAACCAAATGTGCTACAATGTAATATTAAATCCATGTCGCATTTAATATAGGTATTTATCCTCTCAAGAATATAAAGAATCAAAATTGTAAGCATAAATTAATAAATACACAAAATATTCTAATAATATCATTTTATGTTTTTCAACATTCAATAAGTCCTTTCAAAAATTATTTTTTACAATGATTAAAATTATGATATCTCATATCAAATCCCTTTATTATTATAATAATTCCCCAAATCTATCATTATACAACCTATAGAATTATCTTGTCAATTAATTTTCATTATCCTTCTGGTTTTATTACCAACTCTTATACATTTTTTTACATTTCATCACTACCTTTTCTATTTTATGATCATTTTACAAACCATCATTTGTAGTCTTCTAAACCTAATATGAAATATATTTACCATTTTTTTCTTTTATGTTTATTTTTTATACCCACAACATGGAATATAAAAACATGAAATGTTGAGCATCAGAACCTATGTTCCCTATAATAATTTATCATCATATTCAGTCTTATCAAAGGAACACAATCCCTTTTTATCCAACATTTGATTACCATTATTAGTATCAAAATTCATTTTATTATTGATTATCCATTATTTGTTCATTTTTTAGGATAAAAAATTGATTTTGATAGTTATTCCATTAATATACCCTATGAAAACTTGTCTTGTAAGTTTAATAACAAGATACATATTCCCATATCCCACAATCAATTTGTTAGATAATTTAAAATAATATAATTGATTATAAATACATATTATTATAATAAAATAAAATCATTAATTATAGTACACAATTAAGAAATTATTAACGATATATGTTTGAATATCTTATTTATTATTTAGATCAACTTTTTCAAGCATCATTTTTTAATTACCATTTATTTTTATATCGCTACCATTAGAAGACCTAAAGACTCTATCAACAAAAAAACTTCACATTCAATATAACATTTATACTAATGGATAGTTTAATGAACAACCACTCTCTAGAATCCACATGTGGAATATTTACACTAATTTTTAAATTTTATAAAGACATATTATTTTCATTATACTTGATTCATTCGTTGAACATCAGGTTGATTATTAAAATAAATCATTCATTCCTAATATTTATCACTATGAGAATCTTAGTACTCTTCTTCTACAAAATGGAAAATTTTGTTTTGGAATAATATTATGTTTATTTTCCTCACATTAATTTTCCAGAGGATTCCAAGATTTTATTTCTCATTATTCTTTTCGTAAATCCAATAGTTTCGTAACCAATTTTTTAACCAATTAATTTATTCATTAATGTTTATGATATGTTCTAATTATATACATATGATTTTGAGTACCTATCCATTTAATTAGATTCTATATTTATCATAATATACCTTCAAATGAACATATATTCCATAATAATTGCACTTATATTTGTGAAATATTTTATTCACTTAAACCCCAAATATTTTTGACCTCTAAATAAGATTTTTATTTTTTATAATAATTTGATGATTGAGAGTTATCCCAAAAAAATTTGATTCCATTCCCATACATAATTATAGATATATTCTCATGTGACGTGACTTCAAAATTGAATTTAATTTTATACACGCTATTCGGAAATTAATCATTCCAGACCGTCAACACTCCACATGGATATTATTTTAATTTATCATAACTATTCATCAATTAATTTTCATAAACATATATTATTATTATCATAACATATTTTTAAAATCTAAAATATTCATTAAGGTAAATATTTATTCTTCATATGATCCAAATCACATTTATTATTAATTAATAAAATAAATACAATTATGGATTACCAAAAACATCTCTTAAATGTTTATATAAAAATTTGTAACATATTATGGATCATGTTAGGATGAAAATTAATCATAAAAAAATTATTTTCCTATTAATTTTTTGATCCAATTTAGTAATCATAATTTAAAGTATGGTACTGAAATAATTAAATTTCCTATTATTATTCTTCTACATGTAATACTCCTCAATTACTCCATTGTGTTCATTGATGAGATTAATAAATCTATATGATTGATTTTATTCCATAATTTTGTCCTTATTTATTCTTGATAATTTCATTCATGGAATAACTTAGGTCAAATATAAGATCTATATAATATAATTGTAGATATAAAAAATTATAATTTCTATCATTATTAAGAGGAAACATCCCCTAATTTTTCTATAAGTAATTACACTCACCGATTTATATTTAGTGAATCTTTATAAACGTCAAATTGTCTTGTTTAGCCGTTCCTTATTCAAAATAATATTTACAATTTTTACACATAAATATTTTATTTCAATATTTAAATTTTATTACGATTATTCATAGAAACTCATGACATATATTTTCACATTTGGTATTTCATGTTTTGGATTATGATCTGGTTCTATGGGAATCATGATCTTTTTCTTGTGTTGTAAGTTTGATGAGTGTTGATTTTTGAAGTGTTCCATTTTGTAATTTTTCCCATGTTTGGAACATGTTACATTTTATTGTTTTTGGATAAATCCGGAAAATTATATTATGGATGTACCCTCCACATGGTTTCCATACATTTTGATAAAAAATGTGGCCTAAGCCATATAAACCAACAAAAGGTACTTCGAATTACACATAGTTAGAGAACAACAGTATAGTCAATCTAAGGTAACAATGCTGATAATCATTCAATGGGGGTGGAAACCACACTGTTGGTGCATGGTTTGGTAAACGGTGTGGCATAACCTTGCTCTTTTCCCAAACTTAATGTTTTAAGGTTTTCATATTTTACCCATTTCATTTTTTTAACCTAAATAACTATCCTCTTCCCCCATGTATATATCTAGACCCTATGAGTGATGTACCCACTTCCTAAATCATCCCACCTTCTTCTATGGAGATTCCTAGTTGAAATCTTCCAGGTTTTGGTTGGATCTCTCATGTTAATCACTCTTCTCATCTAACTCTTCCTTATCCTCTCATTCCTTCTTGGTTTTTTATTTTCCCATGTAAGTGTTAAACTAGTGTTATTTTTCGTATAATTTGTGTTCATGGTTTGGTTCTTTTAGGGTTTTTCATCATATATCTAGTGTTTTGGGACCCTCGTGGAGTGATTTTGGGCTTGTGTTGTCATTCCTACATAAATTCAATTAAGGATTTCACATGAACATGCCTTTTTAATTTATGAATCATTAGATTCAAGCTTTTCAAACTGTTATTGATTTATAAATATTAATGTATGATCCTTAGATTAATTATTTAGTTTGAAAAGATGAATTTATGCCTTTTTAATTGAAAATTAGACACTTTGTGCCAAATACCGCACAACTAGTGTGTAATTAAATTCCCTATTATATTTTTTTTGTTATTTTGTGAAGTAAGAAGTATGTATTGGTTTTTTGAATATATTTTTATTGTGAAATTATATGTATTGGGTTCTTTATATGGAATTTCCATGTGGTATTGGGTTTTTTAAAGAAGTGAGGAATAAAATGATGGTTTTTTGGGCATGTGTGGCCAATTAATGGCCTATTTGAAAATTTTATGAGAAATGGTTTTTCGTGAAATTGTGTGTGAATGTTTTTAGAGTATTTTTTCTATGATTTTTAAATTGAATGTGGTGTGTTTAATCTCCATTATAAAAATAGGATTTTTTAACATTGATAAATGATGGTTTTGTGAAATGATTAAATGCTCATTCAGAAACGTTGTGAAAATGATGAATATGTTTATTAATAAAATATATGTTAGTTGTTTCTCTTTGCTTTCCTATATATAATCTATGGGATACATTCATTTTTTAATACCCAAGAAAATTATCAATGTTATTTGGTTTGGAATGTTTTTTGTTATATTTAATCTATGATAGGAGATCAGCAATTGGGGTGACTCGGTGAGGGGCCTATTATTAGACTTTTTTTCTTATATATGGGTTCTCACCTGGAATTGATTTTCTCAACCCATTTATACATGACACAGGGGAAACTGAAATTGTGAGTATATTTTATGATAATGATTTATGCATATTCTAGGTTACGCACTAGATGGTGTCCCATAGTAGGTGGATATATTTGGGTTTATTGATATGGTATTCTCCCCTCAGATTCCTAAGTTAGGGTAGTTGAGAGTGTTAGTGTGCTTTTGATTTATTCTTGTGTGGAATGCTACTAGGTATGGAGTCTCATGTATTATTATGATCTTGATTATTCATGATCTCATGGGTTCACCTATTTCAATTGGCACATAGTTTTATGACGTGATTTATAAGATACTTATATTATTAATTTCATTTCCCTTAATGTGAGATTAAGGTATTTAATTATTATGTAGTGGTGTTCTTTTAATGAGTTGTGTTAGGTTCCAAATGATTTTAAAAAATATTTTTAATAGAAAATTATGGTTTATCCTCTTTTGTGCATGTTGAAAATGTAAGTATCATTTTCCACATGAAAATGTTTTGGTATCACAAATGGTATAAACATGGTTTTGTGAAATGAATAGGGGAAATGAGTTATACTATGTTTTTATGTAAAATGTATTGAAATGTATAATTTTACATATTTTAGATCAAACATGAAATTTATGTTTATTTTATTTTAAAGTAACTACATCGGGAATAGATAATCAGGCTATCCTACTGAGTTTTAATACTCATGCATATAGTTTTTATTCTGTTTTAGCTCTTTTTCAGGTTTCAACATGAGTTCAGTCACATCGGTGGCTGGTTGATCATGTTTTGGAGTGTGACATGCATGGTCACATAGAGTTGGTGTTGTCTTATATACCGATTGGTGGTATTGTGTGGTTATTTTGTATTTTCATATTCTTTTGTAAATGATATTCAATTCAGTTTTATTTAAATATTGATATGTGGGTCTAACTTGCATCTATTTAGATCCTTTATTTATTTATTTGGTTAACTAATTCAGTTGTTGTAATTTGTTGTTGGTTGAAACTAGTTACCAGGCCATGGGGATAGGTAACACCCTTTTGGTCATGACATAGATCAGATCCAGTTACCTTTTCAGGGTCAACCCGAGTTGGTTCAGGAAAAAATTGTATCCTAAAAGTTGGTATTATAAAAGAACATCCTTTTTTCACGAAATTGTTTTTAACATTTGGATGACAAGGTATATGGAGTAGTATTGTTGGGACTCGAGAGGTGGGTACAGGCTGAGTGTCATGAACTCTTTTCTGTTATGATCCTTTATATTCCATGTGTAGTCAGATTTTGTAAATTTATTTGGTATTTATGGATTGTTTGGGGATGGGGTCATGAAAAGGGAGTGTATCCAATTGTCTCAATGATCTCATTGGGCATGGAAATCCATGTGTATATAAGGGAATTTTCCTAGAATGAACACTGTGTTGGTGGTGTGTTTAGCATATGGCCTCAAACCATATGGTCCAGTCACCCACAAATCATAGTCCCCACTAATGGGTCTCTTTTATTCTTCTTATGTTAGTAATAATTAATTTGATAATACTTCTATGAGGATTTGGGAAATGGGGTTTCATGGAATTATAGGATTTTGAAAATTGGAAAATTGATTTTTATAAATGTCTGTTAGAAAGGTTTTTGAATGATGGTGTTTTTAAAATAAATCTTTTAGTAAAACGGACTATAAAAATAGTATTTTTTGAATATCTGAAAATGGAAAATGGTTTCTAGAAAGGGGTTGTTTGATTGGAAATTTAAATTTGGATGTTAAATGAATGGTATTTAATCAAATGTATTGGATGAAATGAGGTTTTTAGAGATATTTGAATACGTTTTGAATGTAATAATATTATTTTAATGGGATTTAATTAAATTTTATTTACATATATAGTGATATGTTTGTATGTGTCAATCTTAATTTCTTTTGAATTATTGGTTAGTGAGCCTTTTGAAGGCTCATTATTTATTTGAATTGGGGAGAATTATTTGTTTGAGAATGTAATAATGTCTTATTATCCATTGGTGTTCTCATGGGTGCTTACATGATTGGTGGTATATGTGAATGTGAATGGAAACCTATTATGACATGGTGAATTGGTTCATAGGGTTTCACAAAAACATCCATGTGAGTGAGACCTTATGGAATAAAAATGGAGAGTGTTCAACCAAAAATTTTTATTTCAAATTTATGTTTTATTCAATATGAATATATTTTTGTTATAATGGCTTGTATTCCTATATTAAAATATTGTCACATATGTTTCATTTTTTCTTGAGGATTACTGTTGTTGAGTTGAAATTGCTCTAGTTCTTGGATTTTCCTTGTCCAGTGGCTATCCCCAAGGATCTTCTATAGGATATCATAGTGTCTCTACGAGTGACTCCCTTTTCATAGGATTTCTATTTGATCAACCTATGTATTTTTTTCAGTTTAGTAATCAAGATAAACCTCTCTTTTATGAAAAATAAGCTCATTTTGGGGAGGAGGAGCGGATGTGAATGATAAAAATAAACATTTTCCTCATCATGTTTTCAGATTTTTAGAAGGTTGTGTTCGCAAACTTCAGGCATGAATGTTTAACATGGAAGTGGTGGAATTCAGTGTCTCTGAACAAGCCCTTTGGATATTTGACTTGAGTTTTTATTGAGGATTTGTTCATTCATCCTGATTTTATGAGTGAAAATAGTGAAAATGGTATATAGAAGTGTTGTCTAAAATAGGTTGTTGGATCGTTGTTTGATTGCTTCTATAATTTTTTGGATCTATTTCTTTTCCATTCAGTATATTTTTCTTAATGATTACATGAATACGTGATGTTTCGTGGTGAGGATTCATAATTATTTGTAGTCAAATATGTCAGGGCTCAGTCTATCCTATTTGGATGATGTGGTGCGGTACTATTTTCATGTTGATGATTTTATGGCAAGAGTTATAGAGGTGGTCCTCCTTCCTTCAATCCCTGAAAGTATTGGGGAAAGTTATGGTAATGATATGAGAATGTGGCTGATAGTTGATAGAGCAGGTCAAATTATAAAAAGGACTTGGGATTTTTCATAAAAATCATCAATTAAAGAGATCATTGTGTGTTATCAGTGTGGAAAACTATGTCATATGAAACCATCGTTTCCAATTTCCCTAATTCCCTACCATGATTGTGGAATCTTCGGTCCCTTGTAGTCATTTTGTCAGTGTATTGCTTGAACGTTGCATGAACGAAACACTCAAAAGTGTTGTTATAATATTATATACATTAAATTTTCATTTTTTAGGAATCCTTCAATGTGAGTGGTCTATTTTTGTGGTGGTTAGGCCAATATTGTTTTGGGGTCAGATATGAAAGGTAATGTTTTCATTCTTTTCATGAACTCATTTTTTCAATGAAAGTACTATTACCATTCCAAAATATTAGATTTAATTTTTTCTAAACTAGTTATTAATGTTAATTATATTGATTATAAATTCCAGACTATAATATTGGAGATACTTCCTCCATCATATCTACATCCATCTATCTTGGAGTGAATCCAACGTGTAGTTAGAAAATCTTAGTGGTGTCGGAGGTTTGGTTATGCTCGGGCCTCCGCTATTATGGTGTGGAAAAATATATATATATATTGTGTTTTCTATACCGATATAATTTTCTATATTTTTAAAAATACCATTGTGGACTTACCCCTAATGCAATTTACAAAAATGTGCCTTTTACAATTCTTGTTTTTGATCAGTGTCCTTGTTTGGTACTCCCTTGTAAATCAGGGGTGGTATTGTCTTTTTCTGTCCATGGGTGAATATTAGTGGGTAGTTAACAGTTTTTGGTTTCAATGATCCAACCATTATACCACTATCCTACCCTCCATGTGTTGTGGGGTGGTGGCCTACATGGGTAATTTTTTCTCAGTTTCTTTCCCCTCTATTCAGAATCAGGGGGGTTAAAATGATCTTATTGTTTTCCTCTTATCATTGATTAGTAGGATGGCGTAGAAGAAATTTGGAAGGCCTATATGAGAAAGGCATGAATTTAGATGTTTTTTGAATTCTAATTTGGATGATTCTGGTTTTTCATTAAGGTTGTGGATAAAAACTATTGGTCATAAAGAGATTTATTAATAGAATTTGTTGAGTTTTAGAGGTTCTGTAATATTGGGGATTACATTATTT
Organism: Viscum album; assembly: GCA_963277665.1. Taxonomy (NCBI): domain Eukaryota; kingdom Viridiplantae; phylum Streptophyta; class Magnoliopsida; order Santalales; family Viscaceae; genus Viscum; species Viscum album. The sequence continues at coordinate 352,532,765 of OY728134.1, read as the reverse complement.
CCTCCCTTGAAATTTTAAGATTTTGTTTATTTCTATTCAATTTTGGTGATATTTGGAAGTATATGGAGAGGTCCTAACAATATTGTTCATATAATTTTTCTAGTTGTGGTTATTTGATCCTATCATTGTTCCTCAGGATGTGATTGTGATTTATTGTCTCGTTCCGAGAAAAAGTCATAAGTAGTATTAATAGTATGTAATTTTCCTTTAGCTTTGAAGTTAGATCATGTTTATGTGGAATACATATTCATTTTTCTATTAAATTTCATGTTCTTTATCTTTATGTGGGTGGAAAATGTTAATGGTTGGGTGAATTTGTGACACTCGATTATTCTTGTTTTGTTTTAGGATCTAGATCAATGGTAGTCTCAGTATTTATGTTGGGTTCTAGGTGTAATGGGAATTGAGTATTGATGTTTTAACATGTCTAGATTTTTACATGTGTTTTCCCCTTGGTTCATTTCGTAATTTTTGGAGAAATCTGGAAAAAGTTAGCATGGCAGAACCCTACGCATGGTTTGATAAACACTTTTGGCGAACCAAGGTAACTATTATGTAGGTTCAAAACCTACTACAAATTTATCACATGATTGTGTAGTCGTTCCTAGGTAGTCATGTGGTCGATCTCGCCTAGGGAAGTGGCTACAGAATGGTTGGTGCATAATTTTGTAAAATGTGTGGCCTTAGCATGTGGCTTCCCTAGAAATAAAATTTTAGGGTTATCTATGTTTACCTTTTTAGGGTTTCTAACCCAAATCACTCTTATCCTCCACCATGAATCTCTTTTGAACCATGGAGGACTCTCCCATATTAATCAATCCTCCAACCCACTTCTAGTGTTATTTTAAGTAGAAATCATCATGGGTTTGGTTGTATATCTCATGGTAAACCCTACCTCTCTTCTCCTACATCCATCCCCTCTCACTCCTTCTTTGTTTTCTCTTCAACCATGGCCATATCAACCTATGTTTATGTTTTCCAATGGATTATGTTGGGGGTTTTGATCATTTTGGGTTTTTCTACATATTCAATGGTTTTGGAATCCAATTAGAGTGATTTCAAGCCTGCCTTGTCGTTCCTCCTTAGTATCGAGGTAGTTTTTCTGATGAACATTAATTTTAAATTTAATAATCATTAGATTCATGATTCATTCACCTCCCTTTATTTATAAATATATATTTATGAGTCCTTATTTATTATTTGGTTTGAAAAGTCATGTTTTATTCCTTGGATTATGATAAATTGAATAATTGTCTTAAATAACACACACCAAGTTTTCTACTAAATTCTCATTTGGTATTTAACGGTAATTTGTGATGTAAAAAGCCGGTTTTGGTTTTTTAAATATATTTTTCTTATGTAAACTGATGGATTTAGTGCCTTATATGTGGTTCCCATGTGGTTTTTGGTTTTATGATGAAATGAGGAATGAATTTAAGGTGTTTTGGCATGAGATTCTGATGAATAACCCATTTTTCAATATTATAAGAAATGGTTTTCCATGAAAGTGTAGTGTGAATGTTTTATGCATATTCTATAAATGATTTTGAAATGGAATTAGTGTGATGACACACCATTATGAAAAGTGAATTCTTTTAAATTGATAAACGGTTGTTTCTGAATTACTTAATGGAATGTTTGGAATATTTAGGGAAATGATGAAACCGTTTATTATAAAAACCTCTATTGGATTTTTCTAATAGATATTCTATATATAATGGATGGGATTTCATCAATGTTTAATCCTTCATATCCATTTTCAGATTTCCACAATTAGGACTCTTTGTGTTCTATTAATTTTATGGAATGAGACGAGTCCTTGAGGAGACTCGAGTTGAGGCCTATTATTGGACAGTGATTATTGTATGCTTATGATTGGATGCTCAGCTACAATCGGATGGGAAACCCCTTCATACATACAACAAGGGAACTTAGCATAGAGCGACAATTTTGTGAGAACGATTGTTGTACTGGATTTGTTACAAAATAGCTGGTGTCCCATAGTTGGTGGATATATTTTGTATTATTGATAAGGGATTTTCAATTCTATCTGTCATGAATTATTGTGGATGAGAGTGTTATGGAGTTTTGGATTTTTTCATGTGTGGAATGCAATTGGGGATTAACTATCATGTACTAATATATTCAGGATTATTCTAGATCTCATGGGTTCACCAATGTCCATTGGACCTTTGTTTCATGTAGTGATGATTGAGATACTTGTATTATTACATCCACTCTCATTTATGTGTGATTATGGTATTTCTTTCTTATGTATTGTTCTTTTTTGGAAAGTGATGATTTAGTTTACAAATGGTATATGAAAATAGTTTTAAAATAAAATATAGTTTTAACGACTTTTGTGAAAGTATAAAATATAGGAATAACATTCCCCTTGAAATGGTTTGGGTATCAACGATGGATTGAACATGGTTTTGTGAAAGAATAAGAGCAATGTGGTGTACTTTTTTTAAAGTAAAATGTGTAGAAAATCATGCATTTTATACTTTTGTTCAAAATTATAATAGGTATTTCTTTTATTTTAATCAATGTTCCATGGGAATACATAATTGGGATAGACTAATGAGTATTAATACTCAATCCTATAGTTCATTTTTTCTTTTATCCCCTGTATAGGATTCAACAAAAGTTCAGTCACCTCGAGTGATGGTTGATCATGTGTTATAGTGTAACTTTTATGGTCATATGGAGTTGGTGTAGTCTTCTTATCTATTTGGTGGTGTTGTGTGGTTGAGATGTGATTATAGATTCCTATATAAATGATGTTCATGTATGTTTCATTTATATATAGATTAACTTATTAAAATTTCAAATGTTCAGTTCTGTTATTTATTTTTTAAGGGAAATCATTTCCTTGTTACACTCAATTGATCCCCAACACCAGTTCCATGCCCATGGTGACTTGGAATTATTTTCGGGCCATTCCATAGATCCTCTTGGTTGACGAGTTTAGCATGTACCTGGGATGGTTTGTGACATATTTCTCTTTCATTATTTTTATCTTCATGGATTTCCAGGATTCCCATTGTTTAGACAAAAATATTATTCTATGAATCGGTCAATACTCATCATACCTTCAAAAAAATCTAATAAGTAACTGATAATTGTTGAATCATCAAGTAAATTATCTACATGTTTTATTTGATCACGTTTCAAAACCATTAGACTATAAAATGGATGCCATTTATTTAGGATTTTATTTAATATTACAACATATATGTTTCCATATCCACTACCATAGATATATACTTCAATTTCAACAATTTAGTTGAATAAACCACCAATATTTCTATTCAAGTACTTATTTTAACAATACACTTTTATGTGATTCCCTTCCAACTTTTCCTAATTTTATTTTTTTAACATTATTAAATTTGGACTACTTTTTCATGAGTAGAATGAATATTTTCAATTGTAATGGGTTTCATATAAATTAAATTCAACATGTCTTTGGAAAATGGGTTTTAAAAGTATACATTAATATTGATCAACTTCATTTTAATTTTAGCCAAACAATCCCTATAGGATTACTCATATTGATTCCATGCATATCAGTTGAAACAATCTTGGAAAAAGATAATATAAATATATTATTATTATTATTATTATAGGATGTGGTATTTTAAATAATAAACACTAAAACAAATTTCATATCCAAAATGTCATCCATTATATATATATATATATATTATAATAAATGTTTCGAAATGAATTATTCTATGGATCCAATATGACTTGTTCTGGCCAAATGGCTAAATTTACCCAATGTTAGAATAGAATATGTTGGAAAATTTTATTTTCTATTAATAATTGAAATTTTTTTTCACATTTTAAAGAGAACTAAAATATTTTTAAGATCAATCACATTTAAAAATCATAAAACACTAGAGAATTAATTTAGTGAGAATAATATTTTACTTCTTCCCCAATTAAGAGATAAGTTAGTTAATTATTTACAATTTCATGTATCAATGTTCTAGAAAAACCACTCATTTTATACTATTAAAACTTTTTATAATGATTAATGAAAAACTACGATTCACTACCTATTTATTCATATATATACAATGATTCAATGAAGTGTAATATATACAAGCTACATAAGTTCAACACAATTAATACCAAATCAATATTAAAATATTTTATGAATAATGGTGATTTTATTATACTATATCCTCCTTAATATATTCTGGTATCATAAATAATATTCCATACATAAATATTGTCACTCTCTCTGAATTTATGATATGTATAATTCTATCTTTTATAAAAATATTATATATCGCACAAATCCTATAATGTTTACATTTTAATTTAATAAAATTTTCCTTTTAAATCATTCCAATATAAAAAAGTGGTTATCATATAAATAGTGTCAAATGTCATCTATCACAGTCACTTTTTTCACTCAAATTCAAAACTATTTTTTAATATTTAAAAAATATAAATTCTTGGAAATATATATATGAATTTAATAATCATGCTATAATTAACCACAATATTGTGTAATCTATTATGAACCAATCCATGTGAACCTAACATGTCACCCATGATGGGCTGCCAAAGGGTGGAGATTAACAAAACACCCAAATATGTATCTGAATAAATAAAAAGGAGTCAATCCAATATATTAAAATTTTGAGAAAAAGTGCATATTTATGAGACATACAAAATAATGAAAAAAATTATAATCCATAATGTAAAATTTCACGAACCCACCCTCGAATTATACTTTAATAAAGGAAGAGAGATAATGACCCCTATGTGAAACCTCTAGTAGGCCCCATTCATGGGACAGGAACTAAGGGTATAAAAATATCACATATTAGAATCATTACCATCTATTTATAAATTATGATAATGGTATATGAAATAAGACAACTAAAAACCCAAACAAATATATATAAATATAAACAAAACATCTTCATACAATTGATCAAAAAAGTATCCAATACATTTAAATCTATCCAAATGAAAAGTTCCCAAAAAATTCTACAAGTGAAACTCAACATGAGCACAGAACTACATTATTCATGGCCAGATATGTCCCAAAATTCTATCATAATGATAATGTGTACTTAATAAGATAATTCCTATGATTTCTTATTCACTTGTGAGAAGAGAATGTTAATGTACCACTGAATATAAAACAAACCCAACAAGAACATTAATTGGAAAACTAAAAAATCCAAGACTCACTAATGTTCTCTCAATAAATCATGAATCCAATGCAGTTATATAACATCGAGATAATAATTAAAATATGTACTCTACTTATACTTCCCCTCTATTTTGAAGCTCAAATTCACATGTGAGAAATTTTCTATTCTCCCATCACATTAATACACATCACATCAAATATCATCTAGTCCCACCTAGGCCAAAACATTACACTATATCCAAAGATACATGGGTCACCAAATTTCACCATACCTAAAGACACTTGGGAATTCATATCTTAACTCACCACATAACCAGGGAAGCATTGTATCATGAACATTATGGAAGGTAATATCATCCCCCCCATAAACCACAAATAACTTCAACCACATATTACATAACACTCCAATATCATTATAAAATTTTTCTCCTATAAAAATTATCCATCACTACACATTCCACCTAACACCACCTAGGACGTCACTATTGAATGTGGAGTATGGAATAGAGAATTGTTAGCCATTTGTATCACCACAAACATAAATTTAGGATAAAAAAACTAGAATCACAGAACTGCTCAAGAATACACCCCTTCACCACTACTACTCCACATATCTATAATCACAACCCCTGCCAAAACTATATACACTACACCGCACAACTGAAACAGATTAACACTTTTAATTACACATCCAAAACATTTATTCATTTTGAAATTAAAATTTCAACATCCCAACCCATTAATTTATTCAATTCATTTTACAAAACACCAAGAAGTAATTCCAATACCATTTTTTACAATTACTACATTAAAAATTAATTCAAGTATTACAAGGATATAAACAATGTCAAACGACACAATAATTCAGCCATATCCCATCAACTATGATAATCACATCATATCATTAAAACCATATCACAATGAAACCACCACACATCATAACCATAATTCACCATAATATGAACACATTCATAATCATTAACACAAAATCACAACTTCACACAGTAACCCACTACACGGACACATAATCTATCACAATTGAAAATGATCAACATGAAATCCATTCCAACTACCTATATCACATCATAACCCCATAAAATAAAATTATCATATAGTTGACAACATAACTAAAAAATAATCCATGAAACACAGGGCAACTCATACAACCAATAACAAACAACCACATAACATCACTAACACCACAATCGATTCTAGGGATTTCATAATATTATATTGATATGTATAATTATAATTATAACATAATATATATATCTTTGGACAAAAAATTTAATCCCAATATATGAGTTATTTATAAATTTATTTTATGTGTGATCACAAAACAATATCACAAATGTATCAAGGAATACAATCTCTTATGTAAACAAGGATCCCAAAAAATATTATTTAACGTGTTGAAAACATTAGGCCGAAAGCCATTTACATCAATATAAAACCATCCAAAACAAGATATATCTCCCCCATAACCATCATCGTTAATTATAACAATTTATATTCGGGTTACACATACCATTACTATACACAAAAAGGAATAAAAAATTAGGAAATCCCCACATATATAACATATAATGTGAGAGAAAAATGATCACTTACCTCGAAGAAGATTTTAAAACACACGACACACCACATGATGTACATGAAGTAGCATGAAGACCACAACCATGAATGGAAATTATAGTTCACATTGAACTAGACCATGGGTTAAAAAAATGAATCCCAAATAACCCAAAACTGAAACCATCAATGATGTAGAGAATAATAGAATGAATAACACAATGAGAAATTGGTATTGTAGGATAACCCACCTCTGATCTCCAAAACACATCCATCAGAATTGAAGGATCAATATGAGGGAACATGGGTTGGAAGATATCCAAAATCAACTAGGGTTCATCCCCAAAATGACAGAAACAGTGTCCCAATGAGAGAAAATTCAGCTGAATAACAAATTTCTACATGTTGTAATTCAACAAATTCATGTATTTAACTAGATATTTGCATCATACATTCCATGTTGGTTGTGGGATAAAATATGTAAATACCAGATGTAGGCCTTGAATTCCTTTTCCACCAAAAAAATGGTTACTAATGATAGAATTAACTTATAATATAAATCACCTTCTTATAGAGTAATACCATTTTAGGTTTTCAACTCATTGCATACAATCCCTAAGATGAAAAAAATTTAAGGAGAAGACACAAATTTACTATGTAAATTCATCTTTTATGTTGTAGATTTCCCTATTACTTTATAATTGTAGCACCAACTCATCCATACCCTCTATGACCTCTTCGAAACAGTTTTTGACCTTATATCTAGAAATGTAATGGGTTAAGAAGGAATGAACCATTTAATTAAATACTTCAAAATTGATTTTAATCCTCAATAATCAGAACCAAATCAAATGAATAGAAGTGGATTTGAATAACCAAATTATGTAATGCATCTCAAGGATATCATTATACCTAAGTCACTAACACTGTCACGACCCGTCCTCGGGGCCCGTGTCGTGACTACCCCAAGCCCGCCTTCCATAGGCAAGTGGATGACGACTAGAACCAAAGGCGTAAATCTCGAAAACTGGGGAGTCATTGCCTTTATAAAAGTAACAAAAAGCCACAGAGTACAAGCGGAAGTAAAACACCAAGTACAAAAGGGAAATGCTGAAAAGTAAATGGGACAGAATACAAACCCAATCAAAGGTACAGCTACAAGTGAAAGAAAGTACAAGAAAAATAATAGCTGGAGGAAAAGAAGCACCTCCTGGGTCGTCCTCCTCTGATCCTATCTGAAGGGTAGGTACATATAACACATCTCCTGGATCTTCCACCATAGTTACTACCTGAAGGGTATGTACAGATAGCCTCTACAACGCTCTCGCCCATCAACCTCCTCCGAGCGTCACCTCGTCGTGAAGTCCACCACCAGATACTGTCTCATCGTGAGGTCCACCTCCGAGTACCGTCCAGTACTCGAACACTCAGCCTCTGTCTACGATGTCCGTCGTCTTCAACCAACACAACCAGCTGCGGGCATAACATGTGAAGGGGTGAGTATAATGATACTCAGTAGGGACCCTGAGACCCTCAAGGTATCACTAAATCCAACAAGGATATCCATTAATAAGATATCAACAGAAAAACTCTTCTAAGGTATACGCCCATACATATAACCATGTTTTCAAGTAACCCATCTCAATTATCATGTAACACAAAGATAACAGACTCAGCTCAAACAGGATTTTATTCATGATGTCAAGACCATGGTTGCTGGAGAACTCCTCCTCTGTCGAGTATAGTGGGCCTTCCGCTACAACCATGTGCGTTGAACTCCTCCTATATCGAGCACAGTGGCCCTACCGCTACAACCAAGCGCTTCCCACCATGGGTCTGCCGCTACAACCAAGCGCTTCCCACCATGGGTCTGCCGCTACAACCAAGTGCTCCCCTTCATAGGTTCTAGAGGTACTCCTTTAGTTGAGTACCGCGGGTCTGCCGCTACAACCAAGCACTCCTCCGCTGTGGGTCTGCCACTACAACTAAGCGCTCCCCCTCATAGCTTCCATAGATACTCCTTCTATTGAGTACTGTGGGTCTGCCGCTACTACCAAGTGCTCTTCCACCGTGGGTCTGCCGCTATAACCAATCACCCCGCACTGGGTTATCCGAAATTCACTGATTCGATAGATCAGCAGTTGTTAATTCTCAGCCAGCTACTAGGTCTCTGCACTCTATTGGCTCATCACCGGGAGGGTCTGCTCCACGAGCTACTGGTCAATACTCCAAGTATCACAAAGTTCCACGAAGAAGTATTTCAGTGTACCGCCTCGTCATAGGGGTCTTAACACAATAGATGTCGCTTCAATTGGACGCCTGGTCTGTGAGTTATTAGCCTTTTCGTTTTAGGGGCCCGGCTAGTTTCGTGTGCGAACCAACCCGGAAGTATCTCGACTATACCCCTAACTCTCATAGGGTATGCTCATAGGAACCCTTTCTCAACGTGATCACCATAGCCGTTGAGGGTTCGTCAAACGGATGTTCGTTCTGAAAGCTATCAGCATTTCTGTTCCAGGGGCCCAGTTGGATTTCGGTTTCAATCCAACCCGTCCATTATCCAACTGCATCAGAAACTCAGGAGAAGCATTCCAAATATTTCTTCTCATTAAGAGGAATCCAATAAAGTTGACGGCACGCCAATCAGACGTCTAGAGCTCATGTTATAAGCGTTTCCGCTTCGAGGGCCTAGTTGGTTTCATGTACGAACCAACCCGGCCGAACCCAAAGTACTCAAAAACATTGAGTGTGATACAAAAAAAAAACCATCTCGGTCCAAGGATCACATCACCGCTGACGGTGCATCGATCGGAGTCCCGCAGCCCTTGTTATGGGCAAAAGACCGTGAGAGGTTCGGTATTATGGGGTTCGGGCCCGGTCTGACCAGGCTAGGTACCCCGAAGGTCGGCCCGAACATGGTCGACCCGACCCGGTTCTAGGTCCGGCCCAGCCTGGTGGTCCGGTCGGGCAGCTTGGCCGGCGCGCTGGCGCTGACCCGGTGGTCAGGCGGCTAGGCCGTTACGGCCGAGCAAAGAGGGCGGGTGAGGGGGGGGGGGGGCTGCCCCCCCCCCTCCCGCGGACCCCATGTGGGGGACGCACCTACTGGCCGACCGGTGGTTACGAACCCCCGGTTTTCCCCTGACTGTTCGGCCCGCTCTGGCCGGCCGGCTGCTGCCTCCATGTGACCGGTGCTGGCCGGTCCCCCTGCTCCAACGCCGGCGGCCCGGAACCGGCCGCCGGTATCCCTACTCCGCCGCAGCCTAAGCCACAGCCTTGGTCCATTCGGTGCCGCGTGACGGAGCCACGCCCCTCCTCCGTGGACCCTCTTCGGCCTCAGCGCATTTGTAGTTCTCTTGCATGGCGTAACGGTGATGTGTCCTAGGTTCGTCTTCAACAGCGCGGCGCGACAGCGCCGCTTCTCCCCCTTTCTATAATATTTTGCGCGGTGCTTCGACACCGAGTTTCCATGTTCGTGCTGAAAACGACATCAAAAAACCAAAGGGGAGATGAGGGTCGGCCGTGTTCATGCTGTCTGACCCTCTCCCGTTATTGTGATTGCAGGCGGCACCAATTGAAATGAAGAAAGGCAATGGAATATTTCACGAACAACAATTAATATAAATCCCTACCTCGTCGAATTCGATGAGCGAGGATTTGTCGCGGAATTAACCATCGTAAAAGAAGGCATTATGGAAGGAGGATCGTCACGTCATGGAGAAAGGATTCATCGGCGTCGCGTCGTCGATCTTCAAAAATCCGTCGTTCCTCGCGTTCTTCGTGTTCTTTACGTTCATGAAGTTCTTCATCGAAGAAGAAGGCTTTTCTCCAAATCCTCTCCATGAAACAAGTTCCATCCCAAATAAAGTAAGTGTTGTATTACATTATTAGCAATCAAACAAACTCTTTAAAATTCAAAATGAAAAGAAATGATCAATTAATTGAGGAGTTTAAAACCGCCCAATTAATGAGATGTTTAATATCAAGATTAAACGCAAGAGTTTACTTCATTAAAAAGGGGGGTGCAGGTGCGTTTCTAAAGAAGAAAAGAAATGGTGGGGCTCATGTGGGCCCCACCACACAAATATACTACCATGTGGGTAGGATATTGTGGGTCCCACATCATCCACATAACATAGGTTAAGCGACTTAAAATAAAATAAATTGGTCGCACCATTTTATTTTATTCATTTACTTAACCCAAAAAAAATTAAAAACCACACCCGAGAAAACACAACTCTTGAAAAGGTGTTTCTAAGAAAATACCAGTGCTGCGATTCCATCGGTGCCTTCAGAATTTGATTCCGAGCACCAGTTCAAAAGGTAGAAAAACTCACTCATTCATTCACTGAACGTACCCGAGATAAACTTTGGAAAAAGATTCCGGGCACACCGGGCCTCGGAATCAGGTGCCGTCAGAAACTGCGTTCTTGTAAAATCTCAAAGAAAATTAAGAAAAAAAATTCCTTGAAATTTCCAAGCCTTTAGATTACTCCCACCTCAGGTCTTTACATCCCCGTAAAACTTTAACACAAACTAGGGATAAAAAAGCGGTACTGAACACGCATCTGAGCCTTCCGCGCCCATGTGATCACCTAGAGGTTCCCGTACTACCAGGGAAAGCGCACCCGAGGAATCAACCATCCTCGTAAGATCCGATCATGTCGTTCCTCAATCCCCACTGAAACCTATGTGAGGGTCACCCCATCGCCCAATTCAAGCTTCTAATGGTCGATGAAATGCGAAGGGTCGAGATCGTATCTCCTCAGTTGAGATAAATGGAAGTCGTTGTGCACCTGGTGTAATTGAGGTGGGTGGGTCAAGCAGTAAACCACCTCACCTACCCTACTGAGGACCTCAAATGGTCTGTTGAACCTTGGAGATATCTTTTCATCCTTGGCCACATCTCTGTAACTCACATAGAGGTGAGACCCATAGGGAAACATGGTCGCCATCCTCGAACTGTAGTGGTCTCCACCCCATGTCAGCACAAGACTTTTGTCGGCTCTGAGCTGTCCTCATCCTCTCTTGGATGAATTGGACCTTTCTAGTCCTACAAGAGTTACAAAGATTTCTTCTTTTCCGATAAGATAAATCTGGTCTCATCCCCTGGATGAACCACATTCTTCGCCCAAAACAGTAAATCCAGACATGGAAGATACTAACCCATACCGATGATGACTTCGTAAGCCCTCGAAGCTAATACCAAGATATCTAACCATTACTCCCACCTCCAAGGGTTGTGTCACACTGTCGGCATCAGTGTGTGGTCATAGGGCCTCCTCCATTATGTATATCATTGTAAGGGTCAAGTCAACTATTTTTAAATCGGATCCTCTTAGTAACAACATAAATAGAGGACAGGAAGGTAAACACCACAAGAAATGTGTCATTTATTACTACAGCTCAAATTAAAAAGACACAAATCATCGACAAACAAACATCAACAAAGCTAGAAGAAACATGAACATGAGCCTCCAGGTCTGGAGCTAGTCCCACTCCTGTCCATCTGCTCCAAGTGCTCCATGATCGTAGGCCTCAGCTGCTGGAAGCTGAGCTCTCCAATGTCCACATGTTCCCTATGGTCGGGGTGGAACTCCTAGTGGTGGTGGTGGTAGAGCCTCAAAGTGTCACCCACCTCCTGCTGCTCAGCCATCTCCTCTGCCTCGTCCGCCTGCTCCCTGCGGACCGCCATAGTCGACCCTCTTCCTCTGCCTGGGTGGTCCCTCAACTGTCTGATGGTCATCTGTATGGTGGGTCAGGTAGTCACGAGCCATGTGACCAACCCCACCACAAGAGTAACACTGTCTGCTCATGGTAAGTCATTGTCCACCCCGGGTGGCTCACACAAACGATCATGTGTCATGCGGTCGACCACCTGTAGGTATATTCATCTTGGACCCCTACGTCATCTTTCTACTGCCCGTTGCAGAAGGCTCTGCTGCATGTTTGCTAGTGGTGGTTCCTACTGTTGGAGACTGCTCAGCAAGGAAACTCTCCACTAAGAGGGCTCGCTCCAATACACATGTCTGTGTCGTAATGCTGTGAGAAATAATTCAAGCTCTGATCTCTTGACTGAGCCCCTTCTCGAAGGATCGGGCCCTAAAAAATGGGTCTCATACCATGTCCATCAAATAGCGCAAGAGATCGGTAAACCTCGCCGCATACTAGGCTACTGTCATGCTGCCAGGTCGCACCTGTAGTAGCTCTCGGATTCACACCGCACTGAGGTTGTCTTGGACGAACTCTGAGCGGGAAAGGATCTCATAGTCCATCCAAAGGATAGATTCCTCTTTGTGCACCTGCAGCATCAAGATCCACCATCTTCCTAATGCTGCGTGCAGGAGGCTCTCTGCGAAGATCACCATGAGGTCAGATGGTGTCCCCACTAACCTGAAAACTCGCACAACTGCCTCCAGCCAATCCTCGGCTGCCTGAGGGTTCGTCTCCCCATGGAACATGAGCGGTCGCTGACGCTGAAACTCATGCAGTTCACTAAGGCGACATGCACCTTCAGCAGCTGGGGCTGGTAGCATCGGTGGCTCGGTGGGTAGAGGTACCGCTGGTGCCTATGCTATCAAAGGGCCCTGTATCGAGGCCTCGACACTCGGTGGGCTATCGTCAAGAACAACTCTCGGAACCCTAGATGGCTGCCATCGTGGGGTCATCCTGAAATGAAACGGGTGCTCCATGGTTAAACAATATACTTGGAAAGCTTACACAAAGTAATCACAAAGAAAACATGAAACAAACATGCAGTCAATGTTTTCGTGCATTAAGTCGGAAATCGGAAGTTAGGGTCCTGGTGTACAGATACATCGGCCACCGCACCAACACTGGACTCCCTGGACTGATAACCAAACTCAATACTCTTAACACTATTGCTTCACATAGAAAAAGATTAGAGTCCTGAGTTCTGTGGTAGAACCGAACTCCTCTGATACCAATTTTTCATGACCCGTCCTCGGTGCCCGTGCCGTTACTACCCCAAGCCTTCCTTCCATAGGCCAAGGGCTGGAGACTAGCACCAAAGACGAAATCCCGATAACTGGGAAGGCATTCCCTTTATAAAAGTAACAAAACACCACAGAGTACAAGCAGAAGTAAAACACCAAGTACAAAAGGGGAGTGCTGAAAATTAAATGGGCCAGAATACAAACCCAATCGAAATTACAGCTACAACCGAAAGAATGTACAACAAAAACAACAGCTGGAGGAAAGGAATGAGCTCCTAGGTCGTCCTCTTCAGATCCTACCTGAAGGGTAGGTACAGATAGCCTCTACAACACTCTCGCCCGTCAACCTCCTCTGAGCGTCTCCTCGTCGTGAAGTACACCACCATATATTGTCTCATCGTGAGGTCCACCTCCATGTATCGTCCCGTCCTCTAACACTCGGCCTCTGTCTGTGATGTCTATCATCTGTAACCAACAAAATGAGGTGCAGACATATCCCATGCAGGGGTGAGTATAACGATACACATTAGGGACCTAGAGACCCTCAAGGTCTCACTAAATCCAACAAGGATAACCATAAAGAAGATCTCAACAGAAAACCTCTACTTAGGTATATTCCCATACATATACCCAAGTTATCAAGTAACCCATATCAATAATGAGGTAACACAATGATCACAGACTCAGCTCAACCTGGATTTTATTCATAAAGTCAAGACCACAGCTGCTAGATAACTCCTCCTCTATCAATTATAGTGGGCTTGCCGCTACAACCAAGTGTGCCGAACACCTCCTCTGTCGAGCACAGTGGGCCTGCCGCTACAACCAAGCATACAGAACTCCTCCTCTCTTGAGCACAGTGGGCATGCCGCTACAACCAAGCCCGTCGAACTCCTTGGACTGCTGTGGTACTCCACCTGTCGAGTACTGTGGGCCAGCTGCTACAACCAAGCGCTTACAACCATGGTTCTGCTGTTACAACCAAGTGCTCCCCCTCATAGGTTCTAGAGGTAATCCTTATGTTGAGTACCACGGGTCTGCCGCTACAACCAAGCGCTCATCTGTCGTGGGTCTGCCGCTACAACCAAGCGATCCCCCTCATAGCCTCTAGAGGTACTCCTTCTGTTTAGTACCGGGGGTCTGTCGCTACTACCAAGTCCTCCTCTGCCATGGTTCTGCCGCTACAACTAAGCGCTCCCCACTGGGCTATCCGAAACACACCAAGTCGATAGATTAGCAGTCATCAAGTCTCATCCAGCAACTAGGTCTCTGCACTCTACTGGCTCATCACCAAGAGGGTCCGCTCCACGAGCTACTGGTCGATACACCAAGTTTCACAAAGGTCCACGAAGAAGTATCTCAAAATACTGCCTCATCATAGGGGTCTTAACACAACACACGGCACGTCAATCGAACGCTCGGTTTGTGAGTTATTAGCTTTTTCGTCTCAGGGGCCCAGTTGGTTTCGTGTGCGAACCAACCCGGTCGTATCTCGACTGTACCCTGAACTCTCATAGTGTATTCTCATAGGGACCCTTTCTCAATGTGATCACCAATGCTGCTGATGGTTCGTCAAATGGACATCTGGTCTGAAAGCTATCAGCTTTTCCATTCTTGGGACCCGGTTGGATTTCGGGTTCAATCCAACCCGGCCATTATCCAATTGCATCAGAAACTCTGGAGAAGAATGCCAAAAGTTTCATCTCATCAAGAGTAATCCAAAAAAGTTGATGGCACATCAATTGGACGTCCGGAGCTCATGTTATAAGCGTTTCCGCTCCGAGGCCCAGGTTAGTTTCGTGTACGAACCAACCCGGATGAATACAAAGTACTCCGTAACCTTGAGTGTGATATACCGAAAGGACCGTCTCGATCCAAGGATCACATCTCCACTGATGGTAAATGTATCAGAGGACCACATCCCATGTTAAGGGCAAAAGATCTTGAGAGGTCCGGTATTAGGGGGTTTGGGCCCGGTCCGACCGGGGTTGACCTGACCCGGGTCCGGATCCGGCCCACATGGGTGCGGCCGGGCCCGGTTAGCGTGGCCCGGCCGGGCCGCGGCCCGGCCTGGCGGTCCAGTCGGGTTGCTCGGCCTGGCCTAGCGGCTCGGCCCAGCGCGCTGGCGCCGGCCAGGCGGCCAGGCGGCTCGTCTGTTACGGCCTAGCGAAGAGGGGGGGGGGGCTGCCCCCCGCATAGAGAACCCACTGACCCCATGTGGGAGGGGGGGCGCACCTGCTGGCCGACCAGGGGTTACGAACCCCCAGTTTTCCCCTAACAGACGGCCCTCTATGGTCAGCCGGCTGCTACCGCCATGGGTCTTGTGCTGGCTGGTTCCCCTGCTTCGACGTCGGTGGCCCGGAACCGGCCGCCGGTCTCCCCGCTCCACCGCGGCTTTAGTCCTTCCGGCATCGCGCCCCTCCACCACGGCCCTGCTCCGGTCGTGGGGCTTTTGAAGTTCTCCGGCGCGGCGCGACGGTGCCGCCTCTCCCCCTTTCTTTAATATTTCGTGCAGTGCTTCGGCACCGCGTTGCCTTGTTCGTGCCATAAACAACATCAAACAACCAAAGGTGAGAGGAGGGTCGGCCGTGTTCGTGCGGTCCGACCCCCTCCTGTTATTGCGGTATAAGGCGGCTCCAATATAAATGAATAAAGGCAATGAAAGAATTCATGAACAACAATTAATATAATTCACTACCTCGTCGAATTCTATGAGCGATGATTCATCGTGGAATTAACCATCGCGGAAGAAGGCGTCGCGTAAGGAGGATCATCGCCTCGCGGAGAAAGGATTCATCGATGTCACGTCGTCGATCTCTGAGGATCCGGCGTTCCTCGCGTTCTTCGCGTTCTTCACATTCTTCATCGAAGAAGAAGGCTTTTCTCCAAATCCTCTTCACACAACAAGTTCCAACCCAAATAAAATAATTTTTGTCTTATTTAATTAACACTCAAACCAACTCTTTGATATTCAAAAAAAAAGAAATGATCAATTAATTGAGGGGTTTAAAACCGCCCAATTAATGAAATGTTTAATATCTAGATTAAATGCAAGAGATGACTTCATTAAAAAGGGGGGTATGGGTGCATTACTTAAGATGAAAAGAAACGGTGGGGCTCGTGTGGGCACCACCTCAAAAATATCCTACCAAGTGGGTAGGATATTGTGGGTCCCACATCATCCACATAACATAGGTTAAGCAACATAAAATAAAATAAAATTGTCGCACATCTTTATTTTATTCATTTACTTAACCTGAAAAAAAAATTACAAACCACACCCGAAGAAACGCAACTTTGGAAATAGTGTTTCTAATCAAATACTGGCACTACGATTCCATCGGTGCCTTCGGAATTTGATTCTGAGCACCGTTTCAAAAGTTAGAAACACTCGCTCGTTCGTTCATGGAACGTACCCGAGATAAACATAGGAAAAAGATTCTGGGCACACCGGTCATCGGAATCAGGTGCTGTCAGAAACTGCATTCTTGTAAAATTCCAAATAAAATTAAGAAAAAAACATTCCTTGAAATTTCCTAGTCTTTACAACCACCATCTAATCAATTTGAACCAATATCCAATGTAAAATCCCTACATAAATACATCACCACATATCATTTGGAACAACACCACATAATCCATCATCATCCATGTCTCCCCATTTTTAACACAACCATCTCATCCTACTCACATCTGAAAACAACAACGACCCCAACCAACACACACCACTCACCTAAGAACATATATCATAGAATATCATCATTCATATGGTGAAATTATCCGCATTGGGAAGAGATGACTCAATCAAATACTTTTATTAATTACAATTTATATCAAAACCTAATTGAAAATTTATTTCCTCTATTTTATGTATTGACATATTTATCCAAAATCAAAATAATATGATAAACCAGATCAGAAAAAACAAATGTATCTTAACCTCAGATCCATAAAAAAATTTGAAGAAATAATATATTAAAAACTACTAGTACTAAGAATGAATATAAATACAAAAGATCTTCATAATCCAATATAGGACACCATTATATAATAATCAATGAGCTAATGAGATTATTTTCTCATGAAACAACACATCATGATTATCATTTGTATCTAATAGTCATTCTATAAACATTAAATCATCCACAATATATATCACTCCATATTCAATAATGTGGGTGTCCTAATGAATATTATGAGGATTCTATAATCCGTGGAATATATTTTGTATTTTTCTTAGCCATGGTGGAAGAACCAAACAATAAGCCAACACAAGAACACAATATATCTCCTCAAATTTCCCAACGAACCATGAAAATAACATACAACTCCAACCAAACATCCACCAACCACATCGATGGGATACTATCAATATCATGTGGCGTCTATATTAGAAATCTAGAGCCCTCAACCATTGATATGAAAGTCACTTATAATGGTCCAAAACTACCCTCATCCTCCATTGAACAATCATGATACTATCAGTCATGCTCTAAACCACATTAGTACCATGAACCATTGACTCTCCATCCTCTAGAAAAATATTAGTGAACTTATAGATTCCCATATAATGACAAATAATTTTCCATGACAATTGATGATTAAATTTAATTATTGTATGACATCATGAAAATATATAGGTACCTTTCAATTGATCCAATAAATTTTCAGATGAAAGATTGCACTATTTGTCTAGTTTCTAGATGATGCACTCCATATTCACATTTATCTAAAGGTGGAAAGTAGTGATAGGGCTCCAATATGAGATAATTTAATGCTACAATCCCATGTAGACTAAGAAGTTAAAATAAGGATCCCCATTAGAGATGATAGTCCTCATCACCTAATGATTCCTAATAACATCCTCCAAAAAACACACCAAAACATCTATGATAATTGACTTAGAGATCCCTAAGAAAATATGTCGGTATCATCAGTTTTTCCAATACAAAAATATTTATTTCAATACCACTCTAATCCTTGGTTGAATGAGGGAAAGAATCTAACTATATGTCTTCCCGTTTCTACATGTCAATAACCAATGACTTTAAAAAACCTAAATATATATAGTGTAATTCATTTAACCTTGAAAACTAGACACGATGCCTTAAAATATTAAGCAAACAATTTCATCCCGATCAAAAAAATGTGGACTACTCAATACATGATACATATTTGTCATTTTGTGATATAATTCTAAATGTGATCTGTGAATATCATGCCGAACTCCCTCGCACACATCTGATGGAACAAAAAAACCCATGAACAGCATTCATTTCTACTCATCCTATAAACAAACCTTAGGAAAATCACTATAGTCAACATAGTCACACATAAACCCTTTCTATGAGTATCCATAATGAGAATCCTCTACCTAAAACATAAAGTAAGAATCCATGGCCATCTAAAAAATTCATCCACAACCATTACTCTCTCTAAAGTTAAGAATAATTATTTTATGCTTATCCACCCATTTATAAGAATTGGTTTACTCGTAATAAATATTCTCAAGACTCTTTAAATTATGGATTGGAAACAACATTCTTCTTTTTCATGACATAATTGATTTCAAAATTATAATTATAGGGAAATAAAATTGACAATTTATTTTTTATAATCAGATCCCATTGAGTGGAAACATATTTTAGGATATCGTGGACTATGAAATCAATAATGTTCCCACCATTGAGGTAATGTAGCAAAAATATTACTGAAAATATGAGTTCTAACATCTCTAGATCGTGGGTATAACAGGTAAACTTATGGGTGTGTTACTTCCTAAACTCATAAGAGATCATGAATCTATGATGAATCAATGTACATCTTGAGACCTGTCATAATGCATAACTAATAACCTAAAACAACACACCATCCTAAAAATTTGAATCACTAGAGAAATAACTGACTTCACCTTTACATTTCTGAATGATACGTTCAATAGACCACTACACACAAAATCTTCGTCCTTCATTGTCTAAAATGTTATTAGAGATGCAATCTAGAAAAATCAGGCACAAATCACCGATAATTGATTATGAGACCATGGAAAAATGCAAACCATTTCTATTTTATTAGGTGCTTCACCAGAAAAAACTGCCTCAACCTTTGATGTGTCCAGGAATACATCCTACTGTGACCAAACCTTATCATGGAAAACCACCTACTTCATTCAATACATACACATGATAAAACTCCCTATGTAGGTGGTTTCAAAGGACCCACAAAAAAATATGATAATCTTGACCTGACCCACATTGAACTTGTGTAAACCAAGATGCCTTTAATTATAATGATATATAACAAGTCTAGAAACTCATATATTATTATGTTCATGAGCCCCATGAACACAACTTCTGTATTTATGACACTAAACAACATGAATATAGACTCATTGGGCCCATACCTACATTTGAAAGAAGTATCTTCATATTGTCATACATCAAGATCATTTAGTGATATAAAAACTGGTATGAAACTATTGAAAGACAAATATCTCCCCTAAACCAGTAAAAGAGATATCCAACACCCCAAAAGGGTAGTGATTCTTCATTATCAAAAAATTCAACCACTACTAGTATACAGACTACCAAAGACTACTAAATTCATTCCAGAAGAAAAATACAATATCACCCCATGGATACATAAATAGGTCATATGGAAGACCTTTTCATCCAATAATTCATATATAATCTCACCTCTCACTACACTATACACACCAATTGATAGGGAGCCACCAAAATTGGAGAAACATGTAAATGATACATTATCCCAAACTCGATGTCATGTTGAGGGGTTTGGGTCATAACATTATTTGGAAGAAAAATCCAATAATTACAGTATAACCCTAGGAATATCCATTAACATTGATTATAAAAAATTCTCCACTAACTAGTACAAAATAGGATACTCTTCAATTACACTCTTTCAAAAACATTACTCACTAGTAAAAAATAGTCGCTATCACTGGACATCAGGCTATGATACTATCCTCTATATATATTTGATAAATAATATCCATGAATGCATGTAATATAGTCCAAGGATAATTATGGATTTTTTTATAAACAACATGAATAAATCTACCCTTCACTAGTGATACCCCATCATGAGTCTATATCCCCACAACACATAAAACACCATAGCATGACCTCTAGTAAATATAGATAACACAAGTTTCAATGATAGACTTTCCAAATATGTTAGATATTTTCATACCCAACTATATTCTAAAATGTGTTTTATGATTCAAAATAAATTAATTTACACAACAGTGTTTATGAAAAACTATTTATACCCCTATCAACCATTAGTCCATATATAATTATTCCTCCAATGAATGCATCAAATAATGATCATATCCCCTTTCTATATAATTTTTTTCTCCTTGGGTGTCTTATGGACTAGGTCCTCATTTATGGGGACCATAATGAAGCGTCAGACTACCAACTCCACCAGTTCTTAGCTGTTGAACAAGCACTAGTGAATCCCTATAGCAGAAACATCAATGGAGGAAACTAAAACTACTATAGAAAAGGGGCTTGAATACCGATCAGAAACAATCATCCCTAATTATTCAGTCACTATTCCATGCAGTGAACATTAACTCCATAAACAAAGAAAGAAAATATAAAACCCCAATAAGGTGATCTATATCCACCTCCCCTAGAAGAATATAAATAGATCATCCGCCTTTGGTTACCACTAGTTGGAACCCTAAATACCTAAATTTATACAACCAAATTCATGATGTACTACTATACAAGATTCCCTTTTTCCACTCTTTCAACTCCCATATCCCAATGTAACTATATTCTCAATAACCTACACATTCTTCTGTATCTACATATATACATAGAAATCCTACACTAAGTGATAGAATACCTGATCAATATGAAAAATTACTTCTCCTAACTCCATAATATGGATAAATAATCTGTAAAAATATATAGACCAATGAACATGACATCCTTAAACTTGAAGAAAAATCCCATACACTCTATTATCCCTTTTAAATGATGATATGCTCATGTTTTATTGTTTTGAACACTGTTGATAAATGGAACTCTAAATTTAAATCCTTTTGAATGACCAACCAATTATCGTATATCTCATAATGAAGACTGTGAAATAATGTCTAGTATATATAGATAACTACTTGTAATTGAATAACTACCAGTTAAACATAGAACTAATTTCATGATCTAATGAGATAGAAAGTGATCTAATGTTCATCTAACTAGAATATCATCTTTAAAATCAGAGGCACTACCCACATATTTCCCCAAATGCATCCACTAAGAGTCAAGTAATTCCATCTTCCATGACTTATCCTCTTATGTCAGATCGATCCAATGATGATCAAACATATAATCCTACTAAAACTAAATTACCGAAGAAACTCAAGGATGAAGAACAATTTCAATTTCGGAAAAGAATTGAGAACACGTGAATCCTTACTGCATGAAATATTATTAAAAATTTTACAATTAATTCATTTTAATATCCAATAATATCCCAAAGTAAATGTTAACACAATCATTCAAGATGAATGAACCTATCATATCACACTACCCTATATACATTTCCTCATCACATTTTCACTTAACAAGCTTATATTCTACACACTAGAACATGGGGGGACAAAAACCCCATTCCCTAGCCAATCTCCCGAGATATTTAATTCTTTAAGATATGATGATACCATTTCCTTACAATCACTTTCAATCCCCAATATTCTTAACAATTAACGTCTCTAATTAGTTGAACTAAAAAATCTAATACGACAGATTCAGGGCCCCACCCCCACTAAATATATTTTAATGCTTAACAATGACAATTACCCTTATATCCAGCCTCTAATAGGACTCAAGTTGGAAAAAAGAATCAAGGGTATAAAAATATCATATATTGGGGGGTTACTACCTATATATAAAACAATAATGGTGTATTGGAAAATGAACAACAAAAAAACCAATAAAATATATATAAATATATATAAATGTAATCCAAAAAACACTCAACAATACAAAAAAAAACACAACTGATTATTATAAATATCTCTTATATAATGTATCAAAAATTTAAATTCAACTAAAAAATCTTATACCACAAATTCAGGGCCCCAATACCACTAAATATATTGTAATGCTTAAAGAGAGATAATTACCCCTATATCCAGCCTCTAATAGGACTCATGTCAGAAAAAAGTATCATGGGTATAAAAATATCATATATGGGGGGAATTACTACCTATATATAAAAAAATAATGAGATATTGGATAAAGTACAACAAAAAGATAAATGACATATGTGTAAGTATATATAAATGTAAACCAAAAAACACCCAACAATACAAGATCAACACAACTGATTGTTATAAATATCTCTTATATAATGTATCAAAAAATAATATCCCACATATGATATGTAACAACAGCTCCATCCTAGGATTGAAATGTCAAGATCAGTCCCAATTTTTCGCATTGAAATTTGAAATATAGTTTTTTATATGTAGGATGAGCATAACATGAATACATAGATGGATCATATATCTAGTCTCATGTGAACATGTGAAAAGAGAATATTGGTGGTCCATTGAACAAAAAATAAAACATAAAAGAATCCAAACAAGTCAACAAACCAATCCAAGCCTTGTTATGACTCAATCACCAACAAACAAATCCAATATTGTAATATAACATTGAGATCATGAAAAAACAAGGTGCCTCAGTAATGAACCAATTTAATTTTCCACAATCATGCCGCAAAATAAGGTTTCTATTATTTTTATCCCCTCTATACATATCACACTATATTCACATCAAATCACATCTCTCCTAGAGACACAAGGTCCAAAACATTATTCCTCACCATATGACACATGGGTTATCACATCACACCTTACTCGAAAAACCCTACGTTATCACATCACATAACTAAGGATGTTGGGTGTAATGTATAATTAGAACATCAACCTAATGCCCTACTCCTTCCACACATGACCCCCACAACATATCACAAATCACCAAAACCCCATCGCATCACATATCTCCTAGGAACACTTCATTCATCAACACACACCCCTCTCGAAGACACCGAGGTCATAACTACTAATGGATGATAATCAAATTTTGTGTAACTGGATGTCTATATCACTGCCATCCTAGATATTTGGAAAACTCCTTGAACCATAAATATCTGGAGATTTTTAAGGATATCCATCTTCAATAGGAATAGTTTAAAAATAACATAAAATAATATATATATAGTGAACACATTACCCAAACCATGAACTCCCCTAAATATCAATATCATAAGAAACAATGAATCTTTTGAAACACCCAACATCCATCCCAAATACTACCCCCAAAATATCCACCACACCACTTAACCACCTCACATTACAACACAATAAAAATTTCAATTACACACCTCAAAACATATATTAGTCATTAGAAAATATTTTAATGTAAATGACCAATTAATTTATTCAATTCAACTTTGAATAATCCTCACAGGATTTTCCAACCAGTTCATGTATATATATTATATTAAAAATTATTCCATGGATAACTAGGAAACATATATAGCCACATCACACAATAATCCACTCATCTCCCACCAACATTCGTTATTGTGTTGCACAATCTAGACAATCTCACCACAACATCATATGCATAGCACAACCTTGAAACACCAAAACACAACCACCTCAACACACTTCAAATCCACAAAACACTTTAAAACCAAAATGAACAACTTCCAATAATATAACCACATCACCTATATCTACTTCATGATTGACAACATCGCATCTATTCTGACTATCAGGAACTAGGAAAGGATTCCATATAACCTGACACCTAACTCGGCCAGAGACAAAGCCCGATAGGCATTACTGGTCTTCTCTAGCTTCTGACGTGCAACGAGCAATAAATATAATCTATATCTGAATTATTTTTCTTAATAATAAAATTAAATAAATAAAACAAACATTGCATTCTTGAAATAATAATAAAAACTGGTCATCAAAAAATATTTAAATTTATTTAAATTTTTTAAATTACAAGTAATCATAAAGCTTCATATGTAACCTATAATCAGTCTACAACCCATTTATATATCCATGTTACCCATTTTAAAGTGCCAATAACTTTATTATTCCAGTCAAAGGCCATCCCAATCCAGAAACATGAATCCTACCAAATAATGAAGGTCTACCAATGCCGAGTGGAAAATGATGGATGTTAGAAGAATCAGATCAAGTCATTAGCACAAAATATTGCAAAAATTTATTTTCTAGAATTCTTCCACAAATATTAGTATCAAATTAAAGTAATGAAAATATGGTTTTTATCATTGTAATTAAAAAACAAATCAAATTTTTTTTGAAATTTTTACCATTTTAAAACCCATTTTATAAAACTATATCCCCAATAAAAAACAATACTAGGTGATAAAGGTAAATTTTCAAAATCAAAGAAACTGAATAATTAGGTATAAAGCAACAGAGGCAACAACCAAGGTGCCAAAGAAGTAAAATAATTACATACCGAAATGTAATAATGTGATTTTCATAAAAATCTCTAGAACCAATCCGAAGATGTAATAATGTCTGAATCACCTAGCTGTGTATGGTGACGCTATATAGTCATTTACTATCCTTTGTAATATAGACTAGCCTCACTAGTGGAACATCCCACTTAGCCTCTCAACAAACCAAGGGGGCAACTGTCCATCAAATCGGGGCCAAAAATAAACCATCACTCGACACCTAGATGATTCCCAAGAAACCCATTAGAATTGTAGTTGGAGAATGAGAATGTCATCCCATGTGTGGAATAAAAATATAACCCACATATTCCAATGTGCAAGCATAGAGAAAATTGTGACACCATCTATGTGATAAGCCTCTAATCGTTAGTGCTACCATAGGGGTGCCCATCACAAATTAAGCCACATGACGAAGTGGGATCCCTGCCTTCAAATCACAGGATTATCAAAACAACTTTCAAAACACCATATATACAAACATGGACAATACATTTTCAAAACCAATTCATTTATTAAAAAATTTTAAAAAACACAACAGTGATCATAAAACATGCCCTAAATTTTCTAAGAGGCCTATATTATTATTTATTTACTGAAAAAATTTCCTATGTGGATAATGGGAAAATAATTATGAATCTCATTTGGAACCATATTTGAATTAATTAAAAACCAAGAATCAATTTTAGAAAACATGGTGATTTTTTAGGAAAAATTTTAAATATAGGAGGATAAAGAAGATGATAAAGGATAGGGAACTATGTTTTGATTTTCCGGTTCAACAAGGACATTTTATAATGGCATCCATTATCATTTTTGATCCCTCCCATATGTCTGCCTCGTGGAAATATGAGTATTCCACATCCAATTGAACAAATTATGAGAAACCAAATTACAATACTTCCAATTTATAACTCTAAATTAACCTTAAAACCATTATTTTAGTTAGAACCATAAATCCATAAAGTGTTAACCAATCTATACATCAAACAAAACTCTCAAAAAAATACCAAAATATAAACAATTCCAAACATAACCCAATGTAATAAATTTCATTTTTAATGTCCAATGGGAAATTTTTTAAACACCTTTCACATATATACATATAGTAATAATTAGGTAAAACCATTAAACCCCATTTTCACCCTAATTACCAAATGGAAAATTAATAATACACCCCACAAACACACCACTAGTATAACAACAACACTTATAAATCAACTAGAAATTTTGAAGCATCACATGTAATGATTTGGAAAGTATGTGGATAGAAACACTTACTTAGATGATGCATGGATTATATAATACAACATGAGAGGGATGGAACTAGCTAATGAAAATATCTTCACAACCTATCATAAAATAAACACAATCCATAGATCAACCCTTGACTTTAGCGTTTATCCAATAGAAAACCAAGTCATGAAAACCAAATAACCCCTTATAAATAAAGAAGAAGTGGGAGAAGAATAATGAATCAAGGGGGAAACCATCCAAAACATAAAGGATAATAACAAAAATCTAAGAGAGAGGAGAGTTGTAATCCACTCAGGATCCAATGGTGCACCACAAATGAGAGGGAGAAGAGAGGAGGGGATTTGGTATTGAATTATAAGATGGTAAAATGGGTCATTTTAAAATTTTATGGACCTAGGAAAATTTCATGGATTGGTTTCATGGTTTACCAAATTATGTGTGAACTGTGTGCGCCCTTATAAATTGAAGAAGAACAAGCACATGATGACTACGATATTTGGTAAACCATTTTCCAATTGTGTGAAATGGTTTTGTAAAATTAAATAGCCTCCCTAGATTATTTCCACCCAGTTCTCCTTACTGTGTTTAATCTATGAACCTTTACCAAGAAAACACCTAGGAGAATAGTGGTTTTAATATGCCTCACACAGTTTCAGTAAAACCATTCTCAAATCATGTGTAGGGAAAAACATAGATGAATACTCTGAATCTCAAAAACATAAATTGGGAATTTGACGCGAATCTCAATAAAGAGATCCAACACTGTGATAAGAATAAAATAAACTAAAAAATATTGTTTTATTGTGATAATTCCTCCCAAAAAACACATTATAACACCCATAAAGTCACAAATTTGAATTATAACCAAAGATAAAACATGAAAAGAATGAATGAAAATAGAATCACATCCTTAATTGTGACCATTCACTCAACAAGTCACACCCAAAAACACTATAGGGAACCAAAATGAAAATATATTGAAAGGATATTAAGGCCACCCCACCATAAGATATAATATAGAATAAACTAAAACTAGAATAAACTAACCAATAAAATTGTAGAGTCTCCCCAATATTTAATAACTAAACATAAAACCTCAACTCAAAACATCATGGGAACTTCCTATACTTCCTAAAAGCCACAAGATTCCCTGAGCACACCACATGAACCAAAATTATAAATCCCAATAGAAGCACCATGGAAAATCCCCACAAATTTCGACCACCAACACAAGTTAAAACCCTCCATTAGAGCCTAATAGAAACAATTACCAAAAACAAAATTCATAATTTCAATAAGAATCATCCTTCTCCAAAATGAGGGAAGCATGAATCAATTACTAGTACACATAATGCTCACCAAAAAAGAGTTATATAAAAAACTAGAACTACTATATTAAAGGAAAATAAGACCACCATGAGTTTATAATAAGGGAAGGAACAACTAAAGAATAATATAATTACAATAGGGTAACTCAAACCAAATTCACTCTGACATCAGATAATATATATGTGACAACACCCCCTCACACCAAAATGTTATTGACTACGGAAATAGATTCACTATGGGTCCTATGGATGGATACCTAATGTCTTTATGATTAATCTACCCAATAATTAGGATATAATATCCTTCACCTAAGACTTTTTCTTCTGGTAGCACTACTTTTAGAGCTTCCCTAGATGACCGTCATAACCACATCATTAGATAGATGAGTTTGAATTCATGAACATTGCACAGTAGAATCACTCAAGTGAGACTCCCAATGAATTAGAAAATGTAACCAAAAAAGGGGACTCCGAAGTAATATGTTCCTTTAGTAAAACCTTCCCACTAGATAAGTAACATTCACAAACTCTGAGAGATACATGAGCACTGAATTCTATAGACTCTTCTTTGGGAACCAAATCATTTTAAAATTCCTTAAACATAGACAATCCAAATATAAATTCCCCAAATGAGAGTTCTCAATAAAATTATCTTGATGAATAGACATTAAGAAGAGTGTATCCTTCTACTAATCCTATTACATTATCTCTAATGAAAAATAAGAAATCTAGTTGAAATGGTTATCATAGGACTTCATTATCTATTGACCATGGTAAATGTTCTAGTTCTCATCCACTTTTCTATCAATATTTTCCCAAGGAAAGATCCCAAGGATTCATGTGGTATCCATTACGTCCCAAGACATCCAAAAATGCAATTATGTTGATGATTTCACATTTCATCGATCCAATCTTGGATCTTCAAATGAAAAAATAATAACAAACACTCTAAAAGATTTGGAATAACAGAAAACCTAGAAATGAATTTGAATTCCAAAATACAATGTAAAAACTATTTTAGACCTCAATCATTGTTAAATTTAGGAAAACCTCAAGAAGGTATCTACTCTACCCCCAATATGAGTCTGGGTAGGGCCAACCACTGTAAAGCACTTTCTAAAATCAACATGGAATATTATAGGTGGAATAAATTGAGTAACATGAAAAACATAAAAAAATCAACATATAACTGAAAACCATCCAAAAATAACATATTGATAGGCCCATAAACCAAACACCACAAATGACACCAAAATCCTATATCAAAAATCCCCACTATATATTCTCAAATTTATATCTATCTTATTCTAAAATAGCCTTCAAAATTCTAAACCCCACTTCTATATCCAATTTATAAATCATATTCCAACATTTTTAATGCATCCAAACCATGAAATCATTTTTCTATTGGAAATTATGTTTTAAAGAAATTAATTTTCAACTATAAAATCTACTCATTCTATACAAAACTGATCCAAAACAGATTTCACAAAAAATTCAATGAATAGGGAACTAGTTACCATGCATAACCCAACCACTTGGTATTGTAGACCATTCCCATTGAATTCACCATCAAATAGTAGTACCTTGAACAAGTAATATGAAAACCAAATGGGTCAGTAATATACATAATCCCATCACATATCATTAGTTCACCTATATTTTCATCCCATATCCACACACCAAAAAACGAAAAAAAATTCACAAATCTTAGATTACCCCTAGATAATCAATGCTCGGGATGATTATGTGTTCAGGAATCTCTTCCAATACACACCTCCAATGTTAAAATTGACTTAATCTAAAACTATTTGATACCCCAAAAAATTTTCTATTATGATTCATTTAAATAATAAATTAGTATGGAATGCGATCTGAGATGGCACCCGACCCAGCCTGAGAAAAAGCCAGAAAGATATTCATGCTCCTCTTGAGATGGAAACTAGTTCCATGTGTCAAGGATTATCAATATTGGAATGATTGTTCCCAATAAAAAAACAAAAATAAATAAACTAAATATTGATCATGATAAAAACATTAATTTCTATGAATAGATAAATATATAAACTCATCCAAATATAACAAAATATAAACAATATGTGAGATAAAAAATAAACCAAAACCAAACAATAAACTAAAAAGCTATCCAGGTTCCCTCTTGGTAACCACCAACAATAATAATGTACTTCTATAAAGTCAAAGATATACAAAAACTTAAATCCTAACAAACATTTCACGTATACCGATGTCGAGTATAACAAGTAAGGTGTGATAATAAACATCATGGTTGGTAGGAACTGATATGTCCATCCATTTCATTTACCAAATTAGTCTATAAATGATATTTCAATATATATATATAATTATAATATGATTTTTTATCAATTTAAATAACCAAACAGAGCATTCCACTTTCAAAATAGTTTATATTTCAAATCCTAGTTTGTTAAAACAAAACCCAAATAGGATTCCATGGTAGGTGATAAAGATCTATGCTAAGATTAAAATAAAATTCATAAGATGAAATAATATATAAGGGATAAAAAAGATGGTGAATTAAATGTATGAAAAATCATACAAATATGTAATGATAGTCATTTTCAAAATATCTATAGTAGAAATCCAGGGATTTACTTGGTTCAGAATCACCCGTTGGCGCATGGTGAAGGTCCATTGTCAATAACTGACCTGGATGCTCTAAACTATCCTTGCCAGTGCCACATCCCACCTGGAATCTCAAAAAATTGAGGGGGTACTAGACCATCTAATTGGGAGCAATAAAAATCCACCCCTAAACCCTATAGATTATTCCTAGGAAACCTATGATAATAGTACATGGAGAATAAGAATGTAATCACACACCTGGAATGAAAAAATAACCCACTAATGACACCATTCATGCATATCCCAAAATCCAATACCAACTATGTGATTATCCTATCATTAGAGGGACTATAATAAGGTCTCTCATTACATGCAATCCAACAAAAACATGTCCCAACCATGCCTTCACATCAATTGAGTTTCAAAATTTCTTTCAAAAAAATCACTATTAATAGGTTGGACATAACATTTAAAAAATATCATTTCAAAAACCATTTTGAATAGCCTAATAGATAATATAATTTTTTTAAAAAATTTACAAATGATTTTTCATTAATAATTAGTTTCCAAACCACATTCCACGGTGCCAAATAGTCCATGAATAAGGAATCACATTTTGAACCACCCATGAATTCATTTACAACCATGAATCCATATTGGAGGACAAGGTGTGTTTTAGAGGAACAATTTCAATGAGATAAGGATATATAAGGTGAGAAAAGAAATGGAATAATGATTTGAAATAAATATTCAAGAGGGTTATTTTCTAAAGGATAAATTTATAATTTGTGCGCACATACATATTTGAACCCCATGCATATAAATTTCTTCCCACATCTGATGTCACACTTTAATCATCACATAATTAAAAAAAAGATACAATCTAAGAATAAAAAGAACCATGAAACAATGTTTTTACACATAATCATGAATAAAAAAAGTTCCACCAAATCCACACACTTAATCCTATTCATAATGAATACCAAAATTTCCAAAACATAAACAAAGATAGACACACCCTGATTTACTCAATTTCATTCATAGATTCTATACGAAATGTCATCAATTACCTTCCACACATATACTTATATGGATAATTTAGATTTGCAATCTATATCCCCATTTTCATAATAATTACAACATAAAAGTCCCACAATTATCCTCAAAAACAAAAAACAAACTATATAAACACAATTAAATATTAACTAGGAATGATATAGAATAACATAAAATGATCTAAAAGAAATAAATGGAAACCGCTACCTTAGTGATGTATGGATATAATAAAACTCTTAAAGAGGGAGGAACATATCCCGAGATATGATACACATGACCTAACATTAACGAAACACAATATACCCATCAACCCTAGCCTCTATGGTTTGGTTAAGAGATATACAACACAAGAAAACACAGGGAACAGATATAAATAAGGAATAATATTGAGAAGAATACATATAGAAGGATAAATCCACTAAAAACATGACGGTAAATCACCCAAATCACTACGGAGGAGGGGAGTAATCTACCCAAGGTTCCCCAAGGGCTACATTAATGATAAAAAGATAAGAAGAGGGGAATTTTGGGTTAAATAAAATATGGGTTAGTGGGTAATTTCAACTTTCTAAGGTCCATGAAAACTCCCATGGTTCGTCGACATGGTTTAGAAAACCGTGTGCAAACATTGTGTATCCTAATTTAGAGAATTTGAGCACATGAATGCATGCACATGTTTTGGGAAACATTGTGCCAACTATTTGAAATGGGTCTATAAAATTACATAGCTTCCCTAAATTCTCCCCTCATAGTTTCTACAAAATGTGTTCATTCCATGTGGCTTTTCCTTGACACCACCCATAGGCCAGACATTTTGTATTGGTGCCCCTATGGGTCGGTACAAACCAATTGTAACTATGAACATGGAAAAGTCCAAACTGATACATCTGTAGAATGAAAAATATCACTTAGAACTCAAGCCGATTCAGAACTAGAAGATCTAAGACCATGAAAAATGTAAAATTAAATTAAACTGGTCGTTAGTGTGTGTCACAAACTAAACACATCATATCAAATCCCCACACAAATATAAGACCATGCGTCCCCCAATACCACTCAAAAAAAATCCAATGAATCCCAAGGAAACACAACAAAACAACCACAAAAAATAAGAAATCATCTGAGATTCCAAAATTTATAATTATTATTTCATAATTTAATATATTTATTTGTAATGGTAATTTTCATAGAAACATGATTTCTATAGGGAATTAATATATATGAAATATATTAAATCATAAATTTTTGATTGATTGTGAGAACAGAAAATATTTCCTCAAGGGACTCATGGAATATTACATAGAGTTAAGGCTCATAATATCCATTATATATATTAATGGGAACATATGTCATAAATACATAAATAAAAAATTCTATGTTTAAAAAACATGTAATATTTTCACATTTAAAATTAAATTTTTTTAGTCTAATTTAATATCTTATAATGGTGACCATTATTATCCATACAAATAAATTAAAAATAATACATTCCCCGGAAATATAATTTATCAATGATGATATAAGGATATAGTACCGAAATGAATATTTAATAACTTTTTATAAAAAACATGATGAGGAATATAATTTCATGAAACTGAAACATTACAAGGAATACCTAGATCAACCTAAAACTCATGATGTGTTATTAAGATGATTCTTAACACACAACAAATAGAAACCAAAAATATTGTAAAAATTCACATGAAGAGTAATATAACGAATCAAAGGGTAATTGAGAAAAACTGACCTTGGATCTCCAAAAATATTCCACTATAACCAAATGATCAATGTGAGGGAAGATAGTCCAGAATGCCTCTCAAATCACTTATGGGTCAACCAAAAATTGAGAGGAAATGTGTTTTAAAGAGAGAATAGTTAGCAAAACCCCTTTATATAGGTTTCAAATCAACACATATATAGACTAAGTTATACATTTACATAAAAAATTCGATAGTTTACATTGTTGACAAGCCATAAGAACATGATTTAGGTCATGAATAAAATTTCCATTGAAAAATATTGTGCATTTGGATGGAATTATCTTACAATGTAAATATTATTTTTCGGATGTAATCTTATTTCATGATTTCCACATAACCACATAAAATTCCCAAAAATCAAACAATCCAAAAAATAAATATTGAGGTTGTAAATTGTTCTTTTATGATGTAAATGTTCATAATACAACAGTATTAAAGCTCTAACACCTCCAAACACTCTAGGTCATCTTCCAAAAAATTTCCAACCACAAAACCGTAAATAAAAAATGATTTGAAAGTAAAAAATATTATATAATATAAGAAATTTAAATGTTTATTCTCAATGAAATAATTAATCACCGACATATTAAACCTATCTAAATATAATAAGAACATACATAATTCTATATTCTATATTATATCCATATCTATACATATAACCTATAAAACCAAGTCTACAGACCCCCAATATATTGGGGGTCTCTGAACTAATCATATAAGGATTCCAAAATAAATCTATGTAATATCTATCACCATGAATCCATTATTTGTAACATTAAACATAACCATTTTAGTATTCCATTTACAAAAGAAAAACATTAATGAATATTTCTATTGGTTTTTTTAAAATACATTCAATATATAATGTTATAATAATTTGAATATAACCTAGAATAATGAGTAGTAAAAAATAATGAAAATAACTATATCTAATAGATAAAATGGTGTTAATATAAACAATGGTATAAAAGGAATCCCAGACAATAATATTCTATCCAGTTGTACATGGGAAAAATTCTACAAGATATAAAAATTGAGTATATTATCATGATAAATATATGAATCTGTCATACAATAGAAATTTGGTCTCTAGTATATGGGAATAAATAACTACGACAAAAATGTACACTAATTCATCAAGGGAATCAAACTATACTAGGTCCTATTGTAGTTTTTATGTATTAGTAAACTCATTTTGGTGATATTTGGAAGTATAGGGAGAGGTCCTAACAATATAGTTCTTAGAATTGTTCTAGTTGTCATTATTTGATCCTATCATTATTCCTCGGGATGTGATTTTGATTTATTGTCTCGTTCCGAGAAAAATTCATAAGTAGTACTAATAGTAAGTTAATTTCCTTGAACATTGAAGTTAGATCATGTTTATGTGGAATACATATTGATTTTTCCATTAAATTTCATGTGCTTTATCTTTATGTGGGTGGAAAATGTTAATGCTTGGGTGAATTTTTGACACTCGATTTTTTTTGTTTTGGATTAGGATCTAGATCAATAGGAGTCTCGGTCATTATGTTGGGTTCTAGGTGTAATGGGAATTGAGTATTGATGTTTTAACATGTCTATATTTTTACACGTTTTTTCCCCTTGGATCATTTGGTAATTTATGGAGAAATTTTGAAAAATTTAGCATGGCAGAACCCTACGCCTGGTTTGATAAACACATTGGGTGAACCTAGGTAACTATGATGTAGGTTCAAAACCTACTGCACATTTAGCACATGATTGTGCAGTCGATCCTAGGTAGTCATGTGGTCGATCCCGCCTAGGGAAGTGGCTATAGAATGGTTGGTGCACAATTTTGTAAAATGTGTGGCCTAAGCATGTGCCTTTCCTAGAAATAAAATTTTGTGGTTATATATGTTTACCCCTTTAGGGTTTCTAATGCAGATCACTCTTATCCACCACCATGAATCACTTTTGAACCATGGAGGAATCTCCCCTATTAATCAATCCTCCGACCCACTTCTAATGTTATTTTACGTAGAAATCATCATGGGTTTGGTTGTATATCTCATGATAAACCCCACCACTCTTATCCCACTTCCTTCCCCTCTCACTCCTTCTTGGGTTTATCTTCTCCCATGTCCATATCAACCTATGGCTAGGTTTTACCAAGGATTATGTTGGGGGTTTCTTTCATTTTGGGTTTTTCTACATATTCAATGGCTTTGGAACCCAATTAGAGTGATTTCAATCATGCCTTGTCGTTCCTCCTTAGTATCGAGGTAGTTTTTATGATGAACATTAATTATAAATTTAAGAATCATTATATTCATTATTCATTCACCTCCAATGATTTATAAATATATATTTATGAGTCCTTATTTTTTATTTGGTGTGAAAAGTCGTGTTTTATTCCTTGGTTTATGATAAATTGAATAATTGTCTTAAATAACACACACCATGTTTTCAACTAAATTCTCATTTGGTATTTAAAGGTAATTCATGATGTAAAAATCCTGTTTGGGTTTTATAAATATATTGGTCTTATGTAAAATTATGGATTTAGTGCCTTATATGGGGTTCCCAAGTGGTTTTTGGTTTTATGATGAAATGAGGAATGAATTTAAGGTGTTTTGGCATGAGTTTCTGATGAATAAACCATTTTTAAATATTATAAGAAATGGTTTTACATGAAAGTGTAGTGTGAATGTTTTAAGCATATTGTATAATTGATTCTGAAATGTAAGTAGTGTGATGACACGGCATTATAAAAAGTGAATTCTTTTAAATTGATAAACGGTTGTTTCTGAATTACTTAATGGCATGTTTGGAATCTTTGTGGAAATGATGAAACTCTTTTTAAAAAAACCTCAATTGGATGTTTTTAATGGATTTTCTATATATAATACATGTGATTTCATCAATGCTGAATCCTTCAGATCCATTTTCATATTTACACAATTGGGACTCTTTGTGTTCTATTAATTTTATGGAATGAGACGAGTCCTTGAGGTGACTCGATTTGAGGCCTATTATTGGACTGTGATAATTGTATGCTTATGATTGGATGCTCAGCTACAATCGGATGGAAAACCCCTTCATACATACAACAAGGGAACCTATCATAGAGCGACAATTTTCTAAGAACGATTGTTGTACGTGATTTGTTACACAATAGCTAGTGGCCCATAGTTGGTGGATATATTTTGGATTATTGGTAAGGGATTTTCAATTCTATCTGTCATGAATTATTGTGGAAGAGAGTGTTATGGAGTTTTGGATTTTGTCATGTGTGGCATGCAATTGGGGATTAACTCTCATGTACTAATATGTTCAGGATTATTCTAGATCTCATGGGTTCACCAATGTCCATTGGACCTTGGTTTCATGTAGTGATGATTGAGATACTGGTATTATGACATCCATTATCCTTTATGTGTGATTATAGTATTTCATTCATCTGTATTTTTTTGGAAAATAATGATTTAGTTTACAAATGGTATATGAAAATAGTTTTAAAATAAAATATAGTTTTAACCACTTTTGTGAAAGTATAAAATATATGAATAACATTCCCCCTGAAATGTAGTGGGTATCACAAATGGAATGAACTTGGTTTTGTGAAAGAATAATAGCAATGGGGTGAACTTTTTTAAAGTAAAATTTGTAGAAAATCATACATTTTATACTTTTGTTCAAACTTATAATAGGTATTTCTTTTATTTTAAACAATGTTCCATGGGAATACATAATTGGGATAGCCTAATGAGTATTAATACTCAATATTATAGTTCCTTTTTTCTTTTATCCCCTATATAGGATTCAACAGAAGTTTAGTCACCTCGAGTGATGGTTGATCATGTGTTATAGTGTGACCTGTATGGTCATATGGAGTTGGTGTAGTCTTCTAATCTAGTTGGCGGTGTTGTGTGGTTCAGTTGTGTTTTTAGATTCTTGTATAAATGATGTTCATGTCAGTTTCATTTATATATTTATTTACTTCTTAAAATTTCAAATGTTTAGTTCCTTTATTTATTTTTTACGAGAAATCATATCCTTGTTACAATCAATGGATACCCAACACCATTTTCTTACCCATGGTGACTTGGAATGCTTTTAGGTCCATTCCACAGATCCTCTTGGTTGACCAGTTTAGCATGTACCAGGGATGGTTTGTGACATATTTCTTTTTCATTATTTTTATCTTCATGGATTTCCAGGTTTCCCATTGTTTAGACAAAAATATTATTCTATGAATCGGTCAATAATCATCATACCTTCAAAAAAAATCTAATAATAAACTCTGATAATTGTTGAATCATCAAGTAAATTCTATACATGTTTTATTTGATCACGTATCAAAACCATTAGACTATAAAATGGATGCTATTTCTATAGGATTTTCTTTACTATGACAACATATATGTTTCCCTATCCACTACCATAGATATATGCATTAATTTCAACAATTTAGATGAATAAACCATCAATATTTGTATTTAAGTACTTATTTTAACAATACACTTTTATGTTATTCCCTTCCAACTTTTCCTAAATTTATTTTTTTATCATTCTTAAATTTGGACTAATTTTTCATTAGTAGAATAAATATTTTACATTGTAATGGGATTCATATAAATTAAATTCAGCAAGTCTTTGGAAAGGGGGTTTTAAATGTTTACATTAATATTTATCAACCTCATTTTAATTTTAGCCAAAAAAACTCTTTAGGATTACTCATATTGATTCCATGAATATAAGTTGAAACAATTTAGGAAAAAGATAATATAAATATATAATAATTATTAATATTATCGGATGGGGGATTTCAAATACCAATCACTAAAACAAGTTTCATATCCATAATTTTATCCATTATATATATATTACTATAAATGATTCGAAATGAATTATTCTATGGATCCAATATGACTTGTTCTGACCAAATGGATAAATTTACCCAATGTTAGAATATAATATGTTGGAAAATTTTATTTTCTATTAATAATGGATAGTTTTTTCACATTTTAAAGATAACTAATATATTTTTAAAATCAATCACATTTTAAAACCATAAAACTCCAGAGAATTAATTTATTGAGAATAATATTTTACTTCTTCCCCAATTAATAGATAAATTAGTTAATTATTTACAATATCATGTATCAATGTTCCAGAAAACCCACTCATTTTATACTATTAAAACATTTTGTAATTATTAATGAAAAACTACGATTCACTACCTATTTATTCATATCTATACAATGATTCAATGAAGTGTAATATATACAAGCTACATAAGTTCAACACAATTAATATCAAATCAATATTAAAATATTTTATGAATAATGGTGCTTTTATTATACTCTATCCTCCTTAATATTTTCGGGTATCATAAATAATATTCCATACATAAATCTTGTCACTCTCTCTGAATTTATGATATGTATAATTCTATATTTTATAAAAATATTATATATCACACAAATCCTGTAATGTTTACATTTTAATTTAATAAAATTTTGCTTTTAAATCATTCCATCATAAAAAAGTGGTTATCATATAAATTGTGTCTAATTTCATCTATCAAAGTCAAATTTTTCACTCAAATTTCAAACTACTTTTTAATATTAAAAAAATTTCTATTCTTGGAGATATATATATGAATTTAATAATAATACTATAATTAACCACAATATTGTGTAATCTATTATGAACCAATCCATGTCAACCTAACATGTCACCCATAATGGGCTGCCCAAGGGTGGAGATTAACAAAACCCCCAAATATGCATCTTGAATAAATAAAAAGGAGCCAATCCAATATATTAATATGTTGAAAAAAAGTGAAGATCTATGAGACTTACAAAATCAAGACAAAAAATATAATCCATAATGTAAAATTTCACGACCCCACCCTCAAATTATACTTTAATGAAGTAAGAGAGATAATGACCCATATGTGCAACCTCTAGTAGGCCCCAGTCTTGGGACGAGAACTAAGGGTATAAAAATATCTCATATTAGAATCATTACGCTCTATTTATAAAATATGATAATGATATATGAAATAAAACAACTAAAAACACAAACACATATATATAAATATAAACAAAACATCATCATACAATTGATCAAAAAAGTATCCAATACATTTAAATCTATCCAAATGAAAAGTTCCCAAAATATTCTACTAGGGAAACTCAACATGAGCACCGACCTACATTATTCATGACCAGATATGTCCCAAAATTCCATCATAATGAAAATTTGTACTTAATAAGTTCATTCCTATGATTTCATATTCACTTGTGAGAAGAGAATGTTAATGTACCAGTGAAAATACAATTGACCCAACAAGAACATTAATTGGAAAACTAAAAAAATACAAGCCTCACTAATGGTCTATCACTAAATCTTGAATCCTATGTAGTTATATAACTTCGAGATAATAATTAAAATATGTACTCTACTTATACTTCTCCATTATTTTGAATCTCAAATTCACATGTGGTAAATTTTCTATTCTCCTATCACATTAATACACATCACATCAAATATCAACTAGTCACACCTAGGCCAAAACATTACAATATATCCAAAGATACATGGGTCACCAAATTTCAACATAC
Organism: Viscum album; assembly: GCA_963277665.1. Lineage (NCBI taxonomy): Eukaryota > Viridiplantae > Streptophyta > Magnoliopsida > Santalales > Viscaceae > Viscum > Viscum album. The sequence continues at coordinate 352,492,907 of OY728134.1, read as the reverse complement.
CTAAAGACACTTGGGAATTCACATATTAACTCACCACATAAACAGGGACCCTTAGTACCATGAAAATTATGGAATCTAATACCATCCCTCCCCCCATAAACCACAAATAACTGCCACCACATATTACATAACACTCCAATATAATTATAAAATTTTTCTACTATAAAAAATTGTCCATCACTACACATTCCACATAACACCACCTAGGACGCCACTATTGAATGTGGAGTAGGGAAGAGAGAATAGTTATCCATTTGTATCACCAAAAACATAAATTTAGGATAAAAAACTAGAAACCCAGAACTGCTCATGAATACACCACTTCACCACTACTACACCACATTTCCATAATCACAACCGCTGCCAAAACTATATACACTACACCACACAACTGAAACACATCAACACTTTTAATTACACATCCAAAACATTTATTTATTTTGAAATTAAAATTTCAACATCCAAACCCATTAATTTATTCAATTCATTTTAGAAAACACCAAGAATTAATTGAAATCCCATTTTTTTCAATTACTACATTAAAAATTAATTCAAGTATTACAAGGATATAAACAATGTCAAACGACACAATAATTCAGCCATTTCCCATCAACTATGATCATCACATCATATCATTAAAACCATATCACTAAGAAACCACAACACATCATAACCATTATAGACCATAATATGAACACATTCATAATCATTAACACATAATCACAACTTCACACAATAACCCACTACACGGACACATAATCTGTCACCATTGAAAATGATCAACCTGAAATCCATTCCAACTACCCAAACCACATCATAACCCCATAAAATAAAATTATCATATTGTTGACAACATAACTACACAATAATCCAAGAAACAGAAGGCTACACATAAAAGAATTAACAAACAACCACATAACATCACTAACTCCAAAATATATTCTAGGGATTTCATCACATTATTTTGATATGTATAATTGTAATTATAATAGAATATATATTTCATTGGAAAAAAATTTATTCCCAATATATATGTTATTTATACATTTATTTTATGTGTGATCACAAAAGAATATCACAAATGTATCAAGGAATACAATCTTTTATGTAAACAAGGATCCTAAAAAATATTATTTAATGTGTTGGAATCATTAGGCCGAAACCCATTTACATCAATATAAAACCATCCAAAACAAGATATATCTCCCCCATAACCATCATCTTTAATTATAACAATTTATATTCATGTTACGCATACCATTACTATACAAAAAAAGGAATAAAAAATTAGTAAATCCCCATATATATGAAATATAATGTAAGAGAAAAAGGATCACATGCCTCGATGAAGATTTTAAAACACACGACACACTAAATGATGTACATGAAGTAGAATGAAAACCACAACCATGAATGGAAATTATATATCACATTGAACTAGACCATGGGTTATCAAAATGAATCCCAACTAACCCAAAACTGAAACCATCAATTATGTAAAGAATAATAGAATGAATAACATGATGAGAAATGGGTATTGGAGTATAACCCACCTAAGATCTCCAAAACACATCCATCAGAATCGAAGGATCAATATGAGGGAAGATGGGTTGGGAGATATCAAAAATCCACTAGGGTTCATCCCCAAAATGAGAGAAACAGTGTCCCAATGAGAGAAACTTCAGCTGAATAACAAATTTCTACATGTTGTAATTCAACAAATTCATGTATTTAACTAGATATTTACATCATACATTCCATGTTGATTGTGGGATAAAATATGTAAATAACAGATGTAGGCCTTTATTTCCTTTTCCACTAAAAAAATGGTTACTAATGATAGAATTAACTTATAATATAAATCACCTTCTTATAGAGTAATACCATTTCATTTTTTCAACTCATTTCATACAATCCCTAAGATGAAAAGAATATAAGGAGAAGACACACATTTACTATGTAAATTCCTCTTTTATGTTGTAGGTTTCCCTATTACATTATAATTATAGCACCAACTCATCCATACCCTCTATGACCTCATTGAAATAGTTTTTGACCATATATCTAGAAATGTAATGGGTTAGGAAGGAATAAACCTTTACATTAAATACTTCAAAATTGATTATAATCCTCAATAATCAGAACCAAATCAAATGAATTGAAGTGGGTTTGAATAACCAAACTATGTAATGAATCTCAAGGATATCATTATACCTATGTCACTACCACTGTCAGGACCCGTCCTGAGGGCCCGTGTCGTGACTACCCCAAGCCCGCCTTCTATGGGCCAGGGGCTGGAGACTAGCACCAAAGGCCTAAATACCGATAACTAGGAAGGCATTGGATTCATAAATGATACAAAACACTAAAGAGTACAAGAAGAAGTAAAACACCAAGTACAAAAGGGAAGTGCTGACAAGTAAATGGGCCAGAATACAAACCCAATCGAAAGTACAGCTACTACTGAAAGAAAGTACAGGAAAAAAAATAGCTGGAGGAAAGGAAGCAGCTCTTGGGTCATCCTCCTCGGATCCTACCTAAACGGTGGGTATAGATAGCACAGCTCCTGGATTGTCCACCACAGATACTACCTGAAGGATAGGTACAGATAGCCTCTATAACTCTCTCACCCGCCAAACTCCTCCAAGCTTCACCTTGTCGTGAAGTCCACCACCGGATACTATCTCGTTGTGAGGTCCACCTATGGGTACCGTCCAATCCTCGAACACTTGACCTCTGTCTGCGCTGTCCGTCGTCTGCATCCAACAAAATGAGGTGCAGGCATAGGCCATGAAGGGGAGTGTATAACGATACTCAATAGGGACTCCAAGACCCTCAAGGTATCACTAAATCCAACAAGGATACACATAATGAAGATCTCAACAGATAACCTCTACTTAAGTATATTCCTATACATATAACCAAGTTATCATGTAACCCATCTCAATCATGAGGTAACACAAAGATAACACACTCATCTCAACCAGGATTTTATTCATGATTTCAAGATAATGGATGTTTGAGAACTTCTCCTCTGTCGAGTATAGTGGGCCTACCGCATAACCAAGTGTGCCGAAATCCTCCTCTATCGAGGATAATGGGCCTGCCGCTATAACCATGCACGCCGAACTCATCCTCTGTCAAGAACAGTGTGTCTGCCGCTAGAACCAAGCGTGCAGAACTCCTTGGACTGCTATGGTAGTCCACCTGTCGAGTACTGTGGGCCTGATGCTACAACCAAGATCTTCCCACCATCGGTATGCCGCTACAATCAATTTCTCCCCCTCATAGGTTCTAGAGGTACTCCTTCTGTTGTGTACCGCGGGTCTGCCGCTACAACCAAGCGCTCCTCCGCCGTGCGTCTGCCGCTACAACCAAGTGCTCCCCTCCATAGCCTCCAGAGGTACTACTTCTGTTAAGTACCATGGGACTACCACTACTACCAAGTGATCCTCTGCCGTGGGTCTGCCACTATAACCAAAAACACCCCACTGGGCTATCTGATACACACCGAGTCGATAGATCAATAGTCGTTAAGTCTCACCTAGCTACTAAGTCTCTGCACTCTGCTAGCTCATCACCGGGAGGGTCTTCTCCATGAGCTATTGTTTGATACTCCAAGTATCACAATGTTACACGAAGAAGTATCTCAAAGTACCACCTTATCATATGGGTCTTAACACAATAGACAGCGCGTTAATCAGACGCTCGGTCTGTGAGTTATTAGCCTTTTCGTCCCAGGGGGTCAGCTGGTTTCATGTGCGAACCAAACAGGCCGTATCTCAACTGTACCATAAAATCTCATAGGGTATGCTCATAGGGACCCCTTCTCAACGTGATCACCAATTCTGATGACGGTTTCTCAAACGGACGTCCGGTCTGAAAGCTATCTGGTTTTCTGTTCCAGGGGCCCAGTTGGATTTCGGGTTCAATCCAACCTGGCCATTATCCAACTGCATCAGAAACTCAGGAAAAGCATGCCAAAAAAATTTTCTCATCAAGAGGAATCCAACAAAGTCGACGACACATCAATCAGACGTCTGGAGCTCAAGTTATAAGCGTTTCCGCTCCGAAGGCCCGGTTGGTTTCGTATACGAACCAACCCGGCCGAACATAAAGTTCTCCGAAACATTGAGTGTGATATAACTAAACGACCGTGTCGATCCAAGGACCACATCGCCGCTGACGGTGCATCGATCAGAGTTCTGCATCCCATGTTATGGGCGAAAGACCGTGAGAGGTCCGGTATTAGGGGGTTCGGGCCCGGTCCGACCCGGCCCGCTACCCCCTGGGTCGGCCCGAATAGGGTCGACCAGACCCGGGTCCGGGTCCGGCCCTCTAGGGCGCGGCCCTGCCCGGATGGTGAGGCCTGGCCCGGCCTGGGCACGAGACAGCCTGGCGGTCCGGCTGGGCGGCTCGGCCCGGCGCGCTGGTGCTGCCCTGGAGGCTTCGCCATTACGGCCGAGCGAAGAGGGGGGGGGGGGGGGTTCTGCCCCCCCCCCCCTCATAGAGAACCCACGACCCCCATATGGGGGGGCCGCACCTGCTAGCCAACCAGGGGTTATGAAGCCCCGGTTTTCCCATGACCGGTCGGCCCGCTCTGGCCAACCGGCTGCTGCCACCATGGGACCGGTGTAGGCCGGTCCCCCTGCTCCAATGCCGGTGGCCCGGAACCTACCGCCGTACTCCCCACTCTACTGCGGCCTATGCCGCGGCCTTGGTCCGTCCGGCGCCATGCGATGGTGCCACGCCCCTCAGCCGGGGCCCCGCTTCGACCGCGGCGCTTTTGTATGTCTCCGGAATGGCGCGACGGTTCCGCGTCTTTGGATCATCTTCAATGGCACGGCGCAACGACACTGCTTCTCCCCCTTTCTTTAATATTTTGCATGGTGCTTCGACACCGCGTTTCCATGTTCGTGCCACAAACAACATCAAACAACCAAAGGGGAGAGGAGGGTCGGCTATGTTCGTGCGGTCCGATCCCCTCCCGTTATTGCGGTATCAGGCGGCTCCAATTGAAATGAAGAAAGGAAAAGAAAGTATTCACGAAAAAAAATTAATATAAATCTGTACGTCTTCGAATTCGATGAGAGAGGATTCATCATGGAATTAACCATCGCGGAAGAAGGCGTCTTGGATGGAGGATCGTCGCGTCATGGAGAAAGGATTCGTCGGCGTAGCATCATCGATCTCCCATGATCTGGTGTTCCTCGTGTTCTTCACATTCTTCGCGTTCTTGGCGTTCTTCGTCGAAGAAGAAGGATTTTCTCAAAATCCTCTCCATGCAACAAGTTCCAACCCAACTAAAATATGTGTTGTCTTATTTTATTAACACTCAAACCAACTCATTTTAATTCAAAAATAAAAGAAACGATCAATTAATTTATGAGTTTAAAACTGCCCAATTAATGAGATGTTTAATATCCAGATTAAACGCAAGAGTTTACTTCATTAAAAAGGGGGAGCAGGTGTATTACTTAAGATGTAAATAAACTGTGGGGCTCATATGGGACCCACCTCACAAATAAACTACCAAGTGGGTAGGATATTGTGGGTCTGACATCATCCACTAAACATAGGTTATGTGACTTAAAATACAATAAATTGGTCACACCATTTTATTTTATTCATTTACTTAACCCGAAAAAAAAATTTAAAACCACACTGGAGAAAACGCAACTCCAAAAAAGGTGTTTCTAAGCAAATATCGGCGCTGCGATTCCATCGGTGCCTTCAGAATTCGATTCCAAGCACCGGTTCAAAATTTAGAAAAACTCGCTCATTCATTCACTAAATGTACCTAAGATAAACTTCGGAAAAAGATTCCAGGCACACCGGGCCTCAGAATGAGGTGCTGTCAGAAACTGTGTTCTTGTAAAATCTCAAAGAAAATTAAAAAAAAATTCCTTGAAACTTCCGGGTCTTTACATTACTCCCACCTCAGGGATTTACGTCCCTGTAAAGCATTAACACAAACTATGGATACAAAAACGGTAGTGAGAATGCATCTGAGCCTTCTGCTCCCATGTGATCACCTGGAGGTTCCCGTAGTGCCAGTGAAAGCGCACCCAAGGAATTGCCCATCCTCGTAGGATCCACTCCTGTCGTTCCTCGATCCAAACTGGTACCTCCGTGAGGGTCACCCCATCGCCCATGTCCAGCTACTCTTGGTCAATGAAATGTGAAGGGTCGAGCTCTTATCTCCTCAGTTGACATACATGGATGTCGCCGTGCACCTGGTGCAACTGAGGTGGGTGGGTCAAGCGGTAAACCACCCCGCCTACCCTGCTGAGGACCTTGAAAGGTCCATTGAACCTCATAGATAACTTGTCACCTCGGCCACATATCTGTAACTCACGTTGAGGTGAGACCCGTAGGGAAATGTGGTCGCCATCCTCGAACTCTAGTGGTCTCCACCCCCTATCAGCACAGAAATTTTTCCGGCTCTGAGCTGTCCTCATCCGCTCTTGGAAGACTTGGACCTTTCTGGTCCTACAATAGTTGCTGATATTTATTCTTTGTTGATAAGAGAAATCTGGTCTCATCCCCTGGATGAACCACTTTCTTCGCCTAAAACAGTCAATCCAGACATGGATGATACTAACCCATACCATGGATGACGTCGTAAGGCCTCGACGCTACTAACAAGAGATCCAACCATTACTCTCACCTCCAAGGGTTGAGTCACACTGTCAGCATCAGTGTGTGGTCACTGGGCCTCCTCCAGTACGTATCTCAATGTGAGGGTCAAGTCAACGATTTTTAAACTGGAACCTCTTAGTAACAACATAAAGAGAGGACATGAAGGTAAACGCCACAAGAAAGGTGTCTTTTATTACTGCAGCTCAAAGTAAAAAGACACAAAGCGTCTACAAACAAACATCAACAAAGATAGAATCAACATGAACAAATGCCTCCAGGTCCAGAGCTAGTCCTACTCATATCCATCTGCTCCCAGAGATCCCTGATCGTAGGCCCCAGCTGCCTGAAGCTGAGCTCTCCCATGTCCACCTATTCCCTACGGTCGGGGTGGAACTCCTGGTGGTGGTGGTGGAAGAGCCTCAAAGCATCCCCCACCACCTGCTGCTCAGCCATCTCTTCTACCTCGTCTGCCTGCTCCCTGCGGTCCACCACGGTCGGCCCTTTGCCCTACCAGGGTGGTCCCTCAACCATCTGATAGTCATCTGTATGGTCGGTCGGACAGTCGCGAGCCATGTGACCAACCCTGCCACAGGTGTAACACTGTTTGCTCATGGTAAGTCGTTGTCCACCTCAGGTGCCTCGCACAAAAGATCCTATGTCATTCGCTCGACCACTTGTATGTCTAGTCCTCTTGGACCCCTCCGTCATCTGTCTACTGCCCACTGTAGAAGAATCTGTCGCATGCTGGCTAGTGGTGGGTCCTCCTGCTGGAGACTGCTCAGGAAAGAAAAATCTCCACTAAGAGGCCTCGCTCCAACACCCCTGTCTATGTCAGAATGCTGTGAGAAACAACTGAAGCTCTGATCTCTCACCTGAGCCTATGATCGAAGGTTCGGGCCCTCAATAGTGGGTCTCATACCATTTCTGTCAAATAGCTCGAGAGATCGGTAATCCTCGTCGCGTACGGGGCTACTGTCATGCTACCCTGCGGCACCTGTAGTAGCTCCTGGACGCGCACCGCACGGAGGGTGGCCGGGATGAACTATGAGCAGAAAAGGATCTCAAAGTCCGTCCAAAGGAGAGATGCCTCATCGTGCACCTGTAGAATCAAGCTCTGCCATCTGTCTGATGCCACATGCAGGAGGCTCGCTGTGAGGATCACCATGAGTTCAGCCGGTGACCCCACTAACCTGAGAACTCGCACAACTGCCTCCAGCCATGCCTCGGCCACCTAAGGGCCCCTCTCCCCATGGAACCTAGGCAGTCTCTGACATTGAAACTCGTTTAGTGCACTAAGGAGACGTGCGCCATCAGCGGCTAGGGCAGGTAGCATCTGTGGCTCAGCGGGTAGAGGTACCACCTGTGCCTCTGCTGTCAAAAGGCCATGTACCGAGGCCTCATCGCTTGGTGGGCTATCATCATGCACAACTCTTGGAACCCTAGCTGGCTGCCGTCATGGGGTCATCCTGAAAAGAAATAGGTGCGCCATAGTTAAATAGTATACCTGTTAAGCTGACACAATGTAATCACAAAGAAAACTAGAAACACACATGAAATCAATGTTTTCATGCATTAAGTCAGAAATCAGAAGTCAGGGTCTTGATGTATGGATACGTCGGCCACCACACCAACACTGGACTCCCTGGACTGATAGCCACACTCAATACTCTTAACACTATTGCTTCACATAGAAAATGATCAGATTCCTGATTTCTGTGGTAGAACCAAACTCTGCTGATACCAATTTGTCACGACCCGTCCTCGGGGCCCATTCCGTGACTACCCCAAGCTCGCCTTCCATAGGCCAGGGGCTGGCGACTAGCACGAAAGGCGTAAATCCCAATAACTGGGAAGGCATTGCCTTTATAAAAGTAACAAATCACAACAGAATACATGCGGAAGTAAAACACCAAGTACAAAAGGGAAGTGCGGAAAAGTAAATGGGCCAGAATACCAACCCAATAGAAAGTTCAACTACAACTGAAAGAATGTATAGCAAAAAAACAGTTGGAAGAAAGGAAGTAGCACCTGGGTCATCCTCCTCGGATCCTACCTGAAGGGTATGTACAGATACCGCAGCTCTTGGATCTTCCACCATGGATCCTACCTAAAGGGTAGGTACAGATAGCATCTACAACGCTCTCACCCATCAACCCCCTCCGAGCGTCACCTCTTCGTGAATTCCACCACCGGATACTATCTCATCATGAGGTCCACCTATAGGTACCATCTAGTCCTTGATCACTCGGCCTCTGTCAGCGATGTCCGTCATCTTTAACCAACACAATGAGGTGCGGGCATAGCCCATGCAGGGGTGAGTATAAAGATACCTAGTAGGGACCCCGAGACCCTCAATGTCTCACTAAATCCAACAATCATAAGAATAAAGAAGATCTCAACATATAACCTCTACTTAGGTATATGCCCATACATATACCCAAGTTATCAAGTAACCCATCTCAATCATGAGGTAACACAAAGATCACCGACTCAGCTCAACCAGGATTTTATTAATGATGTCAAGACCACGACTGATGGTGAACTACTCCTCTGTCGAGTATAGTGGGCATGCCACTACAACCAAGCACACCGAACCCCTCCTCTGTCGAGCACAGTGGGGCTTCCGCTACAACCAAGCGCGTCGAACTCCTCCTATGTCGAGCATAGTGGGTCTGCCCCTGCAACCATGCACCTTGAACTCCTTGGACTGCTGTGGTACTCTACCTGTCGAGTACTATTGGCATGCGGCTACAACCAGGCTCTTCCCACCATGGTTCTTCTGCTACAACCAAGAACTCCCCCTCATAGGTTCTTGAGGTACTCCTTCTGTTGAGTACCGCGGGTCTGCCTCTATAACGAAGCGCTCCTCTACCGTGGGTCTGCCGCTACAACCAAGCGCTACCCCTCATAGCCTCTACAGGTACTCCTTCTATTGAGTACCGCGGGTCTGCCGCTACTACCATGCACTCCTCCACCATGGGTCTGCCACTTCAACCAAGCACTCCCCACTGGGCTTTCTGAAACACACCGAGATGATAGATCAGCAGTCTTCAGGTCTCAGCCAGCTACTAGGTCTCTGCACTCTGCTTGATCGTTACCGAGAGGGTCCGATCTACGAGCTACTGGTCTATACACCATGTATCACAAAGTTCCACAAAGAAGTATCTCAATGTACCGCTTCGTCATAGGGGTCTAAACAGAATAGATTGCGCGTCAATCAGAAGACCAGTCTGTGAGTTATTAGCCTTTTTGTCCGAGGGGCCCGGTTGGTTTCGTGTGCGAACCAACCCGGACATATCTCTACTGTACACTAAACTCTCATAGGGTATTCTCATAGGGACCCTTACGCAACTTGATCACCAACGCCACTGATGGTTCGTCAAACGGACGTCCGGTCTGAAATCTATCATCTTTTCCGTTCTAGGGGCCCGGTTGGATTTCAGGTTCAATCCAACCCGGCCATTATCCAACTGCATCAGAAACTCAGGAGAAGCATGCCAAAAGTTTCGTCTCATCAAGAGGAATCCAACAAAGTAGATGGCATGTCAATCAGTCGTTTAGAGCTCAAGTAATAAGCATTTCCACTCTAAGTTCCCTGTTGATTTCGTTTACGAACCAACCCGGCCGAACCCAAAGTACTCCAAAACCATGAGTGTGATATACCGAAACGAACGTCTCCATCCAAGGATCGCATCTCCACTGACGGTGCATCGATGGGAGGTCCACATCCCATGTTATGGGCAAAGGACCATGAGAGGTCCGGTATTAGGGGGTTCGGGCCCGGTACGACCCAGCCCGGTACTGCCTGGGTCGGCCCGAACCGGGTCGACCCGACCCGGGTCTGGATTCGGCCCACTAGGGCGCGGCCCTGCCCGGTTGGCGCGGTCTGGCCCAGCCTGGCGGTCCGGCCTGTCGGCTCGGCCCGACGCGCTAGCACTGGCCAGGTGGCTAGGTGGCCAGGTGGGTCGGCCGTTACGGCCTAGCGAAGAAGGGGGGGGGGGGGCTGCACCCTAGTGTAGAGAACCTGCGACCCCGATGTGGGGGGCCGCCCCTGCTGGCCGACCGGGGGGTTTTCCCCTGACCGGACGGCCCGCTCGAGCCGGCCGGCTGCTGCCGCCATGGGACCGGTGCTGGACGCCCCCCCCCCCCCCTCTGCCGCGGCCCCACTCCGGCCGCGGTGCTTTTGTAGTTCTCCGGCGTTGCGTGACGACGCCGCGTCTTTGGTTCATCTTCAACGGCGCGGCCGGACGACACCGCTTCTACCCCTTTCTTTAACATTTCGCGTGGTGCTTCGGCACCACATTTCCTTGTTCGTGCCACAAACAACATCCAACAACCAAAGGGGAGAGGAGGGTCGGTAGTGTTCGTGCGGTCCGACCCCCTCCCATTATTGATGTATCTGGCGACTCCAATAGAAATGAAGAAAGGCAACGAAGGAATTCACGAACAACAATTAATATAAATCCCTACCTCGTCAAATTCTATGAGCGACGATTCATCGGGGAAATAACCATCATGGAAGAAGGCGTCGCGGATGGAGGATCATCGCGTCGTGGAGAAAGGATTTGTCGGCGTCACGTCATCGGTCTCCGAGGAACCGGCATTCCACGCGTTCTTCGCGTTCTTGACGTTCTTCGTATTCTTTATCGAAGAAGAAGACTTTTCTCCAAATCCTCTCCACGCAACAAGTTCCAACCCAAATAAAATAAGTGTTGTCTTATTTTATTTACACTCAAACCAACTCTTTGAAATTCAAAAAGAAAATAAACGATCAATTAATTGAGGAGTTTAAAACCGCCCAATTAATGAGATGTTTAATATCCAGATTAAACGCAAGAGTTGACGTCATTAAAAACGGGGGTGCAGGTGCGTTACTTAAGAAGAAAAGAAACGGTGGGGCTCGTGTAGGCCCCACCTCACAAATATCCTACCAAGTGGGTAGGATATTGTGGGTCCCACATCATCCACTTAACATTGTTTAACCGACTTAAAATAAAATAAATTGGTTGAAACATTTTATTTTATTAATTTACTTAACCCGAAAAAAAAATTTAAAAACCACACCCAAGAAAACGCAACTCCGATAATGGTGTTTCTAAGAAAATATCGGTGCTGCGATTCAATCAGTGCCTTTATAATTAGATTCCGAGCACTGGTTCAACAGCTAGAGAAACATGCTCATTAATTCACTGAACGTACTCGAGATAAAATTCGGAAAAAGATTCTGGGCACACCGTTCCTCAGAATCAGGTGTCGTCTGAAACTGCGTTCTTGTAAAATCCCAATGAAAATTAGGGAAAAAAATTCCTTGAAATTTTCGGGTCTTTACAGCCACCATCCAATCAATTTGAACCAATATCCAATGAAAACTCCCTACATAACTACATCACCACATATCATTAGGAACAACACCACATCATCCATCACCATCCATAGTCTCCCCATTTTCAACACAACCATCTCATCCTACTCACATCCAAAACCAACAACAGCCCCAACCAACACACACCACTCACCTATGAACATATATCATGGAATATCATCATCTATATGGTGAAATATTCCACATTGGGAAGAGATTTCTCAATCAAATAGTTTTATTAATTACAATTTATATGAAAACCTAATTGAAATCTTATTTCCACTATTTTATGTATTGACATATTTATCAAAAATCACAATAATAAGATAAACCAGATAAGAAATAACAAAAGGATCATAACCTCAGATCCATAAAAAATTGAAGAAATAATATATTAAAAAATACATGTACCAAGAATGAATCTAAATACAAAAGATCTACATAATCTAATATAGGACACCATTATATAATAATTAATGAGCTAATGAGATTATTTTTTCATGAAACAACACATCATGATTATAATTTGTATCTACTAGTCATTCTATAAACATTACATGATCTACAATATCTATCACTCCATATTCAATAATTTGGGAGTCCTAGTGAATATTATGAGGATTCTATAATCCATGGAATATATTTTTTATTTTTCATAGCCATGGTGGAAGAACCAAAAGATATGCCAACACAAGAACACAATATAACTCCTCAAATTTCCGAACGAACCACGAAAATAACATACAACTCCAACTAAACTTCCACCAACCACATCTATGGGATACTCTCAATATCATGTGGCGTCTATATTATAAATCTGGAGCCCTCATCCATTGATATGAAAGTCACTTCTAATGGTCCAAAACTACCCTCATCCTCTATTGAACAAACAAGATACTCTCAGTCGTGCTCTGAACCACATTGGTACCATGAACCTTTGACTCTCCATCCTCTAGAAAAATATTTGTGAACATATAGATTCTCATATAATGACTAATAATTTTCCATGATAATTTATGATTGAATTAAATTATTGTATGAAATCATGAATAGATATAGGTACCATTCAATTGATCAAATAAATTTTCCGATCAAATTTTGCATCATTTCCTCTAGTTTCTAGATGATGCACTCCATATTCACATATATCTAAAGGTGGAATGTAGTGATAAGGCTCCAATATGAGATAAAATAATGCTACAATCACATATAGACTAAGAAGGTAAAATAAGGATCCCCATTATAGATGATAGTCCTCATTACCTAATGATTCCTAATAACATCCTCCAAAAAACACACCAAAACATCTATGATAATTGACTTAGAGATCACTAAGAAAATATGTCGGTATCATCATTTTTTCCAATATAACAATATTTTTTTCAATAACTCTCTAATCCTTGGTTGAATGATCGAAAGAATCTAACTATATGTTTTCATTTTTCTACATGTCAATAACCTACGACTTTAAAAAACCTCAATATATATAGTGTAATTCATTTACCCTTCAAAACTAGACATGATGCCTTAAACTATTAAGCAAACATTTTCATCCCGATCAAAAAAATGTGGACTACTCAATACATGATACATATTTGTCATTTTGTGATATAATTCTAAATGTGATCTTTGAATATCATTCCGAACTCCCTCACACATATCTGATGTAACAAAAAAAACCATGAACAACATTCATTTCTACTCATCCAATAAAAAAACCTTAGAACATAGTCACAAATATACTCTTTCTATGAGTATCTATAATGAGAATCCTCTACATGATACATAATGTATGAATCTATGGCCATTTAAAAAATTCAACCTCAACCATTACTCTCTCTAATGTGATGATTCATTCTTGTAAGCTTATCCACCCATTTGTAAGCATCAGTTTACTCGTAATAAATATTCTCAGGACTCTTTAAATAATGGATTGGAAACAACATTCCTCTTTTTCATGACGTAATAGATTTCAAAATTCAAATTATAGGTAAATCAAATCGATAATTTCTTTTTTAGAATCAGATCCCATTGAGTGGAAACATATTTTAGGATATCGTGGACTATGAAAACAATAATGTTCCCACCATTGAGGTAATTTAGAAAAAATATTACTAAAAACATGAGTTCTAACACCTCTAGATCGTGGGTATAACAGGTAACCATAATGGTGTGTTACATCCTACATTCATAAGAGATCATGAATCTATGATGAATCAACGTGCATCTCGAGACCAGTCATAATGCATAAATGAAATCCTAAAACAACACACCATCCTAAAAATTTGAATCACTAGAGAGCTAACCGACATCTCTTTTACATTTCTGAATGATACTTTCAATAGATCACTAGACACAAAATCTTCATACTTCATTGTATAAAATGTTATTAGATATGTAATATAGAAAAATTAGGCACAAATCACCGATAATTACTTCTGAGACCATGGAAAAATGCAAACCAATTCCTTTTTATTAGGTGCTTCACCAGAAAAAACTGACTCAACCTTTGATGTGTCTAGGAATACATTCTACTGTGACCAAACCTTCTCATGGAAAACCACCTCCTTCATTCAATACAGACACATGATAAAACTCTCTATGTAGGTGGTGTCAATGGACCCACAAAAAACTATGATAATCTTGACATGATCCTACATTGAAATTTTGTAAACCAAGATGCCTTTAATTATAATGATATATAAAAAGTCTATAAACTCATATATTATTAATTTCATGAGCCCCATGAACAAAACTTTTGTATTTATGAAACTATACGACGTGAATATAGTCTCACTGGGCCCATACCTACATTTGAAGGAAGTATCTTCATATTCTCATACATCAAGATCATTTAGTGATATACAATCTGGTATTAAACTATTGAAAGCTAAATATCTCCCCTAAACTAGTAATATAGATATCCAACACCCCAAAAGGGTAGTCATTCTTCATTATCAACAAATTCAACCACTACAAGTCTATACACTACCAAAGACTACTATATTCATTCTAGAAGAAAAATACAATATCACCCCATGGATACAAAAATAGGTCAAATGGAAGACCTTTTCATCCGATAATTCATATATAATCTCACCTCTCACTACACTATACACACTAATTGATAGGGAGCCACCAAAATTGGAAAAACACCTACATGATACATTATCCCAAACTTGATGTCATGTTGAGGGGGTTGGTTCATAACATTATTTGGAAGAAAAATCCAATAATTACACTATAACCATAGGAATATCCATAAACATTGCTTCTAAAAAATTCTCCACTAACTAATACAAAAGAGGCTACTCTTCAATTACACTCTTTCAAAAACATAACTCACTAGTAAAAAACAGTCGCTCTCACTGGACATCAAGCTATGATACTATCCTCTATATATATTTGATAAATAAATTCCATGAATACATGTAATGTAGTCCAAGACCTATTTTGGATTTTTTTAAATACAACATGAATAAATCTACCCTTCATTAGTGATACCCCATCATCAGTGTATATCCTTGTAACACATAAAACAACATAGAATGACCTCTAGTAAATATAGCTAACACAAGTTTCACTGATGGAATTTCCACATATGTTAGAAATTTTCATACCCAGCTATATTCAAAAATGTGTTTTATGATTAAAAATAAGTTAATGTAAACAATAGTGTTTATGAAAAACTTTTTATACCCCTATCAACCATTATTCCTTCTAGAATTATTCCACCAATGAATGCATATAACAATGACCATATCCCCTTTATATATAATGTTTTTCTCCTAGGGTGTGTTATGGACTAGATCCTCATTTATTGTGACCATAATGAGGCTTCTAACTACCAACTCTGCCAGCTCTTAGCAACTGAACAAGCACTAGTGATTCCTATAGCAGAAACATCAATGGAGGAAACTAAAACTACTATAGAAAAGGGGCTTGAATACCCATCAGAAACAATCATCCCTAATTGTTCAGTCACTATTCCTTGTAGTGAACATGAACTCCATAAACAAAGAAATAAAATATAAAACCCCCATAAGGTGATCTATATCCACCTCCCCTAGAAGAGTATTAATAGATCATCCGCCTTTGGTTCCCTCTAGTTGGAACCCTAAATACCTAAATGTAAACAACCAAATTCATGATGTACTACTCTACAAGATTCCCCTTTTCCACTCATTCAACTCTAATATCCCAATGTAACAATATTCTCAATAACCTACACATTCTTTTGTATCTATATATATACATAGAAAGCCTAAACTAGGTGATAGAATACCTGATCAATATGAAAAATTCCTTATCCTGACTTCATACTATGGAGAACTAATCTGTAAAAATATATATACCAATGAACATGTCATCCTTAAACTTGAAAAAAAATCCCATACTCTATATTTTCAATTTTAAAAGAAGATATGATCATGTTTTATTGTTTTGAGCACTGTTGATAAATGGAACTCTGAATTGAAATCCTTTAGAATGACCAACCAATAATCATATACCTTCTAATGAAGACTATGAAATAATGTTTAGTATAGATAGATAACTACTTGTAATTAAATAACTACCGATTAAACATAGAACTAATTTCATGCTCTAATGAGATATAAAGTGATCTAATGTTCATATGACTAGAATATCGTCTTTAAATCAGAGGCACTACCCACGTATTTCCCCAAATGCTTCCACTAAGATTCATGGAATGCAATATTCCATGACTTATACTCTTGTGTCAGATCGATCCAATGATGATCAAAAATATAATCCTACTAAAACTCAATTACCTAAGAAACTCAAGGATGAAGAACAATTTCAATTTCTGAAAAGAAATGAGAACTCGTGAATCCTTTCTGCATGAAATATTATTAAAATTTTCACAATTAATTCATTTTAATATCCAATAACATCCCAAGTAAATGTTAACACAATCATTCTAGATGAATGAACCTATCATAGTACACTACCATATAATCATTTCCTCATCTCTTTTTCACTTAACTAGATTATATTCTACACACTAGAACATGGGGGGACAAAAACCCCATTCTCTAGCCAATCTCCATAGATATTTAATGCTCCAATATATGATGATACCATTTACATACAAAAACATTTAATCCTCAATATTCTTAACAATTAATGTCACTAATTAGTTCAACTAGAAAATCTAATACCTCTCATTCAGGGTCCCACTCCCACTAAATATATTATAATGCATAATATTGATAATTACATTTATGTCCAGCCTCTAATAGGACTCAAGTTGGAAAAAAGAGTCAAGGGTATAAAAATATCATATATGGGGGGATTACTACCTATATATAAAACAAAATATGTTATATTGGATAAAGAACAACACAAAAATCAATAACATATATATAAATATATATAAATATAAACCAAAAAACATACAACAATACAAAAAAACACAACTGATTATTATAAATATCTCTTATATAATGTATCAAAAATTTACATTCAACTAAAAAATCTAATACCACTCATTCAGGGCCCCAATCCCACTAAATATATTGTAATGCATAAAGAGAGATAATTACCCCTTTATCAAGCCTCTAATATGACTCATGTAAGAAAAAAGTATCATGGGTATAAAAATATCATATATGGGGGGAATTACTACCTATATATTAAAAAATAATGATATAATGGATAAAGTACAACAAAAAATTCAATAACATATATATATATATATAAATGTAAACCAAAAAACAGCCAAAAATACAAGATCTACACAACTGATTATTAAAAATATCTCTTATATAATATATCAAAAAATAATATCCCACATATGATATGTGACAACAAATCCATCCTAGGATTGCAATGTCATGATCAGTCCCAAATTTTCTCATATAAATCTGAAATATAGTTTTTTATTTGTAGGATGAGCATAACATGAATACATAGTTGGATCATATATCTAGTCTCATGTGAACACGTTAAAAGAGAATATTGGTGGTCGATTGAACAAACAATAAAACATACAAGAAACCAAACCAGTCAACAAACCAATCCAAGACTTGTGTTGGCTCAATCACCAACAAACACATCCAATATTATAATATAACATTGAGAGCATGAAAAAACAAGGTGCCTCAGTAATGATCCAAATTAATTTTCCACAATCAGGCCGCAAAATCAGGTTTCCATTATTTTTATCCCCTCTAAACACATCACACTATATTAACATCAAATAACATCTCACCTAGATACACAAGGTCCAAAACATTATTCCTCACCTTATAACATATGTGTTATCACATCACACCTCACTCGAAAAACCGTGGGTTATCACATCACATAACAAAGGATGTTGGGTATCATGTATAATTAGAACATCAACCTAATTCCCTACTCCTTCCAGACATGACCCCACAACATATCACATATCACCAAAACCCCATCGCATCACATATCTCCTAGGAACACTTCATCCATCAACCCATATCCCACTCGATGACACTGAGGTCATAACTATTAATGGATGATAATCTAATTTTGTGTAACTGGCTATCTGTATCACTGACATCCTGGATATTTGGAAAACTCCTTGAACCATAAATATCTGGAGATTTTTAAGGATATCCATCTTCAATAGGTATAGTTTAAAAATAACATAAAATAGTATATATATATAGTGAAAATGTTACCCAAACCATGAACTCCCATCAATATCACTATCATTTGCAACAAAGAATCTTTTGTAACACCCATCATCCATCCCAAATACTACCCCAACAATATCCACCACACCACTTAACCACCTCACATTACAACACTTTACATATTTCAATTTCACACCACAAATCATATATTCATCATTAGACAATATTTATTGTAAATGACCAATTAATTTATTCAATTCAACTATGAATAAACCTCATAGAATTTTCCAACCACTTCATATATATATATTATATTACAAATTATTACATGGATAACCAGGAAACATATATATCCACACCACACAATAATCCACTCATCTCCCACCAACATTCGTTATTGCGTTGCACAATCCAGACAATATCACCATAACATCATATGCATAACACAACCTTGAAACACCAAAACACAACCACCTCCACACACGTCAAATCCACAACACACTTTAAAACCAAAATGAACAAATTCCAATTATATAACCACATCACCTATATCTACATCACGATTGACAAAATCACATCTATTCTGACTATCAAGAACTATGAAAGGATTCCATATAACCTGGAACCTAACTCGGCCAGAGAAAAAGCCCGGTAGGCATTACTGGTCTTCTCTAGCTAGTGACTTGCGCCGAGCACTAAATATAATCTACATGTGAATTATTTTTCTTAATAATGAAATGAAATAAATAAAAAAAACATAGAATTCTTAAAATAATAATAAAAATCGGGAATCAAAAAATATATAAACATATTTAAATTTATAAAATTACAAGTAATAATAGAGCTACATATGTAACCTATAACCAGTCTACAACCCATTTATATATCAATGTGACCCATTTTACAGTGCCAATAACTTTATTATGCCACTTAAAGGCCATACCAATCCAGAAACATGAATCCTGCCAAATAATGAAGGTCTACCAATGCCGTGTGGAAAATGATGGATGTTAGAAGAATCAGATCAAGTCATTAGTACCAAATATTGAAAAAATATATTTTCTATAATTTTTCCACAAATATTTGTTTCAAATTAAAATAATGAAAATACGGGTTTTCCCATTTTAATTAACAAAAAAAATTAATTTTTTTTTGATATTTTTCCCATTTTAAAACCAATTCTATAAATCTATATCCCAAATAAAAAACAATACTAGGTGATAAAGGCCAATTTTCAAAATTAAAGAAACTCAATAATTAGGTATAATGCATCAGAGGAAACAACCAAGGTGCCAATGAAGTAAAATAATAACATACAGAAATGTAATAATGTGAATTTCATAAAAATCCCTTGAACCAATCCCAATATGTAATAATATCTGAATCACCTAGCTGTGTATGGTGAAGCTATATAGTCATTTACTATCCTTTGTAATATAGACTAGCCTCACCAGTGGAACATCCCGCATAGCCTCTAAACAAACCAAGGGGGCACCTATCCATCAAATCAGGGCCAAAAATAAACCATCACTCGACACCTTGACGATTCCCAAGAAACCCATTAGAATTGTAGTCGGAGAATGAGTATGTCATCTCATGTGTGGAATAAAACAATAACCCACATATTCTAATGTGCAAGCATAGAGATAAATCTGACACCATCTATGTGATAAGCCTTTAATCGTTAGTGCTACCATAGGGGTGACCATCACAAATTAAGCCACATGAAGAAGTGGGCGCCCTGACTTCAAATCACAGGATTATCAAAACCACTTCCAAAACACCATATATACCGACATGGAAATTACATTTTCAAAACCAAGTCATTTCTTAAAAAATATTAAAAAACACAACAGTGATCATAAAACATGCCCTAAATTTTCCAAGAGGCCTGTATTATTATTTATTTACTGAAAACATTTTCCAATGTGGATAATTGGAAAATAATTATGAATCACATTTAGAACCATATTTGAATTAATTAAAAACCAAGAATAAATTTTAGAAAACATGGTTATTTTTTAGGAATAATTTGAAATATATGAGGTTAAAGAAGATGATAAAGGGTGGGGAACTATTTTTTGAATTTCCGGTTCAACAAGGACATTTTATAATGGCATCCATTATCATTTGTGATCCCTCCCATATGTCTGTCTCATTAAAATATGAGTGTTCCACATCCAATTGAACAAATTATGAGAAAAAAAATTACACTAGTTCCAATTTATGACTCCCAATTAACCTTAAAAACATTATTTTAGTTAGAACCATGAATCCATATAGTGCTAACCAATCTATACCTCAAATAAAACTCTCAAAAAATTCCAAAATATAAACAATTCCAAACATAACCCAATGTAATCAATTTCATTTTTAATGACCAATGGGAAATTTTTTAAACACCTTTCACACATATACATATGGTAATAATTAGGGAAAACCATTAAACCCCATTTTCTCCCTAATTACCAAATGTAAATTTAATAATACACCCCACAAACACACCACTATGATTACAACAACACTTATAAATCAACTAGAAATTCTCAAGAATCACATGTAATGATTTGGAAAGTATGTGGATAGAAACACTTACCTAGATGATGCATGGATTATATAATACAACATGAGTGGGATGGAACTAGCCCATGAAAATATCTTCAAAACCTAATATAAAATAATCACAATCCATAGATCAACCCTTGAATTTAGTGTTTATACAATAGAAAACCAAGTCAAGAAAACCAAATAACCCCTTATAAATAAAGAGGAAGTGGGAGAAGAATAATTACTCAAGGGGGAAAACACCCAAAACATAAAGGAGAAGAACAAAAATCTAAGAGAGAGGAGAGGATGAATCCACTCAGGATCCAATGGTGAACCACAAATAAGAGGGAGATGAGTGGAGGGGATTTGGGATTAAATTATAAGATTGTAAAATGGGTAATTTTAAAATTTTATCGACCTAGGAAAAATTCATGGATTGGTTTCATGGTTTACAAAATTGTGTGTGAACTGTGTGCTCCCTTATAAAGTGAAGATGAACGTTCACATGATGACCACACTATTTGGTAAACCATTTTCCAAATGTGTGAAATTGTTTCATAAAATAAAATAGCATCCCTGGATGATTTCCACCAATTTCTCCTTACTGTGTTTAATCCATGAACCTTTTCTAAGAAACCACCCAGGAGAATAGTTGTTTTAATATGCCTAACACAGGCTCTGTAAAACCATTCTCAAATCATTTGTAGGAAAAAAACTCTAATGAATACTTTGAAACTCAAAAACATAAATTGGGAATTTGATGCGAAGCTCAATAAGGAGATCCAACACCATGAAAAGAATAAAATAAAAGAAAAAATATGGTTTCATTGTGAATATTCCTCCCAAAAAACACATTATAACCCCCATAAATTTACAAATTTGAATGAGACCCAAAGCTAAAACATGAAAAGAATGAATGCAAATAGAATCACAACCTTCATTGTGACCATTCACTCAACAAGTCACTCCCAAAAAACACTACAGGGAACCAAAATGGAAATATATAGAAAAGATATTAAGGCCACCCCACCATAAGAGATAATATGGAATAAACTAAAACTAGAATAAAGTAACCAATAACTTTGGAGGGTCTCCCCCCCATTTAATAACCAAACATAAAACCTCAACTCCAAACATCATGGGAACTTCCTAGACTAACTAAAAGTCACAAGATTCCCCGAACACACCACATGAACCAAAATTAGAAATCCTAATAGAAGCACCATGGAAAATCCCCAAAAAATTCGACCACCAACACAAGGTAAACCCCTTCAGAAGATCCTAATCGAAACAATTACCAAAAACAAAATTCATAATTTCAATAAGAAAAATCCTTCTCCAAAATGAGTGAATCATGAATTAATAACTAGACCACATAATGCTAACCAGAAAATTGTTATATAAAAAACAGAATTACTATATTAAAGGAAAATAAGACCACCATGATTTTATAATAATTGAAGGAACAGCTGAAGAATAATATAATTACAATAGGGTAACTCAAACCAAATCCACTCTGACATCATAGACTATATATGTGACAACACCCCCTCACGACCAAATGTTATTGACTGTGGAAATAGATTCACTATGGGTCCTATGGAGGGATGCCTAATGTCTTTATTATTAATCTACCCAATTATTAGGATATAATATAATTCCCCTAAGACTTTTTCTTCTAGTAGAACTACTTTTAGAGCTTCCCTAGATGACCCTCATAACCACATCATTAGATAGATGAGTTTGAATTCATGATCATTGCACACTAGAATCACACAAATGAGACTCCCAATGAATTAGAAAATGGAACCGAAAAAGGGGACTCCTTAGTAATATGTTCCTTTAGTAAAACCTTCTCACTAGATAAGTAACCTTCACAAACTCTAAGAGATACTTGAGCACTGAATTCTATAGTCTCTTCTTTGGGAACCAAATCATTTTAAAATTCCTTAATCATATACAATCCAAATAGATATTCCCCAAATGACAGTTCTCAATAAAATTATCTTAATGAATAGACATTAAGAAGATTGTATCCTTCTACTAATCCTATGACATTATCTCTAACAAAAAATAAGAAATCTAATTGAAATGGTTATCATAGGACTTCATTATCTGTTGACCATGGTAAATGTTCAAGTTCTCAGCCACATTTCTATCAATCTTTTCCCAAGGCAAGATCCCAAGGATACAAGTGGTCTCCATTATGTCCCAAGACATCCAAACATGAAATGATGTTGACGATTTCACATTTCATCGATCCAATCTTGGATCTTCAAATGAACAAATACTAACAAACACTCTAAATGATTTGCGAGTAACAAAAAACCTAAAGATGAATTTGAATTCCAAATGACAATCTAAAAACTATTATAGACCTCAATCATTGTTAAATTTAGGAAAAACCCAAGAAGGTATCTACTCCACCCCCCAATAAGAGTTTGGGTAGAGCCAACCACTGTAAAAAACTTTCTAAAATCAACATGGAATATTCTAGGTGGAATAAATTGAGTAACATGAAAAACATAAAAAAATATACATCTAACTGAAAACCATCCAAAAATAACATATTGATAGTCCCATAAACCAAACACCACACATGACACCAAAATTCTATTTCAAAAATCCCCACTATATATTCTCAAATTCAATGCCATCTTATTCTAAAATAGCCTTGAAAATTCTAAAACCCACTTCTATATCCAATTTATAAATCATATAAAGCATTTCTAAAATAAGACAAACCATGAAATCATTATTCTATTAGAAATTATATTTTAAAGACATTAATTTTAAACTCTAAAATCTACTCATTCCATACAAAACTGATCCAAAATAGAAGTCAAAAAAAATTCAATGAATAGGGAACTAGTTACCATGCATAACCCAACCACTTGTTATTGTAGACCATTCACCTTGAATACCCCAACAACTAGTAGTACCTTGAACAATAAACATGGAAACCAAATGGGTCAGTAATATACATAATCCAATCACACATCATTAGTATACCTCTATTTTCATCCCCTATCCACACACCAAAAAACAAAAACAATATTCACAAATCTTAGATTACCCCAGGATAATAAATGCTCGGGATGATTAAGTGTTCATGAATCTCTTCCAATACACACCTCCAATGTTAAAATGGACTTATTCTAAAACTCTTTGATTCCACAAAAAAAGTTCTATTATGATTCCATTTTATAATAAATTAGGATGGCATGCTATATGAGATGGCACCCGACCCAGCCTGAGAAATAGCCAGATAGATATTCGTGCTCCACTCGAGATGGAAAATAGTTCCATGCATCAAGGATTATCAATATGGGAATGATTGTTCCCAATAAATAACAAAAATAAATAAACTAAATATCGATCATGATAAAAGACATTAATTTCTGTGAATAGATAAATATATAAACTCATCCAAATATAACAAAATATAAACAAAATGTGGGATAAAAAAAACTAAAACCAAACAATAAACTAAAAAGCTATCCATGTTCCCTCTTGGTCACCACCAACCATAATAAAGAACTTCTATAAAGTCAACGATATACAAAAACCTAAATCCTAACAAACATTTCACATATACCAATGATGAGTAGAACATGTATGGTGTGATAATAAACATCATGGTTGGTAAGAACTGATATGTCAATCAATTTCATCTACCAAATTAGTCTATAAATGATATTTCAAAATATATATAATTATAAAATGATTTTTTATCAATTTAAATAACCAAACAGAGCATACCACTTTCAAAATAGTTTATATTTCAAATCCTAGTTAGTAAAAAAGAAACCCAAATAGGAATACATGGTAGGTGATAAAGATCTATGCTAAGATTAAAATAAAATTCATAAGATAAAATAATATATAAGGGATAAACAATATGGTGTATTAAATGTAAAAAATATCATACAAATAAGTAATTATAGTCACTTTAAAAACATCTATAGTAGAAATCCAGGGATGTTCTTGGTCAAGACTCACCTATTGGTGCATGGTGAAGGTTCATTGTCAATAACTGACCTGGATGCTCTAAACTAGCCTTTCCAGTGCCACATCCCACCTGGACTCTCAAACAATTGAGGGGATACTAGTCCATCTAATTGGGAGCGATAAAATCCACCCCTAAACCCTATAGATTATTCTCATGAAACCCAGGATAATAGTACATGGAAAATAAGGATGTCATCACACACATGGAATGAAAAAATAACCCACTCATGACACCATTTATGAATATCCCAAAATCCAATACCAACTATGTGATTATCCTATCATTATAGGGACTATAATAAGGTTTCTCATTACATTTCAACCAACAAAAACATGTCCCAACCACGCCTTCACATCATTTAGTTTCAAAAATTCTTTCAAAAAAATAACTACTAACAGGTTGGACATAACATTTAAAAATAATCATTTCTAAAACCATTTCAAGTAACCTAATCGAGAATATACAAAATTTCTAAAATTTCTAAATGATTCTTCATTAATAATTAGTTTCCAAACCACATTCCACAGTGCCAAATAGTCCATGAATTAGGAATCAAATTTTGAACCACCCATGAATTGATTTATAACCAAGAATCCATCTTGGAGGAAAAGGTGTGTTTTAGAGGCACCATTACAATGAGAAGAGGATATATAAGATGAGAAAAGAAATGAAATAATGATTTGAAATAAATATTCAAGAAGGTTATTTTCTAAAGGATGAATTTATAATTTGTGCACGCATACATATGTGAACCCCATGCATATACATTTTCTTCCCATATCTGATGTCACACTTTAGTCATCACAAAATTAAAAAAAAAGATACAATGTAAGAATCAAAAGAACCATGAAACAATTTTTACACATAATCACCAAGAAAAAAAGTTCCACCAAATCCACAGACTGATTCCTATTCATAATGAATACCAAAATTACCAAAACATAAACAAAGACAGACACAACCTGATTTACTAAATTTCATTCTTAGAGTCTATACAAAATTTCATCAATTACCTTCCATAGATATACTTATATGGATAATTTATATTATACATATATATCCCCATTTTTTACAATAATCACAACATTAAAGTCCCACAATTATCCTCAAAAACAAAAAACAAACTATATAAACACAATTATATATTAACTAGGAATGATCACGAATAATATAAAATGATCTGAAAATAAATAAATGGAAACATCTACCTCAATGATGTATGGATATAATAAAACTCTAAAAGAGGGAGGAACATATCCCAAGATATGATACACATGAACTAACTTTAACGAGACAGAAGATACCCATCAAACCTAGCCTCTATAGTTTGGTTAAGAGAGATCCAACACAAGAAAACACAAGGAACGAATATAAATGAGGAATAATATAGATAATAATACTTATAGAAGGAGAAATCCACTAAAAACGTGATGGAGAATAACTAAAATCACTATAGAGGAGAGGAGGAATCTACCCAAGGATCCCCAAGGGCTACATTACTGATAAGAAGATAAGAAGAGGGGAATTTTGGGTTAAATAAAAGTTGAGTTAGAGGGTAATTAAAACTTTCTATGGTCCATGAAAACTCGCATGGTTCATCGTCATTGTTTAAAACACCATATGCCAACATTGTGTATCCTAATGGAGAGAATATGAACACACAAATGTATGAACATGTTTTGGGAAACATTGTGCTAACTGTGTGAAATGGGTCTATAAAATTACATATCTTCCCTAAATTCTCCCATCATAGTTTCGACAAAATGTGTTCATTACATGTGTCTTGTCCTAGACACCACCCATAGGACACACATTGTGTATTTGTTCCCCTATGGTTCGGTACAAACCAATTGTAACTATGAACATGTAAAATTCCAAACTGAAACATCTGTAGAATGAAAAATATCACTTATAACTCAAGACGATTCTCAACTAGAAGATATAACCCCATGAAAAATGTAAAATTAAATTAAATTTGTCGTCAGTGTGTTTCATAAACTAACCACATCATATCAAATCCCCACAAAAATATAAGACCATACATCCCCCAATACCTCTCAAAAAATCCAGTGAAACCCAAGGAAACACAACAAGACAACCACAAAAAAATAACAAATCATCTGAGCTTCCAAAATTTATAATTGTTATTTAATAATTTAATAAATTTATTTGTAATGGTAATTATCATAGAAACATGATTTCTATAGGGAATTAATATATATTAAATATATTAAATCATTAATTTTTGATTCATTGTGAGATCACAAAATATTTCCTCAAGGGACTCATGGAATATTACGTAGAGTTAAAAATTCTCACAATATCCATTATATATATTATTGGGAACATATGTCATAAATACATCAATAAAAAATTCTATGTTTAAAAAACATGTAATATTTTCATAATTATAATTAAATTTTTTTAGTCTAATTTAATATCTTATAACGATGGCCATTATTATCCATACAAATAAAGGAAAAATAATACATTCCCCAGATATAGAATTTATCAATGATGATAAAAGGATATAGTACCATAATGAATATTTAATAACTTTTTTTGAAAAACATGATGAAGAATATAATTTCATGAAACTGAAACATTACAAGGAATCCCTGGATCAACCTAAAACTCATGATGTGTTATAAAAATGATTCTTAACACACAACCAATAGAAACCAAAAATATGGTAAAAAATCACATGAAAAGTAATATAACTAATCAAAGGGGAATTGAGAAAAACTGACCATGGATCTCCAAAAATATTCCACTATAACCAAATGATCAAGGTGAAGGAAGATAGTCCAGAATGCTTACCAAATCACTTATGGATCACCCAAAAAATGAGAGGAAGTGTGGTTTAAGGAGAGAATAGTTATCAAAACCCCTTTATATAGGTTTCAACTCAACACATTTACAGAGTATATTCCACATGTACATAAATCATTCAATAGTTTACATGGTTGACAAGCCATAAGAACATGATTTAGGCCTTGAATTCATTTTCCATTGAAAAATATTGTGCATTTGGATGGAATTATCTTACAATGTAAATCTTATTTTTTGGATGTAATCTTATTTCATGATTTCCACATAACCACATAAAATCCAAAAAAATCAAATATAACAATCCAAAAAATATATATTGTGGTTGTAAATTCTTCTTTTATGATGTAAATGTTCATAATACTACAGTATTAAAGCTCTAACACCTCTATACACTCTAGGTCCTCTTCCGAAAATTTTCCAACCACAAAACCGTCAATAAAAAATTCTTTCAAAGTAGAAAATATTATATAATATAATAAATTTAAATGTTGGCTCTAAATGACACAATTAATCACCACCATATCAACCCTATCTGAAGATAATAAGAACATAAATAATTCATTTATTCTAGATTATATCGATATCTATACATATAACCTACAAAACCAAGTCTTCAGACACCCAATATATTGGGGGTCTCTAATCTAATCATATAAGGATTCAAAAATAAATCTATGTAATATCTATCACCATGAATCCATTATTTGTAACATTAAACATAACCATTTTAGTATTCCATTTACAAAAGAAAAACATTAATGAATATTTCTATTGGTTTTTTTAAAATACATTACATATATAATATCATAATAATTTGAATATAACCTTGAATAACGAGTACAAAAAAATAATCAAAATAACTATATCTAATAGATAAAATGGTGTTAATATAAATAATGGTATAAAAGGAATCCAAGACAATAACATTCAATCTAGTTTTCCAATGGAAAAATTCCATAAGATATAAAAATGATTATATAATCATGATAAATATCTGAATCCCTCATACAAAAAACATTTGGTCTCTAGTATATGGGAATAAATAACTATGACAAGAAATTACACTAATTCATCAAGGGAATCATACTATACTGGGTCCTATTGTAGTATTTATGTATTAAGAAGCTCATTTACTACAACAATCTTAGTAGAACAAAAGGAAAATACAAATTTATGTAATAAAAAATATGGATTATATTACCCTAACTGTGGTTTCCAAATTTCCCGTGTTCATTTTTTGAAAAAAACCAAATAGAAGACATACTCAAAACACCATTTAAAAAATTTCCCATGTGATGTATCTCCACTACCATTATTTAAAAATCCACTATAGAAGAAATATTTTAAAAATAATTTTCATAAATGAAGAATCACCACTACCATTCCATGAAGATATATTTTTGATACATATCCCTCACATATGGTTTTCATAGAAATCAAATTTTGAACTAACTATTTTAGAATAAAAATAATTTCAAATACATTGTAGGACAACTAGATATGGGATTTTAGAAACTAAAATATCTTAAAATAATATATATACCTAATGGATTTCATAAGAACAAACAGACCTCACATGAAAACAATAAATCAACCAGATGTAACCCTTTCCATTATTTCATTGTTTAGAAAAATGATACAAAGACATCTACCCCAAACATGATTGGTTGATTGCTATCAAAAAAATCATTAATATTTTAAGGAAAATAATGATTATCCCCCCACTTTTTATTCCCAATATTAGAGAAACTAATACAATAAAAACTCATATTATGTTAATACCCTATAAATATAAAGACGTGTTTGTTTCTATGTTTTATGTAAAAAATAAACCATATAATTTGGATCACATTGCTTTAATAAACAGATAAATAAAAGAGATTATTTATATTAGTAATCAATTAATTACTAGAATATGTTTAAAACTATCATAATGGAGAAAAAATTTAAATTAAATTATTTAATTGAGTTTCCATTGATTTATATCATCTGTAGAGGATCTATGCAGTTATATGGTCAATCTGGAGAAGAATATTTGTAAAAAAACATTGATTCATTATCCCCCCAAATAGCGCTACATATGTATTGCATGGTATTACAATTTCAATCGTCCAAAATATATTGGGAGGAAACTATGTTATAGTTTTTTAACATTGTAAGGGAATAAAATTCATTTAGGAAGCATTGTATTACCCCCACACAACTCAAGAACACCATTAATAAAATATATATTACCCTTATGTGTGTCCTATTAACCCTTACGCAATACTAGATTAACCTAATTCATGTATTCACAACCCTAATTCAAGTCTAGAAAATTATTAACCATGTATGGGATACCCATAAACACGTATAGACTACCCTTATTTGTGTTTATAAACCAGGGATCAACCCTATCATGAGGCTAGGAAGAACCGTACATAGTGTAAGTAAGCAAATGGCTCCCTTTACATTAAGAAAAACTAACCCATAAAACCATTAAAAATATGGGATGAACCATACATAGTTTTTCCTATATCTTGAGGTAGTGAAAATTAAATATTTGTTACCCTTACATAATATTAACAAAACATTACTGCCCCTTACACATTTTAAGGAAAACCACACCTATCATTATGAACCCAAAGTAAATATGGGCATACCATTACATAAATCATTAAAATTCCTTATTACCATTATTAAACACTAAAAATCCTTTATGTGTGTTTGTATAAGACTAAATATCTATTGGATCCTAATACCATAAATAAAGATAATGAAAAAACATCCCAAATTTTAAATTTCCATTAATATGTCATAAAAAGTAAAAGAAAAAGGCGGTTTAAATATTTATAAAAATGAGTGCTTAAAAACACTATTCATTGTAAATTACTTATACACACCAAAAATAATTACGACTCTTACTTTGATAATTGAGAAGTCCAATACCACATAAACAATGATGTCCAAAATTATGTCATGTGGCTATCCCATCGGTACTACTAGAGTAAAAAAAATTAAAGAGATTAGTTTACTATGATGTACCATATCGTATTGATCCATGAACATAATTGACTATAAAAACACATCAGGGTTATGTTTAAGATAAATATAATAATATATATATACAAGTAGATGGTCATACAGACAACTCATAAATTGAGAAACATAAAATATTTAATGTATCAAATTCATGAAAGAAATCATGTGTAATCATATATATAAATCTATAATACATTAAAATATCTTTAAGGGAAGAAAAAACGCCAGTGATGACTTACCATTTTCACTCAAATATGACATCCCAAATGAAATTATATTTAGTTGTTGGGGACCGATCAATCATATTTTCCTCCAATATAAAATAATGTTAGTTTTCATTACATCTATGGTGGAATAGTACTACATCCATCCCTTAGAAATATAACCACATCATCCACCATTTTTGTAACAGCCCGAGATTTTATGAAAAATATTCTTTTTAATTTCATTAATGTCTTGTGTTATATGCTACACCAAAAAAAGCTTGTTCAACACGCATCCTTGACTTTCCTTCCATTACACGCAATCGCGACCTTCCTCGATAGCGTGTGTAGTACCCAATATCGAGTTTCACTAAACAACGTTATGCTAGCAAAATATTATTAAAACTAGCTGTTATGAATAGTAATAAACACTTTTTGAAATTTTATAAATTTTATTTTTCAAAATGGACTTCATTTTTGGATTTGTAATATTGAAATTAGCCTAGGGTGAAATTTTGGTATTTTTATGAAAACTTTCAATTTTTGATGAATAGTGAAACCACTAAGTGGTAGTTAAAAAAACTGAATTTTTCATAAAACATAATGTTACCGCTTCTGTGAGTGGAATTTCAAAAATCTGAGAGACACGGTTAATATCAAGGACTAAAATGTGTTTCAATGAGATGAAAATAATTTTTGGTGAATAATATCTTTTTACTTTTTTTACCACGGTTAAAAGTAAATAGGGTAATTAAGGGTAAAAATGATATTATTATTACCCTAAAATATGTCCTAATTATATTGGACTAGTTAAATTCGACCAAAAACAACCTTAGGAATTAAATATGACCATTTAGGCCCACATGGATTAGATTAGGACATTTATTATTAATTTATTTAAAGAAGGGTTAAAATAGTTAAAATCAATGTTTAATAAGTAAATAATTTTTAATATGGGGTTATACATAAGATAAGTTCGAATATAAATATTAATTAGAATTATAAAAAGATTTCCTACATAATGGTTTTTTATTTGTAATTTTTAGACATTAAAATAATTTAATTTATTTATAACACAAAGATGATGCAGTAATTATCTTATTAATGAAATACTGACATAATTGATATTAGAAATACCTAAATAAGTATAATTTGATACTTTTTATGAATTAAACTAATTTTATAGTTTTATATGACATGTTATAATTATGTTAATTAACATTGGTCTAAGTAATCATTCTGTTATGAGTTTCAAAAAAATCAACTATTGAATTGTGTCAAAATTGACATAAAATAGTTTTTAAAACAAATATTATATTATTAATTTTTATTTTATTCCTAAAAATCTAAGGTTTGTAAAAATGACATATATAAGGCTATATATATTAATAAAACACAACTTGGGGTTCTCTTGGATGTATATGGTATGTTTATTAACTATATAATATAAAAATACAAAGTGACTTGGTAAATGTCAATCTAATTAACTAAGAGTTAGAACTAAACGATAAGGTTAATATAGGAACCTAAACTTGTCTAAATTATATTGGATGACAGGATTTCGACCCATCCCCACCTTATCTGCGAAATAAATCAATTTGGAGCTATTTAAAAGCGAATTTGACTTTATAATAAAATAATATTTTTTGTTATTCCAAAGGTACCCCTCTCCTCCCTTATAAAAGGGCACCTCCTTCCTCTCTTCCTCACACAACATTGAGACTTCAAGATTGGGAAAACCCTGCCAAATTCTCCTATCCACTTCCCTAGAAATATCCTAGAGGTTCTGTTATTCCTCAAAGACCAATTTTAGTGCCCTAAAGGGAGATCTCAAAGAGGTGCTTCAAAGAAGAGGTAATGTCCATTACCAATTATTTTATATTTATTTCTTCTTCCACTTCTTCTTCTTAGGTTGTTTCATTATGAAGTAATAAAATCAGTATCACTCATATAATGATATTTTATTATAAGAATGAAACAACCCTATTTCCCCATCTCTCCATCCTACGGAAAATGAAATCACTGCGCGTGCGTACGTACGGAATACCGTCTCCACGCCGTGGTGAAATCTATTTTCCACCACCACCTTACTTGGATGGGTATAATGGTGTAAATAACAACTATATATGATTATTTTAATTTGATATTGATTCTAAAATAGTATTCATACACTACAATACAATTCCACGATCATGAGAATGATATCATCACTCGTGCATACGTACGGACTACCGTCTCCACGACGCGATGAGATTCATTCTCCACGTTAACCATTCATGAATGAATATAAAGTATATATAATAAGTAATAATGAAATATATTACATAATAATGATTCTGGATTTATGTGTATATATATGTATGTCATCTACTTAATTCCATTCAACTCAATAAGGAAAAGAAAACAACGTTCATGCGTACGAACGGTCTACCGTCTCCATGAACGGTGTATTTATTTCCATTTACTAATCTATTATATATATATATATATTCTGAATATATATTATATATAAATCATTTTTTATATTATGGAATTACGTAATCATGATCTAAGTAATCATATGAATAATTACAAGTCAAAACACGGATGACAAATGAAACGATTTTACCCAAAACGCTCTTTAAAATGGAATTTACAAAAGAATGGGTAATATAAAGCCATATGTGAACCATATATGATATCATAAACTTAAGTATGATTCTTTAATAAGTAAATAACATTATTTAAATCGTTATACAGGAGGTTTGGACACGTACAAAGCATATCGGACCAAAGGTAAGGGAAATATCACAATCTCATTTTTATCCGAGATTGTTTATACATTGGTATTTACAGGGGTGTATTTTATCATCCACATCCATGTTTCCTCAATATTAAATATTTATATCCTTATAAAATAGTTTATATATAATTTATCCCATTCGTTGAGTTTTTATTGAATGATATGAAAGGAATCTTTTGTCGTTTTTTCATACGATGTACTTTTTGACTTTTCCGACAGAAGTACGAGAAGAATGTTTTTTTAACTTATACGGCATGAATGGATTTTTAAAAAATTATTTCTAAGAAGCATCCTTTAAATGTTTTCAAGATTATTTTTAATCAAATTCTTTTAGTTTAGAATTGTACGACATGTTAAGAAAGGAAAAGTGTTTTTGAAGGAGAAAGGATATTTTCCTCAAGAATGGAGTTGAAGTGTTTTATCAAAATTATTTTCCATCTTAGATAATAAAGGGTTATATTTTTATCCCTATTATTACATTGATTTGATTATGTTGTGATGGAATTATATTTTTATAAATTCCTTTATCTTATATGAATTGTTTTATGATGTCACAATGATTAATATTCCCATTTTTATTACATGGGTTATGCTATGATGTATGGTTTTCTGATTTTGTGGCACATATAAGAATGGTATCATTATGAGATCGGTGGGACCTATATCTCCCTCCAATTCATTTGGTAAAGATTTTATATCTCATGAGATAGAAATGGATGGAACGGTAGGTTATACTGGTTCAGTGAAACAGGACTGAAACGAGGGAGACTCAGTTCAGAAATGGACATTGTCCACTAAGTTAGTATTGGCAATGAGTCTTGACTAATAAGATATGATTCTATATGATTATGTGTGTATGCCACAAAGTTTCATGTTTTAAGTTATGATTATTGGGACTTCATTTCATTACTATGATTTATCCCATGTTATGAAATTATAATCTCTTTTGCAGTTTAAGATTTCCAAAATGTTATGTTCTTATGAAAATGATGTGATTGATATTTCTTTTGTTTACCCTTACTGAGCATTTGAGATCACCCTTTTATGTTTTCATTTCCCCAGGATATAAAGAAAGGTTTTAGGTAAAAAAAAGGAAGATCTTTATGGGAGATGTTGAAGATCTTTCACCACGATTAAAAGACTATATTCCGAGTTTCCAAAGACACTAAACTATTACGGTCCTTGTGTGTTTTTTTTATGTATTAAGTATTCCGCAAAAGTAAACTAATATTCATGTACGTCAAGATTCAGGTCTCTAGAGTTGGTATCAGAGGAATTTTTTAGTCAACCTTTGGAAACTAGGATGTGAAAATGTTAGTGAGATCCCTAGAGGTATTTCTAAGGTATGTCTAGGGATGTCCCTAAGGATAAGTATACGTATAGGATATAGTCCTAGAACTATGGCAATGATATTAGATTAAACCAAAGATGTTAGATATTGAATTTAATCCCCCATTACTATGATTTTTCCCTATCACACTATTCTTTTTGGGTTTTAGACAATGGCTGGAACCTGAAGGAACCGTGTTGATCAATGTAATGGACAATGCAAATATTGTCCTCCTTAACAAACAAATGTTATGAGAGATGGAGTGCAAAATGATATTGCTATACTTACACAAGCTATGAATCATTCGGGACTTCCAAATGAGCAGAGAAGGGAACAATATTCAATTGAGTCCTTCATGAGGCAATGTCCACCTTCTTTCAGTGGGTCTTCTGACCCACTTGTTGCTGAACAATGGATCAGTACTACTGAAAAGATATTCTTAGTTCTTCAATGTTCTGAAGATGATAGAGTAATCTTAGCAGTATATCATTTGGAAGGTGAAGCTGATCAATGGTGGAATCTTATCAAGAATATGAGGCAAAGAGCTGAAATTGAGTCTATGGAATGGGAAGAGTTCAAGAACTTATTTTTCAATAAGTACATCCCTTGTATTCTTTGAACAAAGATGGAGAATGAGTTTCTTGAACAAAAGCAAAAGGATGATGAATCTGTTGGTATATACGAAGAGAATTTTACAAGGCTTGCAAGGTATGCATCTGGATTTATCATCCAACCTGAAAGTAAAGTTGATCGATTCTTCAGTGGCTTAAAACCAAATCTTTGAAGGGAATTAGCTATAAGAGACTTCAGTAGCTATGAAGAAATTGTGCGTTGTGCTATCAAGGTAGAAATTGAAGTTGGTGTTACTTATCCATCTCATAGTTTTGACAAGAAATGAAAGATGGAGTTCAAGGAGAAATCTTAGAATAATGGTGACAAGAAGATGAATTTTTTCTTTATGCTCAATGTGTGGAAAGAAGCATGGTGGAGATTGTCTTAAAGGGACAAGTAAATGTTTCAAATGTGGAAAGGAAGGTCATCGGGAATTTGAATGCCGCAATGACGGGAAGAAGATGCCTAATGATGTAAAAAAAGGAAGGGATACACGGAATGAACCTTCTACACTTCAATGCTTCAAGTGAAAGGAAATGGGGCATTATGCTAATAAATGACCTAATCCAAGGGTTAGTGATGATCGACGTGAGCAACCACATAAGGCAAAGGACAATGGAAAGTCACATGCGATCACCATTGGCGATGTTGAATATGACAACGATGTGTCGGAATGATTAAGTGTTTATGTAATGGGATTCCAGAATAATGTTGTATATAGTATCGTAGAATATTGGAATATTTATATTTTGGTCTATTGTGGTTTTCAATAATTTTATGGCATCGGTAACCATGAAAAGTGATTGAAATATTTTTGGAAAGCAGATGATATGCACATAATGAAGGGATAAAGAGAATTTAATATGTTTGATAGTATTCATGAGCTCATGATTGATATAAGGACTAAGTGATATCATGGTTTGAGTATATAGAATTTTGAGGATTTTCGAATGTGTAAAGTGTTAACAGTTAACTACATTCATGTTTTCACTAAGGTTCAATGGGTATTCAAGAGAATACATGATTAAGGCCTTTGAATGTTTGGAATGTGATCAACAAGACATATCTTATGATATATGAGGATCAACGATGGTATTAAATCTCTGGTAATCGTTTTCACTATATTATGAGAATGGACTGCAGTATTATGGACAAGCCTAAAGACTAGAATGGATTATGTTGGACATAAGTTAGTATTGTTTAAGGATAGAAGTTATTTTTGATATTATTGATGGGATGTTATAGTAATATAGTTTTAGAAAATGGACAACCTACAGGACGGGCGACAGCCCATCGCGTCGGACAAGGTCGTAGGAATCGAACCCACAACTGAAGTGCGACTAGCCTTTATCTCCTACCACTGACCTACATGAAGTCCCTGTTTAGTAGAAACTAGTTTTATTATATTAATCAGTATGATATATGATGTATAATTCTATTTTAGGAACCATATATGATTAATCTCACTATAGATGGACTTATGTATTTTTTGATAACATTTCTAACCTTTTTGTTTGAGACAGATGGAATGACCCATCATTCTATTACATGATCTGCTAACACATCACGAATGAAAAATTCATCTTCATTTAATTAAGAGATGAAGTGGAAATTGTCCAAAGAACGCCAAACGATGAGACTATACCAAAATCACGAATGTATTTCTTCTAATTCCAATTTCATCAACTTTAGGGAAATGATCTCCAAAACCGAAAATTTTGTCCTAGTGCTCTTATATCTGATGAATCAGATGGTACCTGAGATCATCACAAATTTATGGCTTTGTGATTTCTGGCTTTTCCATATCCATGTTATCTACCACTCTCCATCAGAACATGATGGTTAGATTTCTTTTCCATATCCATATTTTCACCTATGTGGAAACCCAGTGATTAGTTTATTTGGGCAACTGTTACATTTCATACTTTTTTATTTAAATATTGGTTTTGGTATTCTTTTTTACAATGTGGGTTTCTATTAAAGAAACTTTCGAATAGTAAACCATTTATAACCCCGACGAATTTCGAGGACGAAATTCATTTTAAGGGGGGTAGAATGTAACAGCCCGAGATTTTATGAAAAATATTCTTTTTAATTTCATTAATGTCTTGTGTTGTACGCTACACCAAAAGGATCTTGCTCAACACGCATCCTTGACTTTCCTTGCATTACACGCAATCACGAGCTTCCTCGATAGCGTGTGTAGTACACAATACCGAGTTTCACAAAACAACGTTATGCTAATAAAATATTATTAAAACTAACCATTATGAATAGTAATAAACACTTTTTGAAATTTAATAAATTTTATTTTTCAAAATGGACTTCATTTTTGGATTCGTAATATTGAAATTAGCCTAGGGTTAAATTTTGGTATTTTTCTGAAAACTTTCAATTATTGATGAATAGTGAAACTACTAAGTGGTGGTTAAAAAAACTGAATTTTTCATAAAACTTAATTTTACCGCTTCTGTGAGTGGAATTTTGAAAATCCGAGAGACACGGTTAATATCAAGGACTAAAATGTGGTTTCAATGAGATGAAAATAATTTTTGGTGAATAGTAAATTTTTACTTTTTTTACCACGGTTAAAAGTAAATAGGGTAATTAAGGGTAAAAATGATATTATTATTACCCTAACACATGTAATAATTCTATTGTACAAGTGTAATTCGAACAAAAACAACCTTAGGAATAAAATATGACCATTTAGGCCCACTTGTATTAGATTAGGACATTTATTATTAATTTATTTAAAGAATGGTTAAAATAGTTAAAATCAAAGTTTAATAAGTAAATCATTTTTAATATGGGGTTATACATAAGATAAATTCGACTATAAATATTAATTAGAAATATAAAAAGACTTAATACATAATGGTATTTTATTTGTAATTTTTAGACATTAAATAAGTTAATTTATTTATAACACAAAGATGATGCAATAATTATCTTATTAATGAAAAACTGACATAATTGATATTATAAATACCTAAATAAGTATAATTTGAGACTTTTTATGAATTAAAATAATTTTATAGGTTAATATGATATGTTAGGATTATGTTAATTAACTTTGGTCGAAGTAATCATTCTGTTATGAGTTTCAAAAAAATCAACTATTGAATAGTCTCAAAATTGACATAAAATAGTTTTTAAAACAAATATTATATTATTAATTGTTGTTTTATTCCTAACATTCATAGGATAGGCCAAATGACTTAGATAAGGTTATATATATTAATAAAACACAACTTGGGGGTCTCTTGGATGTATATGGTTAGTTTATTAACTATATAATATAAAAATACAAAGTGACATGGTAAATGTCAATCTAATTAATTAAGAGTTAAAACTAAAAGATAAGGTTAATATAGGAACCTAAACTTGTATAAATTCTATTTTATGAGATGATTTCGACCCATCCCCACCTTATCTTCGAAATAAATCAATTTGGAGCTATTTAAAACCGAATTTGACTTTATAATAAAATAATAGTTTTAGTTATTCCAAAGGTACCCACCTCCTCTATTATAAAAGGGCACATCGTCCCTCTCTTCCTCACACAACATTAAGCATTAAATCTCGTCCAACCCCTGCCAAATTCTCTTCTCAACTTCCCTAGAAATATCCTAGAGGTTCTTGTCTTCCTCAAAGACCAATTTTAGTTCCCTAAAGGGAGATCTCAAAGAGGAGCTTCAAAGAAGAGGTAATGTCCATTACCGATTCTTTTATCTTTATTTCTTCTTCCACTTCTTCTTCTTAGGTTGTTTCATTATGAAGTAACAACATCAGTATCACTAATATATGGATATGTTATTATAAGTATTAAACAACCCTTTTTCACCATCTATCAATCCTACGGAAAACAAATTCACCGCGCGTGCGTACGTACGGAATACCGTCTCCACGCCGTTGTGAAATCTATTTTCCACCACCACCTTACTTGGATGGGTATAATGGTGTAAATAATAACTATATATGATTATTTTTAATTGATGTTGATTCTGAAATAGTATACATACACTCCAATACAATTCCACGATCATGATAATGATATCATCGCTCGTGCGTACGTACGGACTACCGTCTCCACGACGCGATGAGATTCATTTTCCACGTTAACCATTCATAAAATACTATAAAGTATATATAATAAGTAATAATGAAATATATGACATAATAATGATTCTGGATTTATGTTTATATATATGTATGTCATCAACTTAATGCCATTCAACTCAATAAGGAAAAGAAAACAGCGTTCATGCGTACGAATGGTCTACCGTCTCCATTAATGGTGTATTTATTTCTATTTATTGATCTATTATATATATATATATATATATTCTGAATATATATTATATATTAATAATGTTTTATATTATTTAATTATGTAATCATGATCTATGTTATCATATGAATAATTACAAGTCAAAACACGGATGACAAATGAAACGATTTTACCCAAAACTCTCTTTAACATGGAATTTACAAAAGAACGGGTAATATAAAGCCATAATTTAACCATATATGATATCATAAAAATATGTATGATTATGTAATAAGTCAATAACATTATTTAAATCATTATAAAGGAGGTTTGGACACTTACAAACCATATCAGACCAAAGGTAGGGCAAATATCACAATCACATTTTTATCCGAGATTGTTTATACTTTGGTATTTACTGGGGTGTATTTTATCATCCACATCCATGTTTCCTCAATATGTAATATTTATATCCTTATACAATAGTTTATATCCAATTTTACCCTTCGTTAAGTTTTTAGTAAAAGATATGAAAGGAATATTTTGTCGTTTTTTCATACGAGGTACTTTTTGACTTTTTCGACAAAAGTACGAGAATAATGTTTTTTTTAACTTATACGACATGAATAGATTTTTAAAAAATTATTTCCAAGAATATTACTTTACAAGTTTTCAATTTTATTTTTAGTAAAATTCTTTTAGTTTAGAATTGTACGACATGTTAAGAAAGGAAAATTGTTTTTGAAGCAGAAAGGATATTTTCCCCAAGAATGGAGTTCAAGTGTTTTATCAAAAGTATTTTCCATATAAGATAATAAAGGGTTCTGTTTTTACCCCTATTATTACATTAATATGATTATGTTGTGATGGAATTATATTTTTATGAATTCCTTTATCTTATATTAATTGTTTTATGATGTCACGATGTTTAAGATTCCCATTTTTATTATATGGGTTATGCTATGATGTATTGTTTTCTGAATTTGTGGCACTCATAAGAATGGTATCATTATGATATGGGTGGGACCTATATCTCCCTCCAATGCATTGTGTAAAGATTTTATATCTCATGAGAGAGACATGGATGGAACGGTAGGTTATACAGGTTCAGTGAAATAGGACTGAAACGTGGGTGACTCGGTTCAGAAATGGGCTTTATCCACTAAGATAGTCTTGGCAATGAGTGTTGACTAATAAGATACGATTATCTATGATTATGTGTGGATTCCACAAAGTATCATGTCTTAAGTTATGATTATTGGGATTTCATATCATTACTATGATTTATCCCATTTTATGAAATTATGCTCTCCTTTGCAGGTTATGATTTCCAAATGTTATGTTCTTCTGAAAATGATGTGATTGATATTTCTTTTGTTTACCCATACTAAGCATTTGAGCTCACCCTTTTATGTTTTCTTTTCCCCAGGATATAAAGAAAGGTTTTAGGTAAAATAAATGGAAGATCTTTATGGGAGATGTTGAAGATCTTTCACCACGATTAATGGATTATATTCCAAGTTTGCAAAGACACTA
The DNA here is from genome assembly GCA_963277665.1 of Viscum album. Classification (NCBI taxonomy): domain Eukaryota; kingdom Viridiplantae; phylum Streptophyta; class Magnoliopsida; order Santalales; family Viscaceae; genus Viscum; species Viscum album. The sequence goes on along the minus strand of OY728134.1, from coordinate 352,451,120 downwards.
AACTATTACGGTTCTTGTGTGTTTGTTTTTCTTATGTATTAAGTATTCCGAAAAAGTAATCTAATATTCATGTACGTCAAGCTTGAGGTCTCTAAAATTTTCCATTTATATTAATCAATATTATAAGATATCGTTTAGCTACCATTTATTAAAAGTAATAATATTCACAAGGACTATCAAAAGGAAATATAGAATGTGTATTTTTAATAATAGATCTGAAAAGATAGACAAAAATACAATGAAATGGTGAATATTCTCTTAAAACATATCCTCCAAAAAATAGATGATATTTCTAGTCCTAACATACATTTTATTTTAGAATGACATTATCAAATTTTCTGAGAAGAAAATTGATTTAGAATCCTCATTAATAACTATTAAGAAAAACCTATTTATCAACTCGAACTGGTTACTCTAGGAACATCATAGAGTATCACAGCCCTCAAAACCTTATATTCTATATTTTATTCCATAACCGTATCCATGGTATGAAATACATGAAAAAAATTCATGAATGAGTTCTGGATTACTTAAATAATATTTCCTTCCACAATAGAATTCTATGTTGCTATAATTACTATGTCAATGTATTATTCATCCTACTTCCATAACATAAAGTATATGTGTTTTCTAAGCTAGTACATTTCGTGTCTTATAATCTAATTTTCTAACCAATGAGTCATCAAAGTACTATTTATGTAATTTATTGTCCCACTATAGTCCCTAACATTGATGTCTCAAATCATTCAACATCCTTTTAACCCTAGTGTTCATGGTACAAATGGACTTCTGTTCATTATTAATTTCTCATCCTTGAATGTTTAAAATATTTATTACTTATTAAATGACTTGATTAAAAACATTTAAAAAACTATTTTATGAAAAAAATCGTTCAAATTATGTGTTTTAATTAATTAAAATTAAATTTTATTATAATTTAAAGTAATCATATATAATAATAATTTTAAATAAGATTACATTAATTTATCAAAGAATATTTCTTTTTATAAACATTTATATTTCATCAATAATGATTTTATGGTAACATTATAGCTGTGAAATATTATGTTATAATATTTATATATAAATTTTTACCTTTAAGAAAAAGGATTAGATTTCAAAATAATATTAGAGTATTATTATTTTTTATAAATTTTTTTATTATTAATATTGTTAAATGATTATAGTTTAAAAAATATATGATTTGAATGAATTTTTTTTTAAAACTATTATTTAAAAATACATTTTAAAATATATCATACATATGTAATGATATAGTTATATATCTATCTAACTAATTAAATATTTAATATATTGATTATCTTTAAAATTTTACATTTATTTTCAAATAGATAAAATATTTCATATTTTCATAAAAATATAATTATTATAATTATTATATTTAATGATAATTATAATAACATAAATAATTATAGTTAAAACAAATTATTTTGTAATAAAAATATTAAAAATTTTCAAAAATTATGACATGTAATATTATTATAAATACATGAGTGTCATTAATTTATAATAAAAATATATAATTTTACTAAATTAAAATAAAAAAAATAGGATTAAATATTAATTAATAATGTAATTTAAAAAATACAAATAACAATATAAATAATAGAATGAAATATGAAATTACCAAAAAATGATAAAAAAAATTAAAACAAGTAGAAATGATATTAATATATTATAATATATTTCTACTATCATGATAAAAAAATATACGTAAGTTATAATAATGAAATATTATAATAATTGAAGAAAACTGACAAAAAAAGTGTGAAATGATAATAAAAATATTATAATTCATAATAATAATATTGTTAAACATGACAGTGATTCGGTTAAAATGAATTGGGAGACTTACTTATGTATATGTATATATTTGTTTTATAGTACGATAAATAGAAATAAGCATACATATAATTATATAGATAGAGAACAAGTTAAAAAAACATATATTAAAAAATTGAGAAATTTGTTTTAAAAAATTGACAAACATGATAAAAAAAATAAAATGAGATAAATAAGAAACAAAATGAAAAAAGGTAGAGAATGTGGGGCTTCAGTGTGTACTGATATATAAAAGTGTACCCTACTTTTTTAATTTTTTCAAATGCATAGAAAGTATGAATCAAAATATATATATAATCTAATTTTGTTGTGTGACATGTAATGTAAAAAAACATGAGTCAATTAGGATTCCTTCCTCACCATAGGAAAATGAAATAATTTTATTCTTATATAAATATTAAATAAAATGCAAATTTCATAATATAAATATGTGTCTTATTTTGCCTCCCATTTAATTTTTTTAAAAAGTTATTTACACTGTGATTATGTTCTGCTTACCAGATTGATCATTTCATAACATGCGTAAGAGGGAACTATCATCTACACTGTTTATTATTTTCATTTACTATGTCCAAGCTACAAAAGTAGTTAATCTGAAATTAAGGTAAGGAATTAAATTTATATTTCTTTTAATTCTATCAATTTTTGTTTTAAATTAAGGGTTTTAAGGTAATTATATTTTCTTAATAAAACAAATTATATGTATATATTTCAAATTTTATGTTTTTATTATTCATGAAAATACATATATATGTAATATTTTTAGAAAAGACATTTTTATATTCTTAGTATTTAAATTAAGTATTTTTGTATATATATTATATTATATGTAATAATTTCAAATTAATATTATCCAAGTATATGTTTATATATATATATATGTATATATTATTTGAATGTACATATTCTAATTAAGGAGGTGTTTATATTACATAGTTATCATCTTTTCAAACATATAATTTTTTAAATTTATTAAACAATATTCAATTTGGATTTTTAATGATATAAGGTTATTATATTGGGGTTTTCCATGAAATTATCTTATACATATATATTGAAATGTTTAACTATTATTACGTGATTTGAATGTGAAAAAAAGTTATTTATCAAAATTAGCATACTTTAAATTCAAGATCTTGTTCAAGATTATTTTTAAAGTTATTTTAGAATGGAATGTTTCACATTAGACGATACTTTTCATAACATTATGTTTTTTATATAAATATTTTTCTTTGGGTTATTTAATGAAAGGAAAAATATATATCTATTAATTTATGTGAATAGAAATTTACTATGGCTACTATTTTATGTTAGGGTTTCATATATTAACATCATTATTTTATGAATAAAATAAATTAAATCATTAATATGGCAATGGACGTGTTTTGAATTTCAACTATTTAGTTTTATTCCAAAAATACAACTATATGTATTAAATTGTTTTATAAGAATTATAAAAGGGATTTTTATTTTTCATTCAAATTTTTTATGTAATGTAGCTTCCATCCAACTATATTAATTTATTAATAAAATTATTTTGAGAATTTAAGTTATCATAAATAATCTTTTATGAATTCAATAAGTGTTATTAATTTATTAATTTACATTTTAATAAAATATGTTTCGACTACAAATACATGTATATATATGTAGATAAATGTATATATATTTTATGTAAATGTAATTTTATGGTCTATACAGTTATGTACGAAGAGGTAATCATGTTTTAACTCTAATATCTATAATTATTTATAAATATATATATATATATATATATATATATTTTAAAATACATTTATATATATATGAATAAGTGTCTGTAAATGATAATGTAATTTCATGTAAAATCACTTTTTATTATTACATAAATTTTTTTAAAATTGGTATCAATGTTCATGGTTATAAAGAATATATATGGTCATATGATGTGAAATACAAGATACACTATTTTAAAATTCCATATAATTTCACTTGGATGGTGTGAGGAGTAACAATTATCTTATTTTGTTCAACTATGTGACGGTTGAACCAGAATAGAACATGGTAATCTCGTTATAGATTAAATTATGGATGCAACTATATTATGGCCCAATATACTGGGTAATATTATAAATAACAATAGATTCCATATATGGTGTGAGGGAGGTTATCCCAATCTCATTATGGGATTACCGTGTTAACCTAGTCCATAAATAGATTATTCCCACCAAGTTATTTAGTATTGGGTGTAAACTATTAATCTACGTAATTATCTAATATTCCTTTGGAAATCATTTATGAAAGCCATTAAATTTTCAAGAGAAATATTTATTATTTTTTTAAATGCAAGAAATAGATTTTCTAAAGGCTATATATGTTGAAATACAATTACTAAAAAATTGAATATTCTCAAAAGTACTAATGATTTCAATATTATTCAACATCATTCTTATAAAATGTTTGAATTTATATTCAATTGAATATTCTGTTTGGTCTAAATACATTTTGAAACCCCATACTGCACTCTTTTGACTCATCCCAAGATTTAATTTTTTTATGGCCTTCTAGAAAGTCAAATGAATCTTATTTTGGAGTTAGTTTACATTAATAAGAATAGATATTTTTTTTCAAAAGCTCTAAAAATTTTAATGCATTTATCTAATTCTACCAAACCTAGAAAAGATAATTTATTATCGTGTAAAATGCTCTATCTATATTTAGTTCTCTTAATAACCAATACACGAAATATTTATTACTAAATCGAAATGTGCTGGTTTATGGATTTAATGTTTTTATCAATGTGGCATGATAGAATATTTTTGGAGATTAGATGTTTTAGGTAGACTATAGAGGTTTAGTTTATCTAGTTTTTGTCAATTCTGATGAAATAAATTCATAATTAGTTACTCTGATATTCAAATTATGAGGGAACAAGTCTTTTACAGGGTTAGAATGTAACATCATAAAAAGATTTAAATATATAGTACATATTAAATGACATGTTTTGAAATATTAAATATGTAGTGTTATATAAATAATAAATGAAATTATGAGTTTGAACAAAAACTTGTTTTCCCTACTATGTAAAATACCCTGAGTGGGTAAATTAGGGTATGAAAAATTAAAACTAGATCCCATAATAATATTGTTTTTTCCTCAAAAATATCACTATTCTCCCTATTTTCCATAGAAATTTATGATCATAAATTAAATCATGCATGACACAAATCAATTTTAATTGGTTCAACCTCACCGGGCAAAATCAAAGGTGCATAAAACGATATTGTGCCAGTTGTTCTAAATCAACTAAGTCTCACTACAAAAAATTGTTGTTCGGGATATATATCATCCATAACTCATATAAATACATTTACAAGGATTTGGGTAATCTCACTACATTCCTAAGGGTCCTTCCTGATTACCCTTTATCTGGTTCACTACCAGTCAAAAGGATCATCATCTTCCTCTTCTTTTTCTCACTACTCTTAGAATGGATAAACCCAATGTTTATGGACTTGTAGGTTCTATCATTATATCTAATGAATACATATATAGTTACTTATATATCCTCTTTTTATTTTATACTTAAATACATCTTATATATAACACATTATAAAAAATTTATTAGGTAGTGCCTTCTGACCCAATTTCCCTATGCACACTAACTTGGAGAAGCTCCTCTTTTGTGAACCTCAAATAGCCTTCACAAAGCATCAACCATTCACGAAGCCCACAATGATTTCAAAATGAACACCACTTTGAAAAATCATAATAAGACTATTTGAAGCATATATATTTCAAAAATAATACTTATACTTTTACAAATTATCTTACTTTCGTGATTCTTAGAACATTTGACTGGCTTTTATTTTGTTTAAAACATCATCACATAAAACACCTTCACAAAACTCATTTGTAAGCCTCATTCATGAACCACCTTCATGATTTCGATGCCTTGTGACATTTTGTATGTCTCTCTACTTATTCTAGATTGCGTAGAGACCTTTATGTAGGAGTTTACACCAATTTGAGAACCTTTGGGCCACGTCATCACCATTTCATGATGCTCTGACATTTCGATTACAATTGTAACTTTATTTGAGATGATACATGGAAATTTAAAATTTGTGATGTCTTCTGTAATCATGGAGATTTCCAAAAAACCTTCACCCTTCAACAATTCTTTACTCACGATGTTTCTCACCTTCATTGATTTTGACACTCATCCCTGTTGCATAGATCAATGTCTACATTTAGTTATCCTTGATGAAACACACTTTTCAAAGCCCATATTTTCTAAATTCATGAATTTTACATATGTCTATAAGGCCTTCATGGAAATCTACCATTTTTATTCCTTTCCAACTCCTATATTTGAACCAATAATTTTTTGGAAAACATTGGGAAATTGCATCTCCATGCCTAAAAAAATTTCTGTACCGCTTACAAGCCATCCATTCCTTTTTCATGGATCCTTTTAAATATATTGTGTCAAAAATATCTCTAGACTCTACATATGACCTTGGAAACTGGATTTTTTCAACAAATACAATCTCCAATAAAATAATGCAATGTCACCCTGAGGGTTTTTTTTCCAACAAAAGAAATAAAATTTTATTTTAAGTTAATTAAATATTATTCAATAATTATTTCAAATAATATTTTATTGAATTACATTATAATAATAATTTTTAAAAAATAATGTTATTTAATGATGTATTATTATTTGATAAATTTATTTTTATGTCATATTTTTTAAAATAAATTAATATTTTTTTTTTGAAAATGATTTGGTTTTAATACTCTATTTTATAATATAGTTAGGTTAAAAAGAATAATTAAAATAAATATATTTATTTAATAATTTTATTAAATACATAATATTTTAATAAATATTTTTTTAAATTATTATTTATGAATTAAATTTTAAAAATGAACATACATATGTAATGAAATGTATATATACATCTAATTTATTATCTACAATATTGATTATATTTAATGTTTTACCATTAGTTGGAAATAAAAAACATTTAACATATTTTATTTTATACATCAAAAATTTGATTATTGAATGTAATGATAACATTAATAATAATATATAATTGAAAAAAAAAACATATATTAAAGAAAATTATTACTTTATTATATGAAATTATGAATTATAACTTTGTTATGAATATATGACTATTAATAATTGATTATCTAAATTTTGAATTTTAATAAAATAAAACAATATTGAGAAAGGATAAAATATGAATTTCTATTGTTATTTTAATAATTAAATCAATTGTATCAAAAATAGGGTAAACAAGAAATAGAAAAAATATGGTAAAACACATTAAAAGAAGAAAATATGATATTAATATATTATAATATATAATTACATAATAATAGTAGTGTGACAACCAAAAAAAAGAAATATTATATAAAAGTGCAATAAAATATTAATTGAGGCAACACGGTTAAAAAATAAAGAGTGAAATGAAAATAGAAAAATGTATTATAATAACAAAGATAAACCTGGAATGGTAAAGTGAAATAAGGTGCAAGAATTATATATATATATATGAGTTTTCTAGTATAAATATCTAAAAATATGAATGTATATAAATATAAATATAAAATATATAACTTTTTAAAAAACTTGAATAACAAAATTATATAACTATTTTTTAAAGAGAATAGTGAGATATAATATAAATGGAAAATGAGATGAAAAAAATAATATGAAGAAAGGTAGAAAACGTGGAGATTTTGTGTATATTGATGTAAAAAATGAATTCCCGCATTATAAAATTATTCTTACACCAATAAATTCTGAATCATAATACATATATATATGTCATAGACTTAAAATTTAGATGTCTGATGTGTAATGCCCAAAAAATTATAGTTAATTGGCCTTCATTCCTCAACACATAAGAATCAAATAATTGGATTCTTATATATCTAATATAAACAATAAATTCTAGGTTATAAATAATTTTTTCCTTATGCCTCTTAGTTTATATATTTTTTATTCCTTACATGTTTCTTATGTTTTTCACACCTATTGGAGTGCTTCAAAACATTTGTAAGAGGGAACTATCTCTAGCGTCCTTTCGACTCTACATCTGAGGTATCCATGTTATGGAAGTAGTTGGTATGAATTTAAGGCAATAGATTATTTTTATTTCTATCTTATCTCTATCAATTTATGTATTATATTATTCTTCCACAAGGGAATTCCTTTTTGATTAAATATTATTTGTTATATATATGTATTTCAAATATTTTGTTTTTATTTATCAATAATATACGTATATTTATATGTAATATTTTTTTGAAACATCATTCTTGTATTATTATAATCTAAGTTAATTATTTGTATGAATTTAGTATATTTGTTTTCAAGAATTTACAAATGTATAATCATCATTGATTCGTAGTACCATAAAAGGCGTGTTCTAGATTTAAAGGACACTATTTCCAAGAAGTTTACATTGGATTTAATCATGGTACTGAAAACTTCTAACAGTTCTTTATCCAAGGAGGACCTTCTTTCCAAAGGCAGAGATTCGTTATGCTTCTTTAACTATACAATACTTAATAATGTGCATTGGTCGAGAGGATGGGAGGTCGGACTCCTCACACCCTTTTGGGGGGAATTATTGTATACATTGAGACTCACTTTGTATAACTAAAATATTTTCATGAATCCATATTCAATCACCAAGATTATCATATGTATCCCTTGGAAATTACAATCACTTATTAACATGTGTAAAATTTAGAATCATCAGTATACGTTAAAGGTTCTTCATAAATTGAACCATATATATGTATTCGAGGTTTTCCATCAATGGTATCCTCTCATATACCAATTAGATATTCCTTTTAATCATTTTTATTATGATACTGGTTTTTAGGCCACTAAGTGGGGAACTATGGAATATATTGTAATCTATGGAGACAAAGGTTTGTTTTACTCATAGGATCGTGCTCCTAAAATGAGCTACCTACATATTCTTATAAAAGGAATAATAACCCTCATAGTTCATTACTGCTTAATAGGACACGTCATACCTTTTATGGTCATGTGATAAGGACCTATATGCAGAAGGTTATCTGTTGAAATTTAGTGTGGGACTGACGCTGAAGCAACCCAAGGAACATGGAAAGGATATTAGTTTCCAAGTAGGATCCGACTCTATTGGGAATATGGCCCACAAATAAAAGGGTTGATTTTAAGTGTTGGGTTTGAACCTCAAGTAGGCTTCCTATGTATCACATATGGATGGTAATCAAATGAGACATTGTTAGATGAATCTCATAGTAGAGTATAGTACTCTGATAAAGATTAATTTGGGATTACTCCTTGAAAAGGGTACCGTAATGATTTAAGGATTAAATTTGGGGATTATTTCTTAAGGATGTTGCCAAAAATTGGGGGATTTAGCATGGGATGAGCTTAGGCTCTGAAAAGGCTTCCTACACACCCCATCATAAACTGGAATCAGAGTTCTCATAGTTCATTGTGAGTGTTTTTCCACATACTGAAACCATCATGTATCTCTATGACCACGTGAGTCATTCTTGGTGTGAGAAACAAGAGGATGTGAAAGATTCAACAATGAAACATAACTCTTTTCCTCCTCCGCTGATGGAAGAGGGTACATCGACTATGGAAGAGGGAGAGGTGATGAGCCTTCGCTCTATTCTATTTACAATGGACAAGGGTCCAATGTAAGGAATAAGGGGTTAAGTTGATGGGATTATACAAGGATGGTTTCCCTGAAATTGGTTCTGGTAGGGGAGGGAGACATATCTTATACTTGCATTGAATCGAAAGTGCCATGTGTACCTTCCCTACCAGAGATATGAGGTCCCGGGTCACCTCTTTGAAAAGGGAAAGGCTGGAAGCCAACCATCCTGCAAACTAGGAACTTCCCAATAATATTTTATGGAGAAAAGTCTATGTGACTGCGGATATACAAACCTGCAAACAACCCATAAATCTTACCCCCACTATGAAACGAATGTGGGAATCCTCTGACTGTATAAATACAAACCAAAATTGGAGACACACTAATGTGCCTTAAACAATGTTTTGAGAAGTTAGGAGGTTTTGGTGGAGGATTCATCGTAGCCCCTTTCAGATAAGGGAACCAAGGATGGAGATACTCTTCCATAAATGGATATAATGAAGCATACTTGAACTGGCTGACTAGGTACTTCGTGCAAGTATGTCGCGTAGTTACCCCATGTTTCCCTATCGTGAAAGTGGGGTTCGTAGATATACATTGTAGTTTCAGTGCACATATACACCGCATAGGTATGGATGAGGACTGAAATATGGGATGAACTTCAAAACATGCCTATCCATTTTAATTATGCATTTTTTTAGTTCTGTGAACTACCTGAGACAATTTCAAAGATCTAGGTGAAATAGCTATGCAATGTGAGCTTCAGAGAGTCTTTCACTTTTTTTAGTCTAGAAATGGGAGCCTAAGGGCTCTATTTATAGGCTTGGATGAGGCAGGTCAAAGAAACATTTTCTGCTCAGGTATTTTGTGTTGGTTTTCCATGAAGGTTCTCCACGTAGAGAAACTAAATAAACTCCTCGCGTGTAGTTCTACCCAGTAGCTTTGTCGCGAAGCTGAGCTTCATAGTTCGGTCATGAAACTCTATCGGGAAGCTCTATCACAAACCTGGGATGTGTAGCTCAGTCATGAATCTCCATGATGTTACTATATCATGTAGATCTTGGGAGTATTTGTTTTATATTTCTCTATGTACTCCTCAAATCGTTCTTTGAGATTTAAAATATCAAAAACTTGTCGATCTTTTAGGTTCCTTTCAAAAGTAGTGTCAACAAAAGCCCCCCCCCCAACTTTAGGAATGGATCAGAAATATTAAAATAGGGTCATGTACTGAGGTGAAAGTATGGGAAAATGATCTATATGGATTAAAGGATATCACAATTGTGTCGCTCAAGTTCATCACGCAGATATGTCGGGAAGGTATGGAGCACAGGTATGTCATGCAACCATAACATGTAGGTCTTATGTTGCCTATAAATAGGTATCAACCTTTCACAATTTCTTCTTCACCTGTTCATTTTCAGAAATTTAGATCTCTCTTTGTGTAGCTCGTTCGCTAAGCTGCATCGCGTTGTGGTCTCGTGAAATTCTCTTGAAATTTATTCAAGTTAATATTTTTATGAAATTGATCAATGAAATAAGGACCACACCAATAGAGTTGTGAAGGATCATTATCGTATGAACTATTCGAGTGACCTCATCAATGGGCCTTGTCGAAGGACTTTGTCGAAGGATCTTGTGGAAGGGTCTTGTCGAAGGACCTACATGAACAATGTTCGTTTTCAACTTTTCACTTACTTTTTTAAAATATGACTTGAATGTTTTGTAATTCATTAGTCTTTTTGCATGAAAGAATGAATCATTTTTTAACCCACACCAAAGAAGCTATGGTTCGGCAAAATGAAATGATGAGGATCGTCGACCCAGACTATTATGACATTGTTGAGAGTACCTTTCTTGGGATATATAAGGGTCTAATTCTGTACCAGCATAACTATCCACAAAGTCCTTACTTACCCCTGTACGGGCATGGTCTTTTTCAAGACGGCCATGTTCCATCTGTTAAAAATTACTTTCCAAATAATGGGTATCATCAGTATTCCAACTGTAACTACATGAATATTATTGAAAGGTAGTTCCAATAATAGAAGGGATGGTCTATATTAGTTTCATCCTTCATCACAGTGGTTTTACTCTAGACATGAAGGACCATGTTGTAGAGCCAATACCACATTATTATTATTCTACTTTTCAGGATTCTCAAACATCTCAATCAAATTGTTGGAAATGATACAAGGACCTTCGTTCTAGAGGTGTTGAAAAACCCGAGTGGATGTGGGCATTCTGGGTACATCGGACATGTTCGGAATTCATAAAAGATTTATCAGACTTTCATATATATGAAGCTGTATGGATGGGGAAAAGTTATGATTACCAAAAATGAATTCCTTCATGAATTACTAAGCCGATGGCATCCACAAATGAATTCCTTTCATTTGATGCATGGTGAAGTAGGTATTAGTCTCTAGGAAGTTTACCAAATAGCTGGAATTCCTATTCATAGATAAATGTAGTATGAATTCCTCTCACCTACTTCAACATGGGGTGATGTTACTAGAACAAAACTGATGTCCCATGATATATTTAACATGGTGGAGAATTTACCAATGTATAAGAAAGATATTCATACTAGAGTGTGGATGGATGCCTTCTTAGAACAAACAACAGAGGAAGGTCAAAGCTGTGGACATCCTAATGTTTCTCCATCTTCTGATAACTGAGGTAGTTCATGCACATATTTTCCTACACTAGAAAGTGGTTATTACAAGAACTAGGGTTATAATGTCCAACCTGATCTAGATGAATAAGTATGGTTAGCTTCCTTACATGCTTTGTGTCTAAGAGTTTTTTTTTGTCCAGTCCGTCAATCCGAAGGAGGTGTAATATCAGGGACATTCATCATTGCAGCTACATTGGTAGAGGGGAAGTATATTGGGCTAAAAAACCCTATTTTGGAATGAATTTACCATCTCCTTCAGCATTTATGTAGTTGAAAGGATCCATTTAGTATTGTGGGTCCATTTCAAGTGTTGTGGGGATGGATTGCAACACATTTTTCTTCATACTCAGTGTTGAACTCATTCATTTTTCCTAATGGTCGATTCACCCCATTTTTAGAGTCTTTTTCCAGTATTAAGCCTCAGAACATGAGACCTGATGAGGTATTGAAGGTTTTGAATGTCTCAAAAGAATTCAACATCATTATTTTTGGTAGTCCACCAACTAGAACATTTTTTGATGATGGTAATAAAAAGAATTGTGAGCTGAGATCTTATATGATGGAATTCAGGGATGGTGAATTATCAACTAGGATTGATGGTGAAATTATCTATGAGGCTTATGTCCCCTATAGGTTCTCGCGTCACTTTAGATGTCTTCAAAAATCAAATAGTATCCCACCGAAATTTTTTAGATACGATAAGCATCTAAGGGTAGGGTAAAAATAATGGATTCTAAGAACTTTTGGGGTATCCAAATTGTCAATTAAATTACCTCCACCAGATGCATCAATCGGATTGGAAGCTGGGTTTGCCAAAGCTTGTGTTTCTTCAAATCATCACGGGGCTCTGACAAAATTAGTATATCGAGTGGTTGCTACAATGACTATTTCATGTGGAAAATGTGGCAAGAAGACCATGTCCAAAGATGATACTGAAATTTTAGAGGATTTAGAGCCCTCAAAATGTCTTCACAGGAAGTATTCTAATAAGAACAAGGATAAAGAGGCAATACCTCTGACGCCAAGGCGATCTAGTCACTGCCTTCAAACAGGGATTCTTATTCCATATTTTAAACTCTCTGAAGAAGAATGGTCTGAAGATTTTATTCAATAAGAAGATGTTGAATATCTTCTACAGTCCACCAGGACAAGATCAAATAATGTTCTACCTTCAGCCATTCATCATTGGCAGAGTATAACACGTGATCTTAGAGATGCATGGGTATTAATTCAGCATGACATTCGAATACCATAGATTGGTGATATCAAGTAATCCTCTGATTGCAATCCATAAAACAACATGAATGAAGTACATAAGTATATTGTGGAGTTAGAGACTTTTATATATGAAACTGATGAACAAATGCCAGCCCTTAAATGTGTATCTCATATGCTGGACTTAGGAGTTCGTGAAGGGTAATTAGCGACTCTGAGGAGGAGGGGGATATTTATGTTAATAGAAATAATTTATTTCCCTTTTTTTATTTCATATCAACTCTGCATTATCATTTAACATCATTAATATTGATGAAAATGTATTTCTGTAGCATGAATGAAGAGAAGGATAATAGGGAGAGATTCTAGAATCACCCTTGTATAGTACTGCAGGTTCTCCCATTGGAAGAATGAATAATCCTCCCAAGTCCCCAAAATATTATCCAGGAGCATGAATAATGTCTGGGGTAATGGCGACAGATAATCCCAAACCCTTATCTCATGTTTCCCATGCTAAGAGAAGTGTTTCAATCTCTCCCCACAATTTTGAACAGAAATGCAAAAGGAAAATGAGATTTTTTCGACGAGTTCACCGATAGAGTAAGTATTTATACAATACTTAGGGTAGAAAACTTGTTCAAGAAGTTTTGGTGACCACAGTTTACCCTCTTGTACGATCTATGCCTATCTCCTCTCTCTAGGGATTAAGAGCTGATACTTCACAACCAGAAAAAGAATCCCCAGGGGAAACCCATTCTTATGTTGAAAAATCTATAATGTCAACCGATTTAGATATGGCTTCTCCTAGCTCTGTTGATATAGTGAAATTCCACAGTATGATTACGTACATTCCTTAGTGGATTTTGTCAATGAATCCTGGAATAATTAATATTGATATTCTCATTACATCATAAGAAAGGAATGAAAATCATAAGCAATCTTAGATAGATGTGGATGTTGACCCAAATCTGGATAGACCTGATGTTGCCATATCAACTGAGGACCCAACTGAACCAAATGATAGAGGATACAATTTTGGAATCAACCAAAAATTGTTGGATATCTTAAATAGTGAGGATGTAGTAACATTTCAGTGCATATACTCGGAATTAATGGACACCCTTAATCCGAATATTGATATTCCTTGTTCCATCAAGGAGTTTGGAGATTTTCATTATGAATTGCAAGGACGTAAGTACCTATTCTTTCATCTATGTACATAATTTTTTCTTCAACTGGATTCTTTACATCAAAATTAACCTTATGCAGCTTTATCTGCAGAAAATGTTGCAACAGATCTTTAGAAACACAATGTTTACCTTTATCCTTCTGTTGGTGCTGAAGAAATACTTACAGTGGATCTTTCATCAAGAGATGTTCTAGAGCCTTCAAATTTCATTCCTGAGAAAATTTAAGGAAATAACCCTTCTCAAGAAACATCTTCTCAAAATACTGGAGGTGAAAATATTGGGGATGAATCTAATCAAGTAGCTGACTTATTGTTGGGTAAATATAACCAACTGTCAAAATCATATTTGTTTCCATCATATGAATCTTATAATGAAATTCATTTATTATTTAGGTTTAGTAGCTCCATGATCAAAATTTGAAGATTAGACTGTCCCAAGAGAAGATGAATAAGGAATCTCTCTAAGCTACCTGTTTCTAGAGTACATTTAACCTAATGGTAGTGACTCAGATTCAGATTTAGAGATGCAATATGATGATGGTATGGCACGTAAAATGACATTGAAGTTGATTTGGAGGATTATTTCTAAAAAAGACTTTACATTAACTATCATTACTTTTTTCAAAACTCCCAGCATTATTATGCATGTTGGGATTTGGGGGTTCAAATATCGGCCGGTCTACGACGCCATGAAAGAGATTACTCGCTGACGGGAGAAAGAGCATAAGCTGTAAAAAAACATGGAAGAGGCTAACTGGGTAATCAATATTGAGGGATGTGAAGCTGCAGTAGTTGTAGAAAAGGAAAATCATAACAATAAATCCCTCAATATTAGCCAAAAAACCAATGAATCCATGAATAAGTTGTTATCTCTTCAACAAGAACTGGATTTTGTTCATAACAAACATGAGAAACTAAATCTAACATTAGGAGAAACCCAATTAGAGGGGATACATTTAATTTCAACAAAAAATGAAGCACATAATCGGGCAGAGAAGGCTCGAGTTTCTCAACTATCTCAACATCAACAATCTGCTGATAGAGCATATGAAGCAGTCAAAAAAATGAAAAGTCTTGTTGAGAGATTGTTATGAATCATGATAGAGAGGCTCCATTTTGTGGATGGACCTCTATTTTCATATAAGTGAAATAAATTTTGTTTTCAATCATATAAATCATAATTATTTTTTTGATGATAGGCAATCATTAGTAAAATTAAAATAATGAAGTGCTCCAAATTTTCTTATTTAGCTAAGGGACCTAATGGGAATAATTTGACTTTTTCTACGGTTATATGGATATCCCCTCCAATTTTGTGTATATTGATTTTTTTATTGTTCAATACTACCTAAATCATACAAAAATGTATGTTTGGTGTGTTGGGACTCGACTTTTGTTTATAGTTCCTCTTGCATGTTATCAATTTAAGGAGTAATCAGTATTTTTTACATGCATTTTAATGTCATGCATGTTGGACTGTAAAGGGATAATATATAGGGTCGAAAATTGCATTGACTGTAAAGCCTGAATTAAATGTAAAAAATACACTATTTCTAAGAATTACTTTAATATTCCTAAAACATTTCCAAGGGGAATCTTTGGCCATGATTTTTTTATGAATACAAAATTTTAAAGCCAGTATCAAAATAATGATTTTATTTTCAAGGAATAAAGTTACCATTATTTGACAAACCCATTATGGGGATGTAGTATCTAGGGCCAACTGGGGAATACACTGCATAGTAAAATATTGGCACTTTTGGATAATAATCCTGTTATGTAGGAAACTTATGTGTGGCCACCTGAGGGAATGTGAGGCATAGTCATATAAAATAACTCTTTAGGAATCTAACGTTTTTTTGTAGATAGATGGGGGAAATATGAAATGGGTGACACAAAGCCCCAAAAGGTTGTTTTTTCAAGGAAATGAATTTTATGAATGAAAGAGATATTTTAAACCAACACTCATGCAGTGAGAACATTGGTACTATGCAGTTTCAAGTCATGCAGTGAGGACATTGGTACTGTGTAGTTTTCAGTCATGTGGTGAGGACATTGGTAATGTGCACTTTCTAGTCATACAGTGAGGATATTAGGTGACATTAATTTAAGGTCTTTTTCTCTGACCAAAAGCATTAAACTCTCCAAATTTCATGATAATTTGTTTCGAAATATACAATAATATTCATTTATGAAAGGTAAAATTGTAAATATTGATTTTAGAATTTCTGAAAATGGGGAATGGTATAGAAAAAGGGATAGAAGCATTAGAAGAAGTCTTTTCTAAGAATAAATTTACCATTATTTGACAAACCCATTATAAGGGATGTATTATGCAGGGCCAAATGGGGCATATGCTACATATCTAAATAGTTTCATATTTTGACTAACAACACTATTATGTAGGAAACTTACGTATGGCTGCCTAAGGGCACATGCAGCATAGTCAGGAAAAAGGGCTCTCAGAAGCTTCATGTTCTATTGCTAAAATTCAAAGTAAGTTTATAGAGATTAATATTTTCCAAAGTATAGAGTTTGGTTTATGGATAAAGGTAATTAAATATGGAAAGGGTATCTCCAATAAAGATATCCAATGAATCAGAGGAATATGAATTTTACAAATGTATAACCCAAATGTAAAAGATATGTTGTCTATAGTTTGAGGACATAAAACTAGGAAAAGGAATGTAAAAAATATATAACATGTGGCCAAATGACTTCAAAATTATTTCATAGTGTATCGAACACATGAAGAGGGAAATGTGTAAACCATGGTCATGAAGACTTTCAGACTGTGAGATGGATAATGGGATACTTGTATGTGAATGAGTGTTTTAAAATACATATTCCAGTATATTTTCACTAAAGATGAAGGGGGAGAAAGATACTATAACAATGAATGATGTTACCATTATTTGAAAACTCGTGATGGGGGTTGTATTATGAAGGGCCAACTGGGGTATATGCTGCATAGCCAAATAGTTGCTTCTATTGGCTAATAGACTTATTATGTAGGCAACTTATGCAAGGACACCTAAGGACACATGTTGCATCGTCATGAAAAAGAGCATTCAGATCTTGAACACCTTTTCACCAGAATCCGTATGAAATATTATGAAAATATGAAGGAGAAATTCATGATTAAGTGTTTGAGATATGGAAGGGGGCTATGCCCAATGTATATGAGAAATATTTGAATCAATATTCTCCATGAATTTTATCTCCTTTACATAGATCTGAATCATATATAAAATTTATGATTTCTATGTTTTCATTGAATGAATATGGTATCGTGCATTTTTATTTCATGTAGTGACAACATTATACTATGCAGTTCCATGTCCTACAGTAAGGACATTGGTAACCCCATAAAAAATTAAACCACCACATATAAAGAAGCCATTTACTCAACTCCTATGGCCATATGAGCTATGCTCGATGTGAGAAACAAGGAGTAGTAAGGGTTTCTTTTATAATGAAAATGGTGTTACAAATAAAGAATATGGGTATTATATTTTCATTCACTATAATGTCTTGAGGTAAGGACAACAATGAACTGATATTAAATAAAATACATATTGGAACTTGATAAAGGGATAAAACACAAGTATCATTATATCTCTTGTTGGGGAATAAATCAATTCATACATAATTTTTCATTAAAATGATCCCTACGCTAATTTGATTTTATACACGAAATAAAGGGGTATTTTATTGTGGCTGGCCTAGGATTGAAGATCTAGTCATTTCTATGAATCTCAAAATATATGAGAATCAAGTCATACATATTTTTTGAAAAAATAATTCCTCAAGCTATGTTTGATATGAGTAATGGGGCTTTTGATATGTTCGGAAAGAACGATAAATCATAAGACATGAAATGGTATAAGGAACAAATCATATATCCTAATGAAATACTCTGTATAGATCTAATTTATATATAGGAGGAGAAAAGAATATATGAAAAGTGTTTTATTATGGATGGGCCCAAAATTGGAGACTCATGCGTCTCTGTGTTTATCATTGAAAATGAATATCAATCCATACGTAGTTCTTAAAACATGGCCTCTATGCAGATCTGACACCGACATAGGAAAGAGTGGGACTCATGTACTACTATGAAGTAGTGATGATATTAACGAAATTTTCTTCTGGATGCTTCTAAAGATAAATAGTAAAGACATTAGTTGTATATATGATGTCATACAGTTTAACTTCATGCAACAAGGACATAGAAACTACGAACTTTACCATCATGCAGCATGGATGCTTATAGTTGTAATTCACTTTAATGTCTTGAAACTAGGGCATTGTACTGTGCAGTTTAAAGTCTTACAGTGATGACTAATGGATATAACTACATAATGTATTTCTTAAAAAATATCTCATTGGTTGGAGATGTAATACACTCCTCATCCATTGAGACTAAAGCATAGGCTCATTTTGAATAGTCCTTATGTATAGAATAAGGTCCCTCTCATTTTGGTTCATGTTTTCGAGGTTCTTTTCTTAGAATCATTAGATTCCTAAGGACCATTACCAATTCTTTTTGGAAGAATGAACAAAGTCAAAATTTCTTATTAAAAGCTCACACAATTCTATTCTGATAGACTTCTAGATGATTCCATGTTTGCAATATTTTCTCATCTAATAGTTCCAACTCATTAAATCATTTCTGAGATATTTCATCTATAGATAATTGATCACATATTACAACTCTATTTGAAAGAAATTTTATTTCAATTGAAAAAACCACTTCAGTTCCATATACCAATGAATAAGGAGTTACGTGCGTGGAAGTACAGATAGTTGTGTGATAATCCCATAAATCATTCAAATTTTTATCAATACACGATTTCTATCTTTATCCACCCTCTTATGGAGTATAATTGATAAGGTTTTGTTGAAATCCTCTATCTGTCCATTAGCTGCCACATGATAGTGATATGAATGGTTGGATTTGATATTATATTCTTGATATAACTTTTTTACTTCAGCATAACAAAAATATGTGGCATTCTCCATCAAAATATTATGAGGGATGCAAAATATGGTGATGATGTTAGTTTTGAAAAAACTAATGATGGTTTTAGCTCCAACTTCTTTGAGAGGTATTCCTTCAACCCAATTAGAGAAGAAATAAATATTAGTGAGAATATTCTTTAATTTCATAGTCGTGGCAGGAGGATAATTCCCTACTACATCCATTCCCCATGTTTCAACTGGCCAAGAGTATATAACTATATGTAACCAATCTAGGGGTTGATGAATGATGTTGGCATGCACATGATAGGGATGATATTTTTTTGTGAGTTATGTACAATCCTGTTTCATTGATGGCCAAAAGTATCCAAGCCTTTGGACCTGATCAGAGTGTTTGTGCTCAGATTGGTGGTCCCCACATGTTCTTGAATGAAATTCTTTCATGATAGCTGTAGCCTCTTCCCCATCATTACATCTGAAGATAATTCCATCAAAACCATGTTTGTAATGGATCTTTTGGTGGTTTGGACCATCATAAAGAGTAAAATTGGACACTCATCGTCGGATCTGCTCAGTCTCAGCACTTCTTGGTGGAAGTATCCCATTATGAAAATTTTCCATGATGGATGCTCTCCATCATGTGGTCTGACTATACGGTTCCAAAATAGAGATAATTTCATTATTTTTTCCCCTTATGGTTTAAACAAAAGGTGAAACCACGTGGAGATTGGATATGCTGATAATAGTCTCATCTCGATTGGGATCAGCTAAGGCTGTAGCTGCATTAGCCAGTGTATCTGCTTGGGCATTTTGATATCGCGGGACATAGAACAATGTCAGATCTAAGGTAAATTCAGCAATTAAATCTGTTATGTAATCACAAAAAGTTATTAACTATTATTTTCTGATAGATTATTCGCCACTGATTTGTTTGCTTACCAATTCTAAATCACCTTTCACCTTTTAATTACCAATATTCACCTGAAGGGCCAATTCCAGACCTGTGATGAGAGCTTGATACTCTATTTCATTGGTAGTACCACCTTCTGAAAATAAAAAAGTATACGGAAATACTTCCTTTTATGGGGAAATAATAACTATGCCTAATTCTTCATTTTTGAGTTTAGGATTTTCCAGAGTCATCCCTTTTGGACTTCTAGAAGCACCATCAAAACACATTTCCCATGATTGGGAATTATCATGAATAGAGAAGACCTCCTCATCTGGATGTTCATTATTAAATGACATATCTTCCACGGATGGATTCTCAGCAAGGAAATCGGATAGATCTTCTCCCTTTATAGCCTTTTGAGGAACACACTGGATATTAAACTGTTGCAAAATAACCTCCCAACATGCTAGATGTCCTGTAAGTGTAGGATGACTGATGATAAATTAGAGCGGGTTATTATGAGATGCCAATTGGACCTCATGATGTTGCAGGTAATGTCCCACTTTTTGAAAAAAAAATATTAATTCTAGGAAGCACTTATTAATACTTGAATACTGAGTTTCCACATCATGCATTGTGAGACTAAGATAATAGAGGTTGTTTTCATTTCCAGCATCATTCGTTTGGGCAAGGAAGCCACCTAGTGATCACTCTAAATTTGTCACGTAGAGAATGAGTGGTCTTCCTTGAATCGGTGGCATCAATACCGGTGGTCTCAAGAGATATGTCATGTGTGTATTAAATGCTTCTTGAAAATCCTTAGTTCATTGATAAGTTATTCCCTCCCTAATTAATCTGGTGGATGGTAAGTATTTGCCTTCCAAATTGGCGATAAAGCGCTGAATATTGGCCAATTATCCTTAACGTCCACTCAATTATTTCAAATTTAAATGAGGTGACATACCATGGAATATTATTGATTTCTCAGGATCAACATCAATTCCATGATGGCGTACAATGAAGCCAAGGAAATTTCCTAATGTTATCCTGAAAACACATTTTAAGGGGTTCATATTCAAATTAAGTTGTCAAAGATTGCGAAATATGGTCTCTAAATAATCCAAGTGATTAGAACATTGTTTTTATTGGACTACCATATCATCTACATAACATTAAACAAATTTCCCAAGGAATGGTTTGATGATATGGTGCATGACACTTTGGTATGTCGCGCTTTCATTCTTTAAGACAAATGGCATTACCCGATAACAAAACACAAATTGAGGAGCCCTAAAGACTGCTGATTCTTCATACTCTGGGGCCATTTGAATTTTATTATACCCAGAATATCCATCCATGAAGGAATTTTCGTCATATCCAGTCGTTGCACCAATAACATGTTCTGTAATCGGGACTGGAAAATCATATTTACGACAATGCCGATTAAGATCTCTGAAATCATTGCAGACTGTAATTTTACCATTCAACATTTTCACTGGGAAAATATCGGCCATCCATTAGAGATATTGAACATCTCGGAAACTTTTAGGCTTTATATGTTTATCAACATTAGTTTCAATTTTAGAGGCGTGATTTGGATGTGTTCTCCTTGTTGGTTCCATGAAAGCATGATGTTCTTCTAGCAATCCCAAATGATGGGTGGCTACAACAGGATTAAGACCTATCACATTAATATAATTACAAGAAAATACATCCCTATTTTTCATTAGAATGGATGTATACACATTTTGTTCCTCATAAGTCATGGCCTCACGAATTAAGGTGGGGAATGGATCTTCTCTTGTACCTATATTTGTTTCTCTGAGTTCATCCATGGTTTTAGAAACACCTTCTTCAAATTCTAGAGGAGCATCCCCTATATCTTCCTCATATTTTTCATTATGTGTTACCCTTTATATTTCCATTTTCATGGTAGATGGAAAGGCAATACTCCCAAAGTTAGCGGAGGAGTCTATATTTGAATATCATGAAGAAAACGCCACCATATCTGACACTACTAATGATGAAGGGTCTTCCTATGGTAAGGATGGATTGATGGATTGGGAATTGACATCTTTCTCTTCCACATACATTGCTACAATTTCCTCTATTCTGATTAATAAAGAAGAGGCTCATTTTTGTTCTATAGGAGAAATAAAAACATCTCTATTCAAGATTCCATAATTTATTGGTGTATTAATAATTTCTCCCAAGTTATTAGGATCAATTTTCGTAATTTACATTATAAGAATTATTGGTTGAATATATGGATTTGGATATACCCTTTCAACTTGATTGATGGGTAAAACATAATATGTTCTCAAATGCATGAATGGATTTATTGGAATCTTTTCTAGTCCATTTAGAGCATTATCTCTGGTTATTTAATTCATCATGGAATTACATATTTTGGTGTGATAAAACTATGCCTCAATATATTGAGATTCAAACTTTGAATGGAGCCTTGTAAACATAAAATTTTCTGATTTGACCATTGAAATAGAATTTCCGAAATTGGTGGTATGATGAAGGTATGGCTGGATGTTGATGCAACCAACACCATCCAAGAAGAATATTGAAGGCTGTTTCCTAGCGAACAACAATCAAATCTGAATTAGATACAAGATCTTCAAACTGAGTTCTGAGTGAAATTTCACCCAGAGGTTCTTGTACAATCTTGTAGTATCCTTGAAACATTAATTTCTAAGGAGATAAGTCAGATTCAGTCAGGCCCAATCGACGATGATTAAAAACAAGAATGAGGTTGACCTCATAACCACTATCAATTAAGGCTTGTTGAATATCAATTTCATTGAACATTCCAAATATATACAAAGGTATGTTGTGTCCATGTACCATAAGGTCTTCATCTTCATCTGTAAAAGATATGACTACCGGACATTCTGCAGAATCATTCTCTATATGGTAATATTCAGTATCAACAACTTCAGTTTCAATTTCTTGAGTACTTAACAAGGGCTCAATGAGTGCCTCTCGAAGATCTTTTGACATATTCAAAGTATCAAAAATTTATAATATACCTGGAACATGGGCCAATTGTTTCATGACATCATAATTTTTGTCCAAAGGTCTGTATTTCCCAGCTTGGAGATGTGGTTTTGCAAGTTCATTGGATGTCGATGCTTTTGTTTTAGATGTATTCTGTGTTGAAAAAGATGTGGGAAATAGCTTTTACTATGGAAAATTAGATTGAATAAGTCTATTCATCTGTTTAGAATAAGATAGTGGAGCTTCTAATCGGCCCTCTTGAATAATAGTTCTTGAACTAGACTTGTTTTCCACAGAAGAAACCCCTTGTTCTTGTTGAGCTCGCAAAAGGGATCTTCCAAGAGATTCTACCACATATATTAGTTGAACAGGGGTGGAGTTAAAATGATGATTTCTTGAATTCCACCATCTTCCCATGTATCCATGAACTTGGTCTCTTCATCTAGTTCCCCTATTAGGCACAAGGAATTCCATCTCAATATAATTAGAATCACCATTGGCCTATGGACTTGTTAAACATATAACATTAACAGAACCAAAAATCAATTCTTTTTCTAATGAGGATTCTGCCTGACAGATTACTTCTGGTTGTACCATTTGGTAGGGCGGTGCCTGTGATTTTGAGATAGATGGCATGAAATCTGCTAGGGTTATGGAAAATAATTTCCTTGACGTGAGCTCATCTTCTTCCGACTGCTTTTTACCATTGTGACCACCGTGTTTCATTGTGGAACAAATCATTGATTAAGATGATTTTTCTGTTGTAGGAGTTCTAGAAGACACAATTGGTTATTTCAACTATGTTCATAAAATATCATGAGTTAGGTTAATAATTTTCCTAATCATCCAATCATCATATTTTTGCACATTTTTACTTTTAACCGCTTTCCATTTTCCTTCTTCCCCTGGATTGGTGGAAGTAAGCATGCTATTTGGGATTATAAGATTTTAAATTTCACTTTTCTAGAGTCTAACATATTTTTCAAGAGTTCATTGAAAATATAGCACTCATGAATGGGGTGTCCCAACATTTGATTAAAGGGATAATAATTAGGAAGATCTTCATCTCCGTCTTTATTTGGATTCTACAACTTTGGAAACAGAACCAAATTTTTTCTAAGTCTATGATAGAGTGGCCAGGATCTTGATCATTCACAAAATAATAGATTTTATTCTTTAATTCCTCAAATGTTTTCCTCCTTTCATCTCTTTGATCATCTTGATGAGGTGGTCGTTTCTAGTGATGCTCAGGCAGTGGAGCCCTTCGGTATGATAAAGGTCTTGAGGTAAAGCAGGTACATGAGCCTGTTTGAGTGTAATTGTATCAACTTCTTCCACTCCTGTTGTCCTTCCTAAAACTGATGTAATTACATGATTTTTAGCCATAGTCTATATAATAGATTCTTCTTTCTTCTGAGAAATTTAATTATGGTTTCGAAACCCTCCTATGTATTTTACAAGGATAATTGGGGTGCATAATTCATCATGCAGATTTTCCCCAAAAATTGGCAGCAACTATTCCTAAAGGATTTATAAACTTAAGGAATATGCTAATCTTTTCCAGTGAGCAATGAAATCCAAAACTCATTCATTTTCCTTTTTTTACAATTGGTAAGATCAAAAACTGTCAACTTTAGTATTTTTGAGCTAAATTAAATAAGGGATTTCTGATGGAGATCATCCCACTTATTAATTGACCATGATTGCAAATTTTTATACCAGAAAAAAGTCGTTCCTTGTATTGAATAAACAAAACACCTGAGCTTAACATCTTCTTTTTGTTGAGGAGATCCCATCATTGGATCCCAACGAGCAATAAAATCTGTTAAGTGTTGTTCCAATACCATTAAAACTTGTGAATATAGTATTCGAAAAATTTGATGGGGGAAGAATTGCAACAACACATTCAGGGTAACCTTTCATTTCCAGTTTAATTGGTGCACGTTTTTCCTCCATATCTTACAGTCAACTCATAAATTCCTCAATTGTGATCATAAGCATTTGCAGAATATCTGGATGAGCAGGATTCTATGAAGGCAATGCCACTGGAACATGATGTGGTGTAATAACCGGTAAGACCACTAATAAGGATGATGAAACCGGTCTTGGATAACCCACATAAATAGGTCTATCAGGATATACATTATCATATCATGATTGAGTACCTAACGGAGGGAATTCATTATCTGCATCTGTACATTCCTAGGGAGTATGTCTAGCAGAAATGTTGTTTCGAAGTAACCATTTATTGAGTATTTTTAACTCTTTTATTTCCTATTCTATTTGAGAAAGCCTATCCTCAAGTGAAAGAGATTGACCTTCTCCAGTAGAAAAGTGAGAATAAATATGTCTTTTTCCTTTCCCTTGTTGGTTTCATTTTGAAGAGGGGGGAGTTGGTTATTTGAATGCATACCTAGATTCTAGGTAAGTCTTTGATTTCGATTATGAACACCTTTTTCATTTACCTCAGTGTATACTGCATTGTGGACAAGAACTTCATCTACCAATTCACATGAAATAGACTTATTTTCTAAAGGATCTTCTGCAATGGTATTGATAACATTCACTAATGCATAACGCCTTAATGGAATTCTATCAGTGTTTCTAGTAGATTGTCTCCCATTTTTCCTATCATGAAATTTTTTTCTTCTATATGATGAATCCCCTGGAACTATTTTTCATATAGTAACATGAATGGAATCATTAAATAGTTTGTTGTATGCTTTCCATGTTGGTTCGTCCATAATTAGGAGTGAAATGGATTCCGTTGAGGATGGAATTGAGGATGCAAAACAGCTACCAGCCTTGCAGGATGGGGTTGATCTTATTCTTCTTATTCAAATCATTGAACATTAATTAATGAATTTTATGGATTCATTGAATGAGCCCCCATCCCGGCATTATGTGGTGATACATGAACTACTATAGCTAACATTCGTGCAACTGCTCTTAAAATTTTGTATATTTTGGTTCGAACAATAGATGTTTGCATCATCCAACAATTATGTAAATCACCACTTTCAGAAGATCGTTTCCCTATTTCAGACATTTTCATCCTATAACGCTTGACATCTTCAAAACAGGACACCTACTCAACATTCTCAGAGTTTTGATGTAGATGTAATTCAATAACTCCTTTTCATTGGGATGGATTCTTATTATAACTGGTATAGGTCTGTTCTTGGGTATACATTTGATTAAACACAAAACCCATTGACTGCGGCCGACCATAGACAATAACATTGCATGAGACCACTTTTGGAGGACTTTGTTGATTTTGGAGTGCAGTGAAATGCAATGCTCTATATCCACCCCCATCCTCTAAAGAGAACATTATATGGGGAATCAAAAATTAAATGTCATAGCCTTTTCAGAGCATCGATACATGATCGTTGAAGGGTTCTATGCTTCCTTTCAACCCTTGGATGTGGGGAAACACAAAGAGATGCCATATTAATTTGCCACTATAACTCTTCTATTACCATTATATTATTTTGATATTTATCATATGGTAATACTTTAGTTTTCCAATGATGATGAGTATCCTTATGTTGAGACGAATGTCATGAATACAATCTTCAGTCGTCAATTCTGGAATATCAAACTCAGAATTTTCTAAAGGCCATAACATGACTTGTGTTTCTCCTTTAGCTAATTGTTTCCTCGTGTCTAATATGTCTTCGTCATCTTCTACAAGATGTTTCCCCAGTTGGTCTGACAAAAGTGGATTCTCCACATTAGAGGATAAACGACCCAAGGGAGGTTCATAGAATGATCTTTCCCATAAGATGTATTCTGATTGAGAAAGTGTTTCATTCGTAAATGAAAAGGCATCAGACATGACTGGAATTGTGTTTGAATGTTCCTTGAGATAGGAGGGATTTCCTGTTGCTACATTGTCAATTATAGATTTTTTTTGACAATGTGAAATACTACAACAAAGAGGACTTTCGCAGTGAAATCCATTATGGGTAGGATCACCATAATGGATAATAGAAAGGGATAAATCTTCATGATCCTTGGTCTTCTGGCCACAAGGAGGGTTTTTGTGGCTCTCATCCAATGATAGATATTCTAGATTGCCATAAATTTCATGAATAAATCATTTATGATGATGTGTCTGCTGTGAAACATCAGAATTACAATCACCAGTACCAAAATTTGTTAATGAGAGGGTATGATCTTGAGTAGTAATAGATAAATGTCAGATGGATTTAAGAAATCCAACATTAAGAGGAGCTAAATTACAGCTTGACTCTAGATTTTCCAAAGGTATTTGGTAATATTTATTCTTGGATGTTCTCTTATACTTAGTTTGGTCCACTTTTTGAGGAATGTGGTTATCATGGGTAGGTATATGTGCCAGCTTTGGATTTTTTACCGGAATAGACTGGTTACTTCTATTTGGAAAGGGTAAATCTTCCAAATCTTATTGTCTATATGATATGGAAGAATGTACCCCATGACCCTCCTGGACTGGAAAAGAGGTGGGTATCTGCTCTAAAATGTAATGTCTATTTTTAATCCTTTGTGTGGGGACATATTTATATGTATGTTCCCCTGATACTACTGGAGTAGTTGTTAAAATATGCTGACATGCTTTTAGAATATCGGCAGGGATATGAGTCTATAATGTCACTATTGATAAGATGTCTTTAGTGGCATCAGCAGCCGGAAAGGGAATATATGTCCACTACGTATCTAGAGTAGGTGTATGTGCTAGCTCATGTAATCCTTTTCCTATCAATGGATATTTATAGTATTCTTGCATAGGGATTGAGAGTTTAGTCTGCCCCAAATTATTCATCGGAGCTTTCTGACTGCCATCTCTAATTACTACCAAATGAGACTGCTGACAGGCTTGATCAACATTTACAGGTGTATGTGCCTATAAGATATTCTCTATAAATTATGGTTGATGGGTTTCCTCTAATACTGGAATATGAGACTGCTGATAGAATTGGTGATTATAAATTGGTGTATGCTCATGTTTACGAGTTTCCACCATATTAGATTGGCAGGTCTCTTTAAATGTAGTCAGACGTGCCTGTTGAATGGCTAATAACTTTTAAACAGGTGTATATGCCTATTCACAGTACTCCACCGGGTTTATCTGGTGGGATTGGTGGGTTTCTATCAGATGATATTTCTAACCAATAAAATTAAGACGAATAGTGTATGTGCCTGCTAATTGTTTTCCATCATGTTTGATCGATGGACTACTCTAGTGGAGGTAGAGGTCAGAACCTATTTCATTTCAACCATACATTTTCCCTGGTGGTTCTTCTTGTGTTCCTAGGTCTGAGAGACCTAGGACAAACTTCCATAGGCTATACCCCCATCAAGTTGGGGATATACTACTGCATGATTTTGGAGGCGATTGATTGTGGGAGTCCTCAGGAAAGACTCCTATATTTTTGAATTGAGGCCTTCAGTGACCTCTTGATACACCTCCATATAGTATGCGAGATATTGACTGTTCTATTATAGGGATAAAGGCCCTAAATGGTTTGGGACAATGTTTGGAACCGTTTGCTTCTTGATCATTGGACATTGTTCGAAAGATGATTGGGGATTATTATTGACACGAAGGGCCTTTTGAGCTGCCTCGAATGTCGGGATTGTACCATGCTAGCGATATTTATTTATCATCACATTAGAGACCCAGTGTTGAAGACTATGGTTTTATGTTAATTTCCTTCCCGTGGATGGAGATGCAGCTTGAGCAGCAGTTGAGATGATCACAAATGTTGTCTTAGATAAAGACATTCTTTTGTTTTATGGGAGTTTTGTGGAAAACAAAGACAATGAAAAACTTTATTAAAACAAAATCTTTTCATATGGATAAATGTGTGATTAATTCCTTTTTCTGGCCTTCCTTTTTTAATTGATATGGGGTAACATGTGGGTAACATTATTAACATGGTTAAGGAATCACATCGGGTTCAACCTTTTTGTTTCGAAGTTCCTTGAAACGTGTGTTCTAGATTTAAGAATCACTATTTCTATGTAGTTTCAAATGAATTTATTCATGGAACTAGAAACTTCCAACATTTCCATTTCCAATGAGGACCTTCTTTCCATAGGAAGTCATTCGTTATGTTTTTCTAACAAATTTTGATACTTAAGAACGTGCATTGGTCGAGAGGATGAGAGGTCGGAATTATCACACCCTTTTGGGTAGAGGAATTATTTTTTACTTCAGGACATTCATTGTATAATTAAAATATTTTCATGAATTATTACTAATTCACCAAGCATATAATTAGTATCCCTTGGAATGTACAATCACTTATTACCATGTGTAAAATTTATAATCATCTGTATGCATTCAAGGTTCTTCATAAATGGAAACATATTTATGTATTAAAGGTTCCCCATCAATGGTATCCTCTAATATACTGATTAGAGATTATTTTTAATCACTTTTATGATGATATTTGTTTTTAATCAACTCAGTGGGGCACTCTTGAATTTACAATCATCTAGGGAGATGAAGGTTATATTTAATCTATGGATCGTTCTCATAAAATGATCTACCTATATATTATTGTAAATGGAATCAGAACCCTCGTAGTTTGGTGATGCTTAATAGTACACATCATACCATTTAAGGTCATGTGATAGGGACCTTGAAGAGGATGGTGTTTAGTTGAAATTTAGTGTGGGAATTATGTTGTAGCAGCCCATGGAACATGGAAAAGGTATGAGTTTCCAAGTAGGATCAGACCCTATTGGAAATATGTCCCAAAGACAAGAGGGTTGATTTGAAGTAGTGGGATTTAACCTTAAGGAGGCTTCCAACGTATCCCATATGGATGTGACTCAAATAACATGTAGTTGATGAATCTCATTAGAGATTATATTCTTCTGAGAAAGATGAATTTGGGATTAATCCCTGAAAAAGGTGACCTTGATGATTTCAAGATTGAATTTTGGGCGTATTTTTTAAGGAGGATACAAATATTGGGGGAATTAGGGTTGGATGAGCCCAGTCCCTGAAAAGTCTTCCTATATTATTGGCTTAGACAAGAATTACAGTTCTCATCATTCATTGTGAGTGTTTGTGCACATGTTGCAACCATCACGATTCTCCAAGCCCACTTGAGTCATGATCGGTGTGAGAAACAAGAAGATGTGAAATATTAAACAATGACACATCACACTTTTTCTCATCTTCTAATAGAATAGGGCATGCCGACCGTGGAATATGGCCATGCGATGATTCTTCCCTCAGTTCTATTTATAATGGAAAACGTTCCAATGTAAAGAAAAAGGGATGAACGTGAGGGGATTAAACGAGGATGGATTCTTTGATATTGGTTCGGGTAGGGGAGGGAGACATGTCTAATACTTTCATGGAATGTAAAGTGCGAAGTGTACCTTCCCTATCAGAGACCTGAGGTCCAGAGTCACCTATTTGAAAAGGGAAAGGCCGGAAGCCATCCATCCTCTAAACTGGGAACATCTGAACACTGTTTTTGGGAGAAAATTCCATGTGATTGTGGATATAAAAACCCAAAACATCTCATGATTCTTTAAACCCTTTTGAAATTAACGTGGGAAACCTATGATTACGGAAATACAAACCCAAATTAGAGACACACTGACATACCTTTCCTAATGTCTTGAGAATTCCATAGGTTTTCTTGGAGGCTTCAATATAGCCCCTTTTGGATAAGGGAACCTAGGAAGAAGATACCCTTCCAGGAATGGATTTAAAGATGGTTACTTGAACTGGATGCATAGGTAATCCAAGCAAGTATGCCGCATAGTTACCCCATGTTTCCCTATCACGCAGGTGTGCCATTCAGATATTCTACATTATTTTGGCTCATAGATACACCGTGTTGGCATGGATGGGGACTGAAAAATGGTAAGAACTTCATAACATGCCTATCCATATTAATTATCCATTCTTTTGTAGTTTAGATATCTACATGAGAAAATTTGAAAGATCATGTCAAAAGAGCTAGACAATGGGAGCTTTAAAGAGTCTATCAGTTTTATTTTCAGTCCCGAAATGGGAGCCTACGGGCTCTATTTGTAGGCACAGATGAGCGTAGTCGAAGAAACAATTTCCGCGTAGGTATTTCACGCTGGTTTTCCGTGAAGCTTCTCCACATAGAGAAAATAAATAAACTTCTCGCACATAGTTTCGCCACCCAGATCTTTCATGAAGCTGGGCTGTGTAGTTCGGTCACAAAACTCTGTCACGATGCTTTGTCACGAACCTGATCCTTGTTGCTTGGATGCGAAGCTCTTGGATGTTACTACATCATGTAGAGCATGGGAGTATTGGTTTAATATTTTTCCTTGTACTCTTTGAATCTTTCATTGAGATTTAAAATATCCAATGGTTTTCGATCTTCTGGTTTCCTTTCGCAAGTAGTGTCAACAATCATGTTAATATATTTAAGTATTATTGTGATGTAAATATTATAATTAAGGGGTATTTTATATAAGTAGTTTATCATCCTTTCTAACATATATTTTACGAATATTATTATATAATTATAAATTTTTATTTTATGTTATGATATCATGATTTCATATTTTTGTGAACAAGTGATTATATTATACATACCTATATATAGGAGTATTTATATATTAATGCATCATTTGTATAATCATGAAATTATTGTATGAAAATTAGTTTAATTTCAAATAAATAACTTTATAAATATGATATTTGAATTTTATTGAAGGATGTAATTTTATAATTAAAAATTTTACATTTTATTAATTTATGTTATTTAGATAAATGATTTTATTATTATTATTATAAGAATTTATATTATAAATTTATTAATTTATGTAAATAAAAAAAATTATTGTAAATATTTGTTTGTGATGTTTTAACATATTTACAACATTATTTAATGCATAAAATAAATTAATCATGTATGATGATAAAGGATGTGTTATGAATTTCATTTATTTTATTATTTTCTATGGATACCACTATATTTATTAAATTTTATTTAAACGCATTATTAAGATGATTTTTCATTTTCATTTAATAGTTTGTATTTAAAGTAGTTTGTATGAACCTATATTAATTTAATTTGTAATATTATTTTTAAAAATTAAATAATCAAAGATAGATATATTTAAATATAATTGCAGTTCATATATTTCCTAAATTATTGTTTTAGTAAATGATATTGAAATTATAAATACACACATATATATATGTGTGTGTGTGTGTGTATTCATATGTAAATAAATGTATATTTATATAATGTTAATTTATGTTAAAGTATTTCTATTAACTCTACAGATGTGCATGAATAGGTAATCATATATTTACACTAATAACTATATATATATATATTATTGTTATATATAAATATATATTAGTTTAAAAATACATATATCATTTTAAGTGAAATTACTTGTATCATGAAATTAATTTTTTATGAAATGGGTACCGAAATCATCATTTCAAGGAATATTTTTGGGATTTTGATATGACATACAAGGTACCATCTTATTTAAAATCCATGTAATTTCAACTGGATTGGATGTAGAACGAACCCAATCTGTTATGAGATTTTTTCCAACAATGTTATGGGTATGCCTAGATTGCGTCCGGTGAGCCTGTTATATCGTACATGAGGGGTGTGCCCAGAGTGCTCAGAAATGTATTGGGTAATGTTATAAATCTATGAGATTCCTTGTATATTGCACGAGATGTTATTTTAGACACATATGTGATTTGACAGTAAATAAAATCCATCATGGGATTATTCACACCATGTTATGTAGTATTAGAAGTAAACGGTGACATTATGTTGTTATTCAAGGATTCATTGGAATTTAATTATGAAATCTTATAAATATTAAAGACTCATATTTATTATTAGTATTAATGAATGAAACCAATTTCCCAATTTTTTAATTTACTCAAACAAACAGAAATAAATTATTTTTTTCAAATTATTCATGATTTCTAAAGCCTACATTATTGAACTTATAACATGATTTATTTATATTTTTAACTACAAACTGCATTTGGTCGGAACATCTTCTGAAACAACTTATTGATATTTTTTAGTCAATACCATGATTTAAAAAGTATTTTATTGGAATTTTATAAGTTTGAAGTCGGATGACTCCTCTTTGTAGTTATCACAAATGATGCAGATTTGATATTTATTTTTTTATATCTCTAACAAATTGTAATGTATTTGTCTAAATCTCCCAATCCAAGACCCAAAAATATTATAGACTGTAAAATGTTTTATGTACATTTTAGTTGTCTTTTATTAAACAAATTTACCACATTTTTAATACTGAATCCAAAAGTACATGTTCAGTGAATTACAATTGGTATCCAAGTGATGGTGTAGAAAAAATTGGATATTAGATATTTTTGGTATAGTATAGATGTTTAGAAGGTTTTTGTTCATTATAAATATAGAAATTCATAATTTTTTCATGATGTATGAATTTCAGGGACACAATTATTTTGAGAGGGAAGAATGGAAAATCCCACAAAGGTAAAATTTCTTTTGTTCTTGTTAATTGATCTTATTTCTATAATTAAATAGTCTAATTTATGAATATTATAATTGAAATTATGTGTTTCAATTAATAAAAATAATATTTGATCATAAGTTAATATAAAATTATAAAATAATAATTAGTAATAATATTAATTTTAAATATTTTAGAATCATATTTTATTTTATAAAAATGATATTTCAACAAATTTGATTTTCTATTAAATTTATAGTTTTGAAATCTTATGTAATTAAATTTAAAAAATAATAATAATTATAAAAAAAGGGATTTTATTTTAAATTAATATTTTATAATAATATTATGTTTAAAATATTATTTCAAAAATTATTTATTTAATTATTTATATTTTTAAATGTAAATGTTATGAATAAATATTTTTTTTGAAAAATATTTTTTAAGAATTTTATTTTATAATAGATCATATATATGTAATCAAAAGTATATATAAATATCAAAATTAGTATTTCAGATTCTAATTATAATTAAAATTTTAGAATTGTTTGGAAATAATGAAATCTAACATTTTTTCTTAAAAAAATAACAATTATAATTATTAATGTTAATGAAAATATTAGTTAATGGTCATAAATAGTTATTTAAAAGAAAATTAATACTATAATATATGAAATTGTGACTTATAATTTTGTTATGAATATATGAGTATTAAAAATTTATAATCTAAATTTATAATGATATTAAACTACATTAATAATCATAAATGATAAAAATATGAATTAATAATTTTATTTTTAAAATTGAGATTATGATATAAAAAATTGGATAAAACTTGAAATAGAAAATGTAATGTAAAAACAAATTAAAAAATAAGAAGCAATGATATTAAAATACAAAAATACAATAGTAACCCAACACACAAAAAAGATAAATATTATATATTAATAAAATATAAAAATAATTGAAAAAATATGAGTATGAAAGAGTAAAATGAAAATTAAAATATAATAATGAATTATAATAATATTGGAAGTCTTGAAAAAGTTTAAATATAAAGAAATAAAAGAATATTTCATGTATATATTATTTTTATTATAGAAATTCAAAAAATAATGAATATATAGTAATAAATATATATGTAGAATATATATTATTTAAAGTAAATTAGTATAAAAACAATGTTATGAGTTTTTAAACAAAAAATAATCACAACAAAAATAGGAACCTGTTGAATAAACAAAAAAATGAAAAATGGTAGAAAACTTTGTTCTTGGGTGTCAGGTGAAGTCATAAAAGGAACCCCGCTTTATGAAAGCCATCAAACAAATAGAATGTATGAGTATATATATATATATATAATATACATTTAATTTGGGTTTCTAACATGTAATGGAAAAAAACAATGAGATCCACTGTTTCTTCCTTCCTCGACAAGGAAGAATGAAATAATTGGATACTTATATAAATATTATATAAACTCTAAATTTGAGATTATAAAAATTAGTTTCATTAATCCTTTTGATTTATCTTTATTTTCTAAATTATAACCACCTTGGTTATGTGTTGTATGGATTTTTGAGTGCCTCAGATCCTATGTTTGAGGGGACTGTATTTACAAACATTCTGTAGTTCATCCATTGTGTCCAAGCTATTCTAGTAGTCTATCTAAATTTAAGGTACTTTTATTTGTAATTATTATTCTAAATCTATCAATATATGTTGTAAATCATGGGTTTGCAGGAGAATTCGCTTTTTTTTAAAAAAAATATTTATATTTAGGTATTTATAAATTTATGTTTCTATTATTCAAATATATATATATATATTCAAAACCTTCAAGAATATTTTATTACTATCAAAATTCATGATTTTGGTATATTTATTATATTATTATAATGAATTTAAATATTTATACAGTTCAGGTATATAAATATATATGTATTACTTCCATGTACTTATTCTTATTATGAGGTGTTTATATAATGAGGTTATCATCTTTTCAAACAAATATTTTATAAAAAAATTATATATTTTTCAATTATGATTTTATTTTATGATATCAAGTTTGTATATTTTTTTGTTCCTAATAGGTTATCTTATATATATATATATATATATATATTTAACTATGAATGACATATTGGAATTCATAAGAAATTCATATATAAAAATTGGCTTAATTTCAAATCAAGGTCTTCTTCAAGATGTCATTGGTAATTTTATTTCAAGGATGTAATTTTTTCCTTAAAAAATGAAACTTCATTTAAATTTTTTGTTTTATATATATGTATTGATTATTATTATTCTACGAACGAAAAATAACATATCTATTGATTTATGGGAATAAAAATTTACATATGCTACTATATTATTTGAAGGATACATATATACACAACATTTCATTACACATAAAATAAAAAACATATTTAATATGATAAGGGAAGTGTTTTGAAATTCAATTACTTATTTATATTCTAAGAATATCACTACATGTATTCAATTTTATTTAAAACATTTAAGAAGGGGATTTTTTATAAATATAAATTTTTTTATGAAATGTAGCTTTCATCAAACTCTATTAAATTTATTGGTAATATTTATTGGGGCATTTATAGAATCATAAAAATAGTTTTATAAATACATGGGGTGTTATTAATTTTTAAAATTAAATTTTTAATAGAAGTTTTACCAATTACTCATACATTTATGTATTTAACTCTGTATATTTATATATGAAATTAGATTTATAAATATGTATTTGTGTGTATGTGTGTTGGTTTGTGTAGAAGTATTTTTATTATATATATATGTGTCTGTGTGTGAATAATTAACCATGTTATTAATCTAATATAAATATCAATACAATTATATGTTTATTAATATAAGTGTTTAAATACATATATTATTTAATTTGAAATTACATTTATCATGACATATAATTCATTTTTATGAGATGGGCATCGATGTTAATTGGTTAAAAAATCAATGTGGTGTTGTGATAGAAATAAAAGATACCATGTTTAAAAAAAAATTGAACATGAATAGGGTGAGGATTAATCTCAAACCCTTATGGGACATTGTCCAACACTATAATGGTTCAATCCATATAACATTAGTTGATCCCATTACCACTTATATGATGGGTGAACCAATATAACACCATAGTTGATGGCCTAATGTTATAAATTTCATGAAATTCCTAGTATGGTGTGTGGGAAGTTATCATAATCACATTTTGGGATTACGGGTAAACACTATCCATCAAGGAACTCTTTCTACCTTTTTTGTAGTCCCAAGAGTAAACGGTGGTATTATGTTATGATTGAAGGTTCCTTTCATAATTATTTACGAATTCATATAAACATTAATGATAAATGTAAATTATTTTTATAACTGAGTGAAATTTATTTTTTGAAGGTTCTAAATATTGAAATCAACTTAGAATAATATGTTTATTTTCAAATGTAATCATTATTTTTATAGTCTTTAATATCATATTTATAACATGTTTTAATTCTAAATTATATTGAAAACATTGTTTCATCTCCACTTGTTTGTAATCTCCTTAATAATCTTTTGTTACCCATACCTCATTTTAAAATTACTTTCACTAGTATTTTAAAAGTTCTATGTAAAAAAACTCCTTTTCAAGAGTTATTGTACACGAAGGAGAGTAGAATTTTTATTTTTCATAACTCTGATAAAATTTAATGTATCTATCTAATTCTTCAAAAATTATATCAAAAGTGGTCCTAAAGTGTAAAATGTTATGTGTAAATTCCAATTATCTATTATGAAAAAATAATACACCTAATTATGAGTTCCAAATTTAGATGTGTGGGTTTGGGGATATACATTTGGTGATAGATTTATGTCCTAGACAAAGATGAAGATTGTATATTTTTTTTGATTGTAGAATTTTAACAGTTCTAGTTCTTGTTAATTTCGAAGCTGAAAAGTAACAATTTTTTTGTGTCACATACAAATTGGGAGGGAAGAATTATTTTAAAGTGGGATGAATGTAGCATCCCATAACTTTTGAAATATTTAGTTCATATTAAATAATTTTTCATAACTTTATATAAGATATTTTAAAAAATTACTAAACAAAATTATGTGTTTCAATAAATCAAATTATATTATATTTTAATTTAATTTATAATTATATTACAATACAAATAAATAATATTACATTGAATTACAATATAGAAATATTATTTTAAAAAGATTATTAGATTTCATCAACTATGATTTTATGATAAATTTATAGTATTGAAATCTTATGATATAATATTTGAAAATAATTAATAAATCTGACAAATAAATATTTGATTTAAAATACTAACTTATAGTGTTATTATATTTAAAATGATATTTTATTAAAAATATATTTATATGAATATTTTTTGTAAAAATATAAGATTTCAATAAATATTTTTTTGAACATGATAATTTAATAATTACATTTCAAAATATAATTTGTATATGAT
Source organism: Viscum album (assembly GCA_963277665.1). NCBI lineage: Eukaryota > Viridiplantae > Streptophyta > Magnoliopsida > Santalales > Viscaceae > Viscum > Viscum album. The sequence goes on along the minus strand of OY728134.1, from coordinate 352,412,650 downwards.
ATGAAATATGAATATATATTAAATATAATATTTATGATAATAATTATACATTAAAATTTACAATTATTTGTAAAAAAATAAAATCCTACATATTTTTCTATAAATATAAAAATTATAATAATTTCTGTTAATGATAATAATAATTAAAATAATAATTAATGGTTAACACAATGTTTTAAATAAGAATTATTATTATATTATATGAAATTATAGCATTTAATTTTGTTTTGATTATATGAATATTAATAATTTGTTATCTAGCATATGAATATTATTAAATTATAATAATAATTATAATGGGTAAATTATGAATTAAAAATTTTATTTTAAAAATTAAAATAATGATATAAAAAGAGGATAAAACATCAAATAAAACATTATTAAACTAAATAAGAAAAAAAGAAGCGATATTAATATATAATACTATAATAATTGTTTCAAGGCAAAAAATAAAAAATTATTTCTAATAATGCAATATAATAATAATTCAAGCTACATGAAGAAAAGAGAAAGAGTAAAATGATAATAAACATGTAATAATTCATTATAATAATAAAGGAAATGATGATACTGATTAAAGTGAAAAAGTGGGGGAATTCATTATATATATATGATTTTAATGAGTAAATCAATAATGTTATGAATATATATAAATACATATATCTTTCAAATAATTTTCATAATAATTATTAAAAATGATAAAATGATTACTTTTAAAATAGAGAAAATATTATAAAAAAATTTAAAATGAGATGTTTAAAAAAATAAATGGTAGAAAACATATGAAATGGGTATGTAGTGAAGCCAAAAAAGGAACCCACAATTTAATAAAGTATTATAACATGAAGACTGTATGAATCATAATATATACATATATAAACATATATACATATAATTTTGTTGTGTGATGTGTAAATAACATAAAATGATAGTGAATTTTTATTCCTTTCAATACAAAAAGGAATGAAATAATTGGATGCTTATATAAATATTATATAAATAGTAAATTTTAGAATATAAATAAGGAGTTATTTATTCTTCTCAGGTTATCTTTTTTTTGTTCTCCACAACTTGCATATGTTTTTCACACCTGCTTGAGCTCTACATACATTCCCTAAGAGTGCATTGCCTTCTGCCACTTTTTTTCTTTTCATGATATGTGTCCATGATATGACAGTATTTGGTTAAAATTTATAGTAAATGATTATTTTTTATTTAATATTAACTCTATAATTTTATGTTTTAATTTTTTTGAATGAGAATTCATTTTTTTGAATAAAATCTATTATATATATATTTCAAATATTGTGTTATTATTATTCAAGCATACACATATATATGTAATATTATCAAAAACATAATTTTATATTCATAGGACATAAAATCGTGATTTCAGTATATGTATTAAATTACTAAATAGAACTTCCAAATAAATATTCTTCATGTTTATATATGAACGTATATATTACATCCATGTACTAATTCTAAAGAATTATTTCATTATATAAGGTGGTTATCATCTTTTCAAATATATATTTTATGAAAAATATTATAAAAATTTAAATTATGATTTTATTTTATGAGATCAAGTTATTATATTTCATTTGTCCTAGAGATTATCATTTACATATATATAAATATAAAAATATTTAAACATTACTGCATGATTTGAATGTCTAAGAAAATAATCTAAGAAAATTTCTTTAAATTCAAATAAATATCTTGTTCAAGATGAGATTTGTAATTTAGTTAAGGATGAGATGTTTTACTAAAAAATGTTAATTTTTAATAAAATATATTTTTTATATAATTTTTTGTTATAATTATTCAATGAAAGAAAAATGATATATAAAATATTTAATTTGAATAGAAATTTATTATTGATACCATTTTATCTAAAGGGTTCACATATTTACATCATTTTCCTAGAATAAAATTTGTTAAGTTTTTAGGATATTATGGGAAGTGTTTTGAATTTCAATTATTTTTTTATATTCTAAGAATACCATAATAAGTATTAATTTTCTTAAATGAGTTAGAAATGGGATTTTTATTCTCCATTTAAATTTTTTCCTGAAAGTTATATTCCATCAAAATGAATAAATATTGTTCATAAAATTATTTTGATAATTTATAAAATCGTAATTATACTATTATAAATTCATGGAATGTTATTAAATTTTCAAAATAATTATTTTAATAAAAGATGTTTTAATTATAAATACATTTAAAATTATATTTATATATAAATAATTGTATATATGTGTATATATATGTGTGTAAATGTATCTAAAAGTATTTTTACTATCTATCCATATGTGTATGAATTGGTAATCTTGTTTTTACTCTAATATATATATATATATATATATGTATATGTATATATAAGTTTCATTTTATAATATTGTTGTATATAAATGTATATGTGTGTATAAATAAATCTATCATTTCATGTGAATTTAAATTTCTGATGAAATATAATTTCTTTTTGTGTAATGGGTATTGATTTTCATGATTTTAGAGAATCATTAGGGTTTCTTGTTATGATATACATTATACCATGTTCTTTTGAATCAAAATAATTCCACTTGTACGGGATGAGGACTACACCAAAAAACATATGTTACATTGTATAACTATATGATGGGTGATCCCAAAATTCTCCTAGTTATCCTTTGATAGATTACATGGTTTTTTTCCCATATAACACCCCAACACACTGGGTAACGTTTTATATCCCTTGAGATTCCATGTATGATTTGTGGGAGGTTACACTATTCACATCATGGCATTAGAAAGTAAACCTAATCCATCAAGTGACTATGTCCCACATGTTAAGTAGTTTCATGAGTAAATAATGAATTTCTGTTGTCGTCTAAGGTTAATTTTCTAATTATTTTGGAAATTATACTAATTATCAGTATAAATGTATGTAATTTTTTAAATTGAATGAATTTAATTTTATAAAGTCTCTATAATTTGAAATCCACATAGAAAAAATGTTCATTTTCAAAATTATTAAAGATTTTTATATTCATCACTTTTATAATTATAAAATGTTTTTTATTTATATTGAAATTATAACTAAATTTGGTCTATATATGTTATGAAACCCCTTACTGATATTTTGTTCCTCCACATATGTTTCAATTATTTTTCAGAGGTCTTTTATTATATCTAAGTTAAATGAAACAAATTTTGGTGTTTACCCACACAAAGCAGATTAGATTTTCTATTTTTTATGGTTCTTATAAATTGTAATTGATTTTTCTAATTTAAAAAAACCGAGATAAAAATTTTCTAGATTGTAAAATAAACTGTGATTTTTCAGTTGATTTTTTTAAAAACAATTATACATGGTTTTTGGTACTAAATCTGGATGTTCATGTTCGTGTATTTACATTATGTAATTCCTATATCAGTTCAATCGAAAAAACCCAATACATATGAAGACACGCCACACAATCTAGAGACATAATCCAAAAACACTAGGTTCTCTACATATAGTGATATCATTCAAACACTCCATATATGTATTCTCTATTTACATGAGATAAACTCTATTACACAAGGGTGATTTTGATTTCTCATAAACATATCACACCATCACATAAGATACTCAATAAAATACATTTAGATAATTGTAAAAATGTTCCCTAACTCGACATCAAATTCATCACAACTTGTTTTGGTTAAACCATAATAAAGAAAATTTCCATCTTAGTTTCTATCCTAAGAGTTAAGAAAATATGAGAAGAAAATATCTAAAATCAATTAAAAAAACAATTTTGTCATAGAATATTAATTTAAATGGTAAAATAATAATTTAAACACTTGTGTTTTTATTATATCATTAACATCCTTTCTAGGGAATTATTTCATAATGTTTTGAGATCATGTACAACTACTACTAAATCATGATCATAGTGATATAGATTCTATCCATTGGTAAACAATTTTTTAATTTTGTAATCCATTAACCATTTTTTAACATCAAGACATATCTCGACTCCATTTATAGTGCATCATTGTTGTAAAATCAAGACCCAACATTGAATAGCCTAAAACAACACTGAAGCAGAATTTAATCTCAATTCATTAATTTCAACAGAGTTTTATGTCATAAATTATCCCACATTCATATCTATTTAGAACATGTAAAAAACATACATATCCCATGAAATTATATTTAATACAAAATTTTGAAAAAACTAATTACCATAACAAAAAATGAGAGAATAAATTATAAAATTGTGGTTTAAAATTTCAAGCAAATGAAACCCCTAAGATATTCACTCCTCACGAAGGGAATAAAACATGATATCACTAGGTGTAAACATCCATTATAAAATTAGGTAATTCCTATTAAATTTAATAATACCAAGAAACATTAAAAATATAAACCTCAAAAATCTTTAGTAAGGAACAAGAATGAACATTATCTTTATCATCAATTGTATAACTGAGGGATAGTTCAATCGATGATAAATCTCAAAAATATATGTCATTGATCTATTAATGGGTAATGAAAATGAATCTATGATATCATATATTTGAGAATCTCAAACTTATGGTCCTTAAAAATCAACTAATATAAATATATCACCAAAGAATTACCTATCCAAACCATCCTTGAATCTATATATGGTTACCCCTAAACAAAACCAATGTTCACCATTATTATGGCACCATGCTAAAACCCAAGGAAAAAATCACAAAATGAATAATTCCAATGAAATAATGTTCACAATTTGTAATGAAAAAATTATTCATGACGAAAAAAAGATTGAACACTACTCTAAATAAAGAATCCTAATGAAGATAACAAATACTATTCTTAAACATGTATTTCTCACAACCCCAAACACTCTAAAAATAGAGTGTCAAAAATCTAAGGGATCAACAAATAGGATATAGAATGAAACCAAGATTTCAACTATACATATGAACAAAATTTAAATAGAAAATATGATCCTTAAATAACCATATAACAACCTAACATATAAATCATTTTATCTGGGATCAAGAAAATATCATCATATCTTACCTCAGGAACATCCATCATTAAAACATGAAGTGGGATGAAAAATCTCACCACTCTATTAAATGATTGGGAATACAGGTGGAAAGTAGAAAATTACTACTCGTGAGGAAAAGTCATAATCATACTCTATAACACCTCCGAAGACTCACTCACACCACAATAGTTGTGAACTCAGTTTTTTAGTTTCCATTGTTGAACATCATATATCACATTCACACAAGAATTTGTCAGAAAACAAAGGCACCAATGTGAGTTAATTATGATAGATATGATTCAAAACAAACCCACAGTAGAATATTAAACTTCATTCAAAAAATATTAATTTTGAAAACGTCCAATAATTATATTAAAATTAGTTTTCAAATAATAGGTTTCACTAGTTAAAATATCTCATTATCTTATAAAATGATTAAAAATTAATAATAATTTATCAATTACAATCATATATATCTGAAACCATATATTCTTTTCCATAAAAATAATTTAAAAATGTTTATTTATATATTAAATCACATTATCCAATATTTAAGTTCTTTTAAAATGAAACCATAGCTCAAATTATAAAAATCTAGTTAATCCATTAAATCTAGAATCATATTCTAATTTATCACTCTGATTTTATAAACAAATTTATCCTTATAGATGAAAGGATGAAAAAACAATTTTTTTAATAAAATCAATGATACCATCTTTTCAATTTCCTTATAAACAACAATTTCTTTTGTAAGAAAATTATTTATTATTGAAAACACTCATCAAGGGTATCAAATTTGATCATGAAAAATCATTAATTGAATAGGAAATCTAATCATTTTCTAGGTTTCCATGAATAAAAACCCATTTCAAAAATGTGATCTGGAAACAAATAATATACATCACAAGTAAGAAAAAAGCTCTACATTTAATCTAAAAGTATTTTACAAGAATGTCATTTCAACATAAAAAACTGCTTATACATTCCCTACAAAACAAAACAATTCCATAACATTTAGTGAAACTATTTTTTGGTATGAACAAATCCCATGAATTAGAGTTTTTTCCGATCAATGAGAGTCAGTGAATGAATTCTTGAATCATGGGTTCTAAATAATGAAAATATAGTGTTTTAGGGTCTTTCTTAACCAATATATGTGGTTAAAGGCCATATTCGAAGAATTTAAAATCCCCTTTAATGCTTATAAAAAAGTGTCTAATCACTGGATGGTTTTAGGCTATCATAGATGAAAGTAGAGAATAAATCCTATTTTTGATTACACTCCAAATATAGAATATCCCCAAAGAATCCATTACATTTCAATGAGGATCCTTATTCATTACACTAAACCATGACTGATAAAACATATTATACATAATAAATGTACTAACTAACCAAGGTAAATTTTTTGAATCCTCGAGAGGTGGTGATCAAGAACATACATTCCATGAAAAAATTGAGTTAAAAACTATATTCAAACAACCATAGGCCCTAAACCAAGCCCTCATAGTGTCAAAACACTTATTATTGTGTAGTTTGCAAAAACCATTTTGAATCAAACCAACCTTGTTCAACCTACAATTTTTCCTGAGAAGGGATGATATGTCTTGGAGACTGACCAAGCTTCCACACTTGTCTCTTGAATAGAAAATATTCTAAAAACAAAACGACTGTTATTATGAATAATATTACACAACCATGAAATATAAAATGACAAAAAAATTGATAAACAATATTGTAATACAAGACATGAAAAATCCATGTCTATATGTGACCTTCTTTACCTATTATCCTAAACTAATCTTGATGAAATAACTACTAATGGAGGCTGGAACCCCATGACTTTATTCCCTAAACCAAAAACTTCCAAACCCATTAGTATTAACTCCCTATGGTAAATGTGGGTTATGAAAAAAAATATTTTTAGAATACCTCTGAATATATATATAATAACTATCCCCATGAAACCATTAGTTTTAACTTTAAACAATATAAGTTTAATAATCCATTAAGATTTAATTTTTTATATCTTCTATTGGATTCATTTAAAATAATTTCATATTCAAATACAGAAAAATATTATATTAAAAAAAACAAAAAATACAGGGTAGTAATAAAAAAACATATCCCAGCGATAATATGTTGAACATATAATGCATGAAAAAAAAATAATACAATATACTATATATATACATCGGCTAAAATCGATAATATAAACATTTTATTATGGAAAAAATGATTCATAAGTGGAACAAACATGCATTAAACATATTCGGGATCGAATATATGAGAGTTAATAACTGGTAAATACAAGGTAATAGGACGATATGTGGATCCTATTATACCATGTTATTTTATAGTGTGTCAGTATCAGTCTATTAATTTTATTTCATAAACTCATGAGTACCTATTGACAATTACTCAATATTTGATACACACAAAGGACTAAATTTCCATTCTTTTGGGATTAGAAATGTACCTAAAGGACATGTCTTCACTAATAAAATGTAATTTAAATGAACGATTTCATTTAAAAATTTAACATGTGATGTTCCATAACTATAATAATTTGAATAGTATTTTCAAAATAAAAATTATCAACATAATTTTCATAGTAGATGAATCTCATCTCACATTTATTAAGAATTATGATTAAATTGTTTTTAATCAAACTGACGAAGTTCAATTTTTTTTTAAAAAAACACCCATTTAATAACTTTTCTTGCCACATAAGAAGGGATTTCATAAATATATACCATATAAAATAGTAAATTAAAATGATTTATCTCACATGAACAAGCTTTCCCCATAAGAATTGATAAATTAAGAAGAAGTATTTCATAATACCACCCATTATTTCTTGTTTATTACTAATTAATCGAGACACCTACATAAAAACAATCAATATATTCCTATCAAAAAATATAAAGATACTTCATGGAAAACAACTATTAAAACATTTAGTTATCTCTCTAGGGTGAATAATGAATAATGAACCAAACAATTATCTGGATAATACTATGAAAATTGATATAAACACAAGTTTGGATATTTAAAAAAAACTTGATTTTTTCTTGTTTATAAAATATAAAAGATAAAATTAAATAGACCAAATAATTTGGTTTTTATTTTGTTTATAAGTGATAAGAATGTAAAACAGTCATAAAAGATTTATAACATTAAATGATATAAAATATTTTTCATTCATAATATTAATAATTTAAAAGAAATCATGGGGTTATATGGACGATTTGGTGAAGAAAAATAATACATATTTTTTTGAGTTTCTCCAATAATAGATCTATGTAAGGGTAAAATGTTTTTATACTTATATTACTCAAAAAGGTCATGCATCGAAACAATGTTTCCCTGGCATAACTATTTATGGGAACTTGTTAACCATATATAGCTAGGGTTTACCCTCATTTAACTCTATATTGGCCTTACACAACTATATATTACCTTTACAATAATTTGGATTTCTCTAAGACAAATATAGATACAACATGCCCATGTATGAATTACACTTTGGATTGTCTGGACTATTTGTACTCATGTTTGGAATATATAATTTCAACTCTAGATTAACCTTATACAATTTCTAAATCTATTAATCTACCTTTGTGTGAGTCTCGAAAGAACCTTACACAACACATGTTTAAACTGCTAAAAAATTGTATTGAATAAAATAATTAAATTAATATAAACGATAAAAAATATGTAAAATCTATTATATAATTAATGATACCATGATATGAAATGATTTAAATGGATAAATATATTATCATAGTTATGTTTAATTTGTATATGAAAATTATTATACAATTAAAAACCTATAATTATTATGTTCGGTATTTTTTTTAATGGTAAACCAAATTTTATACCTCAATCATTTAAATGGCAGGCATCATCCACAATCTGGGTTCTCATGGATTGTTATGAGTACTCCATAGAGGAAGTGGATACCAATAAGAGTTAGGTAAACCTTCTTCATTGTGATATTTGGTTTACACTTTTATTAAAACCCATTACAGATTTTGTACCATACATTTAGAGTTGAGTTTATAAATTAAATTAAATTGGAAAAAAATTTATCAACATAAATACCCCAATAATAATATTTTTTTTATTATCACAATGGATTTCATAATTAGTTTATTTTTTTGGGAAAATTTAGAGGATTTAAAAAATATGTATAGTTCATATCATGGTTAAATAACTGATATGAAATGTCATGTAATTATTTTAGCAAGAATATTTTAAAAAAAACTCAATTATTGAATTCATATAATTCATGAAACAAAAAAGTAGAAATGTCATGTTATATATTATTTCAATCATCATAAATATAATTTCTATGATCTATTGTAGGATAAACAAATAATTTATGTTAATTGCATATATGCTTTGGATGTATAATATGTAATGAATCAATTTATTTTGTAAGAACATAGAATAAATAAATAAATATTTTTTAATCCTACATAAACAAATAATTTATGTTAATTGCATATATGCTTTGGATGTATAATATGTAATGAATCAATTTTTTTTGTAAGAACATAGAATAAATAAATAAATATTTTTTAATCCTACTAATTAGTTGATATTTGATTCAAGGTCTTTGAGGGGAGAAGTATTGATATATTTAAACATATATATATATATATATATATATATATATTTTCCGGGATATGAATTTCTCTGGAAGTTATAAAATAGCACACAAATTATACTCCAAATGTGAATAATGAGACCATGGTTGTTTCTTAATTATTATGTTTAAAATTGGTTGAACAATATGTTTCTTAGATTAAGGTGTTCGGTTATTTAAAGTCATTATATGGCACGTTAAGTGAATTAATTTGTCTAATTCAATTAATTTATTTAGTAAAATAAACCCACTACCTTCTATATTTAAAATATATAATTGAAAAACTATGAGCATAGTAGTATAACCCTATGATATTATGGTTGATGAGGTGGTGAGGACTATAGGGGGTGGAAAACACGGGACAATAATAAATGAGGGTTATCAAAGAAAATAACAAGATGGATGAAGAACACAATGGGATCACCAATATCCTCTCTAGAAATAAAACTATTCACCAATGATCAATACATCATTAGAGTAGAAAGTATTCATTTTTTTAATCCCAAATTTTAATATTACAGGAAATTGAATTTTTACATTAAATTTTTTTAATGAATCACATTTCATTAGTATTGTAATGATTTCATTCACTTAGTTGATCTAGTAATTTGAGGTATATTTGTCTTGAATGATTCGTATGGATTTGATAAATAGATTATAGATTCCACTGACTATAGACGAACAGATAATTCAATCGATTGAGGGTCAAATTTTGTTATGTTCCATTCACCCTCTGTTTATGGTGTTCATCATAGACATTTTTTTCAGTGATTTGATGATATTAGGTAAAATTGTTCACTGTGAATTATTCAATTAGAATAATAGATCTTGGTTATGATTTTTGTTTAATGTTTTTAAGAAGTTATAGAATTATAATGGTGATAATTGAAACTTGTTTAAATGTTTGGTAACATCAATGTCCAAGATTGAAATAGAGGATACCTCCCAAGAAATAGTGGTTGGTTCCTCTATAAAAAGGACGGTTTTAATCTAACCACCAATTAATGTTGTTATTTTTAGAGGTATGTGATGTGTTCTTCCCATGAATTGGTCTGTGAAATTGTTTGTGATGTGATCAAGAGGGGTTGGATGGGTGGCAGTAGACCTCATGTCGTTGGTATCCGATGAAAGATTTTGTGAGAGTGTCTTGAAGGCAGGATGATGGTTTCTTCGTACCAGATCATATGAAGATTTGACATTGGTGTATCCAAAATTTGTATTTATATGGGATATTTTAAAAGGGTTTCTAATATTTTATTTATGGGAAAAAGAATAAATATGAGTAAAAATATATTTAAAAAACATATTATTATTATGGAATAAAAGGAAATAATGGTCAGGAGTGTGATATTTTGGTTTTGTGTGATATTAGAGAGTGTGGTAGGATTCCAATCATGAATTGTCAATACCCATAAATTTTCTATCATATATTATTTATTAATAATATATTAGTTCGACTCCTCATGTATTAATAATGTTTTAATGATAAAAAATTCTATTACTGTTAATTAATCTAAATTTTAATTGAACATCATGTTAATGCCCTTTTTTCATAAATAAACATCATGTTCTAATGATAGAAAATATTATTTATGTTAATTACTCTCTTTATTGTATACAAGTATTATGCATGATCTCAAAACTCACTTATATTATCAAGCCCTCATGTTTCCACTTCTCTTACTCACTAATTATTAATCTTAATCCATATTCATTAAATTAATTTTTTATGTATAAATACAGATATTTTTCGAAGTATATAGACACCGTGAAGGACACACCATGACACAAACATCGTGAAGGACACACTGTGACCCAGACATCGTGAAAGACGCACCATGACCCAGACACCATGAAGGACACACCGTGACCCAGACACAGTGAAGGACACACCGTGACTCAGACACCGTGAGCTACACACCATAACATGGAAACACTGTGATGCACATACCGTGACCACATACCCTGAACCACACACCATTAAGACCATTCCGTGAAGAAGACACCGTTTACATAATCACAGTGACACTATTTCTTATTTTTTTCAATATTAATTAAATAATTCTAATGGTCATATTTGATGTTTTTAATGCAATTAATGTTATTTAATGATGGTTGTTGGAATGTCAGGAAATCGTACCTCATACATATGGAAAGGGATTCTTTTCTATTTCTAGTGCTCATGGAATAAAAATATGTCTCAGCTGCAGTAAAAAATAAGAAGTCGCCTCGACATACATTCTACAACACATGCGAAGTGCCCTGTACTGAACCGAAGAACAATCCTGAGAACAACTGTGAAAAAGTCATTGAACGATCCTCAAAGATTTCCCAACACATACAATCATACACTACTGGAATAAATGAAGTCAAGAGAAAATATTCACTACTGTAGAACACAAGATGAACTACGACACTCTGTTTATCAACAGAAAAACCAGCGAAGGACATAGATTCTTTTTTACTGAATCCAACGAGTCTAGAGCTGCATTGCTAATCACTAGAGCTTTCTAAACTATTATTTGTTCTCTCTATGTGATTTCTATATTTACTATCGATCAGTGTGGTGTACTCTTTATATCATACACACACACTATCTCCTGCACTGAACCAGACAATATCAAGATCCTCACTCCATAACTCTTAACTCTTGGTTTCCTATGAAAAATGTGGAAGAGGTCCTTCTGTGGCATGGTCTTTGTTTTTTTCCACGAAGAACTTTGGTAGAGGTCCCTGCGTGGCCTAGACAGTTTTGTAAACTGTTGTTAACCCCGATCTAGGGTGCGGATCAAATTTATATAAATTTGAGAGGACTAAGTCTCAGTTTGAGACTAAACCTCTTGTTATATCTCTTGTGCATCTTTATTTTATGTTTAAAGTATACTACATATATCTTTTATATTCCACTGCTCTTACTTTGAAATATAAAACCATTTTAAAGTTACATAGATAGTTAAATTAAAATGTTTTTACACTTATTGTAAATCAGTAGGTTAGTTTGAAAAGGTAGTTTAATCATGTGGTTGAATTAACTGTGAACTAATCAATATTTGAGAAGCTAAGTGAACATTTACAATCTGTATAAATTCACTACAGTTTAACATGTTTTATAAATTAAGGGATTTTAATAGACAATATTTTAACATAAATTTTAATTGGAACTCAATTCACCCCCTCTTGAGTATCCACTCCGAACAACATTTGGTATCAAAGGTTGTTTTTGTTTAACGATTTTTGAAATACTCTATTTTTCAACTATGATTTTAGTTGATTCTTTAATGATCTTAAATTTATGTTAGTTCTAAATTTTATCTCTTTAACTCTATGTTCTAAAATCTATCTATGTATAATAGACTAGAGGGAGCTACTACCAAGAGACCACCTTTCTTCAATGGTACAAAAATATGCCCAGTGGAAGCTTAAAATTAAAATTCATTTAGAGAGAATTTGTTTTGATATTTGGACTGCTATAGAATCACAATATAAAATTCTAGAAACCAAAATAATAACTTGGGATTGACCTACTAATGTAGCTTACAATAATAACTATCAAGATATGAATGCTTCGTATTGTGCATTCGGAGATGAGAAATTTAACATAATATCTTCTTGCAAAACGGCTAATGAAATTTTGGATACTTTGGGTGTTTCTCATGAGGGAACAACCAATGTTAAAGAAATTATATTGAATACATATTCTATTAAATATGAAAATTTTAAAATTAAAACTGATGAACCCATTCTTGATATGTATCTCAGGTTTAATGAGATAGTGAATACAATGAGTTCACTAGAAAAGGCTCTCCAACAAAGGAACAAATTCTAAGGATACTGAGATGTTTACTAGACCGATGGAGAAGCACATCTGTTTCAATCAGAGAGTCATGTGACATTAGTGATTTACCTGTCAAAGAGATGATTGTTAATCTTATGATATTTGAGGATGAACATAAGGTGAATAAAGAGGAATATGATGAACTAAATAGGAAATCCGTGGATTTCAAGACAACTGCATCAAAGAACAAGGTCAAAGAAAAATCTCAAATACTAAATGGTAGTTCAGCAAGTGAAAGTTCAGACTCTAATAGTGATGCAGAAATGGCTCAAATATCAAGAAGGTTTATGAAATTTTATAGGAAGAAGAAATTCTTCATAAAATTAAATTATAAGGGAAAGCATGACAATAAGGGACATTGGATGAAGGACTGGAAAAAGGCAGGTAAAAGTGATGAATTTGTTCACTATGAGTGTAAAAGAAAATGACACATTAAAGCAGATTGCCAAAGCTAAAATTCAAGAAGAGATATGATTACAAGGACAGTAAGTACAAGAACGCTATGAAGGCTGCCTGGAGTGCTTCTTAAGACATCATAGGTGAATCTGGAATGTCTGATTCTGAAAAGAATTGTGCCAACATGTGTTTCATGAAAAACACATCTGAGGTAACCTTAGATACTCATGCTTTAAATTACTATTATTCTGAAACTGAATCTGATTCGAGTTCTGAAGACATGACTAGTGAGGAATTATTTGAATATTGTAATATTCTAGAAGAGAAATGCAATGCACTTAAGGATAAATACAAATCATTGAAGAAACAACATTCTCTCACTACAACTGTTAAAACTGAACTTACTATTGAAAAAGAGTAAATTTCTGAACTGTTAAAGGAATACACTGAACTGAAAATGTCAAATGAAAAAATTTGAAAGGAATTAGAGAAGATAACAAATGGAAAGAACGCTCTAACTCAAATGATAGGAAAGAAAGTGGAGCCTAAATACACTACTAAAATAGGCTACAAACCTGGATAGTGACAGATTACTAAGAATAGATTTATTCATAAAAATGGACAGAATACTGCTAGTTCTAGTTCTGGACATTCATATGCATCAACTAGTTACTCACATAGTTATAAATCAAATATATTTTATTTCTAAAAATCTTTTGATTCTGTAAATTATATGAGACCCATAATACAAATTTGGGTACCAAAATCATTGATTGCTCACCTGTCTTGACCAAAGAAGATCTAGGTACCAAAATCATATTCTATCTAATACTGTTTGTTAGGAAAACTTCTTGAAGAGTTCCCACAAGAAGACATAGTATTTGGACAGTGGATGTTCAAGTCATATGTATGGGGATTACTCATGCTTCAAGAGTTTAATAAAGGTTGACGGAGGCTATGCCACCTTTGGTGATAATTCTAAGGGAAAGATCATAATCCTAGGCCAAATTGGTAACGCAAATTTAGTTTTAATTTCTAATGTTTTATTTGTTGATGGACTTAAATATAATATGTTATGTATTTCCTAATTGTGTGATGATGGTTTTAATGTCATGTTTGAAAAAAAATTTCTTGTAATGTTTTTAATTCTAAAAATGTTTTAGTATTATAAGCTTTGAGAAATGAGAATATTTATGCTGCTGATCTGAATTCTTTTACTAAACAAAATGTTACTTGTTTAAATGCTTTTCATAAAGAGTCTTGTTATCGAACTAGAGATTAGGACACTGCAATATACACTAACATAGAAAACTGTCTAGGATGAACTTAGTTAGAGACTTACCCAAACTTGAGTTTCCAAATGACAATGTGTTTAATCCTGGTCAAAAGGGAAAGCAACAAAAAATCTCTTTGAAACCAAATAATGAATTTTCAACTTCTCAACCACTCGAGTTGGTTCACATGGATCTGTTTGGACCATCTAGTGTTTCTAGTTTAAATGGAAAGAACTATGTCTATATCTTAATAGATGACTTTTCTAGATATACTTGGGTATACTTCTTAGCTCACAAAAGTGAAGCTTGTTCTTACTTTATGAAATACTCCAAGTCTGTAGAAAACCATAGTGGGATTATGATTAAGACCCTGAGAAGTGATCATGGACATCAGATTGAAAATCAAGTGTTTGAATCTTATGTCTCACACAATGGCTATAGTCATAACTTTTCTACTCCTAGGAAACCCTAGAAGAATGGTGTAGTAGAAAGAAGAAATAGAACCCTGAAAGAAATTTCTAGATCTATGCGTAATGAATATGTCATGCCTATTTACATTCGGGCTGAAGCTATGAATACGGCTTGTTATATCATTAATAGAGTCTTAGTCGGACCTGTTCTAAAAAATACCCCTTATGAACATTGGAACAGTATAAAACCTAAAGTTTGTTATTTTAGAGTCTTTGGTTGTAAGTATTTATTCTCAATACAAAGGATAATCTAAATAAGTTTTCTTCTAAGAGTGATAAAGGAATCTTTTTAGGATATTCTATAACCAGCAAAGCCTATATAGTTTTCAATAAGAGAACCAAGTGTTTTGAAGAATTAGTTCACATCAAGTTCGATGAAACTGATCCACATGAGCCTAAAACCTCTCTTGAAACTCTTGAAGAATATTTGAGTGTTCTGGACCTTAATGAAAAATCTAAAGAAACTTCTATAAAGACAACTAGTTCTGGACATATTCCAGAATCTGCTCCTAACGAATCTGAACCAATAGATGAAACTGAAATTTCTAGTCCTACCTTTACGAGATCAACTAGAATTATAAAGAATCATCCTTTTTCTGCTGTTGTAGGAAATCTGGATAAAGGGACACAGACTACAGCTTCTCCTATAAATCATGTTGAACATCAAGCCTTATTGCCACATCTTGAACCTAAAAACATTGATGATGCTATTAATGATGAATTTTGGGTAATTTCTATGCATGAATAACTCAATCAGTTTGAATGAAATAAATTTTTGAAACTAGTAGAAAGTCCTAAGGACACTTTCACCATAGTCATTAAATGGGTGTTTAGAAATAATGTAGATGAATCTGGAAATATAGTTAGAAACAAAGCTAGATTAGTGGCACAAGGCTATATTTTGGAGGAAGGAATTGACTATGATGAGACTTTTGCTTCTGTAGAAAGACTAGAATCCATTAGAATTTTACATGATTATGTTGCACATATAATTTTCAAACTATATCAAATTGATGTCAAGAGTGAATTATTAAATGGATATATTACTGAGGATGATTTTGTTGAACAACCACCTAGATTTACAAACCCTCATTTTCCAAATCATATTTTCAAATTATCAAAACCTTTATATGGTTTAAAACAAGCTCCCAGAGCTTGGTATGATAGATCAAGTACTTTTCTAATTTCTAAAGGTTTTAAAAAAGGTTTAGCTGATCCAACTCTTTTTATAAAACGAATTTCTAAATATGTTTTAGTTGTACAAATTTATGTAGATGATATTATTTTTGGATCTTCAAGAAATCCCATATGTACTGATTTTTCTAAAATGATGCAAAATGAATTTGAAATGAGTTTAATGGGTGAACTAAAATTCTTTCATGGATTTAAAATCATTCAAAATTATGATGGAATTATTTTAACTCAAAGTAAATATACTTGAGATATTTTAAAACATATTGAATTGGATAGCAAAAAAAGTACTGACACACCCATGAGTACCACTTGTAAGTTGGATCTTGATGAAGATAGTAAATCTGTTGATCAAAACACTTATAGAGGAATCATTTGAGGTCTACTCTACATGACTGAAAGTCATCCTGATATTATGTTTAGTGTGTGTATGTGTGCTCATTTTCAGGAAAACCCTAAGGAGTAACATTTAAATGGTGTAAAAATAATTTTCAAATACCTGAATCATAATCCCAATTTTGGACTATTCTATCCCAAAGCATAATCATTTGAACTAGTTTGTTATTCTGATGCTGATTTTGTTGGATGTAAGTTAGATAGAAAAAGATCCTCTGGAACATGTCATCTTTTAGGAAAGTCATTAGTATCTTGGTGTAGTAAGAATCAAAATTTTGTATCATTATCTACTATAGAAGCTGAATACATAGCTACTAGTAGTTTTTGTGCGCAAATTTTGTGGATGAAACACACATTACTAGACTATGGATATCAATTCAGACATGTCCCAATAAATTGTGACAACATAAGTTTTATTATCATTTCTAAGAATCTTGTTTCACATTCTATGTGACGCCCCGACCCCAGTTACCCAGAGTTAGTGCATTATTACATAACATTGGGACGATCACAAGAAATATCAAATATCGACAGACCGATTAGTTTAGTATCCTTGGAAACACTAGATATATTCATAATGTTTTACATTACATCATAAAAATGAAAACTACAACAACATAGATCTATATTCTATACTCTTATCCCCACATACTATCCCTGTAGGTCATTCAAAAATTACTTCTTCACATCATAGGAAAAATAAAACATAGAAAAGGGGTGAGCTCAAATTCCCAGTAAGGATAACCATATAACATAAAATTTCATAAATAAGAATAAACATTTAGGGCAATGTATAACTAAAACAAAATCATTTTAAACTTGAACTTCAACATAGTATGGAAAAATTAATATGAAATAATTCCATATACTTATTCACATGGATATTATACTAATCGAATAATCAAATTCAATACCAATATCCACTTTCATAATGATGGAATGCATAATTCCAGACTATCATAACCATATAGCCAAGGCCTCGTCCCAAGACTACAAATTCAATTTTGTCAAGGCCTTATTCCAAGACACTAGTTTGTCTCATGAGACATACTAATGCATCGAGGAGCTATAGCGGGCTCCACCCGTCACTTACTAAGTCCAATGCATTCCTCATATGAAAATATTGAAACATAACATAAACATTCATATTAAAACTAGCATACAAAATGTCAATACTTTAACCACAAACCATGAATGATATAAAAATAGCACATCCACAATCAAACATAACTCATTCGATACAATATGGAAGATTTTATTGTATCTAACTAACCTCAATAGAGAATAATGAAGGATATTGACATAGACTAAAATAATCATCAAACTATTGAGTGACATATCCCCCTTTTTCTTCAAAACATTTAAAAGTCACACTATTTTTCAAGAAGCCATTTAAAAATATATTTTTGAATCAAAGTTTCCCATACCACATTGAAACATTGAAAAGTAATTTTAATTTCAAAACATTAATGTCCATATAAATAAATCCTTAAAATGATTTTTAAAACATGGAAATTAATGGGAAATATTTAGAAGTATAAATCATTAAAGCATTTAAAAATGATATTTTATTTAGAGTTCCAAACCAAAAGAGAGAAACATGAATACAAATAATTTAAGTAATCAAAACTTTGTAATATCATGAGAATAAAAATATTCATGATATACTATGTCAAAGTACATTATATACACCATATAAAAGTGATTTGGTGTATAATAACAAAAGATTCTCAATGGAATGTAAATTTAGATGAAATCACTCATAAAAGCCTTATCCATAGGTTGAGGATAAATCAACGACATAATTATGTGTGAAAAATATAAATACACATAATACGACTGGATATGCAGTGTAAAACAATCAAAGTACATTCCCAAATATTCTTCTAAAAACAACAACAATGAATTAGATGTTTAACTCAATAAATGGAGATTGAGTTAAAAATACTCTTATCATGTTCATATCGAAGACTTGATAATTTATCAATGGATTTATTATGAGTATATAAATTGTATCCAGAGAAAGGGTAGTGGAAATTATGACATAATCTAATGAATAGTGATTCCACTCATAATCTTGGAGTAAAATAATCAATGAAGTATGTGTAGAGCCGAATGAGTGGAAATTGAAATATCAAATTCCCTTATCGAATTGGTAACATATGAAACATGCACCCATGAAAGAAGGTTAATAAAATGATGATGTAAATATCCATAAATTATAGTATATTACACAATGTATATAATCATGCACAGTACAGACACCTCATGAAATAAAAAGTGGTGACCAATGGAATTCTCACAGAATTAAAAGAGAGATAAGAAACCCCTTACTCTGTACTTTTTCCTTGGGCGAGGGAAGGTTAACCTCTTGTATAATGGAGAAATAATTTTTATTGAATTGTAAATGAATATTATGAATTAATATGATATCATATATGATCTTTTGACATTGATTTGTTAATAATATCTTACAATTATCATCATTTCGGGTGTTAATGGGATCATTTTCCATTATATTCTTTACTATTTGAGCCATATTTGTTACTAATGGGATGTATATTATTCATATCCCGAATGATGTCAAATATTTAAACATTATCTTTTAATAATTAAATGAGAATTAGTCTTGAATGGATACAGTGGAGAATGAATCTCATCGCGTTCGTGGAGACGGTGGTCCGTACGTAAGCACGATCGACAATATCATTTTTTGATATTAAAATAATATTTATTTTGATTTTATATCATATATATAGAATCATTACCATGTTATATTTATTATTTAAATGAATTAAACATCATTATTATACCCATCCAAATAATAATGTTTTGAATAACAATTACTCACGATGTGGGGACGGTAAGCCGTACGTACGCACGTATGGCGACATGTCATTCAAAGGATGGATAGAATACAGAAATATGGTTGTAACCAGTTTATAATAACATAAAATTATATATATTATACTGGAGTTACTATTTTAGAATGGTAGTAACAAAGATAGAAGTATTGGAAGAAGAACGTAACTTGAAAAAGGTTGGTGAAATCATTAACTCTTCTTGTGGTTCTTCCTTTTGATTTGATAAAAAAGAATCCATAGGATGGATTTCAGACTAATGTAAGGACTTTAGGATGAATTGAGGGATGTTTAAAGAGTATTTGGGAAGGTTTAGGCCGAACCAAAAGGCTTTGAATGTGTGAATTAATGAGTAGGGGTTGTGCCCTTTTATAAGAGGGGTGAGGGGCACCTTTGGAAAGGCTAAAAATATTATTTTATAAAAAATTAATATTCAGTTTCTAGTGGCTCCAAAGTCTATAATTTAAAGGTTAAGGTGGGGATAGGTCTAAAACCACTCAACCAATAGTATTTAGATAGGTTTGGGTTACTATATTAACCTTATCATTTAGTATTAACTCTTAGTTAATTAGTTTCACTTTTACAATGTCTCTTTGTATTTTAATAATATATGGTTCATAAACATACTATATACATCCACAAGACCCCCAAGTGGTCCTTTAATGATACACCTATAATTATATAAGTATCTTGGACGAAAATTATATATTTATAAATTTAATATCAATTAATAATATAATATTTGTCTTAAAAACACTTTTATGTCAATTTTGACACTGTTCAACAGGTGATTTTAGGTAAAACTCATAAAAGAATGATTACTTCGAAAAAAGTTAATTAAATCATTAATAAAATGTCATATTAACCTTTAAAATTATTTTAATTCATAAAAAGTCTCAAATTATATTTATTTGGGTATTTATAATATCAATTATTTTAAATTTTCACAATTATGGTAATTACTATATCATCATGGTGTCATAAATAAATTAACTTATTTAATGTATAAATATTATAAATAAAATATCATTATGTAGGAAACCTTTTTATATTTCTAATTAATATTTATAGTCGAATATCCAACATATGTAACCCCTTGTAAAAATTGTTTTTCTAAAAGATATATGCTTATGTCATTTTTGTATTTATTTTACCTTAATTAAAATAAAGTGTCTCTATCACCTACAAGTGGCACCATGGGGTCCCCAAATTGACCCAAATATGCCCATGGTCGGACATGTATCCACCAATAAGGTTAGAAGACGTTTTAGGGTATTTTTGAATTATTATAATATTATTTTTTAACACTTCTTTACCAGATTTACCCTTTAACCATGGTAAATAAAATATTTACTGAAATAATTATTCAAAATGTTTAAAAATAAAAGTTACCTGTTTACAGAATTTTGACATCCTGATTCCAAATATGGAATCCATTTTTCCAAATTCAAAAAATAGAACTGGAAGAAATTAATTTAAAATTAATTCCTGTTGTCAATACAAAAAGCATGTTTTTAAGATATAATAACTATCAAAAGATTGATACTTGTTTATGTTCGGTTTAATTGTGAAATTATTTCTAATGACCAACATTGAATTAAATGTTAAAAATATATTCAAAATATACTTTAAAACCACTCAAATTCATAACTAATAACTATTAAATATTTTGATTAAAAAAGTTGTTTTTAATTAAAATTTAGTAATTTTCACTATTCATGAAAATATTAATGTTATCCAAAATGTACCAAAATTTCACCCTAGGATAATTTTGATATTTAAAATCCAAAAATGAAGTCTGTTTTGAAATATAAAATTTATAAAATTTCAAAAAGTATGTATTGCTATTCATAACGGCTAGTTTGATTTGTTGTGGTGTGTGTTAGAACTCGATGTTCCGTACAACACACTCTATTGCATTATTCAAAGAGAAGCGTACCGTAGAAGCTTGGGGTGTTACATTCTCCCCTTCTTAAATAAATTGCATCTTTGCAAATTTTTTTACAAATTGGGCTTTAGAATATAATGGAAAGTCTCACATCGAAAAAAGAGTCAATAAAACTATCACTTTAAAAGAAAGGAAAAGAGGTATAAATGTCACCCAAGATAACCCATACTAGGATTCCATGTAGGAAAACATGGATATGGATGATAAAATAAGTGTTAAGTTATGATGGAGAGGGATAGAAAAAAAGATCAGGATAATGTTAACAATAAAAAAATCACAAACTTATGTTGGGACAAACAGACATTAGTCTCCCAATAGGAAAAGTAAATGGACAACATTTTTTGTTTTAAGTTACATTACATAAGGACGAAGAATTCATTTTTGATATTGAATAATAACATAAAGAGATATACTTACTTTTTAAGTAGAGTTTCATTATTTAATATATTTTTACCACTAACTCATTTTTTTAAAAAATGAGTATTCAAGAAGACTTGGTCATAATGGAAGAGCTAGAATAAACTTCTATAGAAATACATGTTCCACTTAGGATAAACTATATATTTTCCTTGTCTTTAGAGATTAATAAAAACCAAAATGGTTAGTATAATATATGATGATCCTCCAAATGGATATTCCATTAGAGGTAAGAAAACTAATCTTAATTTCTAAAATTAAACCATCAATACCCCAAAGGTAAATAAATACCATTCAATAATCAATTGTCCTTAAAATCCTTAAATATAATCCAATCTAATATTGAAACCCAAAACTTATAAAAATGTAGTCTTCCACGTTAAATTGTATCTCCAAATGACATTAATTACTATTAATGTCACATACTCAAAAGTAATTAACCAAATCATTTCCATAAATAACCCAAATCACAATAAATACACAATAAAAACATAGATAAAAATCCACCATTACTCCTCAAATGAAATCCCATACTGTTCTATTTTCCTTGGGCATATAGTGTTCACAACATATAGAACAACATCCAAAATAATATTTATCACTTTATCACCAAAATCATTTTCCTATACTAAGGAAATTCATTTGATAAGACATAAGATCCGAAATAAAATTATTATTGATCAATAAAATCATTTAACTAAAAATAATTAGTCACGCTAACTAGGGATTTCATGTAGTCCAGTGGTATGCGATAAATCCCAATCGCACATTGGTTGTGGGTTCAATTCCCACATCTTGGTCTGACGCGACGGGTTGTCACATGGTCTGCATATTTTCCTTTTTCAAAAACAATATTTTATAACATTACCAAAATTATATAAATTCCTCAAAATAATCATAACATCATTTAACCACAAATCTTATCTCATTCCTTGCATTTTAATCCCAAATTATAATAACTTATAATTTCCTCAAACCCAACGATCATATAAAACCGAAGGGTTATTTATAACTATATCCACAAGAGAAAAGATAATTCCTCCTCAAATATCATTCCCACTTGAAAAACTGTAGGGTTAAAAATACAAGAGAAAATTATTTCAAAGTAAACCCATCAACAAGGAGAACTAATACTTTTTAAAAATTTCTACAACCATTTATTCCCACACAACATCTTCTTTGACCAGGATAATATCATATAGAATAGGTCATTCACTTGGGTAATGGCCAGGTCCCCTAAATTTACAGAAAATGACTGTATATGGATTCTTGGGACCATATTTATCTTCTTCCATAGTACTCTTCATTTTTCTTCAGCAAATTTTCACTTTATGTCCTTCCTTCCCTGCACCTTAAATCATTTCTTTGTCCCATTGAGACACTTTCCTGGGTTTTTTCTTCCACATTTCCTACATGATGGAAATTGAGGATTTCTTTCTCCATGGTCTCCACTACTGGAGTTCTTATCATTCATCACCTTTCTCTTCTTTTTTGAGTCCGAGAATTGGTTAATATATATATTGTTGATCGTATTTTTGGAAAATTTATTTGGCATGAAGACGATATCTTTTACGCGAATCAACATTCTATTTTGCTGCTCATTGTCACCACCGTTCCTACCTTGTACATAATTCCCAAAGTTACTATGACTTCCTTGGAATCCAGCCATTGACTAAAACCAGAAAGAATTGTGTGAGTAACAGTAGTCATAAAATCATTAAGAGAATATCATGTCACCATATTCTCAATTTGAAACACATTAGGATTAACCATGGTCATTTACTCTCATCTTATATATAATACTTCACATTGGTTTGAAATGAAAATGTTAATTATCCTAATCATATCCCCCAGGAGTGTCGTAACCAAGAGTGCAACAAGGCCCGTTTTCGTGCACCAGTTCCTATTCGATTCTAGCTCAAAGCGGTGTTTTCGGGTTTTACCCCTAGGTACAACTATGCCAGAGCCGCCTCTACCTGCTCGTATCTAGACAAGGATGTATTGATCAGAAAACTCACAAAATCTCTACAATACAAAAATTCTTGGAATTTCTTCTATATTAATCCTCAATGTCCATCTTAGGTCTATGTGATCTAATAAGAGTTTATCTAAATCTAGATTCCAAGGTTTTTACTAAAATTCCTCTGATACCAACTGTAACGCCCCAACCCCAGTTACCCAGAGTCGGTGCATTATTACATAACATTGGCATGATCACAAGAATGATCAAATATCAAAAGACCGATTAGTTTAGTAGCCTTGGAAACACTAGATATATTCAAAAAGTTTTACATTACATCATAAAAAATGAAATCAAAAACAACATAGTCTCCATAGTCTACACTCTTATCCCCTCATACAGTACCTACAGGTCATTCATAATTTACTTCTTCACATCCTGGGAAAAATAAAACATAGAAAAGGGGTGAGCTCAAAATCCCAGTAAAGATAACCATATAGAGGAAACTTTCATAAATAAGACTAAACATTTAATGCAATGTATAACTAAAAAAAAATCCATTTTAACTTGAGAATCAACATAGTATGGAAAAAATAAAATGAAATAATGCCATTTACTTATTCACATGGATATTCTACTAATCGAATAATCACATGCAATACCAATAACCACTTTCATAATGATGTAATTCATAATTCCAGACTATCATAACCACATAGCCAAGGCCTAGTGCCAAGACTACAAATAAGATTTTGTCAAGACCTTATGCCAAAACACTAGTTTGTCTCATGAGACCCACCGATGCATTGAGGATCTATAGCGGGCTCCACCCATCACTTACTAAGTCCATTGCATTCCTAATATGAAAATATTGAAACATATCATAAACATTCGTATTAAAACTAGCATAAGAAATGTCAATACTTTAACCACAAACCATTAATGGTATAAAAATAGCACATCCACAGTCAAACATAACTCATTCGATACAATATAGAATATTTTATTGAATTAGATTAACCTCAATCATGAATAATGAATGATATTGACATAGATTAAAATTATCATCAAACTATTGATAGAAATATCCCCCTTTTTCATGAAAACATTTAAAAGTCACACTATATGTCAAGAAGCCGTTTAAAAATATATTTTTGAATAAAAGTGTCCCATAACACTTTGAAACATTGAAATGTAATTTTAATTTCAAAACATTAATGTCCATATAAATAAATCCTTAAACCCATTTTTAAAACATGGACATTGATGAGAATGATTTAGAAGAAAAAATCTTTAAAGCATTTAAAAATGATATTTTAGTTAGTGTTCCTAACCAAAAGAGAGACACTTGAATACAAACAATTGAAGTAATCAAAACATTTGTAATATCATGAGAATAAAGGGATTCATGATATACTATGTCAAAATACATTATATACACCATATAAAAGTGATTTGGTTTATAATAACAAAATATTCTCAATGGAATGTAAATTTAGATGAAATCACTCATAAAAGCTGTATCCTTAGTTTAAGGATAAATCAATGACATAATTATGTGTGAAAAATATAAATACACTCAATATGATTGGATATTCAGTGTAAAACAATAAAATTACATTCACACATATTCTTATAAAAACAACAACGATGAATTAGATGTTTAACTCAATAAATGGACGTTGAGTTTAAATTACTCTTATCAAGTTCAAATCGATGAATTGAGAATTTATCAATGGAGTTATTATGTGTATACAAAGTATATCCACAGAAGGGGGAGTGGAAATTATGACATATTCAAATGAATAGTTATTCCACACATAATCTTGGAGTAAAATAATCAATGAAGTATGTGTAATGTCGAATGAGTGGAAATTGAAATTTCAAATTCCCTTATCGATTTGGTAACTTATGAAACATGCAACCATGAAAGAAGGATACTAAAATGATGATGCAAATATCCATAAATTAAAGTATATTATAGAATTAATACAATCATGGGCAGTACAAACACCACATGTAATAAATAAGTGGTGAACAATGTAATTCTCACAGAATTAAAAGTGAGATACGAAACCCCTTACTCTGTACTTTTTCCTTGGTCGAGGGTAGGTTAACCTCCGGTATAATGTTGAAATAGTTTTTATTGAATTATAAAAGAATCATATGCATTAATATTATATCATATATGATCTTTTAACATTGATTTGTTAATAATATCTTAGAATTATCATCTTTTCGGGTGTTAACGGGTTCATTTGCCTTTATATTATTTGTTATTTGAGCCATATTTGTAACTAATGGGATGTATATTATTCATATACATAATGATATCAAATATTTAAACATTATTTTTAATCATTAAATTAGAATTAGTCTTGAATGGATACGATGGAGAATGAATCTGATCGCATTCATGGAGACGGTAATCCATACGTACGCACGATCGCCAATATCATTCTTTTGATATTAAAATAATATTCAATTTAATTTTATATAATATATAAAAAATCGTTATCATTTTAAATTTATTATTTACATGAATTACACATCATTATTATATCCATCCAAATAATAACGTTTTGAATAACAATTACACCACGATGTGGAGACGGTAAGCCATACGTACGCACGTATGGTGACATTTCATTCAAAGGATGGATCGAATACTGAAATATGGTTGTACCATGTTTATAATAACATCAAAGTATATATAATATACTGGAATTATAATTTGATAATGGTAATAACAAAGATAGAAGAAGTGGAAGAAGAAAGGAACTTGAAAAAGGGTGGTGAAATCATTACCTCTTCTTCGGGTTCTTCCTTTTGATTTGATCAAAAGGGCACCATAGGTTGGCTTTCAAACTAATTGAAGGACTTTAGGATGAAGTGAGGGAAGTTGAGGGAGTATTTGGGTAGGGGTTGGCCGAAACGAAAGGCTTTTATGGTGTTAATTAATGAAAAGGGGGAGTGCCCTTTTATAAGAGGGGTGAGGGGCACCTTTGGAAATGCTAGAAATATTATTTTATAATAAATTAATATTAGGTTTCTAATGGCTCCAAAGTGGATTATTTAGAGTTCAAGGTGGGGATAGGTCGAGAACAACTAAAAAATAGTATTTAGACAGGTTTGGTTACTATATTAACCTTATCATTATGTATTAACTATTAGTTAATTAGTTTCACTTTTACAATGTCTCTTTGTATTTTAATCTTATATGGTTCATAAACATACTATATATATCCAAGAGAAGCAAAAGTGGTCCATTAATGACACACCTATCATGATATAATTCTCTTGGACGAACCGTATATTTTTAGGAATTTAAAATCAATTAATTATATAATATTTTTTAAAAAAACTCTTTTATGTCAATTTTGACAGTATTCAATAGTTGATTTTTTGTAAAAATAATAACAGAATAACTACTTCAAAAAAACATAATTAAATCATTCCTAAGATGTCATAATAACCTATAAAATTACTTTAATTCATAAAAAGTCTCAAATTATATTTATTTGGGTATTTATAATATCAATTTTTTTAATTTTTCACTATTATGGTAATTAATGCATCATCATGGTGTCATAAATAAATTAAATTTTTTAATGTCTAAAAATTATAAATAAAATATCATTATGTAGGTAATGAATATTTATAGTATAAAATCCAACATATATAACCATTTTTAAAAATTGTTTTGCTAAAAGATATATGCTTATGTCATTTTTTTATTTATATTAACTTAATCAAAATAAAGTGTCCCTATCACCTACAAGTTGCTCCATGGGGTCCCAAAATTGACCCAAAGATTCCCATGGCCGGAAATGTATCCACCAATAAGTTTAGGACACGTTTTAGGTTAATTTTTTGTTATTATAATATTAGTTTTTAACCCTTATTTACCAGATTTACCCTTTAACCAAGGTAAATAAAGTATTTACAGAAATAATTATTCAAATTGTCTAAAAATAAAAGTTACCTATTTACACAAGATGGAAATCCTGATTCCAAATATGGAATCCATTTTCCCAATTCAAAACACAGAAGTGGCAGAAATTAATTTAAAATTAATTCCTGCTGTCAAAATAAAAAACGTGTTTTTAAGATATAATAACTATCAATTGATTGATACTTGTTTATGTTATATTTATTTGTTAAATAAT
Source organism: Viscum album (assembly GCA_963277665.1). Classification (NCBI taxonomy): domain Eukaryota; kingdom Viridiplantae; phylum Streptophyta; class Magnoliopsida; order Santalales; family Viscaceae; genus Viscum; species Viscum album. The sequence continues at coordinate 352,384,061 of OY728134.1, read as the reverse complement.
CTCCAATTAAAAACATTGTATTTAATGGTAAAAATATATTCTAAATACACTTTAAAACCACTCAAATTCAAAATTTATCACTATTAATTATTTTCATTAAAAAAGTTGTTTTTAATTAAAATTTAGTAATTTTCACTATTCATCAAAATATTAAAGTTATTTGAAAAGTACCAAAATTTCACCCTAGGATAATTTCGATATTCCAAATCCAAAAATGAAGTCAATTTTGAAAGTTAAAATCTATTAAATTTCAAAAAGTTGGTATTACTATTGATAACGACTAGTTTGATTGGTTGTGGTGTGTGTTAGAACTCGATGTTGCATACAACACACGTTATTGCATTATACAAAGAGAAGTGTACTATAAAAGCTTGGGTTGTTACATTCTAGGAAAAAACATATTGACGTAAGACATAACATTAGGAGGGCTCATTATCAAAAAGGTGATATCACTTTAGATTCATTGGTACTGAATATCAACTTGATGATATATTAACTAAACCACTAAATTATGAATGATTAGAATACATCATACATGATCTTGGTATGATTAATCATAAATAGATATCTTACTGATCATAATATTAAATAATTTACTGTATTTTAACTTACGATATTATGGTCACTGTTTCTAAGTTACTGTTTCATGCTTATGATCTCACGGTTTTACACCTTGTACTCACAGTCTGTCACTTAACAGTCTCGTCGTGACAGAACAATTCACTCACTATCTCATCGTGACTGTACAGAATGGTCATTGTCTCATCGTGACAACCACCAACTGTCTCACCGTGATGACTATTTTTATCACACTGTAATGCCTACTCACGATCTCACCGAGAAGGTTATTTATACTCTTATTTTAACCTGTATCGCGGTAATTTTTATTTAACCTCTATTTGATTTCCCGCGATTTTGTTTTTATGACGTTTGAAATTCCCAAATGATAAAACCTAAGGGTTTCATTTTATTCCTTACCCAAACTCTCTCTTTAAACTTCTCACACTTGAAAACCTTCTCCTCTCTCACCTAAACCTTTAGTGGATTCCTAGGATGAAGCGTTTGTCAACACCCTTGTCTCAGAAGTGACACTCTAAGAAACAGAAGAGGATACCGAGGATAGCATCTGAAGGACCCCTGAACCGCAATCTTAATAACTTTACTGTAGTTCCTGAAAAATAGGTTTTCACTCAGTGTATACTGTCTAGTAAGCCTTTAATCCTGAAAATCTTAAAAGAACAAAGATGGATTGAATGGTTCTCTAGAAAAGATAGACCGATTTACCCGAGATTGGTATCTCAATTCTACCAATATGTTATGTTTTCCTTTTATTTTGGATAATGCTTTATGGTGACCAGGTGGATCAATGGTTAGATGTGTTCTTTCTCTTCAAGGTTGTGGGTCGTATGCCTAAGGATTCCACATGATGGAGTGTGTGATGATTACCAGAGAGACCCTTCTCCAACAACCGAAATCTTTGACCTGGAGAGTGCTTTGGAAATCCTGGCTAGAAATGGCACCAAGCGAAGGGCCATAGCTGCTGAATTAGATGGGGAGACAAGACTACTGTTCATGTTTGATCTAAATTTGATTATCCCATGAAAAAGAGATTTTTCTATAATAAAGTATTAGGATGTTTTCCTGATTCACCTGTTAAAGAATGGCCATATGATCAACCTATGCATGTTTGTTATTAACCATATCTGTGAGCTGATTGAAGTCACTTACAAATCCACCCCCTTGTATTACTCAAGTATGATTTCAGCCATGCTGGTTTCCAAAGGGGTGGTTGGACCGAATGATGAAAATCTAGAGGAATTTGATTTCTGCTTATCCAAGCCTATCATCAGAAGGATGAAGATTAGTTGGAACCCCTGAAAGAAGAAATGGATTGAGGATAATGATCAAGTGTATAGGAAGTTTAATCCTTTTGTTTATCCAAGAATACCTAAGAACCTAGCTGATCCTGGTTAGGAACCAGATGAAGTGGCTGAGTATTTGAAAGAAGAAGAAGAATAGGAAGTGGAAGATGAAGTACCCCCTAGAGAATAGACTGAAATACCACAAGTGGAAGCAGATCCTGTTGAATAAGAAAGGACTGATGTCCCTGCTGATGATCCTGTTGAAATTAATTCAATAGAGGATGTTGATGTTGGTTTTAAATAAGAAGAAGCTCCTACTTCTTGTGAGGATGTCAATCCAGAAAATAATCATACGGCTACATGAAAATTGGTTTTTCCTAATTTAGATCATCAAGACATGGAGGAGATAGATCCTATTGAAGAAGATCTCCCTGTTGAAAAGGAAGCATGTCTATAAGAAAAACCATGGAACAATAGGTTCTTGAGTACATACCATCTACTGAAGAGGGAATGGAAATTTCCTTTCCGCTGGCAAGGCAAGAGTTTGATGAATAGATTAGAGATGATCCCGTGGATCATGACCCAATTCCTAAGTCTCAAGAATCTGAAATGGAAGCATGTTTTAAGGGGGAGGAACCTGAAAACCTTGAGATTATAGACGCTGGATCTGCTAAAGAAACTCAATCTACTTTCACATATTCTGTGTACACTCAGTATGAATTTCCATGTTTTTATGATGTGAGTGAGTCAGATCAAGTGACTACAACCGGTATAGATCTTTCTCCTTTGTTTCAACTGAAGTCTGTACCTCATCCAGAACCAGAACAAGAACCATAGCCTCAATCTGAATCAGAGTCTGAGTGGGAAGATGACTCTGCAACGCAACCAGATCCTACTCCACTACCTTTACCTGCACTCTTACCCGAGCTGCACTCTGTTGTTACTAAGGATGATTTGAAAGTATTTAGAGATAATATCATGGCTGGTGTTGAGAAGATTGTATCCACTCAAACTTTTCCTGTGACTCAGTTAAGTTATGAAGACGCCTTAGTTCTGCAGGAAAATATTATATTTCATATTCAACTAAGGATGATCCATGAGATTCAAGAAGTTCGGGTTGAAAATAGGTTGCCTAGTGATGATGTTGCAAATTTGAAAGGTTTGGTGGAAAACCTGCAATCAGAACTGTCTTCATGATTAGAGTCTATGCCTACTCCTATTTTTTCCCCTGTACCTATTGCTGCTTCTCCTGAACCAACTGATTCCACCTTTTCTAGAGAGAGTGTGTGTCAAGTTAATCCATATCTACTATATTTTGATGAAAATATTGGAAAAAGACACACAAAAATGCTGGAACGCATGAGGGAGCTTGTAGAAACTATGAATAAACTCACAGATGAGTACACTAGATGTCTTCATGATGTTTTGAAACAGTTCCAAGTTATATCCATAGCTGTAAAAGCATCTCCTACTTCAGGTCAACCTTTTGTCCCTCCTTTGGATGATTCTCTGCTGAGATCCATAATCAAGGAAGAAATTCAGTATGTTTTCAGTGGTTTAGATCTATCTCCTCTGGCTGAAGTTATAAAGAACTATGATCGAGCATTGGACTTGGTTAGAATTCTTTCTAAAATAGCCAATGATGCTCAATAGGAGATCACCAAGAAAATATATTTTTATGTCACTCGGATTTTCTCCAAAAGTGACATGACAAATCACTTTATGTATCTTGTAGAAAACCTGAAAATCCCTCCTATAACTAAAGCTTTTAAAGCACCAGTTCAGAAGCTTACAGAGTTCACCTGATTATTGGAAAAATTCATGGAGAATAAGGAAGATTTCGAGAAGGCAATGCAATATGGTGGAGAAACCATTATTGATTTCATAAATCTTTTGAAGTCATATCATCATGTGCAGATTACTGCTACTGTTTGTCCAGCTGTTACACCTCTTGGACCTGGTCTACCTACCTTAGCCTCAACTGCCATGTTAGTCAGCCAAGCCCTTTCTCAGATATGGCTAGTCATTCTTGACCAACCACAGACTAAATCTTCTACTGCTTTTACATTGGTTCCATCCATTTTTGAAGGTCTACCCTTACCCTCTTTGTCTACCAAATCTTTGCCTTCTTCTACATCATCCCCAACTCCTACTGCTGATAAAGGCAAGGAAATGGTCGATCCCTGAAAACACCAGGGACTGTTTTTTTGATGGGATGTTTTTTATTGTTTAGTATTTGTATTTCCCCTATATGTTTTAATCTAAACCTTTTTAATGACAAATGCAGTTCTTCACTTCATTTTCTCTACTTTGTGGTAATCCCAAAAGGGGGAGAAAACGTACAAGTAATAGTACAAGTATTAGTGTTATTTTATCTTATGATTGAATCTCTTTTCTATTTTACCTATACATGATTTGTGTCATAAAAAAGGGGAAGATTGTTGGACTCCTCATGTATTAATAATGTTTTAATGATCACAAATCCTATTACTGTTAATTAATCTCAATCTTAATTGAACATCTTGCTAATTCCCTTCAATCATAACTGCACATCATGTTCTAATGATATCAAATCTTATTGATGTTAATTACTCTCTTTATTATTAACAGGTCTTATGCATGATATAAAATATCACTTATATTATCAAGCCCTTATATTTATGTTTTCACTTCTCTTACTCTCTAAAGATTACGCTTAATACATATTCTGCATATTACTATTTAATTATAAATACAGATATTTGTCTATGTATAGAGACACCGTGAAGGACACACCGTGACCCAGACACCGTGAAGGACACACCGTGACCCAGAAACCGTGAAGGACACACCGTGACCCAGACACTATGAAGGACACACTTTGACCTAGACACCGTGAAGGAAACACCAAGACTCAGAAACCATGAGCTACACACCATGACATGAAGACACCGTGAAGCACATACTGTGACCACATACTGCGAACCACATATCGTGAAGACCATTCCATGAAGAAGACACTATTTACATAATCAATGTGACACTGTTTCTTAACTTTTTGTCAATATTAATCGAATAATTCAAATAGACATATTTGATGTTTTAATGAAATTAATGTTATTTAATGATAGTTGTTGGGATGTCATGAAATTTTACCTCGTAATTATGTAAAGGGATTCATTTCTATTCCAAGTTCTCATGGAATAAAACGAAGTCACAACTACAGTAAAAAAGAAGAAGTCACCTTGACATACATTCTACAACACACGCAAAGTGCTCTATACTGAACCGAAGAACAATCCTGAGCAAAACTATGAAAAAGACATTGGATGATCCTCAATGAAGTTCCAAAACATGAAATTCAACACTACTGGAAGAAATGGAGTCAAGAGAACATCTTCACTACCGTAGAACACAAGCTGAACTACGACACTCTATTTTTCAACAGAAAAACCAGAGAAGGACTCAGAAGCTTTTTTGTTGAATCCAACGATTCCAGCGCTTCATTGCTAATCACTAGAGCTTTCTACACTCTTATCTTTTCTCTCTAAGTGATTTGTTTATTTACTTTCATTTAGTGTGGTGTACTATGTATATCTTACACACACACACTGTATCATGCACTGAACTAGAGGATATCAAGATCCTCACTCCAAAACTCTTAACTCTAGAATACCCACGACAACTGTGGAAGAGGTCCTTGTGTGGCCTAGTCTTTGTTTTGTTTCCCACAATGAACTGTGGAAGAGGTCCCTACGTGGCTTGGACAGTTTTGTAAATTATTGTTATCCTCGATCTAGGGTGTAGATCAAATTTAGATAAATTTGAGAGGACTATGTCTCGGCTTGAGACTGAACCTCTTGTAATATTTACTTTGCATATTTAGTTTAAGTTTAAAGTATACTAAATATATTTTTTATATTCCACTACTGTTATATTGAAATATAAAACCATTTTAATGTTACTTTTATAGTTAAATTATCATGTTTTTACACATATTGTAAATCAGTAGGTTAATTTCAAAAGTTAGTTTAATCTTGTGGTTAAATTAACTGAGACCTAATCAATCATTGAGAAGCTAAGTGAACATTTACAATCTATATAAATTAACTATAGAATAACTTGTTTTATAAATTGGGGGATATTAATAGACAATATTTTAACAGAAATTTTAATTGGAACTCAATTCACCCCCGTCTTGAGTATCCACTCCATCCAACAGTATATAATAAAAATTATAATATCTTTTTATGGAATCTATATTTCAAAAATACTTATTCTTATAATGTCACCTTGATGATCCATCTATGGAATCATTACTGTATCATTGCGGAAGACAATTTATGCATAACTTAGGGATCCAAATTCATAATAGTAGCTCATTCCCATGATGCACCCATCAATACATTATATGATGAAATGCATTATTTTCATCATGAGTTGTTTCATTATATGTATACAGCATATCCCATGTATTTTTGTATGACAATTGTAATGGAGTTATATGTATGGAAAATCATGACCATTTTTAGAGACAAATTGATTTTTTTTGTTTCGTCCCATTATACATATGAAGATCCTCATTGGAGTTTGTCGATATCTTATGAGATTCATATTTAGACACCTGATTAGTCCTTTATGATTATTTTTATATATATAATGTGAGGGTGGCATTAGGTTTTGAATAAGATATATGAAATGAGGTTAAACATGTGACATTTATCTTTTAAGGATGCTTAGCTAGTGAAAGTGATTGGTAATGATCAATGAGACAACCTTTTTAGTACACCCTTATCACATTAGGGCATAGATCCTATATACTTTTACAAAACTAACATCAGAACTACCCCATAAATTAAATGGTTTGTCTCCTATATCTATAAGAGTAGGACCCCCCCCCCCCCCCCAGCATCATGTACCAATGGGATATAGTACCATAGTAAATGTAAGTGATCCCTCAGTTGTGAAGTGAATTGGTGTGAAAGGGCCCCTCCACAGAGATTACTGAGATGATATTTGTGATTAATGGACTGGGATTGTGATCTATTGGATATGAAGTGTAGTGATAGGTGTGGTCTCCCCACATGGACTTGAATTGGGTTTCACATGTTATAAGGCCCCAATGATGGAACATTGTAGTACAGGTCTAACTCAACTTTCTTCACTTGTCTTTGGAGATTAAAATCCACTTTATTTATTGGTTTTATCTTCTTATTATCATATCTTGGAAATTTTTATCATTTATCGATCATATTATGACAAACATTCCTTAGTGGGGATGAGACGAGCAGTCTCCCTAGACCCATTGTCTTTATTAATTTCATTATTTCCTACAGGGTATGTATATATTGAACACATATATGGGATTTCCTCAAACTTTTTTGGCATAATACAGTCAATAGATACATTATCATTGAATGTGTTTTACATGGATCATTGTATGATAGGTTTACATGGCGGTGTTTTCTGGGATTTTTTTATTGAATATTGGGACTAGTGTCTTTCTCTCCCAAAATCTACTCATTACATTGAAATTCAGATTGGGTATTATCTTATATTTCTGAATGGGTGTTTACTTTTTCACTTCATATAATTTTTATAATGATTCTATTTTCAAATATATTTGCCCAATTCTACTTAATTAATTTTTTACACTATAGATGTTATGTATTTTATTATTCCTATATAGTGTTTCTTATATTTGGTTGTGTTTGGACTTACATGTACTTTATAAAAAGTAATCCATTTTATGTATTATGCATAATCATCAGCTATTTCTAGTTCATTGACTATTGATGGTGTTATTTGGGTGGTCAACCTAAACGTACCTCTATAATGGTATGCCCTGGTAGTCTAGCTCGTGATAGAGTGGTAACAGAGAATATAATTCACATAGGTAGTGTTTGGAGATTTTACTATGTTATAATGATTGGGGTGGGAACATTAGTAAATGGTGATAGATTATATTGAGTGATGCTATCAGTCTTGGAAACCATGTGTTTGTATGATTTCCATTATATCTATTACCCATGAAATTTACAATTTTCTTTTCAACATTGGGATACGAAGAAATCATTTTCAAGGAATCCAATGGTATATGAAACATAAATGATTGAGTCTGTTGAAATGTATTTATTTTTTTTGGTCGATCCCTACACATTCTCTATGTCCTTTGTTTTCCTTGAATATTTCAAGATCCCAATATGATCATATATATGTAGGATTTCATGATACTTTCTTTATGATGACCATTTGAGTGATGGGGACACATTTTAGGGACCCATTTATTTGGTTTCATTACTATGTGGGCACCGATAAATTATACCTCCTTTGGATCACCACATGGATCCTCCTCCAGTTTCCTAGAAAGGTGGCCATCTCAGATTTGAGATGTTGATTTCTCCAGTATGCCAGAACAGTGGTGCACCATTTAATTACTTGATTCCTAAGTTATTTTATTGTGGATAGCCCATATTTTGGTGATCTTGAACCCCTTCTCAATAGGTAGGGGTCTATCATGATCCTTTTGTACGAATGAATCTCATAAATAAGGCTCATCTTAATGGTTTTATATGTGTTTATACTTGATGATGGTGTAATAGATAGTTGGTAGAGACATATGTTAGGGATATACGATGTGAATTTTTTTATCCAAGGATGAAGGTGAATTACCAACCAAGACACATCCTTATTATGTGATTTAAAAAAGTACAAGTGAGTCAGTGCTTCCCATAGAGAATAGTATTGTGTTGTGGTTTGTGAGTTAATTTGAATTGTATGATTGTGGTCATCCTAATGTGATAAGGTGTTAGAGAAATCCCATGTTATAGTGAATAGGTGGTTGAAGGAAAGGGTAACTTCATGTGGTATGAGATATTTATTGCAATATTATATAGAAATAATAGCATTTACATATATCATTACATGATTTTAAGCATTATAATACCTCATAATAGAAGCCAAGGTGCATGGAGTCTTGTGTCATGGAAGAGAAGGTACATAAAACTGAAGTAAAGGAACTAAAAAATATTTTTTATTTAATCTCCATAATGAGATCCTAACTTCGTTTCAGCCCTTACATCTGCATAGGATATCATGGAGATAAAAGGAACAAAGTATAGTGCTAAAATCGTTGTAACAGAATAATCATATGAAAAATCAATAGAACATGGGATGGAAGGCATGACATGATGATATAAAAAGGAATATAACATATGGAATCATAACATATAGACATGGGATAATTTAGGCATGGGATAATAGGAATGTGGAAGAAAACTAAAACATGTCTTTGTTAAGAGTCAATGCTACCTGCCAATCCCGTTTCCCATAGTAGTATGGGTCAAGTCTAGCCACCAATCCTTTTTCCAATAGTAGTACAGGTCAAGCCAAACGGCCATCCCATTTCATATAGAATCTCAGGAGACATACCTTTACCCAATGCATTGGAGCTCTATCTAGGTTTACCAATATTACATTTTCGGAATATATTTTCCACATAAGGAACATAAATAATCAATCATACATTAATATAAGTGTTACCCATGGAAATAATTAGGTACCACAATCATGACGTAATGCATAACCAATGGGGGTATCATGAAAGTGTCCACGAATGAAAGGAATTAGAACATAAATTGACATTCACAAGTTAATATACGAATATATCATGGTATGATATGTATAACAGAAGTGAAAACATATATAAAATGTATTTTAAAAACATTAGCATTAAAACATTTTTGTGTGGTTTAAGGGAAAATACTATAGAGATTTCAAATTTTAAAAGGGTAAAATCTTTTATATAAAACTAAAAGTGAAAAAAAAAATCTTAATAAAAATTATTATTTTATAAAAATAATTTTGTCTTAAAACAAATGATATATTTTACTTGAAATTGGGTAAATGATTTTGGAAGATCCGTTACCACATGTTTGCTTATCAGAATATACTATGGAGGAAATCATTTAAAAAATAGTATATCCCTAAAAGAGAATGATGATATGGTCTTGATAAATGATTTTTTTAAAAATACACATAATTTATAAGATTCACATAAATTGATAAGATAAATCCATTTTGATATATATTATGACAAGGAATCCCAAAAGAACAATGGATATTCAGGTAGAATTTGTTACGGATTGTCAGAATGGTATTGATTGCGCCTAAGAGGGATTGATGGGAGAAAAAAAGTGTTTATAAACACTTTTACATCGTGAGGGGAGTATGAGGAGGTTATAAATATTTCTCCATCATTAGGTATTACACATAAAATGGAAAATCATAAAATACATCTCAATTAACAGTGAAATGGAGAGGATCCCTTACCTTATGTTCGATGGTGATCTTCGTTTGAACTCAATGATCTGAATAAAAAAATTATGCTAATTAATTAATAATTAAAGAACAACTTATATATTTAATTTATTTATTGTCGACTTTTTATGATCATTCATGATCGTTTTGATCGGTTATAAGGTTCAATCTCATTTTTTTGATCCATTTTTTACATGGATATAATTATTATTTTAATTATATTCATGTTTTGATAAAATTGTAATATTAAAGTGGTTGTAAGGAATTTATGTTTTATTTTATTAATGGACATAAATGAGATTACATGGTTATAAAAATTCATTTGGTTTTTGGGATTGAATTTAAAATATTTTATAAACGTTTAGTGAGAACTGTTTTGGTTAATCGGTGGTTTTGATTACAATGAACTTGTTATAATTTATAACATAATAAAATATTTACAAAAGGGTTACATAACCTTAAACAAGATGTATTAAATATATAATAATCTGTTCCAACCATAGCCTAAGTGATTTCATGGCCAAAATTAAATATGATAATAGAAATTGATAAATCGTTGTCATTGAATGTGCTAAATTAACACATCTCAAATGGTGTTTTCATTTCAATCAAATAAAAGATAGGAAAACAATAGAAGATAATGAAGTATCCCATTATCATAATATATTTTTATTACATGTGTGTTTATGGAGGTACCATCCCATTTGGGTGAAGGGAGGTCAGAAAAGAAACCAAAAAAGAAAATAACATAAAAGAAATAAAAGAATATGAAACAAGAATTTAACTCTAGAGTCTACCACCTTTGAGAACCTGTTAAGAGGACGCATTTTGGTATTTTTAAGAGACTAGTGAAATTTAGAAGTGGGGGGGGATATTTTGGAGTGATTTGGTAAGAATATTGTAATGTAATAATGCTTGTAAATGGGTCATGTGAATTCAAAACTAGGGTGGTGACATCATACATGAATCTAGGAATCATCTATTTTGATAATAATTTATATATATGTTAAATTACCATATTTTACTATTCATCCAAAATTCATGAATTTCCGAAAAAATACCAAAAATTCACCGAAGCAATTTTCAAAATGTAGAATAAATAAATGAAATTCATTTTTCAAAAATAAATTTCTAAATATGATTAATTTAGTATTTAATTAAAATCATAATTTATTATTAAAAATAACAATTTTATTACATTCATTTACTTATTCTTAAATATATTTACATGATACTTTCAAATGAATATATTTTCTATACTATCATTGGTAAGGATACTATTCATTAGGGTATATCACTTTTCATAATGGTAGTTACTATTCATACGAGTTGGTTACAATTCACCGAACATTATTTTTTATTTATCGGACTCAAAATAACAAAATGATCACAATCGTGATATAGAATCCTAGATATATAAATAAAAGCTTGTATCCCTAATGATACAAACTATTATCATTCAAATAGTATGAATCAATTAAAAGTGGATGCATTGAGATTTTTGTATATTGATGTTTTGGTGGAGAATGTTTACGTCATACCTACAGATAATTCATGACTACTTCCACAATAAAATCATTTTTATCCACATAAACATAAACCTATGTATGACTAGATATTTCTATCCGTATATGAAATTTCCCCCAGAGATCTATCAATGATAAAGGTGAAGTTAGAGGATATACTATGTTATGGATTCATAAGACAAATAGTTTTTTCCAATTTAGCCTTGTATTGTTTTCATAGGACATAGAAAAAAGTATGAGGTTAGGGTTAGATTTATGTCACCATAACCATGAGACTATCATATAGGATTATACTCTCTTGAGAGTTTATGTATTCTTAAAAATGTGGTTTGGGTGAAGTGTTTCTTATATATTTACCTCAATATTGGTTATCAATAAATTAGGGTTTTTGAGTAGGATATATGTACAGAGTACATATAAATATACTATAGTTTCTTTGAGTTCTATATAATACCCAATATGTGTTGAATGCTCCAGTAGATTTCATGAGACTTTTTAACTAGATCAATACCCATTTATAGACCAATTCATTGTAGTCTTTTTTATGACATCATTATTTACTCCGCAACAAATGGGGGACATGAAATAAAATATATGATAATTTCTGGAATGACCTATGAATTCCCCCTTTATGGGTATATATTTTTTAGATCGAATGTGATTATTGAGGTACACTTCTTGGAATATTTCTTCTCAATCATGGGAGTGAGAGTGGACCACATAAAAGTCAAGCAAGTGCATTCATGAGTGCCACCCAAGGGTTTGGTTGTGGTTATGTATGCTCAAAATAACATTTCCTATTAACTATAATTTAGAAAGAATAAATAGTAGTTTTCTTATTCCTTGATGGTCCTTGGGGTGAGGATGGTGAAAAAAAAACCTATAGTTAATGCATTTTATGCCTCCTATGCTATGACATGTTAGAGAGACTCAACATAGTGATAGTCACTATGAGTTATCTTGTTACCCGATATATAATGGATATGATCACGATTTATTTTATGAAAGGGGGGAGGACATTATCATTGTTCAAAGAAGAAAGGTGAAACCAATTATGATCTGAGAAGAGATGTTATGGAGGCTACATTACCTTATTTGTACACCAGAAAAATATTTTGTTGTATAGGGATCCTTTTTCATCTAGATTAGTTTTCATGGATGTTGTAACATGTTTATATGATAAACTATTATCAGAAGATATTCTGATAGGGTAAGATTGAGGTTTCAAAAATTAATTTTTGATCAAAAGGTGACATTTTTTATTTTCTATGAATATTCTAGAAATTGCGATAGTAAATGAAGTTATTTTAATGATCATAAACTGCCATTCCAGTTCACCCCACATATTACCCATCTAATAACATAATTTTTAAGGATTTATTTATTCTTTTGCATTTAGGAGGTATTCTGGATTCATGCAATTCACATAATGGTATTTCTGATAATAATTACCACATCAAAACACAAGTATCATGTTGATATAGGTTTCCTTTGGGACTCATTTATGGCTATGAATATTGTTTCTAACATTGAAATAAGGACATGTAAAATAGAAAATTTAGGTTTTAGTCTGCATGATTTATATTTTCTTATTTCTTTTGAGACATTAATGGAAGTATCATCAATCATCGATGGATTTTGAGTATCCCAATAGCTAACACTTCAACATTGTCATAGAATCTTTTGAGGACATGTGTTAGAGACCATGAGGGATGCCACTATACATGTTGGAGGCAATGGGAGGAAACACTTGTGGGGCTAGGGTTGGATAATGTGATGATTGTGTAAGGTTCAATTAATCCAGGGTAAGAATAGGACTTCATAGAGTTGTTAGGGACAATATGGAATAATGATAGTGGAATTTGATGTTCATAAAGGTGATCGAGGTTTTTGAGTGATATCACCTCACTGTGGGTAACAAGGATTTTATCTTGATATTTTGTGGTATTTGGGAATCATAGGCCATTTCTTCCATTTTAGGAAATATGTTAGCGAAGTGGCATACATGATGAACCTTTGACTGAAGTGAGTATAGGTTATTTTTTTTATCCCAATGTTTCAACTGAGGAGATATATTCTAAACTTGTTTTATGATACCAAATAATATGTGATGAAAATTGTGGATAGGGTAAATGTTTTATAGGCTAGAGTGGTTCTTATGAAATAAATAAAAAAAATATTAGAAATGGCTTTCACTTAGGTTTGAGTTTTTTTAAACACATTAATCCTTACAATACCTTTTTTGAATGGGAAACTTGATAGCATAGAATATTAACTATTTTGGGTAGGTTTTTCATTTTTAATGATTAAAATACTTGAAGGTGGGTAGATAACAATGAAACTAACTTTTCTTTGTATTGTATTGAAATATTTGAAGAAATATTTATATATATTGGCATTGAGTTAACATTGAATTCATGGGCCTCGACAATATCTTTATTAAAATATTTAATAAATTTAATATATTATATCACAACTGTAATGTTTTTATATAATTGTGGAATATATCTAAAACTATACCTTGGATAGTATATCATAGACATTAGTTAATTTTGTTACATTTTGTTTACCATAGGCATTCGTAATTATGGTGGAGTTGGGATTCCATTTCCTGGATTTTTTGGTTGGGAGCATTAATTTAATTAATTAATTTAATAAAATTATTTTTTTTATTGAAAAAAACATAATTTAGTCTTCATTAAAATTATATTATGGAAAAATATTGGCCAATATTAATAATATTAAACATTATATTGGATGGTTAAGAGATATCTTTTGGTAGTAACAAACAATAAATACTGAATGATTATAAAGATTAATAAAAATATACAGATGGATGGTTAATATAGAAGTTTCTCAAAATAAATCACTGGTGATCATTTTCTTTACCAACAACTAATAAATTTACCATTTATGTTGCCTTATATTGTTTATTTAATTAAAATTTATAATTATAAATGAAATAGGATTATTTCCTCTTAAATTTTCTATAATATGTTTTTCTGAGTTTTCAAATTACTTTTTTTTCAGTTCATAGTTATAAGAATTTGAGTTCTATTTTTCCTCATTGATTAAAGTTGATATTATACCCTATTATTTGGATTCAATAAATGATGGCCAAATGATAATTCAATTTATAAAATATTTCTTTTTGTTATATACATTTCCCCCTCTATTCATAGATTTTTTATATATTTTGGTTGTTTGGGGATTCAATAAAAAATGGGAAAAATAAATTTTGTGATTCAAACCTTTGGAAAATTTGATTATTGTCAGGATTGTGGTTTCATGTTTTCTGAGATTTAATATAGGCTAGTTGGTTATGATGTAGATCACACGATAGGTTGGGTAATGTGGATCTATGAGCTAGATCAAGCTAATCGCTTCAGGGATATAATGGATGGTGATTCTCCGAAATGGTTGTCTATAATCCCACAACAAATGATAGATGGGGTCCAACAAGGCTTAGATGATTATGTTCCCATGGTTTAGTCCATTCTGTAGTTTGGGATTAAATTGTGAGGCATTCAATAGGGGGAATCACTTCGTGTGTTAGGGGAAACGTTTATAAGAGGTCATGATGGTGGCTTACAGTTGCGTGTGAAGGTACATGGTGCCAGAGCATGTGGTTGATTAATGATTGGAGACATTGTCCCTATATGTGATAGAGGAGGAAATGTTAGGGTTTATTCTCATGGACTCATGAGTAGTTGATGTTACATGAGCGGTTAGAAAATAATATGCAATTTAATTTCATAAAAAAAAGGAAGAAACGATGAAGTGAAAAAATTCCTTAACTTGTCACGTGATTAGAGATATGGGAGGATTTCAGGAATGCATTCTCAATACCCTTCATTTTTATATTATATATTATACAATAATAAAAACATAAATTTAATTATTTTAATGGAATATAGTTTTTGATTTATCTTCTTCATATTATGCTGGATTGATGAACAGTCATTTTAGCATGGCCCAAAAATTGAGGTTTATAATTCAAGACAAATTTTGGGTAGCTAATTTGTAATTGTGTCCTGTTTCCATGATGAACCCTTCATAAATTATATGATAAAATCAATTTTTTATATCCGGTTTCTATTTTGGGATTTTACATTGTATAAAAAATGTATTTTATTAGGATGATTACAGTGTTTTGAACAATATAGCCAATCGTGGCTATTTTTTGTGAGACATCAGTGGATTTATGTCTGAGATTATCAGCCCAATGATGAACCTCATGGGTACGCATATAGATCTAAAGAGATTTATATTGGGTTTTTTATTAGTACATCATGATCAATTTTATCTTGTATTACATGATGTTGGACTCAGTTTCTGGATTAGAATTACAACAAAAAGTGATTCAAGTGGGATTCTTCTTTTATCTACAATTAGTCATCGATAATGATTGTGTGTGATCAGAGAGATACCTGGATTCGTACACCCATATCATTGCTAGGTTTGGGTCCTCCACACTATATACGTTGATATATTTTTAAATACTCTACTCTATATAGGTTGTAGTTCCTCTATCAATATGAGTTGAACTAAGACATATTAGAGCCCCGGTGGGATGCAGGTACTACATGAGAGTGAATGATACCTCATTTGTGGGGTGAACTACTGAGGAGTGGGACTATACAGTAAGTTTTCTTTAGAGTTTAAGATAGATTCATGTATATGGTCTATAATCCCTCAACCATGGAGTTATGTTCTGAGTTACAGGCTCTCCACATGGATCTCATTTAGTTTTACGTGATGTTGGGACTCATAGATGAAAATTTTGATTTGTTAGATGATTCATCATTATTATATGGGATGTGGAGATGCAGATCACTTTTCTCTCCACATTTGGGGTTGTTATTGAGAATATATAGGTAATTAATATGGTTTGTGCCTCATATTTTGATTTCCATTCTTTGTTATTGATGAGGTGACTATTTTTTTGTGATTCCTTTTGTATGGTGATTTCATGGATTCATAACTGAAATGCATATACTAAAATATCAATGTTATTTTCTTGAATGTGTTTTCTATTATATAGTCTAATGAAAATTTATTATTGACCATATTAGACGTAGTTTAGTGGAAATTATAATTATTTTGTGGCACTAACACAATTCGGGAGTTCGATTATGGGTTATGGAGGAAGGATATCCACTAACGAACTCTCTAAAGTTGATATTATTTTGGTTTTCCCAAATATTTTTTATTGGTAATTTATTTTTCCTCTTTATATATTTTTAATACATTTATATACTATAATATACATTTTTTAGAGGTTATTTAAATAATTGTTTATAATTTAGTTGTCCATAATTTTATTGTTCACCTACACAATAGCATGTATTGGGTTTTTTTGTTCATATAGATACTTTTTCTAGTTCCATATATGTCAATATTATGCATACTCGATGACTTTCAATAACACCTAACTTATTAGTGGTGGGCATGGTGATGTCTCTCTTATCTTATAGCTGACCTGGAAACCCCTGGTGGGAAATGTCATGAACTTATTAATGAGGAACATTCAATGAATACGGTTGTAAATATTATAAAAATAATTTTAAATAATTTTTTCTGTTGGATATTTAATATATAATTTTATGAAAATATCATTACTCATAAAAACTGATTTAAAAATATGAAAATATTCTAAAAATATTTCATAGAAATTTGTATCGGTAATGGAGAAAATGGTTCTATATTAAAAGATGGATCTTATCATATACGTGTACATAATTATTTAATCCTTTAATTTTAAATATATTATATTATTAAATCCATAAATTCAACTTGGATTTATATATATATTTTAGAAAACAATAACAGTTTTATCATGATAATGAAAACTTTTTTTATATCCCTGAATAAAAAAGTTAATTTATTTACCAGTACAGTTAATTGCTTATACATTCTAAATATTGTTTAATTATATAAGAAATTGGAGATAATAATTTAGGAATAGATGAGTATAAAACAATTATATTTGGAACTATCTCTTTGGTGATATTAATGAGAAAAGTATTCCAAGATAGTATATTAATTAGTTTTAACTATAATTTTTTTAATAATTATAATAAAATTTTTATTTATATTGATTAGAAAAAATGAATGAAGAAATATTTAGTAAAAAATGTTGGAGTATTAGTGGGATATTATACCTAATGAATGGTTCTATATGTCATATAATTATTATTGTATAAATTATTGGGTATAGATACTTCATTAAATTTATTGATGAATCCAATTGGTATGGTAATGTTATTATTATGAGATACATGTCTAAAACCATTATATATATACATAAATATATTGTATAAATTTTTTTAAAAACTATAAAAATGTATTAAGATAATTTTATTTAATTGGGGTAGTGAATAATTGAGCGATGAATATATTAATTCTCTTAGATATTTTGACATTTTATTACAAATCACTCCTTCTAGACACCAATGGAGAATATCTCGAATAGGGGGATGAATCCTTCTTTTTCGGAAATAGTTGAAAATGTTTTTACTTAATGTTGTATTTTGTATCATCCTATAGATATTAACATTAACAAACCTCATTTATAGAATATTTTGTTATATATCTAGAATACATAAATACATAAGTGATATGGCCTGAGATGCATCCCAATTTATCTTTTATAAGGATTTAGGTTTCTATGAATTTAAACTATTTTAAGATGTGGGAAGCATATCATTAAAATAGATAATTAACATTTTTACAATTTATCTAAATAAAATCGTGGTAACATAATGTATTTATGTTTTAATTAGACATTTTCCTTATAAAATATAAAATTAATTAAGGAGTTATTATTTGAAATGATGGATAATTAATATAAATAAATGATCGAACTAATGCCAATCTAAATAAGAATGAATCATAAACCATAGTTTGTATAATTATCTAAATAGATATATTTAAATGAAATCATTCCCTAATTTTGAAAAAAAATAGTAATAAATTTATAAAATGCTTTTGAATAGAGATTTATTAAAATATTTTTTCACTAGTAATGCATAAAATTAATCAAATAAAGGATAAATGTCCCATTAGAAAATTAAAATACAGAAACTTGTTTATGATTCATTATGAATTCATTTTATAATCTATAATTTATTTTGGTGTGTAATAATCCAAATTCATCTTATGATTTGAGTAAAAATAGTATTTTTAATCAAATATAATTTTGAGTCCCAAGAGTTCTATTAAAAATATTATTACATAATTAGGTGGAAATTATGATTTGTTATTTGTTATTGATATGATAATGAGCTCATTTCAAGGGTAAACTATGATGATACCTTTTAGAGTAAGTGATATGACAATATATCTGGATGTAATCTAATTTTACTCAAATATTAGAACTACTTTTTATAATTTATCCAAAAAATACACCATGTTTGACTCAAAAATATATGTATTTTACATCATTATATCAGTTTTTGTGAAGTGATATGTTTGGTTAAATAAATTAATCATTTTAAATGGAGTGGTTCTAAATATTTTTGTGGAAATAGTGCTCTACTTTGACAATAATAAAGAAATTTCAAAAATTAAGGGACCATAATGTCACCCAAAATTTAAATATATCCTTAAAAATTACAATATTTTCCAATAAATTCATTTGACCATTTATGCAAATATTTTTTGGGTTTCTATAAAGATGAATTTCATAGATCTATTCATAAATGTGTTAATGAATTAAAAACATAAGATCCATGTAAATTTATATTGTTATACAAATATGATATAATAGATTAAATGGTTGTTGTTAATTTAAATTTTTCATCATTTTATAAAAAGATAAATATTAAGTAAACATTCACAAATAGGTGTGTGTATTGTACAGAAAAAAGGAATGATAAACACCCTGTATGTATGTCTTGGAGTTTTCCCTAATCAATAATCATCATCGTGTTTCTTAGTTTTACTGGTAATCTTATATCAACAAGATTAAATTATTTTATATAATATTGTGTAGACTTATTAGATATTAAATCATAATTTATTATTTTTACCGACTCACCAAAGTATAACAAATTAAATGTCATATTTTCATTAATATTCTTAAAATGGTATACTATATATAGATCCACAATAATTCTATATTACATGATAATTTTTTATAAACTTTATAATTTGATACTTTTCTTATATTATCCTTGTTTTTTTGAAAACTAAGTAGTGGTTATTATTTGTTTTGAAGGTGTCATATGTTCAAATTACATATGATTGTATTATTTCCATTTTATAAAAAGTATGATAATTTTCCCCATGATTTAATTTGACTAAATAAATAGATTAAAATTATTACTATAGTGATATATGATATCCTTATATATATATATATAATTTTATTTATTAAAACATTATGTGAAGTCTTTATTAGAGAAAAAATATTACATTACATGACCTATACTAAATCGAAAAATTCTATGTTTGGTGATTTTGAATATCAATAGAAAAAGGCAGTCGATAAACATGCATATGGTATATATACACACCTATTTTTGTGGAAATGATCATTTATAAGTATGCATGTGACTTATATAGATAATTTTAATCCCTATTGTATATTTGTTATAAATAATGTTTCCAAAATTATAATTATGTATTATGAAATTTATAATGATTCCCGATGCTAAAAAAGAAATAAATTGTGATATAATATTTCAGGGAATAAAGATAATTTTTGGTATAATGTTAATATCAAAAATAATATAGATTTTAAATATTAATTCTATTTAGAAGATTCTAGATGGATTCATGAAAATATTTAATGGTTTTTTTAATGTTTTAGTGAATTTAGTATAACTAGGTTATTATGGTATTTACAAATTAAATCATAAACCCTAACATAGTGATAGAATCCATTATACATTATATATTGTATCATTTATTTGGATACTATGAAACTATGTCAGTGATTAATTAACTTGAATTTATTTTGAACAATGTTACTATATTGATAATCATATTTTATTTAGCCTATGATGAATTGCTTGTTGATTAGTATATGTTTTTATTGACTTTTAATGGAGATTAAATATGGAGTTTCCTAAAATAAGATCATTGAAAATATTATAATGGTGTAGAAGAAAAACATTTATTCATTTTATAACATATGAATATTTTCATATCTATTAACATTATTTATAAAATTATTGAATATTATTTAATAGATTTTATAGAACATATATTTGGGATATTGTATATTATAATCCAAATTTTATGGCCAGTAACTCTATCTTCATTTATATTTATGGAGGAAATGTTGGAACCTTTTTTTGTGATGTTTTCCCAATGAATTTCTTTTGGGATTCAAATGGTTGTTGGATAAAATTGAATGATGTAAACAATAAATTAGTTTTGAGAAAGAATAAATTAAATAAATAATTTTTTATATTTCAAAATGATTTTTAAAGTGTAATTAATATATTTTTTATATCATTTTATCTCTTAATATGAATATAAATCTAAAGGATTAGTTTTGTAAATTAATATCATTGTATTTTCTTATATAGATATCCAACAAATACTATATTTTATATGGATTGGATAGATCCGTAATCTTATGAAAATTTGTATTAAATCATTTTTTTATTTATAGAAAATTATTTTACGATAATTCAAATCAATTTATTTTTAAAATTAATTATTATTGGTAAATGGTATATTTTCTAAATAATTAGGGAAAGATATAATTCATTTTAATTATATAAATATAATCCTGGGTTTTTCATGAAGTGGAAATTATTTGATCTTATTCAATTTTTTAAAATGATCTCAAATAAAAAATAATGAATAAATTTTATTTAAATTTTTCTGACATATTTATTGTTTTTAAAAATTTAATAAATTTATAATTTCTTTGTTATTTAATTTCAAAGGGTATGTTAATAATAATTATGTTACCCTTTAATAAAATTTATCATTATTCAATATAATGGAAGGGCATGGGAGTCTATGTAATGTAATTAAAAAAATCTTATTATAGAAATAGTGAAGTTCCCAATAACTAATAATTATTTTTTAAATTAATTATTCAATTTCTTTAAGGATTACATTCTTAATATATTTGTGTAGTATGAGATGTTGAGTGAAGAAGAATCCATGAATTTATATAAAAATAGAATTTATATGTTTGTTATTAAATCCAGAATATCATGGATTGATAGATTAATGTTCATTCCCCCACTATGTGATAATTGATGGTAAAATGTTCATCACATTGAAGGACATGTTTAGATAGAAGAACCACTATTGAAAAAATTGGTATTTGTTTTGGATAAATCTAGATGATTTGGAGACTGATGAAAATGTTTATATGATGTTCCCAATTAATTTATGATGTCTGAAAATTTTATAGGAATATTGAAATAGGTTATGATTTAATTCAAGTGAAGTCTACAAATGATGTATTTGAAGTGGAAAATATCACATGAATGAATTATATTATATTTAATAGGTATGTTAGATCATTATAGGGTATAACTCCCAGATATTATAAGGTAAATATTATGTTGAAGATAGGATAAATGGGAAAAGAATAAAGAATGAAAAGTTCATCATAGCTATAGAAAAACCATATAAGGTGTAATGCTACATATCCAATGGTAAAAGCCTTTGTGAAAATCAATAAATTGTGATACTCAAATGTTATAGTATACCTTCATTGGTTGTAATGTAAATCATTGGGTACAAAATATTATAAATGTTTAACGTACCTTGTGAATAACCATAGGATGAAATAAATTCTACAGTGAATATGAAATAAAGAAATATAAACTTCTTATAGCATATGTATATAATATTTTAACAATTTTTTTCATAAATTAATCACACTGGATTCATATAAAACCATATATTATATAAAATTACTGAAACCAACTAAAATGTATTATAATGATTCCCTTGAGTAGTTCGCAAGTTTTATTCCTAAATATCAGTATGATGTAATAAATATTATAAGACTAAAAGGATAATTATAAACCCAAAATAAGAATAAAAAATCTGAATAAATATTTTTATTTATTGTAAATGTTTACCACATTGAAAGTTTTAAATAAATATTTATATATTATAATAAAAATATTATTTAATTCATATAATGCATTCATATTTGTTTATAATGATATATAGATCATGATGTAATTTAAAATTTATTGTGATTTATATTGGGAAAACACAATTAAATCAGTGTTCTCTTGATGGGAATATGAGAGAGTTTATAGTGAAAAATAGAGTTCCACATTATCATTCCACACACATATATAGAATTCAAGTCAACCTAAAAGATCCAAATTATATACTAGAAATATATGACTATATAAATGTCATATATAAAAATTAAAGAACACAATTTTATGTACTTTCAAGATGGATATAATTTCCCTATATTTAAAAAAATTAAAATTAAATTTAAACTGAGGATTAGTTGCAGAAAATATGGGAGAATTAAAATTTAACTATTATAATTTCAAAACACAATTTAATATTCAAAATAATCAATGAAGATATATAATTTCGTTAAAATAAAGAAATTAATGTGTGAAAACTCTCTGATAGTTTAATTAAATAGAAAATATTATCCTTTTAAATGTTGAAACTAATCAAATTATAGAGTTTTCTTCATTAAAGAAATGTGAGGACATCATGACCCAATCAGAAACTACTATGATAGAGTGATCAAGGAAAGATATTTTAGTCCTATAAAAATAATATATAAAAGGATTTTAATTGAATAGGTCTGATAGTATCTCATGTGATTTGATTGATGCTGAAGACAAATTTTATGGTTTTTTCTAAGGGTCCATTTCACTAATAGTGGAAGGAAATCTATAAAAGTTGTGAGGGTTGAGTTATAAATGTTATAAAAACGCACCATTGAGAGGATGGATAGTTTTTGGTAGTATAAATACATCTTGTTCAATACTAAAAGTCATTTTTGGATTCCAAGTAATATTGGTGTGAGACTATTTCATGTAATTTTCAATGTTAATTGAGAATAATCCAAAATTTGTCTCGCTACCCAATCATTATGAGGATTGGATATTCTAGGGAAAAAATATAAAACATTATGTATTATTTCATATAAATTATCAATATTTTACTATGCATGAGAGGAAATCTGATTTCATGTATCAAGGATATAATGAACTATAGATGTTTAATTTGAAGAAGAAAACTTGTACAAGATATATCGATCACTATTTCTCACCCTCCCGCTTTCAGTGATATCACATAAACTCGTATTGATATAGTGTTGTTTATAAAAATTTATTATTAGGTAATGGTTTTCATTGAATTATATATGAGACTGGTTTCGTATATCTAAGTGATGGAAAAGTCCAAACATTGGATTGTGAAAATGATTACACAATCTAAATTTGTTTCATCGATTGTTATTGTGTTCCCTAATTTTTCTTATCATTACAGTATTAGATAGATTATATATAATGGATGTAGAGACCCGAAGCTTGACGTACATGGAAATTACATTACTTTTGCGGAATACTTAGTACATAACAAAATCACACACACACACAAGGATTGTAGTAGTTTAGTGTCTTTGGAAACTCGGAATATAATCTTCTAATCGTGGTGAACGATCCTCATCATCTCCAATAATGATCTTAATTTTTTTTACCTAAAAACATTCTTTATATCCTGGTGAAAAGAATACATAAAAGGGTGAGCTCAAATGCTCAGTAAGTGTAAACAAAAGAAATATCAATCACATCATTTTCATAAGAACATAACAGTATGGAAATCATAACCTGCAAAAGAGAGCATAATTTCATAACATGGGATAAATCATGGCAGTGAAATGTAATCACAATAATCATAACTTAAAACATGAAACTTTGTGTCATATACACATAATCATAGAGAATCATATCTTATTAGTCAAGACTCATTGCCGAGACTGTCGTAGTGGACAAAGTCCATTTTTGAACCGAGTCACCCTCGTTTCAGTCCTGTTTCACTGAACCGGTATAACCTACCATTCCAGCCATGTCTATCTCATTAGATATAAAATCTTTACCCAATTAATTGGAGGGAGATATAGGTCCCACCCATCTCAAAATGATATCATTCTTATGTGTGTCACAAAATCAGAAAACCATACATCATAGCATAACCCATGTAATAAAAATGGGAATCTTAAACATCGTGACATCATAAAACAATTCATATAAGATAAAGGAATTCATAAAAATATAATTCCATCACAACATAATCAAATCAATGTAATAATAGGGATAAAAACAGAACCCTTTATTATCTTAGATGGAAAATAATTTTGATAATACACTTGAACTCCATTCTTGAGGAAAATATCCTTTCTGCTTCAAAAACACTTTTCCTTTCTTGACATGTCGTAAAATTATAAACTAAAAGAATTTTATTAAAAATAAACATGAAATCATGTAAATGAGGCTTCTTGGAAATAATGTTTTAAAAATCCATTCATGCCGTATAATTAAAAAAACATTCTTCGTACTTTTGTCGGAAAAGTCAAAAAGTACCACATACGAAAAACGACAAAAGATTCCTTTCATATCTTTTACTAAAAACTCACCGAAGGGTAAAATTGGATATAAACTATTGTAGAAGGATATAAATATTACATATTGGGGAAACATGGATGTGGATGATAAAATACACCCCAGTAAATACCAAAGTATAAACAATATCGGATAAAAATGAGATTGTGATATTTCCCTTACCTTAGGTCCGATTTGCTTTGTACGTGTCTGAAGCTCCTGTATAATGTTTTAAATACTGTTATAGATTTATTCCAGAATCATAAATATTAATATGATATCATATATGGTCATATTCTTAGCTTATTATTAGTAATATTTTATTGTTACCTGTTACTCGGGTCTTTATTGCCTTTTGTTCTTATGCGTGTTTTGCCGAATAAATTCTTATTCTTCTTTTAAGGTTATAGATACCTTATATCCATAATGGTATTAGTGTAAAATATATCATATTTATTCATTTAATTCATTTATATAATTACTATGTAATGATGATCATGTAGAACGAGTCGCATCACATCGTGGAGACGGTATTCCGTACGTACGCACGAGCGATGATATTGTTCCCATGATCGTGGAATTGTATTTAAGTGTATTTATAATATTTCAGTATCAATATAACTTTATAATAATCATATATAGTCACTCATTACACCATCATACACATCCTTGTAAGGTGATGGTGGAAAATAGATTACACCACGGCGTGGAGACGGTATTCCGTACGTACGCACGCGCGGTGATTCCATTTTTCCGTAGGATGGATAGAAGGTGAATTAGGATTATTTCATATTTATAATAACATATCAGTATGTAAGTAATACTGATGTTATTACTTTATCCTGAAACAACTAAATAAGAAGAAGTTGAAGAAGAAAGAAATTGAAAAGATCGGTAATGGATATTACCTCTTCTTTGAAACGCCTCTTTGAATCCTCCACTTAGGGAACTATGATCGGTCTTTGAAGAAGACCAGGACCTCTAGGATTATTCTAGGAAAGTGTAGAAGGGATTTTGGCAGGGGTTGGCCGAGCTTGAGTGCTCAAATTGGTGTGATGAGGAGGGGGACGAGGTGCCCTTTTATAAGGGAGGAGAGGGGCACCTTAGGAATATCTCAAAATATTATTTTATATTAAAGTCAAAATCGGTTTATAATGGTTCGAAAGGCTCTTATTTAGAAGGTAAAGTGGGGATGGGTCGAAATCCTATCAACCAATAGGATTTAAACAAGTTTAGGTTATTATTTTAACCTTATCAATTAGATTTAACTCTAGGTTAAATAATTTAAATTTTACCGTGTCTTTTTGTTTGTTTACACTATATGGTTAATACACTTACTATAACATTCCAAACGAACACCAAGTTGTTTATTATAAATATATATATCCTTATCTAAGTCATTACGCCTATCCATATATTTTTTGTAATAAAATAACAATTTATAATATAATATTTAATTTAAAAACTATTTTGTGTCAATTTTGACACTATTTGATATATGATTTTTATGAAAGTCATTACAGAATTATATGTTCGAACCAAGTTGATTAAATAAACAATAATATTTCATAGTAACCTATAAAATTGGTGGGATTCATAAAAAGTCTCAAATTACATTTATTTTGGTGTTTATAACATCAATTATGTCAATATTTCATTAATAAGATAATTACTGCATCATCATTGTGTCATAAATAAATTAAATTATTTAATGTCTAAAAATTATAAATAAAATACCATTATGTAGGAAATAGTTTTATATTTCTAATTAATATTTATATTCGAATTTATCTTATGTATAACCCCATATTATAAATTATTTACTTATTAAACATTGATTTTAACTATTTTAACCCTTCTTTAAATAAATTAATAATAAATGTCCTAATCTAATCCAAGTGGGCCTAAATTATAATATTTTACACTTAAGGTTGTTTTTGGTCGAGATAAATTTGTCCAATAGGATTAGGACATGTGTTAGGATAATATTAATATCATTTTTACCCTTAATTACACTATTTACTTTTAACCGTGGTAAATAAAAGAAAAAAGTTACTATTCACCAAAAATTATTTTCATCTCATTGAACCACATTTAACTTACTGAAATCAACCATGTCTCTCGTATTTTTGAAATTCCATTCACAAAAGCATTAAAATTAAGATTTATGAAAAATTCATTTTTCTTAACTACCACTTAGTTGTTTCACTATTCATCAAAAAATGAAAGTTTCCAGAAAAATACCAAAAATTATGCCTAAGATATATTTGATATTATGAACTCAAAAATGATGTATATTTTACAAAATTCAAATCATATTATTTGCATTAATTAATTTAAAAATTAATTCCCGTCGTCAAAACAAATAGCTTGTTTTTAAGAGATAATAACTATCATAAGATTGACACTTGTTTATGTCTGGTTTAAATGTAGAATTACATCCAATGACCAACATTGTATTAAATTGTAAAAATATATTCTAAATATACTTTAAAACCAATCAAATTAATAATTTATCACTATTAATTATTTCGATGAAAAAATATGGTTTTAATTATAATTTAGTAATTTTCACTATTCATCAGAATATGAAAGTTATCCGAAAAGTACCAAAATATCATCCTAAGCTAATTTTGATATTCCGAATCCCAAAATGAAGTCCATTTTGAAAAATAATATTTAAAAAATTTCAAAAAGTGGTTATTACTATTCATAACAGCTAGTTTTAATAATATTTTAATAGCATATCGTTTTTAGTGAAACTCGGTATTGCGTACTACACACGCTATCAAGGTAGGTTGCGATTGCGTGTAATCAAAGGCAAGTCAAGTATGCGTGTTGTGTAATCTCCTTGTAGTGTACAACACAAGACATGAAATTAAAAAGAATATTTTTCATAAAATCTCGGGGTGTTACAATGGATATATTATTTATTATACTACTAAATATTTTGATACTATGGGTGTTTTTATGGTTTATAAGAATTTTTAAATATGTACTTTTATAGGGATATAAATAATCCTTTAAAATAATTTTTTTTTGTTTCATTAGTAAAAAGATAGTTTTAAGGTTGTATTGAATATCACAATAATAAATTTATTAGGAATAACCCATATATGTGAAACGTTGAACACCATATAAAATATTAATATATAAAATTTCATGAATTTATAAAATTAACAAATAAATGTTAGGGCCTCATTTGTCACAATATCCATATATTGATCGATCATCTAGGATACTTGACCTAACATGTCATTGATAGAAAAAAATAATGAATTTCGATGTGGTTATGTTTATCTGACTCTAAAAAATATCAATCTTCCACAAAATAAAAATATCTACAATCCCCAAAGACCTCATACAACTTCCAATGCAACATCAACATATGAAACATTAGGCATACTAGAAAACTAGATCCACAACTCACTAGTGATAATTATAACAACGAATCAAAACCACAAAAGGGATACAAAAACCCAATGAAAGATAAATCAACATCAAAACAAGATCCCGAAATAAGTATATCCAATAAGACTAACCCTATAGTACCACTGAAAGGTATATATTAATCAAAATATCAACATTGTACCTATATGATTATCCTTCTTTGGAAAAAATCCCAAAGTTAGTAATCTCTATCCTAAACTATGACCAAACATCACACTATGAAACACAAAAAATCAGGAACTACTAGACATAAAAAATTTAATAGTTGGTACCACCTAGGACCAAATACTAGCTGATGAGGTATAAAAAATTCTATATATTCCAAACCCACTACTATTGAACACCATTTTTGGATAACGTTCTTAAAACATCAATATGAGTAAATTAGATAGAAATATGGAGAAGAATACATGAGAATACAATCAAGGATAAAGTAATTGTAAACTAATATAACTACAACCAATGGAACACCAAAATCCTATATAACACTAGGGAAACTGAGAAGAAACAAAATATTTACCAAAATAAAAAATGATAGGTTCATGCCCACAAGCTGTTAAGAAAACCCACACCATAATCTAAAGACATTATAGAAAACCATCAAATAAATTAATAATAGGTTAATGTGTAGTGGATATAGAAAGAAAGAAAAGAATAAAATATGTTTGAGACACTATGTGAGTAGTATCCGTAGGAAATAAATCAAAAAACAAGAGTTAAAAAAGAGTAACTGATAACCTAAATAAAAATACACCATCACAATCCAAATCCCCTAGAAACACCAAGACACCAAACTAAATATGGGAGAAAACACCTTGGGAACAATGGAAAGGTAGGTGGATGAGATAGATAAGACACTAAAAAATTGAAAACCATAATATTCCTTAATATTGAAAATGATATAGGGAATTGAAAACTAATAGTTAAGAAGGGTGGGATAACTAGAATAATAACATCTTACAATAGTGGAAAAGAGAAAGTATAGTAAGAAAATAGAGTAGAAATATAGGTAGTAGGGAATATATTATCTAAAGAAAGAGAAAAAGGAAATAATAACTCAGTGATGGAGAGGTTAAAGATAGATATAAAAGAAACACAATATTTTTCTAAAACTTTATTTTCATTTTCTTTGTTTAGAAAATCTATTTGATAAATGTTATGATTTCCTAGATTAGTTATCAATGATATGGATATATTTTCAATAACATAAGGAATTCATTATGGAAAAATATATTCAAGATATTCATTTAATTCATTTGTTAAATAGAATTAATTTTTTATTCACCCAATCACATATATATTTTTGTATATGTAGATCTTTTTCGAACTGATATTGGTAAACTGAAGACTGGGTAATTATTCACTTGTGGGATATAAGTCATATATTGCGATTATAGATTGGAGTCATGGAGAGGTATATATAATATTTATAGATTTCTTATTTTTATCTATGTTTATGAAACAATTTTTACCATTTTCAAAACAATATTTCTATATTTTAGAATATGAATATGTTTTATAACGTATGTAACACGCAACCCTAAGATTAATAGAACAATGAAATACTAATACTTAAATATTATAGTTATTATGAAAAATTTAAAAATTTGGTTAAGAGAATTCTTAAATAAATTGTGAATATTATAAATATTGGTCATACTCAATAGAAAATTATTTTTAACTACTTTGTAAATAAGCACTAAATTTTTTATAAAGTCACGTTATTCTAAAAAAAAGAGGTTTTCATCAAAAATTTGTTTTTTAGAAAATATTATAATAAATTTACAGAAATTTTTTAAAATAATTTTTTTTAAAAATATTAAACGTTAAATAATCATAAAAAATGAACATAGGGAATTTTTTTAAATTTTTTTCAAAAAGATTGATTTTGAATAATTTCTGGAAAAAACATATTTTTGAAAAAAACTCATTTGATTTCACTAGATAATTTAATTGAAATGATGATTTAATATTAATTTGACAAAAAATCTTTTATTTATAAATATTTTAATTAATTATATTAGATTAATCACTATTCAACGTTTTTATAGAAGTTTTTTATTCCTCAAAACACATTTTTAATAAAAATATTATCCTTGGAATTTTTAATTTCATTTTTAAATAATTTATTCAACATATATTAATGAAATACATGAATCAATTACACATACATCGTGTCATGATGATCAAATTCTAAAAGAAATTTCGTTTTATTTTGTCTCATTATATATAATAACCATTGTAAATTGTTAAAACCACGGTAATGTTAAAATGTGTGAATAAAGTTAAACATAATATGATAAGGTCTGATAAATCAACCAAACTTTCCCAATTTTTAATTTTATTTTATATTTCATCAAAAATCATCCCAAATTATAAAAATTGCAATTTTTTACAAATTAACATTGATTTTATCATCTATATTATATTGTCATAACATAATGTTAAAAATTACACTATCTTCCTTTCAGTATATATAATAATATGTGATAGGAAGAAAAACATTTTTCTATAGATATAAATTATTATTGTTATTATAATTTCTTTTTGGTCATGTTAATGTTTTTTATTTTTATTTATGCAATAATTTTTAAAATACAAACTCAACATCAACACAATTCTTACGGAAAAAGTAAAAAAATCAATTAAATTATTTAAGAAAACTATTGGTAATAATTTTTATGTGTGTTATAGATTCCTAAAAATTTTATTGATCACTATAAAATATTGGAGATCTTGAAATGGTTAATATTCTAAATATATTACTATATTATTTTCAATAAAGTCCAAATAAATTTATAGTGTAAAATTGACATTAATGATATTTTATGAAAAATTTTATTATTAAAAATAATAAAAAATATTCAAGAGAACAATTTGGATTACAAATAGTCTAAAATATACACATTTTCTTGAGTATGATCAAATTTTATCATTATATGTAAAATTAAAACCCTTTAATATCAAAAAATTCATTACTTCTATTTATTTTATTTTATTAAAAAAAGGTAAAACAAAAATATAGGGCTCAAAATTATATGAATTAAAATTTAAATTTTATTTCTTCATTATATTAATTCCAGATAATACTTTAAAACTAATTTATATCATTATGGGACCATTTTACATGAGTTATATTAATATTATATGATAATATTTTGTGTATTTCTAACAATGACAGGCATAGTAATTTGTAATAAATAAAATGATATCAAATGATTACAAATTAATATTAATCATAATTATCTTATTTGATTTTTATATGGTAAAATTATTTACTCCATGGTTCATTAATGTGTCACTAGACTTTATTTTATGTTATCGAGCCTTAAATAGTCAAAACATTGATGTTATTGTATTTTTTAAAATGGTTAAATTGTGGTTAATGCAGAGTGATTACGGTAAAAATATCATATAAACTTGAAAAACATTTATTATATTTTTATTTATAATAATAATAATAATATATTATTAATATTACAATAAAGATCCATTTCTCATGGAAATTAATTTTTATTAATTTAATTCATTAATTATTTCGAAGAGGGTTTGTCCACTCACTTATAAAAGGCAACATACTCTCTTAATATCCATATACATTTAGTAAAAAATATTTTAGAAAATAGATACCATTCTATCTCCGATAATTAACTGCTCATTTCATATATTTATTTTTTTCATAGTACTAATGTTTGTGGGCTTTATGTATAATGAAGAGGAGGTTTTCCAAAGAAGTGACCTTGCTTTTACATGAATATTTTAGTTTTATTTTCTATATTACCTCCATATTATTTTTTATACCATGATTTTATAATAACATGATTGCCTTCCATTTAATAATATTATATTATTTTAATTTAATTACCTCTATATGTCTAATATTCCATCAAATTGGAAATGAAGCAGTCATTCATGTGTTTGACAGACTACTACCACATTGACGGATGTAATTCGTTTTCCATCATAATTTATCATGTATAGTTACAATACATGAATTATTAAACATAAATGGTAAATTTTAAATAATTATAATTATTTAATTATCATATATATTCTACTATATATTTTTTTTATCCAATGAAAAAATTATTACAATGTTCATGCATAATTGTGGATTAGAACATCAACAATGTGAGTGAATTTTTTTCATCACATCATCACATGGAATTTATATATTTAATGTATTTAATAAGTTAATATAAAATTTAAAATACATGATTTTTTTGTGGAAGCGTACAAAATATTTTCCATCATTCCATCATGACCATTGAAAAATTGAAACATTACCCATGGGTACATATAGACTGTTGTCTCCATGATGGTATTATAGTGAATTTGTCATATCTTTATTTCATTGTTGGTTTTTATATTATAATTGAAGTGTGAAGATGATAATTATTTCATTATTATTATATGATATATGATTGAAAAATTACCCCTTTAATAATGGTGAATATAGTATGGTTGTTTTGATATTATGAACCAAAAGTCCACAAAATACCTACCAAGAATTTAACTGATTCTGTAATAAAATATAACATTGAAATAACTGAAATAAATAATGACAAATTAATAAAACCTAAAAATTTTCTTAGTAATTTTATTAATTGATAAAATTATATTATATATGAGTTTATGGATATACAAAGAATTAATGTACACTAGGTAATAGATTTTTTCTCAAATTTTCATTATTCAAGATTGTTTAAATTTAATGAACCTATTTTATTTTATGTGGTGATTACACAACACCATGTTGATGTAATGTCTCTATTCATTCATACATCATGTTATTTTATGTTACAGGTAAAATTATTTCATCCCTGTAAATTTCAAAATAATGTAACCATTTGGCATGTGGTTTCATAACCCAATTTGAATTCATTGGGTGGTATTTATACGTCATTGACTATATAATTACAAGATAATTTTTGAAATGACCAATTATATTATTATTTCTTATTTCAATGTTCTTATTGGTTTTCAATTTTCAACATAATCACTTCATTGACTAAATTTTGTCATCAATTATATGATATTTTTAAGGGTTATTCATCATAATAATGTTTATTCGAGAATATTTTTGTAATATAAAAATAATTAATTTTAAATTTTGAAAATGACATAATTTATGTTACAATATCATGAATTAATATTATATATTTATATTTCATGTTCCTTTTAGAATTTCACTTTCAAGTGATTTTGATTAAATAGGTATAAAAGTTGCAAGGGTTTTTATGGTCTCAATTTAAATTTATTGAAACATAATTTATGAAATCAAATATGATTTATATTATATGGTGTATAGATTATGACATGAATTTATTTTTAAATTTGATATCATTAAAAATATGTATTTTATATATTCATTTTCCCTTATTTGATTTTGTAACATTTTGATTGAATCATTACACAAGTTGCAAAAGTTTCTTATCAAAAAATTCTTTCTTTTAGAGAGGTTTTTATTTATGAACCTATATTTATTTATTTGGTGTATTAATAAAATAATTATATATAATATAATGAATATTTTTTTAGTAGGGTATTTTATTTTCTTATTATATTTTTTCATTCATATGGTTTATTGGATTTAAAATTATTATTGGGGTATTCATTAAAATAGTTATTATAATATTTTTAAGGACTTCTAACCAAAATCATCCTCTATATTATTTTTTTATTTCAAAAACATTCATTTATAAATATAAATGAATTCCAAAACTTATTTTCTCCAAGAATTGATTTTATTTCAAATGGTTTTAAATAAATAATTCTTTTTAATGATTTCTACAGGGGTCACTTTTGACTCTCATTGAAAAAGAGTTAAAAAGAATGATTATTTTTCATGTTTAAAAAATAACTATATTCTAGTATAATCATATTTGTAATTTTATTAAAATATTGTTTTATATGATTCAATGTTCATTTTCAATGAAAATAAATTTAACCTTATTTTTTAATTTACAAATTTAAAATTTTATTTTCAATTTGACAAGTGTTAGGTCATAATAATCAAAGTAACACAAGAGGGGGATGTATTGTGTATTTTCAAAAATATTCCAGAAATCATGATTTTGATAAAAAAAATATGATTTGTGAAGATATGTAGTTTTTTTATTCTATAAAGAAATATGTAGTGGATAACAAACAATATAGAACTTATTTATTTTAGTTGTTCGGGGAATAATGATCCCCTTGTCCACTCTACCTATCAGTCCCTATGAAGGTATAGTAAATTTCGCTATAATGTTATTTTAATCACAACACCTTAAATACAAAATTCTATGACAAAAATTTATTAAATTACAAATAAGGAAACTTAAAAAGCCTTCTTGTTTTATAATAGAGAACTAATTATCCATAACATATATTGAAAATGATGATACTCCACCATAACTGATTATGTGTAGTTAGAACCCTATTAAATTGAAATTGTTTGATTTGAAATATTTGGGGGTTTTTTCCTAGTTTCTGTATTAAGAAACTTAGAGATAATGGATATTCATATGTAGCAACTAAAATCTTCAATAGTGAATCGGTCTGAATCGATCATTATTTCATAATGATCTTCAATAAGGTAGAAACTAAACATAATTAATCTTCCAAAAGTAAAATATTGATCACGTATATATATCTAAAGTGTATCTTCTTTTATAATCATTCTTTCGTTGTGATGGCATAATAAAAGCTAATTTAAATAACAAAGTCGTATATGTGAGTTACTTATCAAAAACATATATTTGACGATATACTATGAAAGAGTATATAGAATAGAAAACCATATTTAGTATTCCAGAACCAAAAAATAGTATGTTTGATAATGTATATTCAAATTCCAATTAACCAAGAGTGTCATAACATCCCATAATAAATAGAGATATTTTCCTTGATGAACATAGTTCACGGAAACAATAAAAAAACCATGAATAAGTCTTTAATTCAGACATGAACATTACAAAAATCATATATTAAAAATTTGGATTGGATAACATCATCGTATAGAACACAATGTATGGTTTATATGCATAGAGTAGGGTTCCTTTGTGTAGTGTAGGGATCCTTCCCATAGTGTAGGGTTCCTTCCAATGTAAGGTTCCATAATCATACTTTCATTTTTAATTAATTTAGGGAAATAATTAGCATAGGGATGATAATCCATAATTTTATCCGTGTTTGCATAAAATCCCAAACATAACATTGATTAACCTTAAATTCAACTTTTTTGCATGTAGGGTATGAAATTTAAATCTCTACTCTAACATAAGTTTTTTAATCCATACACATGTCAATTATCTAAATTTAAGGATGTTGATCTAATCTCAAATGTCTTAGCTTTGTGTAGGATTAATATTTTGCTTATGTGTTATCAATTCCAGCATAATTTTTCATTGATATAATATGAAATTGATTCACATTTTTGACATATCCTAGGGTTGATTCCATACATTCATTTGCAGCATATGGGTTGTTGAAACAGTTTTTCAAGAGTAATTATAGTTATAGTAAATTACATAAACTTGGATATATATTCCTTGATTCTCGAACAAGATAAATTTATTAGAAAACAAACAATGGTATTTGTGAACATCAAATAATTTATAAAATATATAGTATTTTACATACAATGCATTCCTGATAATATCCCACATTTTGATATTCAAAAAACCCATAACATAATCAATAAATTTTTTTAAAAAAATGTAATACTTTTAAACATACAAAATAGATATATTTTTTTCAATATTTTGATTTCATATTATTACTTTGATAATTAATATAAGTACTTATTAAGTAAATATTTTCACACATGAAATGTTGTTCCTATAAAATATTCTCCATAAATTTCTCCCTTACAAATTTTCTACCAAAATTATTATCCACAAATTTCTCCCCCTTTTGTGATATCAAAAAGGCAGTTTGAAAGAATAAATAATATAAGCAACATTTAATATATCACTTAACTAAAATAAAGAGTTATAAATATTGGTATGACAAATTTAAATATAGGATTTTCACTTTAACAATTGAATTAATATTAATGATACAAAAAAATAATAAGAAACAAAATAGAAATTTATATTAATTAAAATTATTTGAAAAACAATGTATAATCATCAGTCAACAAAGAAGTCATCAAAATGAAGGGCCTTGGTCTGAAATAGCAAGTTTAGAGGGTTTATCTAGATGAGTAAGGGCTTTAAATAAATTCCTAATATCAATATGATTAAAAATATATATCTGGAATTTTATTTTGAAGAGTTATGACCGTTGTTCAAGAATCGTATTTGAATCGTTTCAAACTTTCAAAATTATCTATTAAGTTAACCTTCACATACTCATTCACAAAATCCTCTGACAGAATGGACGATGTCATGTTTTACTTAATTTTATTAAGAAAACGTCCTAACTAGGATTCATTTAATGATAGTATACTAAGAAGATGTATTTGATTCTCCGACAGAACAATTAATGGAACACTATCAAACTGATGAGTGTGTAGTCTATCATTGAACTCGGCTAGTATAGAGGTTATATCCTCAAATGATTTGAGAAATTATAGTAGTGTTTATTTAGAGGAGGTCTATGCATGACTACATTTTCTGAGAGATTAGAATTATCTCACAATCATTTAATTAAACTCATGAAACTACGATTTCATAACGAATTCATCTCTTAATAAATCGAAATCTCTCAAAATCTTGATGACAATAACATTTCGGTCACAAATACAAAAAAGATTTTCGTCGAATTCCAATAAATGGGTCTTCTTACATTCAAACTCAGATCTTGGCACTGATGAAACTTTGTATTCATCAAATTTATTTTTCTCAGCCTCTATTTTTTCTCTATGAAACAATTTATGAGCCTCCAACATATTGATCATTTTAACTATTTCTTTAGGATGAGAATCATAAAATTCAAGGGATGTAGTTTCAGGTTCAAGATTTAGATTCCTTTAGATGACGTTATGCCAATAGAAACATGTCTATTCATTACTAATAGATTTTTTTCTTAAGGAAGAACCTCCAGCAGCATCAGAATCTGGAACAACAATATTTTCAGAAATAGAAACAACTTACCTTATATGTTCTTGATTGTGAGTATCCTAATCTACTTGCTCAACCACCGAGTTATCATGCCTAGCTACTCCTAGTGCTTCGAGCATAGTATCCGGAATGACATGTATAATTCTTATTTTCCAAAAAAGAGATTCTTTTATCCTTGAAGTGACTTATTCATCAGGCATTTGTATAAAATCTCCAACAAATGGAATAATTCGTCACTCCAGCTGAGCATTTGAAAACAACATTTGATGTTATTCCACACCAACTGGTTTGGGACTGATGTCAGAATTTCTCGAGACAAATTGATGCTTCATTATAGTTCCGTCATTCAATGTGTTTCTTTGGTGACATGTTTATTCAAAAAATAATTTCACAATTCTTCCTTTCTTCTACAGAAAAATGCAATAATCCATCCATACGGATTATATCTCATTGTATAATCTGTGTGGAATTAATGGTTTAGATATCGTATCATAGACAAATATAAAAAAATATTTGTTATTCCAAAACAAAAACATGACATACATGTCATGATATATGAAAACATCAAACTCCTTAGTCCTTGGTAAAATTCTATATTGAATAAGCTTCATCATAACTCGATGATCGGGAGTACATTATTTTTTCGTTACCTTATTTATAGTTATTGTTCCATAAAAAAATATTATATGCTCTTATTAATGACTTCCATTAATAAAATTATTTAAATAAAACTAAAAATCTCCCTCACTGGGACAATGTGACATCTCATCAATTTCCATAAAAGTCAAAAAAAAACAAAGAATCATTAAACTAAGAGAAAATGAATTTTTTTTTGAATCAAATACTAAATGAACCATTTATAAAATAGTAATTTACCTCAATGTCATAAACAATAGTAATATTATCTTCCCAAAAATTATATATCATACCTTCAAATCAAATTGCATCCTATATTGAATGATTAATAGAATATAAAATTCAATTACCATTCCCTAGAGCACTCTGTGGGATTTCCATGAAGCGTAGACATTGTTGTCCATCTAATCATCTTTAGATCATTGAGAGGGTCACATATCTTAAGGTTTCCTGATCGAATGGATTGATGTTTTATGGTTTGAGAAAATAGTAAACAAAAGAATCTTTGTATCCCAAAAGGATGTATATGAGAGGATAATGAGATTAGAAGAATGAAAACTGTCATTTCGGTGCTGATTGAGAATGTATTCATTATTATTTATTTTTTAGAATAAAAGTATAATAAAATAAAAATAAAATTATAAATTAAAACATAGTCAAATAAATATATTAAATAAGGATTTCCAAAATAAAAATAGAGATATTAAAAATAAAATAATAAAAAATTATTAAAACTAAAATATTCCTAACTCCACTTAAAAAATAAAAACATTTAGGGAAGTGTTTTTTAAAATATCATCTGATTAATATTCAGTATTATCAAATTATTAATATATATCCTTTAAAGGATATGAACTCTTAGAAAATGATGTTGTATATCAATTTTATTTTTCATAGAAAGACATATTTAATTTTTTGATGAAATTATAGCTATAGTATTAACATATATGATAAGTATACTATTAATGTTTATTCCAAATTACAGTAGATTTTTTTCATTCAGAATACATGTGCATTGAAGCTACCAGTAGATACATATTCTTCCTAATTGTTTGATATGGTAACTAT
Organism: Viscum album; assembly: GCA_963277665.1. Classification (NCBI taxonomy): domain Eukaryota; kingdom Viridiplantae; phylum Streptophyta; class Magnoliopsida; order Santalales; family Viscaceae; genus Viscum; species Viscum album. Next base: position 352,344,606 of record OY728134.1, on the reverse strand, counting down.
GTGTTTTTTTACCAGACCATGAAACTAAATATTGTCCTAAAAAGTGACATGTTGATGAGGAACCTTTTATATCCAATACATAACGTCTAATTTTAGCATCAGAATATGATGGTAAATCAAAATCATAAGTTTTAAGGTAAGGAATATATTGATAAACAATTCATTTTAAATATCTAAATATTATATTAATAGTAGTAAGATATCACTCTTTTGGATTTGATTGAAATATACAATAGAAACCTATATAAAACATAATTTCTGGTCTGTTAGTAGAAATATATAACAATCTTCCAATCATACCACAATATAACTTTTCGTCAACTGGTTTTCTAGCATTATTCAAATGATGTTTAATATTGGTAAACATAGGATTCATATATGTCTTATTATTAACACCTTTATACATTTTCAATAAGTCAATAATATACTGAATTTGATTTAAAACTTATCCAAGATATTTTTGGTAAATATTAAATCTTAAAAAGAAATTTTGTTCCCCCATTATACTCTTTTCAAATTATTTTCGAATTAAATTTGGTAAATCATGGAAAAGATTTTTATATGTTGAACAAAAAATAACATCATAAAAATAAATTTTAACTAATAAAATAATATCACATCCCTTTCTCTTGAATTGATTTGGATCTTCCAATCCCAAAGAAATCAATTTTTCAAAATAAAAGAACATATTATTTAATACCAATCTCTATGTTCTTTTTTATGGCCACAATAAGATTCAGTAGGTTTAAAATTAGAATTTTTCCATTGTGGATTTTCAAAACTTGGGGGTTGTTCAACATGAACATCCTTTATTAGATAACCAATTTAAAAGATAGAATTAACATCTGTATGATATAACTTAGGATTCATATGATATGGATAATATAAAAGAATTATATTGGATTTTAGTCAAGAAGTATGGGTAAAGGTATCATCATAATCTATACCTTATTCTTGATTATAACCATTGGATTATAATTTGGATTTGTTTTTGGTTACGATCCATTGATTATCCTATTTATTTCTAATGAATCACTATGTTCATATAACTGGATAATTATTTGGTCACTCAACTTGTTCCCAATCATCAATCCATTTGAATTGGTTTATCTATTCTTTCATTTCTAACATCCATAACTTACATTATAAGGACTATTCAATAGTCTTATGTTATAAATGAGATAGAGAGGCATATAATGCTACTAGATTTTCCACATTTCTTCTAGTTTTAGTTAAACTATTTAGTTTTCCTATAACAATTTCTAAAGGATGATTCATTAGATTTCTCAAATAACTTGGAAATACACTTTCAGGTTATTCTATATCACAATCTTCTAAACTGGAAAAAATATTATTTGTATCATTATAAATATCATCTTAAAGGGTTTCAACTATCATGTTTTCCAATGATATAGTAACATCAACAATTTGATCAATATTTTTAATAAAAGGGTATGTTTCATTAAACATCACAAGAGTTGATTTTTCAACAATCCTTGAATATTTATTAAAATCTTTATAGTCTTTACAAGTAAAATGTTATCCCATTATAATTCATTCATCATGATTTGGATTGAAATTAACAAGATATTCCTTAGTATTTAAGATATACACCTTGCTTCCAAAAACATTTAAGTATGTTACTTTGGGATTCCATTAATTGAAATGTTCATAGGGATACTTTTTGAAAACAGTCCTAATTAAAACAATATAAATTATATATAAGTATATAATTATATATTCTACAAAATGACTGGTAGGATTAATTTATTTGTTCAGCATATTACTTTCCATATCGTTAATAGTATGAGTTATCCTTTCAATAATTCCATTTTATTAAGGTGTTCTTAGTGCTTATAAAGGGTGTTTAGTAATGGGATTTGATAAAAAATAATTTAATTCATGAAACTAAAATTATCCACCTGTTTACATATTTATGATATTATTTTTAATCCATTTTAATTTTAAACAATTATACAAAAAATATCTAAAACAGAGAAAACAACACTTTTGAGTTTTAGAAAATAAACCCATTTAAATATTGAATAATAATCTAATAAAACCTAAATATATAATTTAATAGCCAAAAATTCTTCCCTTGATGGTCCAAAAATATCTATATAAAAATTTTCTAATGGTTTAGATGCATATATTTTGTTCATATATTTGAATGAATATTTGTGCTACTTTACAATTTGGCATGCATCACATAATTTTTCATTGTCAAACATAAGACGATGAAAATCAGAATCTATTTAAATTAAAAGTTTAAACATTATTAGTTCAAGGTTTTCTAAATTTAAGTAACTTATCATTAAAAAGATATCAATAATTTGTAGAAAAACCGATTCAAAATAAATAATCACAATGTTTAAAAATACATATTCGGTTGTTTTTTTAACCCTTTAAAATACATCACTTTGTTGATTAAGATCATTTTTTATCTCTAATAGTTTCAATTCCAATTATTTTTCCTTTAGAATTGTTATTAAAAGGGACCAGTCCTCCATCCAATCGATTCGGTGTATGAAATATTTTTGAGTATCTACTCATATGATGGGAACAACCACTGTCTATGTAACATATGTATTTTATTTTTTTGAGTCTTGTTTCTTGGATAATTAATTAAACAATTGTTTTTTGGTAATCATATCTTCTTTGGTCTAGAATTGTTAGCAAGTAATGATAATGGAATCATGATATGATTTATTTATCCATAAATCATATCACTTTCTTCACAAAAACAATAAAAAATAAATGATATTTTAACACCACTAATTTGAGTATTCTTCAAACTGAAATTTTTAGTGAAATGACCATTTTTTGAACAATTATAATAGGTTTCATTGATAGTATTATGCACAATATAATTTTAATATAATTTAGACTTATCACCCTTACATTGTATTCAAAATAATTTCCTTTTGATAACATTATTTCTATGAATATCATTTATGATATCGTTTCCGTTAGTAAACATATGACTAGGAATATTATAATATTCAACTATATCTTACAGTTACTTGACTTTCTTTTCTTGATTCATTCTGTTTGATATAGAGGAATGTAATTTTTCAAGTAGCAATTCGTGTTATTTTATCATGATATCTTTTTAACCAAAAACAGAAATTTGATTGTTTTTCAAATATTTATGATTCTATAGAAAAGAATCATATTTTTCTTCTAACATAGAAAAATATGTTAAAAATATTTCATTTTAGAAAATACAAGAGTCAAAATAAGAAGAGTAATTAGTTTTTTGTTTTTTCTTCTTCATTTATAACGAAAATATAGGATTTTAGATTAGATATTAATTTTTATAAATTACAAATAAAAGGGATGGAATGTTTTTTTTGATACACTATATGTACATTAACATTTTTCTTTTGTTCACATAAATAGTATTTTTTTATTAATATTTTCTTGGATTTATCTTCACTCATTCAGTTTAGAAAAATGAGGTCTGATATGACCCAATTTCATTCATTTATAGCATTAAACATATTTTGTTTCATTTTTATCTGTAATGAAATATTTTTTGGATCCTATATTCTTCTTATAAATCATGATGGACAATATAAATAGTTTAACCAAATCAATTTCCAAATATGAATTATTTTCTTCTTGACTTCTTACTTTGATATTTTGATATGCTTCTATGATTTCACATTCATAGTAGTATTTTACATCTTTTCTATAATTATATGAACTTCATAGTCAACCTGTATTTTTTATTCATACATCATCATGTTTCAATTAATTTTTTTATTGTTATATCTTTGACAGGTGATTATTGGGGAATTGCAGTAGATATTCCATTCCATTTAAAATGTAATACACCTACTACTTTCAAAGCCTGATCGAATTATCTGTTGTGTTCACCTCAGGATGTAATATTTTATACAATTACTTAAATCCTTTCATTCATCTGTATGAGGATTTCACCATCCAACATTCTAAATGAGTTGTTTTTTAGTTTATTTGTAGTATATATTTACATTCTAACATAGTGTGTTCCTTCAAAAGTGATAACAATAGTTTTCAACATCTCATAGGAAATTAGGCATTGTGATACATGATTTAATTCATCTATTCAGATAAAAAAATTGACAGAATTCATAGTTTTAGAATTAATATAATACATATATTCGATTTCAGCAGTCCATGTTTTTCGTTTCTCAGGAATCATATAATGATTAATTATTTTTTAGTAGACATTGATTCCATGAATTTTCAGATTGAAAATCTTTTGATATTTCTAGCAACCATAAATTTTACCATTAAAAAATGGAGAAAGTACAATAGATCTTTGTTCCCTAGGATTACCATTTTCTATCTTTTTATATACCTTTTACTTTTAGCTCTTCTATTCCATAATCCAAAAATCTAACCCTTGATACCCATTGTTAGGTCAGAATATATAAACTAAAATAAGAGGGGAGTGACTTGTTTCCTTCCAAAATTCATCCAAAATTCTATATTTTAACACCAACTATGATTTTTATTGATATATAGTGTTTTTCATCTATATAAAAATATGTAGTGGATAAACAGAAATAATGAACACAACTTTATTGAATCGTTCGGGGAATAAGGATCCCATAGACCACTTTACACATCATTATCTCTATGATCTTAGAATCTTTCACTATAATGGTACTATTATAATAAGAATATAAATCCAAAATTGATTAAAGGATGTTTACACCATTACAAAAAATACTAATTACAAAGCATTATGGTTCTATAACAGATTACTGGTTATCCATAGATCAGATTGAAAAACAGGTACTCCCCCACAATTGAGTACAAGCAGCTTAAACTCCAATAAATCAAATTTGTTTGATTTGAAATGTTCAGGTTGTTATCCATAGTTTCATATGTATGAAACCCATATATGCTAGATCTTGTTCTCCAAAAATGAATATCTTCATGAATGAATTGTTATGATGTGATCCTTATAGAAAAATGATATTCAATATGGTAGTAACTAAAAAAACTAATCCTACAATAGTAAAGAATTGAAAATGTATCTCTCTAAAGTGTATCTTCCTTCATAATCATTCATTTATTGCAGCCTCACCGTCAAAGTTAATTTCAATAATACAAGAGTATATGTGAATCAATTATCACACACATATATTTGAAGAGATACTCTGAAGGAATTTCAATAACAAAGAACATTTTCTGGTATTCCCAATCTAGAAGAATATCGTGATTAATCCTGGAAATTAAAATTACAATTGACAAGGAGAGTCAAAACATCGCCCATAAATATGATAGATTTTCTCTAATGAACTCTTTTATTTGATACAATGTAAATGATTCTTGATTAATTCTTCAATTATGACATGACCATTATAACAATCATCAATTATAAAACATTTTGGAAAACATATTCATAGATAACACAATGTAGGTTTGAGTTGTGTAGCACATGGTTCTTTCACATAACATACAATTCCTTTTTGTATTAATGGGTACCTTACAATGTATGATTTCTATAAATATATTTATCTTTACATAACATAGGGAACAAAATTATCATATGGATGATAATAATTATTTTTATATTTATCAAAAATAAAATCAAAAAACATATCATTAATTAACTATACGTTTAAATATTCCAGACGTAAGGTATAAACAGTAAATCTGGACCCCATCATAGGGTTGTTGATCCATACGTGTACTGATTTTGTGAATGTAAGGACACTGTTGAAAACACAAACTATTTAGAAATGAATAGCATTAATACCATACACATGTATTAGATATTCTAGTGGAATGTTGGCTTGATTCAATAGGTATTTATTTCTCATTCTCAAAGTAACACATTGTTGATACCATAAATTCATTTTTCGTACAAAGGGATTTAAAAAAAAATTCTAATGTAATTCCTATAACATTAAATTACATTAAAGTAGATATAAATTATTGATAAAAAGGTCAATAAAATTTTATTAGATTAAATAGATCATATTAGATAAAATAATAATCATCATAAAATATAGAATATTGATCAGAAAACTCATTCCCAATAAAAATTGTATTTTCTTCAATAATAGTTTTAGTGATCTTTTAATGTTATATTTTTTATTTACATTAAACTACTATCTATGTTGCTTAGGATCCATTGGTAATATGTTTACATGATACCATCATAATTCATTCGTTGGATGGATTATTTTTCTTTCATATAGGTATTCACAAAAACTAATTACTTTCCATGGGTAAATAATTTCATGAAATGAGTAATGGTTGTTTCTAGGAGTTTTATAACGAAATAAATTATCTAGGTAAATTTTATCTCTTATAGTTATTTTATATTGTATAAGATGATGGGTGGTTCTCTTATAGACCTACTATGTGTAGTTCCATATGAAACCAAAATAGGTTTTTTCATTTATAAACCAAAATGTGTGGTAAAATTGTAAAATATGGATTGGTGGGCCTGTTACATCTATTTATTGAACTGGGTAATGCTTCCACTCTTTAAATGATATATGGAGGACATCAAACCATAAGGTTTTCTACAATGTATTTTATAGAGACCCATCTATTGTTTTACATGCGTCATGAAGATAATGTTATAAGTTAACACCACATTTTCTTTATTCATGCACTGGGTTTTAAATATTTCATTGACCAATATTTACATTACATGGCTCACGATTATTATTTTTATTACTCTTACCATTGTTAAAGATATATGCATAGTCACAAGTTTATTGTTCAATATTTTTACGGTTATGAAAAATATTTTTTTTCTCACTCGCATTTATTATTCCAGCATACCCATATGTTCATCTTATTCTTCTTGATGACCATTAAATGTTAATTATCATGTTCACCATTAATAAAAATTTTAGGTCTTCTATATTATGATTCTTTCTCACCATGTTATGAATATTAATGTTAAATTATTTTTTATTGAGCTTTTTCATGATTAATGTAATTTATGGGACACGGTTAAGATTTAATATGGGATATGAAGTGCTAGGTATGGTGGAAAATATTATCACATAGAAAAATAAGTATTCTTACAAAATAGTTTGTCCTAATTCAAAAATTCTGTAAAACTAAAATATCCATGGTTATGTTAGTGAATAAATATGTCCCTTTGATGTTATTTTTTTTGGATGGTATAAATTGTTTTACATATATTGGTATCAATCCGAGAAATTGAAATTATATATATTTAGAATCAAATCCCAATGATTGGGTTTTGGGCTGTCATAGTTTGTATCAGAACAAGGAATAAAAAATTAATAGAATATGGTATTTTAATGTGAGGTTATCTTATGTTCTCTGGATATTATCATTGGTTTATAAATCTATGGTTTAACATATGTTTAAATCCATTAAAATTGATTTTGAGGATTTATATGATAGGATATGAAGTTGAATAATGGTATTTTGGGAAATGTCTAATTTGGTTGAGGTATATGTAACCATTATGTTTTAAATAAAGGATTATTTTAGAAAAATACTACTATGTTTTTGGGTATGTATACATATTGTCAAGAGATAAACATTAAGGTCCAAAATATATATAATTTTGATGCTATGTATGTTATTTTTTATATAAGGTAAATGTTTTATGGAATGTTATCTGTTGATCCATTTGTGTTATTATATAATATAAATGATTAATGTAGTATAACAATATATTTTGGTTTACACGTTTTTTATATTATCTTACCTTATGATAACATATACAGTGTTAGATAATATCTCAATATACATGAAATATCTTATAATTATTTTATGTTTTTTACCCATTAGATGATAATTTTACTTTTTTATTGATGAAAAAAATATTAATAAACAATCATCGTTTGGAGGAATAGATGATCATGTAGTGGAAATTGATTAATAGATGAAATTATACATTTCAAGTAAGTATATTTCCTTTGGATATTAGTTATAAGATACAAGAATTCCTTAACTCATAGAAAATGGTCATTGAATTTTTTTTACCCAATTAAAATAATTATGAATAAATCAAAGGTCATTTTCAAAAGACATTGAATTGTTATTTTATTTTCATTTAATTTCACATGATCAAATACTACCTTGTGGTCATTTTTCTCCATCACTCTACATCATTGTTTAACATTACATTTTCAACAGAGTAAATATTTTAAAATTCCCTTGAATGTTTTCCTATTTCCAACCCGTATTTTGTGTTATTCCAGATGACCTTTTTTTCACTATCCATTTTTAAGATAATTTTTCAACAACCATTTTTATGATGTGGGTTTTAAAAAAATGTGTTTTAAAATTAGAAAATTTTGATTACATAGATCATTTTAAAAATATTTACTCAATTTAGTAAGGGTGAGGGTAATATAATATTTTGATATTTTAGGAGAACAATATGTTTGATAGCATGTATAAAAAGGAACAATGGTCTTAAACGAACATTTAAATATTAATATTTAAAAGTTATATTTATAAACACACCGTTAAATAACAAGATATGAATATTATTAACAAAATTAATATATATATATATATATATATATATATTTGTAAAAGTCAAAGTCAATGAAAATGTTTTGAGAATTTATTATTAAATAATCATGTAATTCTATGGAATGTTTTTTTATTTTCAAAAATACATGTTTTCCAAAATTATTAATTTTTTAGAGAAACAATTATACTATATTTCAAGAAATATTTTCAAAAATATAGATATAAAGGGAATAAGTGATGAAGTCATCGTATCAAAATTATCTTTGGGTAAAATTTTGTGCTTTACTAAAACAATTAATTAGTTAGTTAATAGTGAAAAATACATATTTCTGTTAAAAAATCAATTAATATAAATAGATAAATTAATTTAAAGGAATAATTTTTTCTTAAATTAACATCATTATTCATTAATTAAGAATATTTTAATTATTTTAATATGGGTTCTCATTATACTCAATTATTGTAACCATTCATTTTTGGGCCCAGAAACCATTTTTCTAAAAACTATTGCTACTGTTTTCTCATTTTTTACAAAAATAATTTAATCCAATTAAAGTAATTAAATATTTAAAAAAAGATCAAATATTTTTTCTCAGTGCGTTCATATTTTGTAAATAATCCCCTTTTATTTTTAGTAATTATAAATATTAATCATAGAAGTTTTTTACAAGGGTAATGGTAAAATGTTTTATTTAACGTTAAAAATAATATAATATGGTATCAAATGAAACACATAACATTAAATTATTTCATTTTCAAATTTTAGTTTCACTAAATCATCTAAACATCAATAATTTATCAATTGTATTCTACTTTCATTTCATTAAAACAGAAATTATATATATATATATAAATTAAAAATATTCACTCCCTTTCATTAAATATCTTTAATATAGGATAAGTGGGATAAAAAAATATAGATCTAAATGTATTTTGAATGATAAAATATTTTCTATATTGGTAATTTATTTTTAATTATTAGTGATGAAATATTTACATAAAATTCTTACACAACACTATCATTGTTTATCTTAAATAAAAATTAAAAACATGTAAATGACATAAAAAACTATAAAATTAATACCTTTTGGATGAGTAATAGAGAACCAATATATTTGTAGAACCTTATAAAAAATGGGATATTATAAAAGTTAATATTTAAAATCCATTAGTAAGTTATACATATAAAATTCATAAAAAAATAGTTTTTTAAAAAATTACATTAATGATTTTTTATAAAAAACTAAATTTTGAAAATTTATCATAAAATATGAAATATATTTAAATAATTAAAATATGATGATATATGGTTGAAATTTAAATTAAATCGATAATTATGAGATAATTATCACATTACAATTAAAATTATAACACTCATATATTGAAAATATCATTACCACAATAAATGATACAAATTGTTCACAATGGGATTAAACCAAAATATAATTTTTTTTATGTTAAGTAAACCTGAATAAATTTTATTGAATGATTATAATAAGACTGTATACTACTAATATTCTAACTAATTTCATTTTAAATCAGTTTTATCTGAATTATAGACATATTATATTATAATAATTCATTAATTTTAAAAATTATATAAATGATATAGATGATAATTTATTATAAAATATATATTATTAAATTATTTTGAATTTATAAAAATGGTATAACTGTCTAAAGGAACTTTATATAGCTAAACATAGCAACAATGTTAATGTTATGGCTATTTTCTCTTATTATTATGTCATTATTGACACCAACTGTAAAGAAAACATTCATATCATGTAAATTATCAAAAGTGTTCATGGGGGGAGAGGGATTAAAACAAAAATAGGTTAAAATGCACCTAAAATTGTCTACATTTCATCGGATTATATTATTTATATTAATAATCATACTATATTTTTTGATTATATCAATTTTGGTAATTTTTTCGTTGAAAGTTAATTTATAGAAATTTAATGCTTTATGTTATTCAAATAGTTTCCCTCCCTCAATTATATAAGGTCACGTCATATCACCTCTTACAATAACATTCTTTGAAAATTATTTCTTCTTATACCTATCAAAATATCTCTAAAATTTAAATTCCCATATTATGTAGGCCTTATATTACTCATAATTTAAACCTTATATTGTTTAAGGGTTAAATCTTAGGAGGTTTTATAATGAAGATGTATGGATTTTAACAGAATATTGCATCATTATTTGTTATTAAAAAAATTAAAACATTATTAAACCATAAATGTTTAATAAAAATATTTTCTTGAACATACTCACCAGTTATTAAGATAGTTTAATAGGATTTAACAATCATTTTCTTTAAAAAATGGAAAATGAAACTAATATTCATGTGTATGGTGGACTACCACCTCAAAAACCAATGTAGCTCTTTTTCCATCACTACCTCTTAGGGATAGATATAATGGTTGGTATTATATATATATATATATATATATATTACACATTACATGATTATAATTATTTAATGATTATATATCATTTGTTTTGTTAACTTTCAATCCTTTGGAAAATGATACCACCATTCGTGCGTATGTTTGGACTACCAACACCCTGATGTGATGTGATTTGATTTATATCACCAAATCACATGGAAAGTATATAAAAATATTTGAACTAGTTAATATCATATCAATGGTAAAATCATAAACATAATAGTTACAATATTATTCTTACCATCTTTTTGTTAAGATTTTTGAAAAATGGAAGGGTTACATAAGAAAACATATAACCTACCATCTCCATGACTGCATGGTAGTTCATTTTTCATAGTAATTTTTCTTGGATGGGTTCAAAAATATACTTTGTGTATGAAAATGATAATTATGTCATTAATATTATTATATATATTATGGAGTGATTTCCACTTTGAACTTGGTCAATATATAAAAGTATTTGTGAAATTATCAACTGAGAATCCTCATAAAACCAGAAGTATAAAAAATAGATTATGAAATTAAAAATGTCATTTAAATAAGTGAAAATTTGTTTTATGATAAATTACTAAATGATAAAAAAATAGTACACAATTAAATAATTTATAAACTTTTATTATACCATATTTAATGGAAATACATAGATTTTCCAGACTCAATGAATAGGTTTTTGTGTGAATTTCACTTTATTGAAGAATTTTTTGAGTTATACACATAATTCCATTTATATAGATAATATAATTCAAATTCTACATGTTATATAATGAATCCGTCAAACCTAATGGTATTTTAATTTATAATTTAAATTATTTCCATAAATTCTATTTCACATTATTGTTACAAAATTGTAGGGTGTTTATTAATTGAATTTCCATTCATTGGATTATATATATAATAAATTGACTATGTTATGCCATGATTATATGGGTGATAAAATATATTTTCAGTAAGTTGTGTTATGAAATGTTTTTTATGGTTGAAATTTTATTATAGAAGGATACTTTAAACAACGAAATGATATTTTTATTTATAATACATCATGATATTGTATCTATGAGATATATATCGTATTATAAAGATATTCACTCTTAAATGGTGTATATGATGATTATTGAGATACTTTTTTAGGAATGAATCATTTATCATGATATTTTAATTTCCTTTTAGTTTTCTCTTTTAAAAGATATTTAGTCAATAGTTATTAAATATTAAATTTTTTTTCGTGGACTTAATTAAAATTATTTGATACATAATTCATGATATACGCTATGATTTATTTTAAATGATGTACTAATTTCACCGTGATTTTTCTTCACATATTATTTATTATAAATTATAGATTTTTAGAATCATGTTATTTACCATCATTTAATTTATTTCTTTATACGAGAAGTACATGTTGTCTGACCTTCTCATCTTATACATCCTTCTTTGAGACATATTCTGATTAATTCTACTATATTCATTTATAATCATTATACTATGACTCTTCAAAATATAATATTATGAATCATTTTATATTAATGGTTATTTTTTATCTCCTCGTGCTCTATAATTAAAATTGTTTTTTAATGCTCGAAAAGAGGTTTCCATTTAAAAATATGTTTTCATGTTTTTAATTACTTTTAAACTAATGACTCTATAATATTATTTGTTTTATTCAATTAATCATAATTTCAAAACATAAATTATTCATTAGGATTTATTTTCGATGACCATATACCTTATATTAATAGTTCAATAAAGAATGAAATTTATTAATTAGTTTATTATTGGTTATATTTGAATCTATTTGGAAAAAATGATTTAAAATGATGTCAAAGATTAAAATTTATGATATGAATCGAATTGAACAACATATTAATAATTTTCTTTTTTGAATATATTATTTTCTCAATAATGTTTATTTTAATGCAAAATGATTTTCAAAATATCATGGAATTGTTATATATTAAATTTAATATTTTAACTGTAATGATTATTTTCAAAATGATTGTATTGAATGAACACTTAAAAATATTTATATACGATGACTTCAACAACATATGATGTTAATTATGCTTCAATGGGTTTATTTTGTTATGAGGTTATACTTATTATTTTTCTAGATGAATTTTTTTGAATGATATTTTCTTGAAACCACTTTCTTTCCAACATGTAAATTATGTTTTTAAATGAATAATGTTTTATTAAATGAATTTCATTTTAAAATGAAATATCCCTATAATTAATTCATATTAGGGTTCAAGGAAATTGTTTATTATGATTGGTGTATCTATTATTAACTAATGGAAATCTATTATTTTATAAACTAAAGATGGTAAATTTCATTATTTTCATATGATGGGTGAGTGTGTTCTAATCTATGAATGGGTGATTCCCTCTTATCACAAAAATTAATTGGGTAATTTAACTTATACTTAATGGATATTTATATAGAGTTAACAATGATTATGTCTCCTAACGATTTATAAAAGTTCCAATTAATCCTAACATGGGTCATGATGATAATGTCCCATGGAACCAACATAATTTTTTTATGATTCTTATAGTTTTTTAATTATTACAATATAAATATTAACTTGCCAAACTTTACCATTATTGATTCCTATTACACATTCTTCATTAATTCATTCTTCCATGGTACATTTTTAAATATATAATTATTATGAGGAAAGAAAATTATGTTATACAACTATTACTTTAATGATATTATCACATGCTTAATCCAATTATGAATTCTTATATTTACCCTTAATGAGAATTTTAAACCCTCATCTAATGTTGTTATTTACCCACGTTATGAAGAAATATTTTAAATAATTTTGCACATATAGGTTTCATTTATGAATATTTTCTTGGATATGTTAAAATGATAGAATGGATTATGAAATTATGGATGTTGTGGTAAAAATTGGCACTAAGATAGGTGAATATTTTTTATGTGTCTTTTAAAATTCTAAAAAGCATTAAATATAAATGTTCCTTGGGTATGTATGAGAACCAATATATCCTTTTGAAGTTTATCTTTTTAGATGGATTAAATTGGTAAAAAATTATTAGTATCAAATAAAATAATATAAAGATCATGATTACATCACCAGATCTAGTATTGTAGGTTTTGGGATATTATATACCCTTTTTTAAAATGTTTAATTTTTTTTAATAAAATATTTTATTAATTATTTATAAATTAATATTTAAAATTGATTGAAATTTATCACATAATTTACGGATATATTTGTTTTTTGGATGGAAATACATTTCCCATTAAATCAATTAACTCCCTTTGTACTTATTTCCAAACACTAAGGGTAACTCTATGAATATTAAGAGATATGATATTCCATGTCAGGTGTTCATATTTGACAATATTGGATAATATGTTATATATTATTTCCTTTAATACAATTTTAGAAAAAAAATCATTTAATTTTTTAAAGATATATCATTTTTTCCGTTTAGATAAATTATACCTATTAATATTTCATACACTATATGTTATGTTTTAATTAAATATTGCCTTATTTATTGGACTTAATTTTTTTATTTAAAAAAACATGTTATTTTATATTTCATGTTTCTCAATTTTACATTTTTTCCAACATTTAATTATTTATGTTCTATGTAATATTAATTTTCTTAACAATATCAATCTATTTTTATATTTTTAAGAAAATGTATCTAATTATATTTTATTTTTACATTTATTAATATAATGTGTTCATTCTTATTAAATATGAATATATGAATGAAATGTTGTAAAATAATATAAATGATTTATTAGGAATGTCTAATATTTTTGTTTTTAAATATTGTTTTATACAAGTTAATGTGTTGTTATATTTTTTATGAATATTATTAGGTATTAAAATTTTATAATTAAACCATATTTTAGATATAATATGTGTATATATATATATGTAAAATATAAATACAAAATTATAATAAAATTAAATTTATAACTCTTACATGTGTGATATTTCTGAAAACAACATAATCAATAAATTCATTCCAAAATTAAGATAATGAGGAAATGATAATCATATTAGGGATAAATTTATGTAGTTTATCCATCCATATCAAGTGATTTATAGGAACAAAATATATAAATATAATTTTATAATAAAATAGATACAATTCATTAGAAAGATGAATGAACATACACATTATGAAACTAAAACATTAACTGATTAATTTTTAACTCAATAAATAGTTTATTAAATAAATGTATTAAAAAATATATCTAAATAATGATAATTTTTTATATATTCACATTCCCCCACATTGATTGTATTAGTTTATTAATATAGACATTAATGTTTTAATGTGTATGTAAATTAAAAACATATCAACATATATTGAAAATCATGAAAATTTACCCTTATTAAAAAATATAAAATAGTGATATTAATCATACATTTCAAAAAAATCATATAAATTCATATGAAACAATATTTAAGTAATTAAACTAATCATGTTCTTTAATTTTAATAAAGGCTTCAGTCTCAAAAAATTAATTAATATAAAAAATGTTATTGTTATTATTAAATATTATCAAGTATATTTAAGTTCCAAAAAATAAATTTCAAACTCTCACTATGGAAGGATATAATAAATCCTAACCAATCTTATTTGTATAAAATAACTATAAACCCCCAATAGTTATGATTTTGGACAGGTAATTTTATAACATCTAATTTATATATTGATGGATAATTTTTGTCCAATACAATAGAAATTATAATTTAAAAAACATATAATTTATATCAAATTGTTACATTTGAGAAAAAATATATTTCATATAAAATTGTAATTGTCACAATATATCCCCTAGGGCTATGCCCTGACATCCCCAAGCCCACCTCTCGATGGAAAGTGGCCAAGGACTACCACCGAAGGCCTTAACCTACAAGTGGGAGGTATTTTCCTGAGTACCGGTACAAACAGACATGCCCAACAAACTCCCACAAACTAAAAAGGAAACATGTATTACTAAAACAAAGATGAGTTCAAGTAAAAAAATATAAGTGTGCTAGAATACAATCCCAACAAAAGAACTGAAAACCAAAAAGTACAAATAGGAAACTCAGATGGTCATCTGTGGTAAACCCCACCTAAACATGATAGTAGTGTTGCTACTAGAAGATAATGTATAATATCCCATCCACATGACCCTACAAGGACCCACCTATTTATAGGCCCCCATTTCCACCATCGTAGCATTGGTATGTCACATATCCCAAAGCACCTCTGTGTCCTTGTCCACCAAAGAATCTGTCAAAACATTCTTCATCTACACTGGACACAACCCATGCGGGTGAATCCCATGCCAGAATCAGTAAAAAATTACACCATAAGGACCCCAAAACAAAAAATATAGACCACTGAGTAATTCTCAATGTAATGAATGATGCACAATACAACTCACAATAGGTGTACATTTATTTTAGTGATAGAAGAATCATCAGTCACATCATCGAACACCTTGGATGCCAGAGAACTCAACCTCTATCGAGTGCAGTGGGCCTGCCAAGTTATATAGAAGTGCTTCCATCTAACAACGGACAACTTATGTACATCTCCTCATTGAATATCGTGGGACACCAATGTCATACCGAAGTGTTTCCCACTAATCATTGCCAACTTAGGTAATCATCCTCGTCGTATATCTTGGACCTACAAAGCCACACATAGGTGCTTCCCATTGGGACATGGTTTAGTCTCATAGATTAGAAAGTAAGTAGTCCTTGGGTCTCATACAACCCAAGTGTTACATATGTAGTGTGACTAGGAGAACCTCTCCTCAATGAATTTATCACATATCAGCTTCCAGAGAATCCACCTCAAGGAATTCCAAAATATCAACCACATCGAGAGGGTCTTACTGCTGTAAACGAATCATCAAATAGATTAATTCTTTGAATGATACTGGTGTTTTACTAAATAGTAGATGGTTGCATCTCAGCCTGGTATGACCCAGTCAGGGCGACCCGACCAACCTAGCCCAGGGGTTTCACATATCACTGTTTAAACTAGCATGACTCGACATAACCCTATTTGGGACAGTTTCGGTCCAGTTCAATCTAGCCAACAAGAATCAATGAACCCGACCCGGTATAACCAAGGGTCTATCCCTGGGGCCGCTAGTGACCTATCCTAATCTAGTTCAGTCTGTAAGGAATAGGTTCAGCTCTCTGGCTGTGGGTCTGGCCTAATAGTGCTGGTTTGTTCTGCTTGGAAATGGTTCCAGCCCGCTGGTTGGGGTGCGATCCGCCATCCCGAATCTCAACCAACACGGTGTGGGCCAATGGTGCCTATTTTCTCCGAGATGTGTCTAGATACTCCGTCATTCCCCTACTAGCCCCACATACATGAAAGGCCCATCATTCCACATTTGAGCAACCACAGTTCTCTGAAGATGATAGACGCAGGCTATCCCTCCACGCAGTGCCCTCCCACCGTTGCTTCCCCATGTTGTTGCCACGACAAGCTAGTTGCACCTTCCTACCTCTACAACATACCGAGGGGTGTGCTGCTATCCTGAGGAACAGATGGAAGCCTCCTCTACATTGGTGATGGTTGGCGTATCCCCCTCCATGTGTATTGCATGGGGAATCCACTGTAGCTCCACCAGTAGCACGTTCTGCAGGCCACTGGATTTACTAAGGTTGTCCATTTTCCGACCTGTCTATGCCTATGGGCATCTCAAGTCACTTCTATTTCTACAATGTTTATAGGCATTCCTTGTAGCCTATTTATACTATACATTCAAAAAGAGATAACATGCGGAGGGATTTAGTCCTTTGTTTATGTTGGTATGCACCCTCCATGATAGAAGTTTGAAAACCGGGGAGGCTCAGTGGTGATGCTGAATCATAGAAAAAGATTAACTTATCCTAGATATAGAATCCCATTAATAAAGATACAATCCTACAAAAATGCCTAGTTTATAGATCAATCGGCTTGTGAGTTGATTAGCATTCGGTATATCAGGAAAAAAATGGGGAATAACTTTAAATAAAATAACCCCTACCTGGATATCATGGATCTGTTGAAGATTAAGGAAGGGTTCATCATCCCCACTAATCAATGATTATTGGAGTTCATCATCGCTCATTGACATTCGGATCTGATCCTCTAACATTATTCACTTTTTTCATTATTTTACAATAGAGAGGGATTCCACCGGATGTTCTCTAGAGATTCCCATCATTTGATAATCCCAAAACTCTAACATGTATGAATATTAAAATTTACATTGGTAGAAATGGTGCACTCATTAATGTTGATCATTAATGATCCATGTTTAACTATCCATTAAAAACCCATTATGTAAATAGTATCGCAGTTACAAATAATTCATTAATGTCCTTCCATTAATGATCCTAATTGTTGAACTACTACTCCACAATCTGTTATGGAATGGTGAAAAAAGAAATGAAATAATTATTTTAAATTATTTAATTATTAAGGAAAAAGCACAAAAAATAACATTTCTTATTAGGCCATGTCAACCGAAGATAAGTCATTTCTAGGTGAATCATTACTTTAAAAGTTCAATGGTGCCCTAATATTTTCAATTCGAACACCGGTTCAAAATCTAGAAGAACTGATCCCACATTAATTTAAAGTACTTTAAAAAGTGAAAAATTATGTTCCAGGATCACAAGGCCTCATAATCAAATTTTGTAATAGTGCATGGTCTCAGAATAATTTGATATAATTAAAAAAATGCATGGAATTTCCAAGACATTACATTATCCCAACTTTAGAGAATTGCATCCCTAAAATTAAAAACAAAACTAATCAAACTGATGGGGGTAGTATGCACGAATATTAGTCTCCAACTCCCATTTGATCTCCTTGAGATTTCTGTGTTACTAGTGAATCAAACCATAGTTGTAACGACCCGAAATTTTTGAATAAATCTTATTTCCTAATTTTATGTGTTTTATTTTTATACTCAACAAAAATGTTTCATTTGATAACATGATTATAATTAAAATGAGACCGTTGGGTTTTGACTATTATATGACCATTCGTTAATATGAAAATTGGAAACTAAACATTTTTATTTTTTTCTCTAAGTACAAGTAATCTTGGATAATTATTATAGAAAGAAGATTCGATGGCCTCACCTAGTAGTCTTGGACCGATCGAAGCCCATCTAATATAACTTTTGAAGGAGGTAGCACCACTGGGCTTTGCTCTGGACCAAACCCAAGCCAAACTTGATCGTGTGAAGCTAGAACGGAATCGCCTTCGCGAGCAGTTCAACCTAATAGAAATTACTACTCGTGCAATGTTGGTAGAGCCTCCCTCAGATTCTCTCACCATAGCACACCTTACACTTAGGTCCTATGCTGGCGTGATAAGGGGCTATTTAAGGAGATCGTAACTGGATTGTGTAATACTTTGTTTCAAAAAAAATGGTATTTCTTCTTATGATGAATTTTATGAATTTTAAAATGGCTGGATAAAAATAGTATGCATAGTTTTGATGAATTTTAAAAAGGATATTTAAAAAAAATTATGTAAACCTTAAATAATTAAAAATGGGTAATGATTTTCAAATAACGGTCTTCTACAATTATGTTAAGTACAAAATTTACAGTCAAATAAGATCAACTAGATTTTTGATGAATAGTAAATTATGAATAGTGATTTTACGATTAGGATTAGTAATGTGACCAAATGGATTAGTAATCTCACGTAAAGAATGTTTTAAAATAATCTAGGCACCTTGATTAAGTAATGCGATTCAATAAAATGGTTAAATAACAGTTTCATAAATTATTATTCAAGTATTAGTTTTTTCAGGTGAATAGTGTTTTTTAATTAAAAATTAAATTAAAAATATTTAGAAAATTATTTTTATAAAATGGATTTCATTTTTGAACTCAGAGAATCGATATTAGGTTAAGGTAATTTTTGGGGTTTTTTCTGAAAAAAATGAATTTTTGGTGAATAGTGTATTTAATTAAAAATAAAATTAAAAATATTTAGAAAATTATTTTTATAAAATGGAGTTCATTTTTGAAATCAGAGCATTGATTTTTGGTTAGTGTGAAACTTTGGGATTTTTCTAAGAAAGTTGAATTTTCTGTGAATAATAAAAATACAGTTTTAGGGTTTCGGTATGTTTAATGACATCATAACTGTGTCATGGTGATTTCATGAGATATTTGAAGGGTTGGCCGACCGAAGGTGATGGATTTTGTATTGGGGGCCCCATATGGCCTAACTTTATGAGAAATATCATGAGAGAGCACATGGTTTTGAGAAAAGCACAAGTGAGATGTCCCTTGGCCATTAATGCCTTGTCCCCTCACTTTCACTATAAATACCAAGCCCTCCTCTCATCCATTTGACTCCCCACTCTTCAGCAACGAATTTCGGATCTCATTACCTCCCAAGGAGTCCTCCCAAGGTGCCCCCAAGCCCTCAAGGTCCCAACCATTGAGGTTTAAGAGTTACATTTTAAGGTAAGGGATTCGACCCCTCTCTTTTTTTTCAAGTGATCTCTTTTATGTCAATTCTTTTATAATACATGTTCATATGTTTGTGGATGTTATTTTATAATCATTATACTGTACATTTTATGTTCATATTATGAGAGACCCCCTATTACTCTCATCATTTCATTTTATGAAGTTTTAAGTGGCGCCGTTAGGCTGTCGAATTTTTAAGGGATTCTTTCACCCTCCTCTTTCTTTTCAAACTTCTACTTTCATGTCAAGTCTTTCAAGATACTTTTTATTATGTTGGGTTATGATATCTATATTTATCATACAGATCTTTTATGATCTAATGATGAGATACCCCATTTGATCTCTTCAATTTAGTATTTCAATGTTTTAAGTGACGATGTTAGGCTGCCGAATTTTTAAGTGGTTCTTCACCCTTCTCATTTTGAAGTTCTACTTTCATGTCAATTCTTTCATTTTCCTTTTATTATGTTGGGGTATGATCTCTATATTTATCATACTGATATTTTATGATCTAATGATTAGATACCCCATTTGATCTCTTCAATTCAGTATTTTTAAGTTTTATGTGACGCCGTTAGGCTGCCGAATTTTTAAGTGGTTCTTCACCCTTCTCATTTTGAAGTTCTACTTTCATGTCAATTCTTTCAAGTTACTTTTATTATATTGGTGTATGATCTCTAAATCTATCATACTGATATTTTATGTTCATATGATGAGAGTCCCTATTTGATCTCGTCAAATCATTTTTATTGAAGTTTAAGTGCCACCGTTAGGCTGCCGAATTTTCATAAGAGAAATCTAATTTTGTCTTCATTTCATGTTCTTCATTTCATATGGTACATCTTCCAAATATCATTACCATGTTCATAAATCCTTCATATTCTGTCCCTATAATGTTTTATGGGTCATTTATGAATGTTTGACCCATGTCCCCTCTCTTTCAATGTTATCTAAAACCCCAAAACGTAGCCATTATGCTGCAGGATTTTCGTCTCAAAATCCCTCTCTCTTTTCTAAAAATTATTTTATGTTATTAACTGAATGCTCAAAGATCTTATTTCTATAGGGATATTCACATATATATCAAAATATTCTATTTTAAATTTTGGGATTTACATACATGAAACCCTCTTTCCCTTTTCGTGGGTTTAAAGTGACATAAAGAACACGTCTTTAAAAGCAGTTTTTAAAATGTTATGATGATGAAATGAAACCCATTTCTTTTATGATATATGGGTTGTTTATGAAATGATTGATGATGATTTATGTGGCTCACATTATAATAAAGTCAAATTTAATGGTGCGCCCTGATAGCGCTCTAATGCAATGGGTAATGATGTAACCACTAGAGATTACAATTAAAGGGTGCGCCCTGATAGCACCCCATTGCATTGGGTACTGATGTAACCACTAGAGATTACAATTTTCACGATATCTTGGTGAATAACCTTGGTAATTTTTTTTAATGACACCTTGGGGATGGACCTTGGTGATATGTTCATGATTGTCTATATTAAATGATGTAGCCTCATCTTAATGTTATTAAAAATGTTATTTTTATTATGATATTCCTCACGATTTCTTTCTCATGCCTTAATGTTCTTTTCATGTTCTTATTGAAGTATCTCAAGTTCACATGTAAAATGTTTCTCTTGTTTCCATTACTGGGCCTTCTACTCACCCTTTCTTTTGATGTATGTCCCTAGGTTATGAGATGCAGTAATGAACCTAGGATGAACATGAGGAGAAGCCTTCAAGTGTTTAAGAAGAATGTTTTATGTTTTCATGTTTTATGTTCCTGGTTTCCAAGACACTAAACCCTAAGGATCCTCTGTTTTGTAAAATGTAATGAAAGTTTATTTGATAAAAAGGCAAGATGCTATATTTGGTATCAAAGGATGGTGTAGTTATTTTTGGAAATTAGGATATGAAAACATTAGGAAGAAGCCTATAGAAAAGTTTATATATAGGAAATCTTCCTAGTATTTTTGTGAGTATTGGGTAATGGGTTGACAAGAAAATACATTCCTGTCTCGATACGAGCAGGTAGAGGTGGCTCTGGCAAAGATGTACATAGGGTTAAAACCCGAAAACCACACTTTGAGCTAGACTCGAACGGGAACCGGTACACGACAATGGGCCTTGGTGCACTCTTGGTTACGACACTCCCATGGGATATGCTTTGGTAAATTCATAAGCTTAGTATGAGCCATTATTAAAGGAACATGGATAAAACAAAATAATGATTCACATAAGAATATATGATCATGGATAACCTAGATGGGAACCTAGGGGATCACATGTTAGAGAATAAATTTCTTCTACAGGTTATCCTTATATGCTTTACGATCCTTTTCATGATTATTGGTTAAGTATTTAAGCCTCTAATTATACTTTCTCTTCTTAGTTAATGGTTAGAAATGGAATAACATGTCCCAACAAACAATGTGATAGGAAATGCGATGATTTCCATATTAATATGACAGAGATGATTAGGGGATTAAAGGATGATTATTATTTTGGAAGACGTTCAATATTTTGGGGACCCTATATGATCTAGGTAAATAGATTACTACGGTATTTTCATTGAGGAGTAAGGACAACTTATATTCTGAAGAATCGATGAATTTATGGTGGACTTATAGTAAATTAGGTTACTTATGGGAATGATTAACCTATCTTGTGTTAAATATGTTTAGGTTAGCTAATTTTGTTATAATATGTTAGGAGAGGTTGATGTTGTTTGGAGATGAACAATGAAGTTTATTTTGGAAGACTATGATATCAAATCCTTCTTGTATTTGTGTTTCAATCTTAGTTTAGTTTATTTTGAGGAATTTGAAGGACCATTATTTATGGAATGGTCTATGATGATCTGTGGGTAGTACCATGGAACCATGAAGATTTTAAAGTAGTTTCCATTCCTATGGGATTCTTTCTTTTGAAGAGTTGTTTTACCTTACCCTTTCTGTTTTTGGGATAATTTTTAAAGATATAAGAAATAGATAGTTAATCTTTTGTGGATTATGTGACTCTATAGAATATGATTCTTGTGTTTTGATGAGACCAAGTAGTTTTGAATGCTCATCGTTTGGAGAAAAGATTAGTTTTGGTAGAAACTTATTAAAGGATGAAACTCTACATGAAGATGGGTATATTTTCTTATGGTTTTGTTCTATGTAGTAAATGAATTCCTCGATGTTATGAAAAGGAACATAAAACAAAAACGTTGTTGGTTTACGTTTCTTACAAGGTAATCAAAGACCGCTTATACACATCATAATTTTGGGATTTTCTAGTGGTTAACTTCCTCTTAATCATGATTTCTATCACTCTCCTTTAGAATGTGACCCTTTGTTTTCTCCACCATGTCCATGTTTCCTACATGGAATCCTCGTATGAGTAAACTCGGGTGGCATTTTTACTTTCATTTCTTTCTTTTAAATTAATAGTGTTACTGACTTTTTTTCCGGTGTGAGACTTTAAATGAAATTTCAAAACCCAATTTTAAAAATTGTGAGGACACAATTTCTTAAGGGGGGAAGATTGTAACGACCCGAAATTTTTGAATAAATCTTATTTCCTAATTTTATGTGTTTGATTTTTATACTCAACAAAAATGTTTCATTTGATAACATGATTATAATTAAAATGAGACTGTTGGGTTTTGACTATTATATGACCATTGGTTAATATGACCGTTGTAAACTAATTGTTTTTATTTTTGTCTCTAAGTACAAGTAATCTAGGATAATTATTATAGAAAGAAGATTCGATGGCCTCGCCCAGTAGTCTTGGACTGATCGAAGCCCATCTAACAGAACCTGGGAAGGAGGTAGCACCACTGGGCTTTTCTCTGGACCAAACCCAAGCCGAACATCATCGTGTGAAGCTAGAACGGAATATCCATCGTGAGAAGTTCAACCTGATAGAAATTACTACTCGTGCAATGTTGGCCGAGCCTCCCTCATATTCTCTCACCTTAGCACACCTTACACTTAGGTCCTATGCTGGCGTGATAAGGGGCTATTTAAGGAGACCGTAACTGGATTGTGTAATCCTTTGTTTTAAATAAAAATTGGGATTTCTTCTTATGATGATGTTTATGAATTTTCAAATGACCGGATAAAAATAGTATGCATATTTTTGATGAATTTTAAAAAGGATATTTTAAAAAAATATTTATGTAAACCTTAAATAATTAAAAATGTGTAATGATTTTCAAAAAATGGTCTTCTACAATTATGTTCAGTACAAAATTTAGACTCTAATAAGATCAACTTGATTTTTGATGAATAGTAAAATATGAATAGTGATTTTACGCTTAGGATTAGTAATGTGAACAAATTGATTAGTAATCTCACTTAAATAATGTTTTAATATAATCTAGGCACCTTGATTAAGTAATGTGATTCAATAAAATGGTTAAGTAACGGCTTCATAAATTATTATTCAAGTGTTAGTTTTTTCGGTTGAATAGTGTTTTTTAATTAAAAATTAAATTAAAAATATTTAGAAAATTATTTTTATAAAATGGATTTCATTTTTGAACTCAGAGCATCAATATTAGGTTAAGGTAATTTTTGGGGTTTTTTCTAAAAAAATAAATTTTCGGTGAATAGTGTATTTATTTAAAAATAAAATTAAAAATATTTAGAAAATTATTTTTATAAAATGGAGTTCATTTTTGAAATAAGAGCATTGATATTTGGTTAGTGTGAAAATTTGGGATTCTTCTGAGAAAGTTGAATTTTCAGTGAATAGTAAAAATACAGTTTTAGGGTTTCGGTATGTTTAATGACATCATAACTGTGTCATGGTGATGTCATGACATATTTTAAGGGTTGTCCGACCTAAGGTGATGGATATTTGTATTGGGGGCCCCATGTGGCCTAACTTTATGAGAAATATCATGATAGAGAACATGGGTTTGAGAAAAGCACATGTGAGGTGTCCCTTGGCCATTAATGCCTTGTCCCCTCACTTTCCCTATAAATATCAAGCCCTCCTATCATCCATTTGACTCCCCACACTTCACCAATGAAGTTAGGGTCTCATTACCTCCCAAGGAGTCCTCCCAAGGTGCCCCCAAGACCACAAGGTCCCT
Source organism: Viscum album (assembly GCA_963277665.1). Taxonomy (NCBI): domain Eukaryota; kingdom Viridiplantae; phylum Streptophyta; class Magnoliopsida; order Santalales; family Viscaceae; genus Viscum; species Viscum album. The sequence continues at coordinate 352,319,065 of OY728134.1, read as the reverse complement.
ACCATTGAGGTTTAAGAGTTACATTTTAAGGTAAGGGATCTGACCCCTCTCTTTCTTTTCAAGTGATCTCTTTTATGTCAATTCATTTATACTCCATGTTCTTATGGGGGAGGATGTTATTTTATATTAATTATACTGTCCATTTTATTTTCATATGATGAGAGACCCCCTCTTACTCTCATCATTTAATTTTATGATGTTTTAAGTGGCGTCGTTAGGCTGTTGAATTTTTAAGGGATTCTTTCACCCTCCTCATTCATTTCATAGTTCTACTTTCATGTCAAGTCTTTCAAGTTACTTTTTATTATGTTGGGGTATGATCTCTATATTTATCATACTGACCTTTTATGATCTAATTATGAGAGACCCCATTTGATCTCTTCAATTCAGTATTTCGATGTTTTAAGTGATGTCGTTAGGCTGCCGAATTTTTAAGTGGTTCTTCACCCTTCTCATTTTGAAGTTCTACTTTCATGTCAATTATTTCATGTTCCTTTTATTATGTTGTGGTATGATCTCTATATTTATCATACTTATATTTTATGATATAATGATGAGAGACCCCATTTGGTCTTTTCAATTCAGTATTTTGAAGTTTTAAGTGACGTTGTTAGGCTGCAGAATTTTTAAGTGGTTCTTCACCCTTCTCATTTTGAAGTTCTACTTTCATGTCAATACGTTCAAGTTCCTTTTATTATTTTGGTGTATGATCTCTAAATCTATCATAATGATCTTTTATTTTCATATGATGAGAGACCCTATTTGATCTCGTCAATTCATTTTTATTGAAGTTTAAGTGCCACCGTTAGGCTGCCGAATTTTCATAAGAGAAATCTTATTTTATCTTCATTTCATGTTCTTCATTTCATATGTTACATCTTCCAAATCTCATTACCATGTTCATAAATCCTTCATATTCTATCCCTATACTGTTTTATGGGTCATTTATGAATGTTTGACCCATGTCCCCTCTCTTTCAATGTTATCTAAAACCCCAAAACGTAGTCGTTATGCTGCAGGATTTTCGTCTCAAAATGCCTCTCTCTTTTCTCAAAATTATTTTATGTTATTAAGTGAATTCTCAAAGATCGTATTTCTATAGGTATATTCACATATATATCAAAATTTTCTATTTTAAATTCTGGGATTTACATACATGAAACCTGCTTTCCCTTTTCATGGGCTTAAAGTGACATAAAGATCATGTCTTTAAAAGAAGTTTTTAAAATGTTGTGATGATGAAATGAAACCCATTTCTTTTATGCTATATGGGTTTTTTATGAAATGATTGATGATGATATACGTGGCTCACAATATAATAAAGTAAAATTTAAGGGTGCGCCCAGATAGCGCTCCAATGCATTGGGTAATGATGTAACCACTAGAGATTACAATTTAAGGGTGCGCCCTAATAGCACCCCATTGCATTGGGTAATGATGTAACCACTAGAGATTACAATTTTCACGATATCTTGGTGAATAACCATGGTAATGTTTTTTAATGACACCTTTGGGATGGACCTTGGTTATATGTTCATGATTGTCTATATTAAATGATGTAGCCACATCTTAAAGTTATGAAAAATGTTATTTTTATAATGATATGCCTCACGATTTATTTCTCATGCCTTAAAGTTCTTTTCATGGCCTTATTGAAGTATCTCAAGTTCACATGTAAAATGTTTCTCTTGTTTCCATTACTGGGCCTTCTACTCACCCTTTCTTTTGATGTATGTCCCCAGGTTATGAGATGTAGTAATGGACCTAGGTTGAACATGAGGAGAAGCTTACAAGTGTTTAAGAAGAATGTTTTATGTTTTCATGTTTTAAGTTCCTGGTTTCCTAGACACTAAACCCTAAAGATCCTCGGTTTTGTAAAATGTAATGAAAGTTTATTTGATAAAAAGGCGGGATACTATAATAGTAATTGACCACCCATATTGAAACTTCTCCCGTCGATCCTCTATCTCCACCGGGAACTGAAAAATCATCGCCCCATTGTCAATTTCCATCTTGCCCCAGTCTATGATGTCTGATGGATCATGCGTGTACCTTCTCAAATTACGAACATGTAAAAAATCTTGGACCATGTGAATTTTTAGGGGAAGATTAAGGTGGTTTTCTGCCTTGTCAAATATCTTCAGAATATAGAATGTTTTGATGAATGTCGGAGATATCTTGCTTCTCTAGCCAAGTCACTAAAATATTCATCAGGGTGAGACCTCAAAGAATTCATTATCTCCCTATTCAAACTCCAAAGGTCTCTGTCTCCTATCAGCTTAAGACATTTACCGGATATGTGTTGTCCTCATTGTCTCTATGATTATCTAAACTTTCTTGGTTGCAGCGTGTTCTAATGTGGGACCCATGATTGCTGACTCCCCTAGGTCTGTCCATCATAGGGGTGATATTCAAGGTCCCCTATACAAGACCACAAACAATGACATGCCACTGGTGGATTGATATCTATTGTTGTATCCAACTTCGCCTGTGGGAGTTAGTCCTCCCAAATGCGACAAAAATCATGGGTTCAAGAACATAGCTTGTCCTCCAAGGCATGTATGATCTGTTTCATTTGACTATCCATCTGTGGATGAAAAGTTTTGGTCAAGCACAACCGAATCATGAATGTCTCTGGTAATCCCCTCCATACCCATGTTGTAAATAGAGCATCACAATATGAAACGATCATCGAAGTCACCTCGTGATGTCTCACTATCTATTTGATATAAAGGCATCCCAAACCCTCTACTGGTATTTTCTCCTATATGGGTAGGAAGTGAGACGACATAGTAAGTCAGTCAACAATCACCCAGATAGAGTCGTGTCCCCATGATGTACTTGGTATACTCATAAAAAAATACATCAAGATACTGTCCCATTTTGTCTTGGGTACATCGATTGGATGGTCCAAGCCTATTGGATCCTAATGAAGAACCTTTAAATGTTGAAAATTGAGGCATAAATAAATGAACTCGGCCACCCGTTTTTTCATCCCTATACACCAGTACTAACATCGTAGGGGCTGTTACATCTTCTCCACTCAATGATGTAATCCAAAAATGGAAGTATGGAACTCCATTGACACATTATCCCTAAATGATACTAGTAGTATGTTGCATCCTCTAAAAATAATGGCGTGCTCCCCACCTATAAAAAATTGATCATGCACCAATCTTGAGAATAACTAAAAACATTGGGCCATGAAGTCATCATCCACCAGTTATGCCTCCTTGACTCTTTATAAGAGTGGGGGAGTAACAGTCATCAACTCAAGGTATGTAACCCCACAATCACACATGAAAGATATCTTCATCTTGGAAAACTTCTTCATCGCCTCACTCTACAACAACAAGCTGCTCCTCCTATTGAACACTTCTCCCACAATGTTCCTCGTCCAATGAGTATAGAGTATCTGAAAGTCATAGTTCTGGAGGAAATCATTACATCACTGTTGTATTAGGTTCATGAACATCATGGAGATGATATACTCGAGGCTCTTGTGGTCAGGGTAAATTATAAACTTCTCACCTAACAAATAGTACCACCACATATTTAAGAAAAATACATCTACTTCTAATTCCAGGTCATGTTTCGTGTAGTTCAACTCATTCTTTCTCAACTATCATGAGACGTAGGCATACAATAATTTATCATGCATCAGGACATGACCCAGTCTGGTCCCTGATGCATTATAGTAAACTAAATACTCAACATACTCTTCAAATAATCTCATGATAGGGGAATTAGTCATTCTCTACCTCAGCTCCTGGAAACTCTGATAACATTCCACCACCCATAAGAATGGTTTTACCTTCAATGTCAAAGCCTATCAGGGTGATTCTACTCTAAAACTGTTGGGAAATAACCTCTGATAGTAACTAATTAACCCCATGAATCTTCGTACCTCAGTCACACTCTTGGACGACTCCCATGAAAACCCCAACTCCTTCTTCACCTGATCCACTAAAACTCCAGCCTCTGAGATGGTGTGTCCCAAAATGTGAACCACATGAATCCAAAACTGACACTTCGAGAGATTACCATAAATCTAGTGCTCTCAGAGTGTATCAATAACTTTCTATAGTTGTGTAGTGTGCTCTTCCCCTAATGCCAAGTACACTAAGAATTCATTAATGAAGACCACAACAATCCAGTCAAGGTAGTGGTTGAAGATCCTATTCATCTGTCCCAAAAACACTACTAGGGCATTGAATACGTCGAAAGGCATCACTAGGAACTCATAGTGGGCATACTGAAACCTAATGTATTTATTCGGTACATCCTCATACCATACCTGAAACATGGGATAACATGATCTGAGATCTCTTTTTGAGAACAACTTCTCCCCCTACCACTGGTTGAAGAGATCATCAATTCTTGGCAGTGGGTACATTTTCTTTATAGCCTCCTATTTTAGGCACTTCAAGTCCCTTCACAACCTTAATGTCTCATCTTCATTCACGGAAAAAAATTAGAGGGGCTGCCCATGGTGAAACGTTGGGCCTTATGAACCCCTTTTTCTACATGTCCTCCAGATGTACCCTCATCTCGCAAAGCTCCACAGGTGCCATCCAATATGACGGTGTGGATATCGATGTCATCACGAGGTATATTATGATGCATAATTTTACCTCCCAGTGAGGTGGTAGCCCCATAACATCCTTAGTAAAAACATCATCATAATCATCCACAACTATATGAAAAATTGGACAACCCTCATCTAATATACCGAGGGTGAGGAAATCAAGGTGAAGAGTTATTTTTTGCACCGACCAATAAGAAATCTCATCTTGTGATGAAAGGGTTTCCTTGTCACTAGTGAAAGAAAATCCGGTCCCACCACCATGGACACACCACACTTTATGCTTAAAAAAGTCAATCAGGGCATGAACTGTGGATAACTAGTCCATAGACAAGATGATGTCACCATGCCTCAACACTATTATTGTATTATTACAACCAAATATATTTCCCCATAGAGTAAGAGAACACTGCTAGAAGTGGTTTGTAGTCATATAATCCCCTTTTATATGAGTCTCTATACATATGGATCGAGAATATGGATCCACAATAATATCTGAGCTCTGAACGGGTGTTGCAGAAAGAAAGGAGTGACTTGCATCTTTGTATATAACAACAATTGCATGGTTGGAGAAGACATAGACCAAAACTCATATCATCTCATGAGCAACTTGGTCATAAGCCTCTACTTCTTAATGTTGTGCTAGACCTTGTCTGCCTGATCCTTGAGGTCAGGGTGGACAACCGGCAGGTGGTGGTGGTAACACCTCAAATTACCACCCACTTCCTGCTGATCAGCCTACTCCCTAGCCAAGTCTGCATCCATGCAGAAATCCTCTCTTGAACCACTACCGTAGCCTCAGTGGCCCCAATACCATCTGTCGGTCATCTGTACAGAGGGTTGGGAAGTCACGTTCCATGTGTCCCTACCCGATGCGTGAAAAGAAACCCACAGTTCCTGGATGACATTATCTAGTCTTGGAGCCCCATACTGCTAACCCTATGTCATGGGGTCTTCCCCTAAAGAACTAGCACACTTGGGCACTTGGATCTGCTTTCTAATGCATACTGAAATCCATCACCTCCTAGGGTCTGCTGGAATCTCTAGCTATGGGTACCTACTCCACGAAGAAGTTATATTATATAAGGACATGCTCTGGCACCCTAGTCTGAGTAGGGAAGCTAAGAGACAACACTAATTCCTTGATCTCCCATATGTGTCCCTACTCTAAGGATAGGGCCCTAAAAACAGTCATGTACCATAATTGTCTAGTAGCGTGATAGGTCGGTGAATAAGCTCTTAAATGCACATAGATTGCATGGTCACGGAGAAAAAATTATCCTAAAACATCCACAAAAAGTATTCCCAGGTGAGGTTCACCTCATTGTGCATCACCATGGTGAAGCTCCACCATCTCCCTATAGATCCCTATAGAAAGAATGCTTCTCAGATATCCATCTATTCAGGTGGGGTCCCCACTAAATAGAAGATCCAAGGAATTGCCTCCAGCCAGTCCTCTGCAACCTGAAAATCATTGACTCTCTTGATCCTGTGAGGTCTCTGTCTCAGAAATTCGTAGAGGGCACAGATTCTGCGCACGTCCTCTGCCGAAACCACCGGTAGTAGATGCTGAAGATCGAGTGGTGTTAGCACTGGTGCACCAACAAGTGTGTCATCTCTTAAATTGGTCCCTAAAATGATGACTCGTCTCTAGGTAAGCTATCATCGCGACCTGGTATCAGGATCCTGGATGGTCGTCCACTTAGAGGAGTCCTGATATAGAAAGCGATGTAGTATTATTTGAATAGTATACCTTGTGAGCTGTCTTTTATTCCAAAGAAAATAATGAGACAATTACCCAACCTGTGTTTTCATTTATAGAGGAAAAACCAGAATTCAAGGTCATAGTGATGGATATGCTCGTCGGTGTACCATCACTAAAATTCATGAATCTGGAAGTCAGACTCAAAACACATCACACAATTTCCCCAAAACAAACCATAGACTCCTTGTCTTTATGGTTGGACCAAACATCCATTGAAACCACTTTTTCATGACCCATCCCTTGGGTCTTAAGCCATGACTACTCCAAGCCCACCTTTTGAAGCCTAGGGGCTGGAGATTAGTTTCAAAATCGTCACCCAAAATTGGGAGGCATTTCTTTGAGAACCTTTATGCATATAATTTCCCAACCAAGTCCCACACATATAAGAGGTAGAGAATACAAAACCAACAAAAAAATAGAAAACAAAAAAGTTCGAAAATGAAAACTCTGATGGCCATCCACGTAAAACCCCATCTGATTGTGAGAGTGGTGCAGCTACAGAAATCCAAAGTAGAATGTCTGATCCACCTATTTCTATTGGGCCCCACCTGGTCCTTGGCCACCAAGTCCACCATCCGAGCATCCCTCAGTCTAGTATCCCTGAGCACCACTTTGTCCTGGTCCACCGAAGTCTCTGTAGAAATGTTGATGGTCTTTAGCAGACACACCATGTGCAGGTAAAGCCCCTACAATGGTGAGTAACAAAGTACTTTTTAGGGACCCCAAAACAAGATTTAAATTCCCCAGATTGATACTAATTGTAAATCACGATGCACAAGACATCCCACAAAAGCTATAAATTTAGGGTACTGATAAAATAATAATCATTCACATCATCGAACACCTCAGCTACTGGGGAAATCCTCCTCTATCGAGTACAATGGGCCTTCAAAGTAACATATACGTTCTTCCCACTATCTTAGTACTACTTAGGTACACCAATTCTTTTTGTATCGTCAGCCTAAAAAGTCACACAATAGTGATTCGCACTAATCTTCGCCAACTGAGGTACTCCTCCTCATTGCATACCATGGGCCTGCAAAGTCATAGATAAATTGATTCCCACGGTGGCCCTGAAATCCACATAGATGTGCTTCCCATAGGCCTATAGTCAAGTATCCTAGAGTTAAATGTTAGTAGTCCTTAGGTCTAAGACAAATTCAGGGGTCCATATGTAGTGTGCCTAGGAGAACTGCTCCTCACGACATTAGTCACCTCTCAACTTCCATGAAATCCTCCTTAAGGAATTACCAAAGATCTAACTCATCGATAGGGTCTCAACACCCAAAACAGATCATCAGTCAGACAACCAATTTTCAATTTTAGTGCATTTCAGTAAAATAGGGTTGGTTGCATCTGTGCCCGGTCTGATCTGATTAGAAAATCCGAACAAACCAAGCCTTGGGGTCCCACATACCATGGTTTAAACATTCCCAACTTGACCTGACCTAGTTTGTGTCTACGTCTGTCCGGTCAGGCCTATCCAGTGGGTCATTCCAAATGCGCCTTGCTGAACCTGGCCCAGATTGGTTATGGGTACAACCTGTGGGGTCACCCGACAACCTTGTCTAGTTCAGCCTAGCCCGAAGGGAATGGGTCCAGTCTTCCATTGCGGGCATGTCCCACTAGGTGTGGGTCCGGCCTACTGGGTGTGGGTACATTATATCTTTGTGGTTCGGATTTCTGGGTGTGGTTCTGGCCCATCGGTGCGGTTCCGGCCAGTTGGGCCATGGGATCGGCTCGATGTGCCACAGGATAACCCAACTGGGGTGCAAGACTGTCCCACATGGATGTGGGACCATCCCTAGTAGCCACATGTAATTCCTGCTTGTTGGGGGAACGACCTGCTAGCCTGACGTCTGACCCGAGTGGTGTGGACCGGTTGTGCGCTGTCTATCTAGGATGCGACTGGTTGTAGCGTTCATCCCCTACTGGCCCCAAAGATGCAAATGGACCCTCCTACTGTGATTGAGTGAGTGTGGCTCATAGAAGCACCCAAAACGGATTGGACATGAGCCATCCCTCCACGCGATGCCCACCTGGCACAGTGTCACCCCGGTGCTGTTGCTGCCAGCTGGTCCTGACCTCCTGCCACTGCAGTACACATAATATTTTGCCACCGCCCTCCGGCATGGCTAGAAAGGGATGGATTATACCTCTTCCGTGGAGCTGGTGGGCATCGTCCCCTCTAGGGGGCCGATATTTACTGGCCACCACCACTGGTTGCCAATGATGTCATGCCAGTGACACCTTCCATAGGCCACAAAAGATTCTCTGGTGGTCTATTGTTTAAACTATGCCTACGATCCTCTCAGGTAGCCTCCACTTGTACGAGGGTCTCAGTCATGACATTTCATTATTTTGGACAATCCTTTCATAAAAATCACCCATGTGAAGGGGCCAAGAACATTGATCGTGTTGGCCTACAACATCCGTGTTAGATGTTTTAAAATTGGGGAGGCTCAAAGGAGATGTTCAATCATAGAAAAAGATAAAATAATCCCATATTGATAACCCTTTAAATAAAGTTACCCTACCACAAAAATGTAGGATTCACCGATCAACTTGTTCATGGGTTGATCCATATTCTTATTTTATCGAAATGAATGGGGAATAAATTTTTTTAAAAAATTAACCACTAACTAGATACGCTGGATCAGCTAAGAACGAAATAAGTGTCCTACGTTGTCTTCGATCTATGATCTTTTGAATTCATCGCCAATCTTCGACAACTATATCTAATCCTCCAACGTGTTTTGCTTAATTATTAATTCTATGTTGGAGAGGGATTCCACTGGTAGTTCGTCTGAGATTCATCACAATTGATAATCTGAAACTCTAAAACGTCTGAATATTAAAAGAACATGAATATAAATGTTACGCCCTCTAGTGATGCTCATTAATGAGCCACATTCAATGATCCATTAACAAACCATTATGATAAAAAAAAATTCTGGTTACAAATGAGCCATTAATGACCCTCCATAATGATCCTCATCATTGCACTGTAGCATAGCCGTCTGGAGATCAATAGTGGGAAAATAAATTAATTAATTCTTTTAAATTAATTTATTATTTCTAGAAAAGTCCTAAACATATCATTTTTACCTAGCCCTTTCCATCCAAATTTTAATCAATTCTTCATGAATCCTAGAATTTCGATTTAAATGGTGACCTTGGATTTTATATTCGATCATCATTTCAAATGTAAGAAAACCCCACTGGCATGTTTAATGAACATTACATAAAAAAGATCAATATTCAATTCCAGGCTCACCGCACCTCGAAATCACTATCGTGAAATAGTTTGTTCAATGAATAATTCTATATATTTAAAACAAATTACATGAAATTTCTGGGACATTAGTTTAATACAATGATATTTTTTTAATATATAACATGTTTCTTATAAGTATTATATATTAAAAATCTAGACATTATTTTTAGGCCTCCTTGTATAACATATGGCTTTTTTACAATAAAATTACTCTACCATCAATATTGAAGTATAAAGAAGTGTATTTTTTAAAATATTTTAAAACAGATTCCATCCAATAATATTAAAAATTAAATCATATCTATATTTATAATCAACAATGTAAACCAAAATGTCAACAACTTGATAACTAATTACCACGAGTTTACAAAATTTCATAAAAGTATTACTATAATAATTAAATCCCTAAAAATAAATGGGTGTCTTTTCATGAATGTTTATTTACTCAATCAGCAGTCCCTATGTATTATACTAGAGAATCTATTATTGATGATTTAACTTTCTCATATACGAGGATCATTCTTTTACTTTCATGGGGATTGGATTTCAAAAGCGATAATATGTAATGTATAACACTCAAACCATGATTCATTTTTTTCAAATTCAATAATCCCTTGTAGATTTTTGAAAATTTTATTAAAATAGTTCCTTATAAAAATACTGTATTTTTGATAAATTTGTTACTAACATAGTTGGGAGAACAGCGAATATGAAAACAAATTATGATTTAGATTAATTTTAGTGACAATATATTTATTTTTGAATAATTATTTATACATGGGAAGGATTATATCAAGATCGTTTCAAGGGGTTCTGTGTATTCATTTTTAATCAAAGGTTAAATTAATAATGGAATGTACCCTAGGGTCATAAGAAATATATTAACGTGTATTGGGAACACTGGAGTTTCTTTCTATCCAAAAATCCCTAAATTATATTTTGGGGATTTAAAGTATCTTATAATGACTTAGGGGGGAATGTAGGGTATCCATAATATCCCAAAATAGGTGCCATATGATGGTTCAATGATCTACTTTTCAATATGACCTCAGGCATGCCTCCTAGAATACTAGAGGTTATCGACTAGATGCAAGGGTCTTATAAGTCGGTCTTGGGGAGACCATATATTGTCTTATCCGAGTAAAATAATAGTGTAAATAGATTAAAAATAGTATATTCAGGTGAAAATCATAAACAATACTCACATCAAATGATAACCAAATATGAAATAAAATACTAAACTATAAGGGAAAACATACAAGGAAAATATAAGATTCAAGTGTCCATAATGAAGCAGAAAGTCAAGAAACTATGACACCATGAGCAGGTTCTAAACTATGTTTGTTCCCCTCATCCAAGCCCCATCCAAAATTAATATTCCATCCTAGGGACCTTTCCCTTGTCGTAGATTAAAACAATATAATCTATTCAAGTACTATTTAGGACTCCTGAATAGGGTTTGAATAAAACTCAATAGGCCACCAAAAACAGTGTCTAAAAAAACAGTAAAATTGTATTTTATGTAATTTTATTAGAAATTATTACAATGCATAAATAACTAGTTATTACATTATAATTTATTTTTATTGGATTACATTCGCTCCAGGGTTCCCAAGTTGTCATGTATCCTAATACTAGCTTCTTCCCATGCCACAACCTATGGTGTTTCCTATGTAATATCTTATCTTAATACCTCCTTTGTGGTGGAGAATGATTTATTCAAAGGTTATATGATACCATTGTACCTATTTAGACTCATTTTAGAGTTTGAAATATTCTCATGTGATGGAATAACTCAGAGTTCCCATTTTTTCATTATATAATTACCCATTTATAAGGCACATATCCAAAGTTACAAATATCACTACCATATATATTATGACTATGTTACCTTACTTACTTCTTAATATAATGACCATGTTCCCATTCTCTTTACTCATAAGTATGATAACCATGTTACCATTCTTACTCCTCAATATAATTACCTTGTTCTTGTTCTCTATATTCATAAGTATAACAACTATGTTACCACATATAATCCCACATTTATAATGACCATGTTCCCATTACATCACTCATAATTACTTCATAATTAATTATCCATGTCAATTAAATTACAAATCCAACAATTAGTTAAATAAATCAAACCCATTAGTTACCACAATGATTAACTTGATGCCCAAATCCCATTAAATAATTCAATAATTAATTAAAAAAATATCCCAATTCATAAATAATTAATAATTTTCAAAAATTAGTTATCTCATTCAAAATATCAACCCATCATTATAAATCCCACGATTCATTATCTAGGTCATAATCTCAATGTAAATATTTAATTCAAATTTAATTATCTCAACTTAACGAATCTGATATCTCATAATTAATCCCCTGATTAATTATCAACATTACAATCCCCAATTCACAAATTCAATTTTCCAAATTTATTATCTAGTAGGGAAACCCCTTAATCCCATGAATAATTCCTCAAAAAATCATTTAATTCAACAGTTATTTGATAAATCAGTTGGTCATCCTTATTAACCCAATTTAAGAAAATCAGTTTCCCAAAGATGTAGAAATTAAAAAAAATACATGAATCATATAAATTACTATAATAATTAGATTTTATAACACCTACCTTAATTAATTTATGAAATTTGTTCTATGGAAACACCAAAAATACGACTAGCGCAACAACATAGATATGAGTTCTCGATCTGAATCCCTAAACCAAAAACATGATATCAATATCCATTCAATATAGATATAGATCTATAATCATAGATATTCATCTCACCAAATAATATTATATTGAAATAAATATATGATATCTTCCTTCTAAATATCAATGAATGAGATGAGAATGAATGGGATACTCATCAGGATGAGATCCACTTACTGGGAGAAGAATAGTTCTTGGATTCAGGCTTTTATTCTTGGAGATCTGTGGTCATACAGCCTTTCATTCCCACTAAAAAGATATATAATTTCCAAAAAAACATTTATTCCTAAACCATGGAAGAAATGGAGGTTTTTTGGGGGTCTTATATATTTTAAACTAATTTTTTAGCTAATTAAAAAATGTAGGCATGATTTTCTAGGTATGGGTACACTATTAAGGAAATGATGCACCAACTGTGCAGACCTCACTTTCAATGTGCCTCACAGTTACATGGGTTTGGGATCATGATTAGTCAAAACATGAGAAATCCATTAAAACCTCTATGTATGGTTTCACATGGATAGCAATATTGGGCACACGTTTTACCCTAATAGTGGACCAACCTTGCATAGACCCCATTTTCTAAAAAATTACTAAAATCTCCACCCACGAACACCCCAGGTCATAACTCCCATTAATTATACATTATTATGAAAATTTAAACAACTAGAAATAATAATGTTTGGGATAACTCTTGAAATGATCCGGATCTTTCAATATCCTCACCTTATAAAAACTCATCCTAAGTAGCTCTTCCAGGCCTTTATATGTTCCCCAGCCCAAATGATCAGGCCATTGAGACTAAATATCTTCTTTATCTTTAACATGATTACTCATTTACACATCAATGCATCCATAAAACAAAAACTATTGGAACAATTTTTCCACATAATAAATTCTCACTACGATCCAACACATTTATCAGATGCCTCTCAATGGACACATCTTTCTCAGGGTCAAACTCATTTACATTGATCACATGAGAAGGGTCGGTGAGATACCTCTGATGTTTTGATACATGTGAAACATCATTTATAAAAATGTATCATGGTGGAAGAGCGAATCAATACACCACTATCCTGATTATCTCAACAATATCAAATGGTCCAATAAACCAGGGTGCCAACATTCCTTGCCTTTGTATCGTATAGTGACCCAACCTACATGACACCTAATGGAATATGTGGTAACCCTATGTAAAATCTAGGTTTTGTCCCCGTCTATCTTAATGTTACATATTTCTAATCTCTACTAAATAAATAATTTTATAAATCAATTGTACCTACACCGACGTCTCCAGTATTATATTTGGTCCCAACAACTCTGAGTCACCAAAAACCATCTAGCATAGTAGTTATCTACATGGCCTACCAAAATGAGAATTTTATGGTGTCATATCTGTAGTTTCTTGATAAATAATATTATATGTGAATTCCACTAAAACCACATTCTTATCCTAATATCCATTGAATCCACACACATTCCAGTAGCATATCCTCAACCACCCTTATAGTATGTTTCGACTGCCCATTTTTTCTAGGGGTGGAATGTCATACTCAATAATACTTGTGTGCAAAGGGCATTAGTCAATCCCTACCATAATTATTATGTAATGAATGAATTATGATCTAAAACTATAGTGCTTTTCACACTATATAGAGGGAATATTTCCCAAACATATAGTACTCCAAACATTTCTATTTTAAAGGTTTCCCTTATAGGCAGGAAATGTTCTACCTTTTTCAATCAATCAACACTCAGCCAAATAACTTCATTAATTATAAATGTCTTTAGGGGACCCACAAAAAATCCGTGGTCACATCATCCAACATCTAATCTGGGAAAGGAAATGTTTGTAGTAAATCTCCAGTAAATTGATATTCTTCCTTCACCTACTGATAGGTGAAGTATCTTGTCTCAAACCCCGCTATCACCATTTTCATGCATGGCCACAAAACTGCCACCATTAGTCATGGTACATTTTTTTCACCTAGATTTAGAACACAATTTTTAGCATTAAATTTATACCTAATCTCTTGTCACTTTTTTGTAGGTACCATGACTCGATTATTCATATAGATGATCTCATCCTCATATATCAACTACTTGGAAGATGTCTCATGACCTTCAATGTGTTCCCTCAATGAGAAGAATTATAGATCCGGATACATTCTACCCTTGATCTCACTGAAATTCACAAACTCCATTGTATCTGAAACCAGAGTCATCTGCTCCTATATCTCCTTTTCCACCACACGAATTTAAGCCAGAAATGTCATTATATTATAATCCACACTCAACTCATGGAACAGATGAGTCTGAGTTATCGTTCACAAGGTATGCCCCACACTATTTACCATCGAGGGAATATATTCCAATTTAGAATCAAAGAGTGAAGATACTCAATGCATCAACAGTAGACAATATTAAAATCAAACTGTGAATATATATACAATAAGCTCTTCTGATCATTATAAATGGAAAACATTTCTCCCAAAATATAGTGTTAGAAACACTTTAGATCACAATCCAATAACATCAACATGAGTTTATGCATAGGGTAATTGTGTTAATGAGGCTTTAACTATTGAGACCCAAATGTCACAACTCAGTCTCCCTGCCTCTAAATACCACTATTTCTAATCCCAGAAGCATCACAATAAATATTATACTCCTTACCAGGCTGATGTTGGATCAAAATTTGTGATGGTTCTATGAACATAGTAAAATCCCCTAAATCACTCTCACAATGCTATGTTAATATATTGTTAAACACAAAAAGATACGGACATTAAAAAAATATTGGGACACTCCCTTGAAACTAACACCTAAACCTTCCCATGGTCCACCAATACACGTTCCTCTGATAAGATGTTCCCTAAGAAGTGTACCCAACAAATCCAAAACTGACACTTAGATAGCTTGGAATATAAATGATGCAATCTTATTGTACTCAAGATGATGTCATGATTTTGGGAATGAACATCATTAGTCTTTGAGTACACCAATATGTTTTTCACAAACACAAACACAAAATGATGTAGATAAATATGAATGATCATGTTCAATAATTCCATAAACACTACTGGTGAATTTTTCTATCCAAATGATAGAAAAACAAAATAAAAAAGTCCATACCTACTTTAAAAAGAATTTGTTGGTATATTAGATATCCTAATTCTCAAATTATGATACCTCAATCTGAATTTGATCTTTGGGAACAAAAAATATCCCTTCAACTAGTCAAATAGATCATCGATATGCGGAAGAGGATATCATTTCATGAAAGTAATTTTTTTCAACTTTTTTCAAGAGACACTCAAATAAAAATTATTTTCAGCCTTCTTTTTGAACAAAACCATTTATCCCAAAGGCGATGTACTAGGACCGATGATTCCATTATCCTAAAACTCTTCCAGATTACCACCACCTAATAAAAATACATAAAATTCCAATACAGAGTTAGATAAGGGGGCATAAAATAGTGTATTCCAAGTGTATAAACATAGAAAGAGTGAAAATCCTTAAGGGGAAAGGAAATAAGTATAGAAAAAAAATCAAACTGATCATCCAAAGACACAGTAGAATCAATTATGTTAGAAACAATATTTCCCTCATTACAAGTATACAAGAAATACATCTATTTGTTCCTATGTCAATTACACCTTCGGATGGAGTACTCAATAGACCATGGAATGAGACCTCAGATGGATAATTCTTAGAAAATTATCAAAAAATCAGTTATAACCTCCTTGTTTGGAATATTCCTCTAATCGAAAAGGTATTATCCAGGGAGAGATGCAAGATCCTCCACTTGAAGAGAGTAACAATTGTTGAATGAAGCTAAAAAATCTACCATAATAGAGCCGATATGATCCATGAAAACTCCACCCACATGAATTAATCCCATACTGTAACACCCCAAATGATATAGAGTTATATGACGAAATGATATGACTCATGCCAACAAGGTGCACCTTTCTTTTCCAGAGCCTATCTGATTAGAACTCCATAGTTAAGCGTTCATGGTCTGGAGTACTAATCAGGATGGGTGACCTTTTGGGAAGCCTCCTGGGTGTGTGTGAGTGAGGAAAATGAACACTAGAATGAAAATGTTTTGGCATTTGGGGACTATCATTAGTCAGATAACCCGTTCAGGAACGTGGGTGGACCATGGGGTGGGCCCCACGTGTTTGTGTGGAAATTGGTGGTACCTAGTGGGATAGGCCCCGACGTCCATGTTAAGGTGGGGTGGTTGTACTATCAACAGGACTGAGTTGTTACACATACAACCATAATCATCTATGTTTAACTTGTTCCCCAATAACGAGGAAATTCATCAGATCGAACTTCCCTTAGCTGCTAAATCAATGTTGGAACAAGGGAGCTGGGGACGAAGGGCCGTGATAGAAGGTAAAATCACTGAATACCTATATAACATATTTAAATGTAGCACTATTTTTGGAATGTTAGTGAGAATAACCACTATAATTTCTGGGGATAAATAATGGCACATGACATTTCTAGTCGAACAGAGGACCCAACACCCTACTATGAAAAGTAGTGATTTGGACATCCTCTCTATACTAGGTCTATCTGCGCCATCAAACCCAATCTAGAAGAATGGATATACAGAGGTAAAAACATTCAGTGCCATGAAATGTTCCCAAATGAACCCCAAGTTTCTATCCCACATTTTTGGTTGATGATAAGGTGGAGAGTTGACTCACAGTTTGGTGTCCTATGACAGCGGTATCTAGAGGCAAGGTAGATCCCTCTATATTTAATTCACTCCTCAGTTAGAAAGGAATTATTTTGGACAAACCAGAAAAGTTAGAGAAACTAAAAATGGATTAATTTTCAATAAGAAAATATCACCTCACATGTCATGAACTATTGGAAACGATTGAATAGACATGGAATATTTGATTTTAAAATCATATTTAGCCACTATCGTAAAAACAAAATGACCTCAATCATTAGACCACACAATGTTGTCAAGAAATCACCACTGATTATCATTCAATGTGGTATTGATGGGGATGAAATATTCACAGGATTCATTGAAATTCATAAATGGAGTTGGGCAGAATGGATATCTATGAATAGTGCTTACGCAATTCTAGTCCTAAAATCTCAGATCACCATTGCCAATAATGCACCAAACATGCAATTGTAAAATAGGATGAAACGACTGGACCATCTTCTACATTCTGGAATGCTTTCGCCTAGATTGAAACATATTAGAACAACAAGTACAATGAATATGATTTCCCTAAAAAGTATCCCCTGTAATAATATGCCATGCCAGATTGGCATGACTTCCATCCATAGATCCTGAAATATTCCTTAAATAGATACCATGTTCTTTAATTGGTTTATCCAGTTTTCTACGTGAAGCCTAGTGATTCATACCCCCATATTTTTCATCATAATGGAATGATATTAGTGTTCTATATATACTGTCAAATACTTTATATGGAAACTTTTGATATGATTGAATATTCATTGAGAGAGATGATAAATTAGGATTTGTTAATGTGATTCTCCCACCAAAAAATAAAATCAAAATTTTCCTATTAAGAATGCGCCCTTCAATATTTTCAACCACTAGATAAATGTGTTTAATAAGAAAAGTATTAGGAGACAACGGGGTACCCATGTAGTTCATTGGAAAGGATACATTCTACATTCCATGATTTAATTACAACACCCTTATTCTCCTGTCAAAGAATTTGAATGGGAAAAATAAATTACTTTTATCATAGTTAAAAATCTGACCGTACCTATAAAATTTAATTAACCCCCCCTGAAATGACCTCCTACTACCATTAGGAAAGTGGATAATTTCCCCATCAAAAAATGATATATGGAATACCCCCAACCAAATGATTATTTTGAAATGGAATCAACATTCAAACCTCAATGAAATAGTTAAATAAAATTCAAAGGGAATATTTGGAAATGATAAACCAAGAGGAGGAAATGTGGTCTTCCTACCTTAATCCTCTAATAAAATTAATGAATCCATGTTTTTCTCCCATAAAAGTGATGGAAACCCATGGAGATCTAAAATATAAAAATAATATCAATTACCCCCTTAGAAAACCACAACCTTCAACGAACCCTGATAAGAAAAAAAAAATAAATATGATCATATTCCTTTCTCAGGTCTAGTTTTAAACCCACTTTTCTACCAATAGTTTTTAAATCAATATCACTAGTCACTTAATGTGCTGAAGCAGTGGCCACTTGGATAGATCATACTTCCACAAACCCATGTTGTTCCACATATACAATACTAGAGAGAAGAGGGGCATGTGTTTTGTTGAGGACACCAACAATTACATAGTTAGGAATACCACATAATCTTTTCAGATGAAACTCATTTAGAGATTGAGGGACTTTAACATTGATATCCAAGACAATATTGGTAGAATAATACACTCTGTGGACATTTCTTCCATGAAAGATATGTTTCACCACACTTATTGAACTTCATTAAGAAATATCCCAATCAACACTATAAAAACAAGCATGAAATGATTTTGTCACTAGTGCACTGCCGGTCATCATGTCCCAAAACACCACACTAATTTCATCCTTACCTAGAATAACTCTCATAATATCATTAGAAACATCCTTCATGATGCATGGAATCAAGTCAAAGAGATTTGTAGAGCCACTCAGATAACCTCAGACCATGTTTGGGTTAGGGGACACTAATAGGGACCTAAAAAAAGAATCATCTATATGACCAAATACATCACATTCGTTAGTATAGTAATCATCCTCCCATAGAAGGTTGGGATTCATATTTCTATGTAGTACACTAAGACTTTAATGGAAATAATTGGTGTTTTTATCTCCATCGCACAAACACTTGACTATAAACTTTACACGAGCAATGCAATGTTGTTACCAAAACAACTCTTCTAGATAATCCTTCGTGGATGTCCTGGAACCAAAAAAATCATCTTCCCAAACACTTTTTGAACTCAAATCCATATTATGAATGTCTCTATTGATGTCCTCAAGCTTCTGATAGTATCCTAGAATTCCATAATAATGAATGATGACCCAAAAAATGACATGTCCCACCTAACCTCATGTCTTTGTACTCTTTTTCCAACCTTCTTTGCTAAAATTGTCATAATGACACTTCCTTCTCTCACAAGTCACGCCTCCTGATCATCCTATAACAACTACATGCCAGGAACTAGATGCCTCCCCAAGTTTCCCATTAACTGTGACATCCCGATCCAAAAATTTTGTAAACTTCTTCATCCTAATGATATTCACCTGTGACATAATCTCACACTTAAGTCCATCCGGAAAATTATTCACCCAAGCTGCCCCATCTCCTACTAACATTGGAGAAAATCATTAGATACATGTTTAGAATATTTCATAGTTCATCATTGACATGATCCAATATGGTAGATGCATGAAATCAATATATTACTCTTGTCTCGGCGTCTTTGGATAAGAATTCATCAAGAACCTCTCCATGAAGTCCTTCAATAACATACCATCAGTCATACAACATCACACCTAAATGTCCTAATAGCGCTTCACTCATAACCATAGCATAAAAAATAGTGAACCAGACCCTCATCTCAGATGGAGTCTCCATGTGGTCAAGAATGGTCCCTATGGACTTATCACAAAATTTAGGCCCATCAGTTCCACCCTCTCTTGTAAAAGTTAGAGGGTGTTGCATCTAAAAGTCCATTTTCACCTGATACTTTCTTTTCACAACCCGTCCTAGGTTAATTTTCATGAATTTAATGATATAAGATATTTTCTCCCAGAATTTTACCACCTTATCTTCAGCTGACTTGATCAGTGCCTTATATTCCCTTACTGGAAAAAAATTTCTAGGGATTCCCCTAAACCATCACCTCAATAATCTTCATATAAGCATAGTCTCTACAATGCCAAACACACATCTTATGCCTCATAACATGATCATATAAAATTTCTGTAAGACGGTTAATCCAAATAGGTCAAAACATGTCTTTTCCCTGAAATATCACCACCCGGTCAAATTGGGGGACTTTCCCCACATTTAACTATCCAAATCCTATGTTTTGGTTAATAAGGGTAAACACACGATCTTAATCAAGTTTCTCATTTCTACACCCAATTATTCTTATTTGGCATCATTTTCAAATCATTTTTTCAATTAATGTTACTAAAAGTTTTTCATTTCAATCTCACAATCAAGGATGAAAGTTACTATTAAAAAACGTTCCCATTACCCATTTTCCCATGCCTACCTAAGATGATATATGTCACAAAATGATCTAAGTGCCTAGAGTGGTGTAAGAAGGCTCTAATATCATGCCATTATGGTCCACTAATCAATAGTCAACAATTATTAGAATCAATAAACACATAACACCATAAGTGCATCACCCATGGTGAAATAATATTCAACTATTACAACAAATAGCATTAAAAACAATACAACCCTGAGTACTTGGGTATTCCCTCATACATGAGTTCAGAAGATCCATGCACGTGCTCATTAGCTAGAACCGACTCTTCCCAGTCTTCCGTATACCTTTCTAAAAATAGTAAGCCAAAATAAGAATAAAAAAAATTGTACCTCACACCCAACTTTGTAACATACATACCCATGTTCCATGCGATGGAGGCTCGCGGCGGTTTTCTACGTGACCTTAGTTGTGCCTCCCAGTATGGCAAAGGATTATAACTAGCACTGAGGATCTAATAAGTCAGTAATGGGGAGACTATACACTCTTTTATCAGAGTAAAGAAACTACATAAATTGATAACAAATAGTTTAATAATAAAAAATCATAAACAATACCCACATCACAAGATAAATAAATATGAAATACAATACCCAACTGTCGTAGAAAAAATTATATGCCAATAAAAATGTCATTTGTCTATAATGAAACTGAAATTATAGATATTAAGAATCCCTTAGAGGGTTCCAAACCTTGTAAGCTCCCCTTATCGACGATCTGTCTGAAATTAGCAATCCATCCCAGGTCCCTTGCCCTTTATTTGTCTTGAAACAATACTATCAATTCAGGTACCTATTAGGCAGCCTGAATATAGTTTGAGAAAAACAATGTAGGAAACTACCAATATTATCTAAAACATGTATAGTCTTAATGATGTTTATGATGATCTATAAGAAAAATGTAAAATGCGTATATAACAAGTTATCAAATTATTATTTATTCTTATCTAACTACATTTTCTCTATGGTTCGCAATAATACCTTCAACCCAATACAAGCTTTTTCTCATGCTAGAGTCGAATGTTTTATCTAGGTATTATCATATCATAGTACCATCTTCTTACCGGAGCTCAATGTATTCAAGATGATATGATATCTTTGTACATGATTCGACACATTTTGGAGTTTGAAATATATTTGAGTGAGGCTGTAACTCGGAGTACCATTATTTAAATTATTTAATTTGAAATCCATAACCCACTTTTTGAATGTTCCCAATACCACAAATGTAATTTATATTTGAATGTTATGATGATTACACCTCAAAAGAATGACCATTTTCCAACTTTCCTTAAAAAATGTAATACTACCATGTTATCATTAATACTCCTCAATAGATTGATAATGTTCTCATTTTCATTACTCATAAATATAATGACCATATTACCACCAATAATCCTCAAATTGAATGAACTTGTTCCAAATCATTCACGCATAATTAATTCATAATTAATCTTCCACATTAATTCCATTAGTAATATAATATTTAGTTAAATAAATCAAATCCATTAGTTAACAAAATAATTAATGAAATGACTCAATCACAATAAATAATTCAATAAGTAATTAATCTGATTCACAATTTATATCCCCTTATTAATGTTCTAATATTATTTATCTCAATGTAAATGTCAACTCATCATAATTAATTCAACAATTCATTATATAGATCATAATATCAAAGCATGTAATTTATTAATAATTATCTATATCAACTTATCCAATTCGATATCTCATAGTTTATCCCTTAAATAATTTTCCAGATTACAATCACTAAATCATATAATATATTTTCAAAATTATTAATATTTTGGGGAATCCCTTTTATAATAATGATAAATTCCATAACTAATTATTTAATTCAACAATTCTTTGATAAATTATTTGTTTAGCATAATTAACCAAATTTAAGAAAATAAAGTACTAAATGATTCTATAAATTCTATAATATTGAATATTTGTATAAAATTCATTAATATAGGAATTAGATTTTAGATCACCTACATCAATAAGTAAATTGATGTTCACCCAATGGAAACCTCCAAAATCCAAGCAGCACAACAACGTAGATTTGAGTTATGGATCTAAATCCCAATTCCAATACCAGGATTTCATGATTTATAAAATCAAGATAATTTTATATCAACATTCACCAAAAAAGGGTTGGTTTTAAAGAAATAAAAAATATATTCCATCAAAATTCCAAGGAATGAGGGGATAATGAATATGATACACATCAAGATGAGATCTAGTTACTAATAGATGTGAGGATATTTGATTAATTCTTTGAATGATGTAGAACGGAGGTTTTGCGACCTAAGAACCTCTCTAGATTGCACTATAATTTCCCAAAAAATGAGTAGACTTGAGACTAGGTGTAAATGAAGGTTTTTGAGGGTCTGAGAGTTTTCAAATATTTTTTAACATAATTAAAAACAACACACATGTTTTTCTAGGAAGGGGTGCACTTTAATGAAAACTGTACACCCTCCATGTGAACCTAAATGTCGAGGGTCTCATTATTACCTAGGATTAGGGACACTAATTGTCAATCTATGCTCCAACCATGAAAAATTATCATCCTGGGCTCACACAGTTAGCTGGGCTGGGTGCACGGCTTATCTTACCGATGAACCAACCGTTCCCAGACCCATTTGTCACAAAATTTCTTAAAAACTCCATCAAAATACACCCCCACATAAAACTCCCATCATAGGTAATTAAATGAAAAATAAAATGTACCTAAAATGACTCACCTTATAAATTAAAAAACGACCAGGATCTTATAGTATTGTGCTATACATGATGTCTTAAACAGTTGTTATGATGATTATTCTTTCCCATGAAAACATAATGGTTATAATCAAATTATATTTCAATATATATTTTCCTTTATTAAATAATTTTTGGATAGTTTTCTTCACTCACAACATTAAACTAAAAAAACATTTGGCATATATGGGTAAAATATAAATATTATGTATGATACATAAAACCTACAAGATAAATTAGAAAGAATTAATAAGAGCAATGAAAATATGAATTATTTTTAATATGAAAATATCGTTTATATTTAATACTATTTAAAATAAATAGAATATCTAAAACAAATATTAAAATAATTTTATCCTTATTTTTTTTCTAAATATAGATTTATATTTCAAGAATCTCAATATAATATTTTTTAATTATACAAAAATTATTGATAATATGATTAATATTACAAATAAATTAATTATTAATTGCCATGAAATAGTAATAATTAATAGATATAATTTTAATTATATATTATCCAATATGAATACTTTTCCATTATATTTTGGTGTTTTAATTATATTTTAAAAATTAAAAGTATTGAAATATAATTTTAAAAAATTAATTTCCTTTTTCATATTATGAATAATAAAATAATGATTTTATGATTTTTTCAAATTTTTCTAAAATAATTTTCATTAACATGAATAGTGAAAAATAGCATTTTCAAAAATATTGTGGATTTTTAAATAACATGGATATATTAATACCCTAAAAAATCTGTAAAATTTTCATTGAAATAATATATTTCTTATAAATGCATTTTATATTTTAAAATACTAATTTTTTTGTTAAAATATTATATGTGATATTTTAGAACAGCAGTAATATTTCCTCAAAAACTATTTCAAATTCATTATTGAATTGTACATTAAAATCATTTGATTATCACTTTATTATATAAATAAAAGTAAAATTGATTTAAAAGATACAATCAGTGGGTCAATAATTATCTAATAAGGGAATCATTATTTTGAGGCATAAAGAATAAGTTATCTTAGGTGAAACCTACTTATCATGGAAAAACATGAATTTAAAATGTTATGATTAATTTGGTAGAGAGAATGAAACATGATAAAAATTTTATTCAATTTGTGTGATTGAGTTATAGAGGATGATTATCTATTTCACATACCATTAGTTATCAATTTAGATCAAATTTACTTTACATAGTCTTCAAATTATTAAATATTTTTTTGTATTTAAAAACAATTCCATACATTTACACATATAATTTAGGAACTCCTTTCCTCACTTCCCCTCACATCAATTCCGCCTAATTTCCACATAAAATAGAAAAAAACTCTAAAAAATTTTATAAATATTTATTAGGTATTTATAATCTCAAAATAATTTAATTTAATGTTTTAGTTTTCTTTAGATAAGAGATAACCCAAGTATTAAGGAATAAATTTATAATATCTCCTCCCTCATTCCATTTATTATGTTATTCCCCTTCCAAAAATTACTTTCCACCATTTTATAATGATACCATAATTATACATATTATACTTTTTTGTTATTTTAATTATTTTATATTAATTAACCACCTTCCCCTTTTTCCATTAAGAAAAATTAAAACATGAATCATGCATTGGGCGGAAAAATGCCTCCATCATGAAACATGATTGTTTTTCCTTCACAACCTTTCATGTATGGTATAAATTTTGAATTTAATATATAATTATGATATATATTAAATATTTCATATTAATAAACATTAAACTATTTTACTTCTTTTTGTTATCCTATGGAAAATGAAATCATCAACCCTTAGTATGTATGTACAACTGCCTCCTTCGAATGATATATTTTATTATTTATATCATCATTGCTATAAATGGGCAGTCATCATACTGGTGTTGACATAGAAATATATCTTCAATTAAATTAATATAGTTTAATAAAAATTTAACAACATATTAACAATATTAATCATAACCAATTGGTAGTGTATTAGTTTTCTTAAATATGAAGAATACGAACAAAAACAACATATTCCTTCTATGTAACATTTTATTATCGATTAATTCTTCATATATTTATTTAAAATTATAATATATTAGTGTTAAAAACATTAAATATTACCATTATTCCTATTTTATATAGATAGTTCATCTAAATGAATTCATTATATTCCATTAGTCATAGAATGTTCATGTTTTGGTCAGATTGACCACCTATATGAGAAAAACTAAAAAATAATATCATGTATTCTTATGAAAACATAATTTATGGAATATTTATATATATATATTTTTTGAATTTTTTTATTTAATACATAAATATTTAATATCCCAATGATTAAGATGAAGACTATATACTTGTAATGAAAATCACTAAATTCATGTTTTTTATTGATTTTGTCATCTAGTATAATGGGTGAACCATTCATTAATGGAAATTAAAACATAATAAATCAATTGAATATATCAGTTATTGAAACCAAATTTAAAATTTTATTATGTTATATGGAAGACCATTAAATATCATCACTACTCCTATAAAACATTTATAAATTGTTAGAACTATACACATCTAATGTTGGAAAATATGACAAACCAAATATATATATACATATATTAAATTATTATAAATTAAAATTTTAAATCGTTAATTTTATGAATAACTTTCTTAAATAACATATTAGGATAATTATATTTTATTTATATAAGGTCACAACGCATTCAACTAATTGGTAGAAAAGTAAGGGATTTCATTGTCTCAATTTGCATCCTTTAAGACATGTTTATAATATATCACATGATTCAATTTTAATGGTGTAAATGAACCCCCATTATCATTTGTCAGTGTGATCATATTATATATTAGGATTATAAATATTATATATAATGTTTTACCTATAATGTGTATTTGATTGAAAATATATAAATTCTTATAAGGGGTATTTGGCATTCAAATTCTTTCCTTAGGTAATATTCACTACTATTTGACTATTATATTTCATGATCAATATATTCTAAAATATTGCGATATTATGTGTTATTTACCCCATCCATTATAGTTAACTCATGTTCAACTTTTATGTATTACTCCAACAGGATTTTATTATTCGATAAAACTTAATTTTTTTAAGAGAATATTTCAATTTATATTAATGGAGTTTTATTTCATATCAATTTTACTAGTTCACACAAATATTCTCAATTACCTAGTGAAAAATATATTTTTTTATCTCTAATTATCATATATCTTCCATTTATTCATATGAAAAAAAAAAGATTCTATATCCTTTTAATTATATGGTTTTTTAATAACGTTATATTAATAAAATTAATGGGATTTTTCTTAACATTATCAAATATTTTTAATATCGAGTTAAAATTTGTATATATGTTTTCTTTATTATAACATGACATTTATGTTAATTTTCTTCTCGGTAATTTTTACGGAATATTTATCATCATATTTAATTTTTTTTCAAATGTTATTTTAGAATAAAATATTTTTATATGATATTATGACATGGAATTTTCTAAAATTCATTTGTCTGAATTATCCACTATATTAAAAGTACTCTCCATGAATTAAGCAATGGATCATAAATTAGGAAACATTTTCTGTTATTAAAAACAAATGTAAGGATATTATGTTTTTGGTATAAAATGAAGTTATGTTTTTATAAGAAACACTATTGGAGAAATTATGAAACCCATTTAATTGTCACAGGTTATATAATGCAAGATGAATTATTTCTTTTTAATGGGTAATGTTATGTATATATAATGATTTTTAGGGTCATATATTTCTGTCCATTTTATTTTTTTTAATATTTATGTTTCATATGATCAAAATGGTATATGTTATGATTTATCCAATGTAAAAGGCGGTGCAGTAAAAAACATAACCAAAGATAAGTAGTAAAAATTATGATTTTTCAAAAAAAGAGAACATGAGATGATTTATCTCATAAATGGGTATATTAAATGATTTATCCATAAGAAAGGTGTATAATTTGGGTTAAGTAATTCTGGTCTTAGTGATAATGAAAATGGTATAGAATATGGTGTTGAAAATAATTTGGTTATACTCATCCTTCTAATACAAGTCTTGATTAAATTTATGAACCATAAACACTCAAAGACTCACCAATTAAAAGATAGATGGAGTATTACATAAGCTCATTTGATGACGATGATGAATGAATAATGATTCAACAACCTACATTTAAAAAATGTGTTATGCATCTAACAATGAAATATATCAAATGAACTAGAAAATGTTTCATGTGTGGAAGGATAACCTATTAGGCTTAAAACCTTAAATTTTGTGTAATGAATATGATCATGGAAAACAAGTATAATATTCTCCATTTATTTAAACAACTTTATTTTGGAAAATATTAAAGTCAATTAACTAACTTTATATCAGAAAGGTATAATATACCTCCTATAATTATTCGACCATAGACAAAATATAATGGGTACAAAATTACGTAGAAATTGTATATCACTAAATATTTAAAAATTATCACCCCTAAAGATTTTATATTATACCCTAGTCTATCCATCATAATATATCCATTATGTTGTTTATCATCACTTAAATCACTCTCTTGAAGGCATGATCTTATGATAACACATTTAGTTTAAATATTATTGTATCCTAGAATATAATTTATAGGAATTTGATTATTTTCATTATCCATTAGATAAAGGTAATTTGATTTCCAGAACACATTAGACATTCGCAGAGAGTGTCTATATTATTTTATAAAATATGAAAATATAATTCATTTAAAAATTTGACCATTGATCATCTATCACATAGTGGATGAATATATACTCTCTTTAGAAATTAATTATGTTGGGTTTTTAGCTTAAACTGTTAGAAAGAAAATCAGTATTTGGTTATGAATCTTAGGAATGAATATATTTGCTTAATTTTATTCCCAGAATTAGTATGTTTGATATCAAATTGTTTACTTAGTCTTAAGTTATATATATATATATTTATATCATGGATACCCATATATGTCTTTGTTAGAAATGTATCACTAAAATCGTGTGCCATAAATTTATTGAGAATAGAGGAGGAGTGAATGTAAAGACCTAATATTTCTCTATATATGTTTCTCAATAAAATACTCTCTTTAATAACTTGCTTACCACAAAACACCATACTTAAATGAAAAAAACGATATATGTAGGTCAAATATAAATAGATAATATTACCATAAAAACATAGTAATTTTATTAGAAGTAATGTATATCTGTGTCTAAAATATAAAATATTATAATATTGAAAATAAAGAATACATGTAATGCTACTGAAATACAATTAGTATAGCGAAAACAACTACAAAATTTATTTTATACTTAAATTTTTTTTCCAAACATTAGAGTTTTATTTTACGAAACTATGTATATTATATTTAAATTAGAAAATATATTTTTAAAATATTAATGATATATAAATAATAATTTAATTTGTAATCAACAAGAAGTAAGAATAATAAATAGATAAAATATTAAAAATATATTTTCCAATCTAGATAGTTTTTGAATATATTATTTGATTTTATTTAGATATAAAATTATCAAATTATGGAAATTTAATTTACAAAAATGAGAATAATATTTGACATAATCATAATAATATATGATTTTATGATTTTTTATCAAATTTAAATGAATTATAAATGAATTTTGATAAATACCACTTTAAAAAAAATATGGATTTAATGATATAAGTCACAAATAAGATTAACATTACACTTGTGAAAAAAATTTATTGAAAAAATATATTTATTATAAGAAACATTATGTATTTTAATTAATTATTTTTGAATGAAAAACTTATATTTTTTATTTTATAACAAAAGTAATATTTTCTCAAATATTGTTTATATTACTTTACACATTAGTATTATAGAGATTTTTTATCTCTTTTATTAATATGGAACACTAAATTGATTTAATATTTATAATTATTGTGTCCATATTTTGTAATAAGGGACTGTTTATTTTATGAATGAATGTGTTTTTTTCTATGTCAATAACATGTTACTTTTATAAATGGTAAATTTGGAAAAATAATAGCCCAAAGGATAATAGACTTAAAAATACTATTAATTGAGTATTTGAGGAGTTATTTGACATTATCTCATATTCAATACATTATTTATCAATTTAAAATCCAACATTATTTACTACGAATTTGCAATATTTATTTATTGGTATTTACAACAATTCCATCACTTTTTTCAACTAAAAGAGGAATTCCTCTCGTCATTTTCCCTCAGAAAAAACCACTAAATCGAATCCCGAAATCTAAAAAATTATTACTAAGAAGATAAAAACACCATAAAGAGGTTCTTTTAAACTAAATATGTCATACCTCAATGATATAATCTTCTTCATAAATGATACAGTTCATGTAGTAAGCCATTGATTTCAAAACACTACCCCATAATGATATTTCATTATTAGGTTTTATTCTTCATAAAATTTATTATGAACATATTATAAATATAAACTTCATATGGTTATTATATAGTGAGGTTAATATATTTATTTTACAATAACAGCCTACAATAATATTTTTATAGAGAAACACATATACGTAAATTGTGTTGGGTGAAGACTACCACCTCAACAACATAATTTTTTTTTCTACCTTCACCACAATACATGGATAGTTATAATATAGAATTTAATATGTAATTATGATATGTATTGAATACATAATATTCTAAAATGTTAATACATATTACCTACTGTTGACCTCACCTGTTTTGATAATCCCAATTATGTGTTCATATATTATGCTACTCTCAATTACTGATGATATACATTTTAATTCTTTCAAATCGCTGATCAAGTTAATAATAATGTTTAAATAATCTCTGATTTATGTTAATCTCGATTATCCATATTTAGCTTTGAAACAATTCTATGTCAATTAGATTTGGTTTGCATAAGTGCTACCGATAGCCAGATCTACCGATAGCCAGAGATACCGATAGCCAGAGCTACCAATAGCCAGAGCTACCGATAGCCAGAGCTACCGCTGCACATAGAGCTACCGATGCACACAGAGCTACTGAAGCACACAGAGCTACCGATGCACACAGAGCTACTGATGCACACAGAGCTACCGATGCACACAGAGCTACCGATGCACACAGAGCTACCCATGCACACAGAGCTACCGATGCACACAGAGCTACCGATGCACACAGAGCTACCGATGCACACAGAGCTACCGATGCACACAGAGCGACTGATGCACACAGAGCTTCCGATACACACAGAGCTACCGATGCACACAGAGCTATCGATGCACACAGAGCCACCGATGAACACAGAGCTACGGATGCACACAGAGCTACCGATGCATACAGAGCTACCGATGCACACAGAGCTACCGATGCACACAGAGCTACCGATGCACACAGAGCTACCGATGCACACAGAGCTACCGATGCACACAGAGCTACCGATTTGAAGAGCTACCGATGGAAGATTCCTACACCGAGTCTTCTTCACACGTCTACAAGCAAATGGCTACCTATAATGAACTGTGGAGTCAAATCATATATCCACAACACTATTTTTTTATTATACTAATGGTTACATTTGTTACTTTTGAAGCATTTAATGTTATTAAATGATTTAAGTTGCCATTTCAGGAAACCGTACTAAGTACGATCAAAAAGCATAATCATTCCTTCTTGTCAGAATACCAAAAAGGGTATAAAGAGGACATTATGTATGTATCAAAGTAAGAGAGTGAAAAAGAAAACAAAAAAAGAGATCAAGCACACAGAACACATTGGCGATCAAGCTCAAAACGTGCTAAGATCAACTGGAGAACTTGCACTCACGAGACTACTACTACAAGACTCCAGAACATAGAGCATACATCGAGCAATCTATGTTAAAGAAGAACCTCACAAAACTCATCACTCTTTGAGCTGATAAGCAAGCTGAACCTCGACGTCAAGGAAGAAGATGGTACTCTATTTTCCAGACAAAAACCAGAAGAAGACTCAGAAGGAATTATAATCAACAAAAGAAGTCAAGAGCTGCACGAAGATCACTAGAGCCATTTCTAATCTCTAAATCATTATCTCTATGATTTACTTTTTACTTTACGAGCAGTGTGTGTTATCTGTTGTATTTTACACACACTATCTCCTGAACCTTAACTGGAGGATTTGTAAATCCTCACTCATTATATTTTCATTCCTTTTCCCACTATGGATAGTGGTAGAGGTCGTGTGTGACCTGGACAGCTGGTTGCTGTTGTTTTGTTTCCCACGACTAACAGTGGTAGAGGTCTTGGACCTGGACAGTTGTAAACTGTTGAACCCCGATCCAGGGTGTGGATCATCCTTATATAAAACTTTTTAGAGGACTAAGTCTCGTCTTGAGACTGAACCTCCTGGTTAACTCCTCTATGTTTTTAGTTAATGTTTATATCCATACAATACTTTTATTTCATATTCCGCTTCTATTACTTTGAAATATAATTTATCATCATAGCTACTTTGATAGTTAAACTCGCAAGTGTTTATATTTATTGTAAACCAGTAAGTTAGTTTCAAAAGTTAAATTAATCATTAGATTATGTTAACAGAGAACTAATCAATCTTTGAGAAACTAATTGAACCTTTATAATCTGTATAAATTCACTACAGTTTAATCTGTTTTTGAAATTGGGGGATTTTAATAAAAATTGTTTTTAGAAAAAATTTTAATTAGAACTCAATTCACCCCCCTCTTGAGTGTCCACTCCGACCGACATTTGGTATCAGAGGATTTATTAATACCTTCTAAATTACTCTATTTTCAGCTGTGATTTTAGTTGTATTTTAAAGTTCTTAAAATTACTGTTATTTCCAAATTTTTATCTCATTAAATTTTGTTTACAATGGATAATAGACTTGAGGGTGCTGCTACTAACCGGCCACCTTTCTTTAATGGAAATAACTATGCTCAGTGGAAACATAAAATGAAAATTCATCTAGAAAGCATGAGTTTTGATATTTGGACTGCTATTGAATCTGAATATAAAGTTCCCACTACTGATAGATCTATTTGGGATGAACCTACAAAGACTGCTTACAATAATAATTGTAAAGCTATGAATGCTCTGTTCTGTGCTCTAGGAGATGAAGAATTTAATAGAATTTCTGCATGTAAAACTGCTTTTGAAATTTGGGATACCTTGGCTGTTTCTCACGAAGGAACAACCAATGTTAAAGAAATGAGATTAAACACTTATACTATTAAATATGATAATTCAAAATTAAGGCTGATGAACCTATTTCTGACATGTATCTCAGGTTCAATGAGATAGTGAACACAATGAGCTCACTCGGAAAGATTGTTCCTGCAAAAGAACAAATTATGAGAATACTGAGATGTTTACCAGATAGATGGAGAGGTACATCCGTTTCAATTAGAGAATCCTGTGACATTGGATCACTGCCAGTCAAGGAGTTAATTGGTATGCTGATGATGTATGAAGAAGAGCTTAAAGTAAATAAAGAAGAAGATGAGGAACCCAAAAGAAAATCTGTAGCGTTTAAAACTACCGCCTTTAAGAGTAAAGACAAGGATAAACTACATATGGAGATTGAGAGTTCAATGAGTGAAAATTTAGAATCTGACAGTGATGCCAATATGTCTCAAATATCCAGGATATTCAAAAAGTTTTATATGAAAAAGAAATTCTTTAGGAAACCAAATTACTAGGGAAAGTATGATCAACAAGGCAAATGGAAAAAGGATTGGAAGAAGGCTGAGAGGACTGATGAAGTTGTCTGCTAT
Source organism: Viscum album (assembly GCA_963277665.1). Lineage (NCBI taxonomy): Eukaryota > Viridiplantae > Streptophyta > Magnoliopsida > Santalales > Viscaceae > Viscum > Viscum album. Next base: position 352,285,818 of record OY728134.1, on the reverse strand, counting down.
GAATGCAAGCGAAAAGGACATATCAAAGCAGACTGTCCAAAGTTAAAATTCAAAAAGAAATATGATTACAAAGATAAGAAGTACAAGAAATCCATAAAGGCTACCCGGAGTGCTTCTGAAGACAACACTAGTGAAGGAGAATCTTCCGACTTTGAATGGAATCGAGCCAACATGTGTTTCATGACAAATACTTCTAAGGTAACATCTAACACTATTGTTTTAATTTCATATTATTCTGGAGATGATTCTAATACAGAAAACAAGTCAAAATATGAACTATTTGAGTACTGTGATATGTTGGAAGAAACCTGTAATGTTCTTAAAGACAAATACAATGGTTTAATGAAACAGTATGCTTTAAGTGTTAAGCATAAATCTGATCTTGATATAGAAAAGTAAAAGAATGCTCAACTACTAAAGGAAAATACAGAACTGAAACTGTCAAATGACCAACTTAGAAAGGAATTAGAAAAATTCAAAAAATGGAAAGGATGCGTTAACTCAAATTCTAGGAAAGAAAGTTGCACCTAGATATGCTACTGGTTTGGGATACCATCCTAGATAGAGACAGTTCACTAGAACCCGATTTATTCCTATGTCTGGAAAAAATTCTACTAGTTCTAGTTTTGGAAATTCATATGCCTCAACAGGTTGTTCACATGGTTATAGACCAAATAAAGTTTATCTTTCAAAATCTGTTGTTTCTGTTAATTGTATGGGACCCATAAAACAAATTTGTGTACCTAAGGCCCTGATTGCTAACCTATCTGGACCCAAGAAAATCTGGGTACCAAAGTCATTTCCTGTTTAAATCTGTTTTATAGGAGACCTGCTTGAAGAGCTGTCACAAGAAGATATGGTATTTAGACAGTGGGTGCTCAAGACACATGACTGGAGATTATTCTTGCTTCAAGAGCTTAATAAAGGTTGATGGAGGTCATTTCACCTTTGGTGACAACTCTAAAGGAAAAATCATCGGCCTAGGCCAGATTGGTAACACTGACTCAGTATTGATTTCTAAAGTTTTATTCGTTGATGGACTTAACTATAACTTGCTTAGTATATCTCAATTATGTGACGATGGTTTCAATGTCATGTTTGAAAATGACTCGTGTGATGTTTTTTACTCTAAAAATCCTTTAGTATTTTCTGCTCTAAGGAATGAAAATGTTTATGCTGTTGATTTAAACTCTTTAGCTAAACAAAATATTTCTTGTTTAAATGCTTTTCATAAAGAGTCTTGGCTATGGCACAGAAGATTAGGACACTGCAACATTCACTCACATAGAAAACTTTCTAGGAAGAACTTAGTTAGAGACTTAACAAAGTTAGAATTCCCAAATGACAAAGTGTGTAATCCCTGTCAAAAAGGGAAAACAACACGAAGTTTCTTTTAAATCAAAGAAATAAGTCTCAACTTCTCAACCACTTGAGTTGGTTCACATGGATTTGTTTGGACCATCAAGATTTTCTAGTTTAAATGGAAAGCATTATGTCTATGTTCTTGTTGATGACTTTTCTAGATATACTTGGGTATACTTTCTACCTCACAAAAGTGAAGCTTGTTCTTAATTTATTAAATATTCCAAGTCTGTAGAGAACCTTAGTGGACTTAAGATTAAGACCCTGAGATGTGATCATGGCCGTGAGTTTGAAAATCATGAGTTTGAATCTTATTGCTAACACAATGGCTATAGTCACAATTTCTCTACCCCTAGGACACCCCAACAAAATGGTGTAGTAGAAATGAGAAACCGAACCCTTCAAGAAATATCTAGAACTATGCTCAATGAATATGAACTGCATATTTACATTTGAGATGAAGCTGTTAATACAGCTTGCTATGTTATTAATAGAGTCTTGATCAGACCTGTTCTTAAGAAAACCCCATATGAATTATGGAACAATAGAAAGCCTAAGGTTAAGTACTTTAGAGTTTATGGTTGCAAAGTCTTTGTACTTAATACTAAAGATAATCTGGATAAGTTTTCTCCCAAAAGCGATGAAGGAATTTTTTGGGCTATTCTATTTCATGTAATGCTTATAGAGTTTTCAATAAGAGAACCAAATGTGTGGAAGAATCTGTTCACATCAAATTCGATGAAACTGATCCACATGAGCCTAAAACCTCTCTTGATAATCTTGAAGAAGATTTGTCTATTCTAGACATTAATGATAAATCTAAAGAACCTATTATAAAAACATCCAGTTCTGGACTTTCTCTAGAATCTGCTTCCGTTGAACCCAAACCTATAGATGAACCTGAAGTTTCTAGTCCAAACTTTACCAAATCGACTAAGATTCTAAAGAATCATCCTTTAGATGTTGTTGTTGGTAATTTTGATAGAGGAACACAAACTAGAGCTTCTATAAGGAACCAGGTTGAACATCAAGCTTTTCTGTCACAACTAGAACCCAAAAATATCAATGATGCTATCAATGATGAATTCTGGGTAATAGCAATGCAAGAAGAGTTGAATCAATTTGAAAGAAACAATGTCTGGTAATTAGTTGACAAACCCAAGGACACCTTGAAAATAGGCACAAAATGGGTTTTTATAAATAAAGTTGATGAATCAGGAAACATAGTTAGAAACAAAGCTAGACTAGTTGCACAGGGATATAGTCAAGAAGAGGGTATAGACTATAGAGAAACTTTTGCACCTGTAGCTCGACTAGAAGCTATTAGGATCTTACTTGCATGTGCATCACATTTGAATTTCAAGTTATATCAAATGGATGTCAAATGTGCTTTTCTAAATGGTTTTATAATTGAATATGTTTTTGTGGAACAACCACCTGGATTTACAAACCCTCATTTTCCAAATCAAGTTTTTAAACTTTCTAAAGCTTTATATGGTTTAAAACAAGCTCCAAGAGCTTGGTATGATAGACTCAGCAATTTTCTTATTTCAAAAGGTTTTACTAAAGGGATCGCTGATCCAACTCTTTTTATTAAAAGAATTTTTAAAGATGTTTTATTTGTACAAATCTATGTTGATGATATTATATTTGGATCTTCAAAACACTCTCTATGTACTGATTTTTCAAAAAGTATGCAAAATGAACTTGAAATGAGCTTAATGGGAGAGCTTAAGTATTTTCTTGGTTTTCAAATTTTTCAAACTAGAGATGGAATTATTTTAAATCAAAGTAAATATACCAAAGATCTTTTAAAACGTTTTGGTTTGGACAATATTAAGGAAAGTGAAACTCCTATGAGTACAATATGTAAATTGGATACAGATGAAACTGGGAATCCAGTGGATCAAACAAATTACAGAGGTATGATTGGTAGTTTACTTTATCTTACTGCTAGTCGACCAGACATTATGTTCAGTGTATGTATGTGTGCTAGATTTCAAGCTAATCCTAAAGAATCACACTTACTGGATGTTAAAAGGATTTTTAAATATCTTAAGCATACTGTAAACTTAGGTTTATTTTATCCAAAAGAACAATCATTTGACCTAACTAGCTATTCAGATGCTGACTTTGCTGGATGTAAGTTAGAATGGAAGAGCACATCTAGAACATGTCATTTACTTGGTAAATCCCTAGTGTCTTGGTGTAGTAGGAAACAGAACTCAGTTGCATTGTCTACTGCTGAAGAAGAGTATATAGCTGCTGGTAGTTTCTGTGCACAAATTCTGTGGATGAAACACACTTTATTGGACTATGGATTTGAGTTTAAACATGATTCAATCAACTGTGAAAACACTAGTTCAATAAACATATCTAAGAACCCTGTATCTCACTCTAGAACCAAACACATAGATGTAAGACATCATTTTCTGAGAGATCATTATCAAAAAGGTGATATTACTCTTGAATTTATTGGGACTGAACATCAATTGGCCGATATTTTCACTAAACCTTTGTGTTCTGATAGGTTAAGTTACATTAGGCATGAGCTGGGGATGATCCATTCTCACCGATGTTGAAATTCTCACCGATGATCAATTCTCACCGATGTTGAAATTCTCACCGATGTTGAAATTCTCACCGATGTTGAAATTCTCACCGATGATCAATTCTCACCGATGTTGATATTCTCACCGATGTTGAAATTCTCACCGATGTTGAATTTCTCACCGATGATCAATTCTCACCGATGTTGAAATCCTCACCGATGTTGAAATTCTCACCGATGATCAATTCTCACCGATGCTGAAATTCTCACCGATGTAAAATTCTCACGGATGTTGAAATTCTCACCGATGTTGAATTTCTCACCGATGCATTTTTTTAAAACTTCTTTCTGCCGCCAAGAATATGAATCGATTTTTTTATGTTATTTTACTTTATTCGTATATTTATGATTCCTACATGATAAAGCTAAGCCTAAACCGCTTCTCACTCCACCGGACCCAAAAACATTCACCTTTGAATCCTAGATCCCTAATCGACTGAGAACCCTAAATCCGCGCTGGCAAAAACCAGGATTCCTGCCAGCAGAGATGATAGTGTAGAGCCTAAAACAAAGAAGCAGAAAGTGCAGCAAGAAGCCCGTGGAAGTAATGTCAGAACTATGTCGGGAAAGCGACCAGAAAACCCTCATTTGCAGAATAGAGATATTGTGATTGAAAAGGAAATATGCGTAGATTGGTTGCTACCAAGCAAGTCATTGGTGCTTGCAATTCTGGAAGATCAGAGATGGGTAGATTGTTTTTCAAAAAAAAATGGTCCCTACTACCCGAAGTTAGTGAAACAGTTCTACGAATTCGTAAGCTTCGAGAAGTCTGAAAATGAGAATCGTGTAAGTTCTTTTTTAAATGGAAAAGAAATGTCGTTTTCTTCAGTAGAATGGGCAGAATGTCTCAAAGTCCCACATGAAGGTGTATCCGGTTATGTCTCAAGAGCAATTCCACCTACCAGTAACATCATTGACTTTGAGACCGCTTTAAAAGAGCTAACAGGTAATGGAAGTCAAAGGCATGTGGTTGCTACTAAATTGGATGGAGAGAACAGACTGCTTTTCAAATTTGTTCAACATGTTTTGATACCGAGGAGAGGAGACTTTATTAATCTGAGATATCAAGATATTTATCTTCTACATCTGTTAAGACATGGTGTGAAAGTTAATCTGTGCAGACTGCTGTTGAATAGAATGGAAGATATGATTAGGCCAAAATCAAAGACTAATGCTTTATTCTTTTCCAAAATGATCTCTGTGATGATAAAAGTGAAAGGGATAGCTGAGTCTCAGGATGAGACAGTTGTAGTTAAGAATAACTTCTGTATCACTACTACAGTTTGTAAGTACATGAAAATCAATTGGAACCCATGGAAAGGAGAATGGGTCAGTCATGACCAGAGGGTGTATGATAAGTTTAATCCTGTGGATTATCCTTCAAGGCCAAAGGATAAAAGAGATCCAGGTTTAGGATCTAATGAAGAGGAACCCGAATACAGTGATGAGTCAGAAGAAGAAGAAGAAGAAGAAGAAGAGGAAGAAACTCCTATGGATATTGCAGGAGATCCAGACATGCCTCCAAGTCCTGTTACTGAGTTTGTATACTCAAGAAAAGGAAAGGTAGAGGAAGTGTTATCTACCCATGAGGAAGACCAGCCAGTTCCTCAGCAAGAAGGAGGAAAAGAGAATGAAAATGAATCATCTGATTCTTCTAGGTTGAGTCTGAGTCCATTGATTGAAAACTCAGTTGTGCCTACTGATGAAGTAGAAAAAGAAAGAGAAGAAGCTGTACCTGTTTCAGAAAATCTCCTTACTGCTGCTGAGATAGAAGCTGTTGTGGAAGACTCTGATGAAGAAAGACCAGCAGAAAATGTAGTTGTTGTACATAGGAATGCACCCATTGAGGGGGAGCATCATTCCAATCTTGGAAATGTTACAGTGGCTGTTGAGATTGAAGACTGGGTAGAAGACCTAGGTTTCATAGTCTGTGGTTTGGATTATCCCGATTCAGATAATAAAGTATCCTTGAATAGACCAAAGATCAGCTATGACATCAATTCGGAGTTATTGCCTGATGATGTGGTCCGAGTACATGATTTAGATGTGCTGAAAGAAAATCTCAAAGTCAGTTTTGTAGAAGAAGTAAAGACAATGGAATCTTTTTTAGTTTCCTCAATTCAATTAGTCATGAATGATTCAGTAGTCAGCTTAGCTTTTGCACGAGTATCTACTACAGTTGCACCTACTGATTTTGTTACAAATTCTGATCTTGAATCCCTGAAGCATGAGCTGAAAGAATCCTTCACTACCTTAGTTACTGAGATGAAGCACTGTTTTCGTGAAGAAATGATGTTGTTGGAACAATCTCTTGAGCTTTCTCTTGGTTTCAATCTGTCAACTTTTATGGGTGAGCTGATGGAAGCAATTAAAGAGTGCCAGACCCAATCTTCTAGAATAGAAGCAGATCTTGAAGCCTTACAGAAGTCTGTTACTGCTTTAGATTCTTACATGAGCTCAAAGCCTCAAGCTGATAAGGATTTAGCCTATGTAAAAAAGTGTTGTAATCCAAATGGTCTCAGTATTTGAAGATTTCAAATCTTCTATAAAGGATCATGTTAAAAATCAGGACTGTCAACTGCAAACTCTGATTAGTGGCTTGACCAAAAGTTTCAAAGAAACTGTATCCTTCTTGGTTGGTCCTCTAGCTTCAAAACCTGCACTTGATTTTAATCAAATATGAGCTATGATGAAGGAGGAGCTTGGTTCTATTTCAACCAGTGGCTCTGGGGACTCATCAGATCTAAGCCGGGTAGTGCTTTCTACAAGAGATTCAGTAAGGGAAATAATGAAAATTGTCCATGACACTATGAAAGAGGCCTCTGCCTCTCAGGAGGAAACCAAGAACAAGGTAGATTATTATTTCCAAAGGATTTTTACCAAGCAACAACTCACCCACCATTTCAAGCTGATGTTGGAAAACATGAAGTTACCCCCTGTAACTCAAGCCTTCCGAGAACAAGTGAGCAAGCTAAGAGAGCTTACTCCTGCCTTAGAAAAATTTATGGAGAACAAAGATGATTTTATATCTGCTATGGAAAGAGGAGGAGGAATCATTATGGATTTCAGAAATCTGTTGCTGCCCTTCTTGCATGTTGATGCCAGACCTGTTATTGTCCCTCCTGCCTTGCCTGCCTCTACCTCTACTGAGTCTCCACTCCAGATGACTCCTGCTCAGGCCATCCGAAGCCTCACACCTATGATCACTCACCAAACTTCCCCATACAGGCCAGGCACTGTATCAGTGGCTCAGCCTCCTCGGATCATTTCTGGGATTCCAAAGCCCTCACTCACATCCTCACCTCCTGCCTCCTCTTCTGATCCAAAGGGCAAATCTCATGTTGAAGATCCGGATTGCTGAAGTGGCCAGGCTGTTTGATAGGAATTTTTTTTCTTCTTTCTCTTCTATTCTGTTTATGTAAGTTTTGTCTGGTCTAATACAAATGCTTTTCATTACACTATCTCTGTTTCTCAGTTATCTCTGTCTTCTTTCCCACTTTTTGATTATCACAAAGGGGGATAAAATTATAAAGGGGGTATAAAGGGGGCGAAAATATAGAGAGAAAGGGGGTAATATCCAAGGGGATAAATTTTGAGCCTTTTCTGCTATTCTTATACTATATTCTCATTTTTTTGGTCATATCATAAGTTGTGATTATCAAAAAGGGGGAGATTGTTGACCTCACCTGTTTTGATAATCCCAATTATGTGTTCATATATTATGCTACTCTCAATTACTGATGATCTACATTTTAATTCTTTCAAATCGCTGATCATGTTAATAATAATGTTTAAATAATCTCTGATTTATGTTAATCTCGATTATCCCTGTTTCGCTTTGAAACAATTCTAAGTCAATTAGATTTGGTTTGCATAAGAGCTACTGATAGCTAGAGCTACCAATAGCCGGTGCTACCTATAGCCAGATCTACCGATAGCCAGAGCTACCGCTGCACACAGAGCTACCGATGCACACAGAGCTACCGATGCACACAGAGCTACCGATGCACACAGAGCTACCGATGCACACAGAGCTACCGATGCACACATAACTACCGATGCACACAGAGCTACCGATGCACACAGATCTACCGATGCACACAGAGCTACCGATGCACACAGAGCTACCGATGCACACAGAGCTACCGATGCACACAGAGCTACCGATGCACACAGAGCTACCGATGCACACAGAGCCACCGATGCACACAGAGCTACCGATGCACACAGAGCCACCGATGCACACAGAGCTATCGATGCACACAGAGCTACCGATGCACACACAGCTACCGATGCACTCAGAGCTACCAATGCACACAGAGCTACCGATGCACACAGAGCTACCGATGCACACAGACCTACCGATGCACACAGAGCTACTGATTTGAAGAGCTACCGATGGAAGATTCCTACACCGAGTCAACTGTACACGTCTACCAACAAACGCCTACCTATAATGAACTATGAAGTCAAATCCTATATCCTCGACACTATTTGTTTATTATACTAACGGTAACATTTGTTACTTTTGATGCATTTAATGTTATTAAATGATTTATGTTGCCATTTCAGGAAACTGTACCAAGTACGATCAATAAGCATAATCATTCCTTCTTGTCAGAAAAACAAAAAGGGTATAAAGAGGACATTATGTATGTATCAAAGGAAGAGAGTGAAAAAGAAAACAAAAAAAGAGATCAAGAACACAGAACACATTGGCGATCAAGCTCAAAACGTGCTAAGATCAACTGGAGAACTTGCACTCACGAGACTACTACTACCAGCCTCCAGAACATAGAGCATACATCGAGCAATCTATGTTAAAGAAGAACCTCACAAAACTCATCACTCTTTGAGCCGATAAGCAAGGTGAACCTCAAAGTCAAGGAAGCAGATGGTACTCTGTTTTCCAGACAAAAACTAGAAGAAGACTCAGAAGGAATTATAATCAACAAAAGAAGTCAAGAGTTGCACGAAGATCACTAGATCCATTTCTAATCTCTAAATCTTTATCTCTGTGATTTACTTTTTAGTTTACGAGCAGTGTGTGTTATCTGTTGTATTTTACACACACACTGTCTCCTGAACCTTAACTGGAGGATTTGTAAATCCTCACTCATTATCTTTTCATTCCTTTTCCCACTATGGATAGTGGTAGAGGTCGTGTGTGACCTGGACAGCTGGTTGCTGTTGTTTTGTTTCCCACGACTAACAGTGGTAGAGGTCTTGGACCTGGAAAGTCGTAAACTGTTGAACCCTGATCTAGGGTGTGGATCATCCTTATATAAAACTTTTGAGAGGACTAAGTCTCGGCTTGAGACTGAACCTCCTGGTTATCTCCTCTATGTTTTTAGTTAAAGTTTATATCCATACAATACTTTTATTTCATATTCCGATGCGATTACTTTGAAATATAATTTATCTTCAAAGCTACTTTGATAGTTAAACTCGCAAGTGTTTATATTTATTGTAAACCAGTAAGTTAGTTTCAAAAGTTAAATTAATCATTAGATTAAGTTAACTGAGGACTAATCAATCTTTGAGAAACTAATTGAACCTTTATAATCTGTATAAATTCACTACAGTTTAATCTGTTTTTGAAATTGGGGGATTTTAATAAAAATTGTTTTTAGCAGAAATTTTAATTGGAACTCAATTCACCCCCCTCTTGAGTGTCCACTCCGACCAACACCTACATTCCATATGCTGTGGAAAATTAATCATTATCCATGAGTATATGTTTTCTTACACCGCTATGGAATAATCATCCCTGTTTTTCATTTCATCACCACAATACATTGATGTCCATGATAATGGTTTTGAAGGATTAACACTAATTTAATTATATATATAATATTTTTCTAAAAAATTATGAACCTATTTATAATAATAATGATAAACAATCATAATAATATTAACTATTTTAAAAAGTGAAAACTAAGAAGAAATAATGAAATTTATTCATATTATGTTCTATATTAATATACATTAATTCATTATATAATTTATTATAATTATGTTATATCACATAAATAAACACTATATATTCTAAATTTAAATTTAGTATAATGATATTACCATCAAATCACATCATAGTCTTCAACTAATCAATTGTATGCCCATATTTAGGTAACTTTTACCACCTACTTGATTAATTCTCCAATGTATTATCTGGAATTGATATAAAAACACAATTAAAGGTGTAATATGATATTAATTTTTAAATAATCATTCAAGGATTTATCAATTTTTATCATATATATTAATAAAACGCCTTTGAATAGGTAAAAAATCAAATAATTTGACTTTTTATGAATTTTATAATCAAGGATATAGTGTGAACCACTCATCAACAAAAATTAAAACATCATAAATAATTATAATTTATCCATAATATAAACCTCAATAAAATTTTAATTATTTCCTTTGTATGATGAAAAATACAAACACAACTCATAGGGAAATAATATAAACCGTCAAAACTATAAACACCCAATGTTATAAAACAAGAAACAATTTAATAATATTTGTGTTGAAATTATTATAAATGAATATTGTAAAAATATTTATGTATTATTATATTTATTGAATATTATATTAATAAATTTATTATTTTTTAACTATATTTTATATTTAATTTGAGTAAACATGATAAATGTAATGATATATTTATCTCATATTTGAATCCCTTGAGACTTGATTATGTTACACACCATGATTCATTTCCTGTGTTTCCAATATTAACATACTATAATTTATTGTCATGGATATATTATGTATCATGATATTTAATTTTATAAATAATTCTATAAATGTCTAGAGTGTTTATTCAAAAATTATATAGAGTGTAAGGGGTTTCTGTGTCCCAAATTCATTTTATATGCCATGCTCACTCCTAATAGACTATTAACATTAATTATTGATAAAATATTACTTAAAATGTTGTTATGTTGTATTTATACATTATTATCATGGTAAATCATGTCACACTTTTAATTACCCCTCTTAAATAAATATATTGTATCATAAAAATGCTTTCTTCTGAAGATGAATTATCATTTATTTTAGTGTATTTTTCTTTAATATCTAATTTTTTACATCACATCAATGTTTTCATATAACTATTAGAGAATAAAATTGATTTTTTCTAAAATGATCCTTTTAATACCCTTTATTAAATTAAAAATAATGAGTTTTTATCCTTTTTACGATGTCAAATTTAAATAATATAAAAATTAAATATTTAAACCTCATTTCCATACCATGGTATTATATTCATCCCATATAATTCACATTTTGAGATATGTTTTTTTTCATTTCAATGTATCATTATTTGAATGTTAATTGGAGATATATTTTATGAAGTATTAAATTCTTCCAAAATAATGTTTTATATTAGTGAGAAAAATATTAATTACTTTTCAGAAAAAATTATGATATTTTTTTTGAATAAATATCATTTTTTATTTATACGCCATTTCAAATGGTTCATAATAAAATAAATTAATGGTGAAAAAATAACCTTAAATGTTCTCTTTGTAAATAATCCATTTTGGAGATTACGTTTTTCGTATTAAATGGTTATCTTTTTTATTTGTGATACCATTTGCAAAAGTAATGAAATTCCTTATCAAAGTAGGGGTAATTTCTATTAAGATAATTGATTTTATTTTATGGTTCACTCACATGAATTATTGATGTTCGGTGGGTCTTATTGCAACCTCTAATGCATTGGTTTTTGTTTATATATCATTAGTGGAAAAGAATACCATGGAAGATTTGTTGCAATCCCAAGGGGTACACAATAGAATTTAAGAAAATAAAACAGAATATGGGAGGATTTATCCCATGATAATAGAATTCATGGGATGATTTATCCCAAGTAAAAAAATTACATTAGACAATTTATTCCAATTATATGCGGTATGAGATAATATTTATCTCAATCCCAACTATAGATGGGAGGATGATCCCTTTCCCAAGAAAGGGGATAAGTGGTATGCATTATCATGTTGTGTAATGAATATCATCGTGGGTATCATTGACATATTTTTTTACATTATTATGTCTATGATAAACTCATATCTCAAAACATTATTCCAACAATTATGCTCCCTGACTCATGTTTAGTGTCTCATAATACCCCCACGCGTTTTTTCATATTATATGTTTTTTCATTTGAGAATTATTGTCTATTTTTCATGAAATATAAAAAATAGTATTATTCCATGTAATATTTTTACGAAAAATATCTTCCAGACCCATGTTTTCTATTATTATTATCATTTATCCCTTTATTTCATGTTGAAATGATTTTCCATTGATAAGTGATAGAGCTTAAACATTTCATATATTAACCCTTCCTAAGTAATGAGTATGTTTAAATCATGTTATATCTTTATAAATTTTGTTTCACGATTAAAATTATAGGGAAATGATTTAAGGTGTTATTAAATATAATATTTTTGTAGCTAATATCCATGACACAAAAAAATTTAGACCTTGGGTTTATTGATTGGTTATGAGATGTATTATTATAAACAAGAAATTAATGTATAATTTATATCGTTTATTAATTATGTCTCATTAATTTCTAAATGGGTGAGTAATGAATGGGGATGTTGGGGTAACACCCATGATAGGTGATTATTTCATATTGCGTTGAAAATAATTCAAATATATGTTGTTCATTGACATATACTTACGTTCACCCAACCTTTTAAGGTCATGTGACATGTACGATCAAGGTTCTTTTAAAGGTTGTATATTTATGATCAATGTTATACATATTAATGTCGTACAAGCAGTACCAATAATATTAATTTTTTTTCGTGCATTCAATACTATATTTCTATTTTTTAATTCATTTAGACCAGAATATTTTATATTGCAACATAAATTTATAATAACATGAATATTTTTAAGAATTTACTGTCTTATATAGGGAAAATGTGTTTTAAATAGTCCTGTAATTTTTTTTATGGGACTTATAAATGGGTGTCCTACATTTCTATAGATTTTATATGGATTATACTACTCTCATAGATGAATGAGTCAAGGGTATGGATATGTAAAAAGATTATAATACCCAAATGATATAATTACTAAAACTATTATTTGAAGGATATAGGTCCCACATTTTAAGGGTGTATCATTTTCATTATCCTCCTATATGTTCATTACAAGATAGAGAGTACAAATGAATATAACCATAAAATGTTGGAATGAGATGGAGAAACGCTGAACGTGTTCAATATTTCCAAGAAAATTATTAGACCCATTAATGAACTTGTTTAAATTTATGGGACCTATATATGAATGAACCTATTTAATATTTTGTCAAGTGGTGATAGAGATTTTATATTTGTAATTCTTAGATGATTTTACATTCATTTTTTAATGGGGGTCTATATGTTTTTACAAGGCTATGTGTTAAAGTTTGGCATTATGGTATAGAGGGCTAACAAACCATTGGGAAAGGTACATGCATGATTGTTTAGTGGTTTCACATTACTAATAAAATGTGATATTTAAAATCAAGGTAATTATCATATACAATACTTACAAACCTGGACCTCTATTGTGGTCAATAAATTTCCCATAATTTAGGGACCATTTAAAATTTTTTGAGTTGAACATGATGTAAAAAATTATTCATGGGAATTTCCATATTTTATGGATCATGAATGTGTATGTGTTTTATGAGAATCATGATCATTTTATCATTTAAATACTCTTCCAAAAGTATCATAATCATTTAAAAATGGGGATGCTGAATTATCTTCATTCATAGAATTGGTCATAGTGATAGGTTTAGTACACTAGGAACTAAGACATCCCACATACTTTGAATGATATTTTCATTAAAGATTTTGTAAATAAATTAATATATTTGGACCAAATGTAGGAGTCCCAAGGCTTTGGTAATGGTTGATATCCCGATTCTTTCCTAGATATCATTTTATTTCACATACATATGACAAAAATATATCACATACAGTAATGGTATTCTAATTGGTTTTTATTGGGGTTTGAGGATACATGAATTAGAGTAATGATTTTTGTGATAAATTGTCTCATGAGATCAATGATAAAAGGAATAGGGCATAATTGGATTCATGAATAAAGAAATGTGTTTGAAAAAAATGGTTGAATTAATTTGTATTTTGAAATCATGTCAAATCATGCGGGTGAAATCAAGGTTCGGTTGTGAATATTATTTTCAAGTCATGTCTTAAATTTATTACAATAGTAAATTTCAATAGAAATATTTCCTTTTCTCATGGATAGTGATGGTGTAGTGGCAGTGACCTAGGCATAGAATAATAGAGAATTCGAAATAAAATGATGTTATATAATTGAAGGTTGGATATTGTAGATAGATAATATTGAATTTAAAATCCATGTGCATATCATTTTGGGACGGTTTATTATGATGTTAACATTGATCACATTGATTTTTGGATTTGTGGGGAATGAATTTTTTTTCTAAGAGTCATCCTGGGATATCAATAAAACATTTATTGTATACTAGTTAGTGGAGTTTTGGTGGTTGAATTAACTGACCAAATTAATGGTTAATATTTGGAGATTAGTTTTTTTAGATTTCATCCACCATTTATCAAAATATATTTAATGTTGAATGTTCCTAATATACAATAATTTATTTTATTTGGTAGATCACTTTTGAATGAGTGAGGTTGAGTAATTTTTATTATAATCTATTTAATTGAATAATGAGATATATTGGCCATGATATGGATTACAATTGATGTATTATTCATGTATTTTTTTATTTTTTGTTATTGTATTTATTTGAATCATTCATTTTTGATATTTAGTTTATGTTTTCATCTAGTGAGTTTCTTGTTATCGTGAAGTGGATTGGTTGTTTTAGTATTCTAATATTTGTAAATTATTTTCTAGGATAATTTTTAGTTCATTTTTCCCCTTAAATATTTTAGGTTTCATATTGTTTGGTGGGTCTACCTGGAAATATATTTGAGCACAACACTGTTTTAGAACCTTTGATTATAATAATTTAACATTGTCACCATGATATGTTAGTTTTACCTAAAGGAACATCGTCACATGAGGAATGTAGAGTCATTACAAACATATATTATATTGGGTATACATTAAACAACACAAAGTGCAATGGTGTTAGTTGTAATTAATTTTAGTGATAAAAAAATACATGGTCTAACCACATGACCATGTCATTGATAAAAAATAATGGATCCCTTGATGCATTATTTCAAACATCTTTTTCATAAAAAATCATTAGAAAAAATGTTACCAAATTCACCTAGAAATAAATTGTTATGGTGAAATAAATTTTATTACTTCTAAATATAAAATACAGGAATAAATATGTATTTACTCCATAATTACTATGAATTAATTAATCATATTATTTTTTGTAAAAAATATAATAAAAAGAACATAAAAAAGGAATCCAAATTATTTTTTTAAATACATTATAGATTCATGATTATAGGTTCCCACCATCAATCCAATAAATTAAAAATTATATTTCTAAAATCATATTTATCCACCATTTTATGAAATTAATTGACACATATAGATCCAAATCTTTTATTTTTTGGGGAATTGAGTTATTTTTTTGAAAACAAAAGAATTAATCCACTACGATTTGAATCACATAATTTTTTATAAGTTTGAGTGCATAGAATATATTTTTTATTTCTACCACTACTAAAATCAAATATATATTTATGACACATCATCCTCCAAAAAAGGATTCCACATAATAACCTTCATTCTATTGTATTTTTATGATTTTAAAAAAATTATAGTATTTCATTGGTTTCTATGTCAATGGGGTTTTTAGAATATGAAATATCATATGTTTATTATTTTCAATGTAAACATGGAAAAAATATGATTTCTTTGTGGGTTTAATTTCTATCTTTTCTCTTGAATAAAATATGTGTTCTTGGAATACTTCTCTGTGGTTTTTATTAGACTAATGTGAAGATATATAATAATGATATGATTTTTAGACAAAATGATATAGTCTAAAATATGTGATGATAAGTGAATTAATATTGGAAAACATATAAATTATGTATGATTATTGAAGACTAAAATGTTGGAATATAAAATTATTATTAAAACATATTATTTTGAAAAAAATGATTTTAAAAATGATAATTTGATGTGATGTTGTTGAAGGTGACTTTTCCAAACTATTGAAATAATACTACATGGTAGTTGAATGGTGGATGGTTGATTGATATATAATTAAGATTTCATATAAGTGAGATCACAAATTTTTCATGAAGGGAACTATGTTTCTTTTATTTTGGTGTTTTCTGTGATTCAAGTATGAAAATAGTTATATTTTAAAAAATTATATTAATCAGGTTTATTTCTATTTTTTTATCATTGTTACACTATATATTGGGATTAATAAATTTTCTAATATGTCCTATAAATATTTAATGATATAATTTCTAAAAAAAATAATATAACGTGAACCGACAATCAAAATATCTCAAATATAGTACTAATTTATATTGAAATATATATGACTAGATATTCATTTTACATGAAAAAACACAAAAGTTATTATTTGTGGCATTTCATTACTATTGGATACAGAAAGTACATCCGATTAACTTTAATTATATCATAATAAATTTATATAATACTAAAAAATTAATGAATAAAAGTTACTCTATAAATCACTATTATGTAAGAAAGTATAACAGTAATGTTAATAATAATATGATTTGGAAAATAAAAATGAGTTCTAATTAGTTATATAATTTTCAAAACAAATACAATTAAATGATGCTTATGGATGAATACTACTGGAATAATTTATAAATATATATTAAATTATTATAATATAAATTAATATTTTCAATAAAAAATAAATATATAATAAATAAATTATGTCATAAAATAAAAATATATTTAATTAAGGATTAATTTAGTAAAATAATAAATAAGTAAGGAAAATATAGAGTTAAATTAATTGACACATTTCCATGATATTCAATATAATAAAATATTATTTATATAGAAAAATAATATACATAATTATCCATTTAATTATATATATATATATATATATATTAATATCCAATTACCTATGATGAAAAAATAAATGTTAGAAAATAATTTAAACGACACCAAATCACTGATAAACAATTCATCTATTTGTGTACGAAAATATGTGTTCATCTATAATAAAAAATTATTTGAAAAAAATGAAATCATGTTCATCAATCATGTTCATAAATTTAAATAAGTAATTTATAGGAATAAAATGGCATATATCAATGATTTTTAGGGGGTTTCAGATTAACGAACACAAATTAATCATGGAAATATGTTAAAATTTTTATAGTTTTTTCTATTTACAAACACCCATATATAATCTATAATAGTCAACAAGAATCAATAATAACATTAATTAAAAGGAACTAATTCTATATAGAGATCAATAATCATGTTGTTTTTATATAGTAATGAATTTGAATATATGATTTTTAATTCCTAATAATAACATTTCTTATTGTTAAAAGCTCATTTAATGAAGTTAATATTAGTTTTTACATGTTACTAAACTCTAAAAAATCACATAAAATGTTTTATTGTGTTCAAAAACATCATTATCCTTATAATACATTGATATCACCATATTTTCTACTCCGTTGTAACTAGAAATGCACAAAAACCAAAACAATTAATTTTTTTCAATTTTTTTGTTGTTTTAGGATACTTTTTTCAGGACAATTATTCAATCAATAGTTAATAAACTACAGAACAAAACCCTTCTAATTATATTGAACATTTCAGGATGAAGAATAATAATTTGGGAATTGATTCAATATTGACAAATTCGTTCTTAGACATCACTTTATTCAGGTATGAGTTTAGCTAATCATGATCGACGAAATTCCAACTGAAAACACATTAATTTTTTTCTATCCATGGAATGGAGATGTAATGGATAATTAACTCTCATTTAAATTTTTACTCATATTCAGTAGTATTATATATATAATTACACACAATTTCCCAAACCATATTTGAAGGAATAAAATTGAGTTTCTTATATTTTATACACGACACCATGAAATTTCCAAATACATTAGACATTTAGAATAAAATTTTAATGGTACATTATATAAAAAACTATTCAAAAACTCATGTAACATTTTCATAGTTAAGAAAAAAATTAAAATATTTAAATTTATAAATAACCATTTCATTTAAATAATGAAAATGAAAGTGAAATGAATTTTATTTCACAATATAAAAAAATATATTACAAGCATTATATATCAGAAAATAAAAATAATAACTAATTTGGCATAATTCCCACATTATTAAAAGAAAATATTTTTTAATACCAAACTATATATGTTTTATAATATGTATAAATTTAATTCAAATGTAATGAATTGGAATATAAGACCAGGTAATGGGTGAAGGTCCCAAAATATGTAGTAAAAATGTCCCTTTAACTATGGTTCGATCTCCTCTAGTATAACCATCTAGAGGCTTTAGGATCTGGAAAACAAAAATTGAGGGATTTAAAATTAGATGGTTCATATTAGAAACAAAAATTATATAACTATTCTAAACTATATTAAACACAGACAATAAAATGTAAAATAAAAATCCATAAGTATTAAATAAGTAACCTCAAAAACGATATTTATTCTATTTCATTGGTAAGGATTCAAACCATAATATCTATACAAAATTTGTGGGTGAGTGAATAATAATAAAAACAATAGCCAATTATATGATGGTCATATTCTCCTCAGAATGAAAACTACTTCTTGTTGAATTTCATCCTCCATAGTATCAACCTTATGGTGAAATATTACATTTGAACCTTAGATTACACTATCTATAGTGAAAATTTAATGAAATTAGACCGCATCAATTATCAGTATAACAATGATTTTGTTTGGGGAGGATAGGTCAACAATTTTGGATGAATCCTTGGGTTATACATATAGTATATACCCTTAATCCAATTTTTTAGAATATTATATTTCTTCTTATTCTTATGTTTCATGACTCTCAGCATCTAATTCCATGGTTTTATCATGTGTGGAATTTTTTTCGACTACCATTAGTTCTTGATTTTTCTTTTAATAAGAAAAATTTATTCGCATATCTCAAATATTTAGTACTATGTTTCAATCAATGTTTTGAATAATAAATATATTAATACATTCATAATTATAGAAAAATATATCTACATATATTTCCAACATAAATTGGTCCACCTTAATCTCTTTATTTATATCCATTTTGAATTTTCTACCCCATAACCAACTAATTCTTATTTATTTTTTATATATATATTAATATAAATTAATATTGATAAATATGTTATAACTTATTTATTATTCATATATGTAAATTTAATGTGATGGTATTCAATAGTATTTATTTCATTATAATATTCATAAGAGTTATTCACCATGATGCGAACCATTAAAACTGTGGATGTTATTATTTAATCATTGTCATACGTTCATATGGAATCAGTTGATTGGACATAGGTGACAGAAAGACTTTTAGATGTCGGTACTCATATGAATATGAATCATTATCATATAATTTTTTTCTTGTAATCACACATATAAGCTATTGTGATGATAAAATATCATGTATTAAATATATTTATTTTTAGGTACTTGTATATTCATATATAATTGTTTTTGTGTAAATATCTATTGAAATTAATATTATTATTAATGTATTTCATGGATCATGAAATTAAAAGTGTTTTAATAAACCTTGATTATATATTTTATTAGATATGATAAGTATATATAGTGAATCATGAAAGAAATGTTATTATTAAATAAGTAATAGATGCAATTTTCCCTTCCGATATTATATAAGTTGATATTTCAAACCCTTAAATGAAATGAAATTATTGATATAAATTCAATGCTATTGGTTTATGGATATGTTCATTTCTGAAAATGAATGAATGATGTATCAAGTATATAAATTGATGATATTGGATTTTAAAAAAACCCACCTTGTTTTACTATGGAAGAAGCATAAATGAAAACACACATAATGCTTCTATTGATCTCAATTAACATCTAATTGAATTCAATTATTGCAATAAAATTTATTTTCTATAGAGATGAAAAATATTTATTAATTATTTAGATATTGTAAATATTCAGTAAGTATTTTATGTGAATTGAGTACCGAAATAATATGTATTCATAATTAAATGAATGTTATAAATTTTATTCTACGAATTTATAATATAAGTAAAAAAATTTATTCAATAATTGATAATTATTAAAGATGACAATCCAAATTATTTAAAAGATCATGTTGTATTGATATATTAAATGTCGTTGGAATAAATTAATATTTATTAATTTATGGAATTATATATATTTTATCTATGATACATGAAAAAATAATAGATTTAATTATATTATTATTATAAACAGTATATATTGTGAATGCTATGGATTATGAGAATAATTGTTGTCCATTTTGAAATTAATAATTTCACAAACTATATATATATATATATATAAACCTAGTTATACAATTTCTTTGTGTTTGGCATTTATTGTAAAAAATTATCCACTATAGAGATTCTTTAAACCCTAGATATAAAATTAACTTACACCCTTTGAAGAAAAAATATCAATAATCATCACCCATCTACTTCACCCCCAAGAGAAAATGAATAAATTTAATTATTATTGATACACATTTTTTGATCAATGGAAGCGACACAAGTGAATAGGTAATTCTATAGGTTCACCTCGACTACCATTAGTGATGCTTCTAGATCAATACCACATGTACTAATAAATGTTATAGGGTTTTAAGACTTGGTGCCTCTCGTGAAATAATAATAAAACAAGAATGAATTTTGGATGATTAACATATTATTTAATGTAATAACTCGAGAATAATATAATCCTTGTTTAATATGAAATTATAAATTTAATGTTAAAGATCGTATATCATGGTCTACTGTTCTGTATCATATTTCTTATGATAAATTAATTGGTTATGATAATTATTGTCATATATATTGTTGTCTAGTCAATGGATTGAAAAATATCTAACATTATTCTTACCTAAATAGGAAGATATTCTATATCTGGAAAATTAATGCAGTATCAGAGTAGTCACTTAAATGTTTATAATTTTTTTTTATAAATTTATCATCACACACATTTATTTGAAGAATTTTTTACTGATAAATATACTAATTATATAAAAACATTGATATATCAGTTTTTTCGATTCACTGACTTTCAGATAACCATGAAATTGTTAATATTATATGACTGACATATGATGACATTATGACATGGTGCTGAATATTATACTAGTAATTCATGGAATTACACTTTGTGTAGACTAGTGGTACACTATCTGTGTCTATTATTATTGAATCAATAACATTAATGTTTTTATCCAACTAAATAATTGAATTGAGAACATATAGAATAATTATACATTATTTGATTACTGATAAATTTGTAACAAAACATTTTAAACAATATTCTAAATTATAGGTATACAAATCATGTTTCCACATATTTTTGTGTGAAAAACTAAACTTGTATTTGTTATATGATGTGTGTGAATAATAATAATAAAACATTTCAATCACATAGTATGTAATCAATGTCCATGTAATTTAACTTATTGGTGTTCATTTCCAAATTTCATACCCGTTATTTATGATTTTGATGTTGATATGATTGAAATCTATAAAATTTTGTGTATCCATGTACACACCATATAACACATATCTTTCTACACTGAGTATACGCCTCTCCTAACTATAAACCATGTAATTAATCTAACATGGAAATAAAATTAAGTATAGTAATAAATGTAACACGCATTTTTTGATGTGTGATTAATTCATATTAAACATGAAATGATTGTTTATTATTAATATTAAATAATAAATTAGTTTCTTGGATAAATTAATAATTACATTTCATGTATTTTCCTTATCCATATTTAACTATGTGTTCATTAAAATAATTAAAATATTATTAATTAAAATATTTTCTTATGTCATTTATTGGCCATAAGAACCATAATATTATGCGAAATTTTGAGTTGACTACATACTTTGTGAGTTCATAGAACAAGATAATGTTCATATAGGGTAGTTCATATCAGTATATGCTTTGTTTCCTCAATATACATTGTGTATACATAATTAATTCGAAATTTTGATAAATAATTTAAATTATTTAAAATCATAACTCAGGAGAATATGAAGTACTCTGTAGATAGATATTTTGATAAATTATGGATTTAAATAATATAGATTATTAATTAATTTTATCATATTTTTTTAATTAAGAACGAATGAAATGAATTATAGTGTATAAAATATATATGTGATCCATATGGTGGGTGATTGTGAGCAAGGTTTAATAGTGTATGGGTTGTAATTATTTCAAAATAATTATATCTTATGTATTTGACTTTATTTAATAAAAAAATAATGGAATGAATGTCATCATCTCAATTAATATTATAAGAACATTGTTTATGTGGTTTCATTTATGAATTTTGTATAGTAATTTCATCAGTTCATGTCATCATTGTTTGTTTAAAGAATATATAAGGATTAATATAATAAGTAATTGGAAGTGGGTCATGGTTTATGTGATGTAAAAGAATTCTAGGGGATACATTAGAAAACTGAAGAATAAATTCACATACGAAATGGATGACTCATTGAGTTTTCCCTTACGGTAAATGAGTTTTTTTAGTCCTCTCAAAATATAAACTGGTATATAATTATCATGATAATTTTGTAAATTTTAATCTTTATCTCTCATATATATTATAAATTTAATATATTCCATATCATGATAAAATTACTAAATAAATTAAACAATAATCCGACTTACATGGAGTAAAACAAAAGGATATTGTCAAAAAATTGTTATCAACACATGGTTAGTCATTTCTATAATATCCAATTGATTTTTAAAGGAAATGTATAAGGGTTAAATTAATAAAATTATACATAATTGAAGATATCACTAATTAAATTACAATATTTCAAAATACATCAATTTTTTATTCTTTGATGGAAACCAAAGTTAACAGGACCTTTCTATCATATGTTGTGGAAATTTTCAATTATCATGGAGTTCTGAATAATGTTTTTGCCCGTGTAACTAATTAACAACAAGGGTTGCTTGAACAATATAGAATTATTTTACATTGTAGGAATTCATTGAGTAAATACCAAAATAGATGTCAAGATTGTTGATCCATTCAATTAATCAAGCACATACAATACCGTAATAGGAAGTAATTTCTACCTAAATATCATCTAACCACATGTCAAGCATAATAAAAGATAATGAGAAGGGAAATATGA
Organism: Viscum album; assembly: GCA_963277665.1. Lineage (NCBI taxonomy): Eukaryota > Viridiplantae > Streptophyta > Magnoliopsida > Santalales > Viscaceae > Viscum > Viscum album. Next base: position 352,262,431 of record OY728134.1, on the reverse strand, counting down.
ATAATATTTTTACCATAACATCCCTATGATTTGATATTCCATGTTTGGTGGAGATGGACATTGGACTTGATAAAATATTGGGATAATAATTATTATTATATTGTATTTCATCTCACAAATTTTTTATAATGAACAATATGTATGTATTTATCATTAATATTATTGTAATAAATTTTCGTGTTCATTAACTAGGTTATATCTATGATAAATTTTGAATAAAACAAATCTCTTTATGGTTTTTACTTCTTGTAATGTCATAGTTCCTTGTCCATTTTATTACACTAGGATGAAAACAGTTATGAGGGGGAATCTGGAATATTTGATATGCTTTTAAATGAGGTGAGTGATAATTTTCTTGGTGTTTATAAAAATACATATATGATACACTCAATTTCTTTTTTTTATAATGTAATCCATTAAAAAAATCACATAATTCTATATAATAATATTAATTCTTATATATTTCTCAAGACTCACCCCAATTTTTATTATAAGAGAGATATATATGAGAATTTTCAGATGTAAATTTCAAAATTCTCAAGAGAAATTATAAAAGGACTTCTAGTCATGCCTTATATTGTCAGGACTATTGGTTATATTAATCATCTAAGGGTTCTGATGACTTACCTACCTAATTAATTTCACACTGATATAATTATTTATTTTATCTCTTCATTCATATTTTATAAAATTTAATAATTTTAACATGGATAACAAAGAGAAGCCTCTCCATTATCTGTAGACAGATATTCACAATGTTTAGAATGATATGATGTAAAAAAGGGCTTCTATTGTTATGATAAATAATTAGAACGAGAGTTTCAATGGTTCCATGATTAAAATAATTTATAATTATTCATTAAAATTATTCACCAAATATATGGAACCTCTAGTTGAATGTAATTAAATGTGATGTCTACATTTTCACATGTATCAATAAAGGCCACTTGTAGAGGAAATCAGTCGTATAAACATAAAAATAGAAGCATAGTGTAAATTTATATCAAGTTAGATATATCTATTATGAAAAAATGGTTTATATATTTTGAATTTGGTATTATCATTTGTATCAAATTATATAAACCATATAATTTAGAATAGTTTCTTGGGGTGAGGATGATCTATATGCTACAAATAAAGATTATCATGCCAAATTAGCTAGTAGGTAATATCACCTCACATTACTGATGAGATTCAACATTTCTATATATAATTTTTATTATTATTCTTTTGTTATGAAAGATAATATTATCTTGTCTATTAGTGAACAAGATCAATTTATATTCAAATTCAGGAATAAAGTTTTCCTCTTTTATAATGAGGGAATATTTTTTTGTAATACATTAGTAAATAAGTGGTTATTCATTAGTTTAAAAAAATAATTTAGGTGAAGAAAATATAATTTTAATATCTCATATAAAACAAATCTACACCATCACTAATTATATAATGTATATGGAAATATGTTAACAAAACATTACCATGAACTGTATTTATATGATTTTTTAAAAAATCAATTAAAAATGGAACTACTAAATTTCAATGTAAATGGGCCAATAAAACAATTATTTGGATAAGTGAAAGGGATATAGAGATTATTTAGTTTTTTCATACTAACATTTTTAGACTATTTTAAATTATAGTGAGGGATATATACAAATACATAAAATCCTTTATTGATAATTTTTTTAGATATTTATGTGTAAACATAATGATTTATCTGTTAGATTCATTTTTTAACATAATATTATTCATGAATTATTTTCAATATAATTTTTTTAATAATGTTAATAAATTAATGTAAAAATTTGGTATATATAATCTTCCCCAACTGTATAATGATTATATATGTGAATTCAGAATATGAACCCTTCTCACTAAACATTATATACCCAAATTTAATTGTGTAACTGAATAGGGGAGAAAAATCATTCTTGATATAGTGAGTTCAATAATGATTCATATAGTGAATCCACTATAACATTTGGGAGTCTAATCATAGATGGTACATTGCACATAAAACTGGGATATAACTAAAGGTAAAATCTTGGATCAATTTAAATTATTATTTGGAATGAAACCCTTCATGTATCATTTATGTTTTTGGAAATGTGAATAACTGTTAAGGCCTATTATAGTAAAACATTTTCACCTAGATCAAATAATTTATCATTAAAGAGTAAAATAGGGAAACTATAGGATATTAAATATTTAACCCCTTATGAATGAAAATAATTTCTAACAAGAAATGACTTCTTTTAGTGGTGAAACATATTTAACAGTGATAGTGGAAGTGAGATATACTATGATAAACTCATGAATCATGATAATCATTATTTAGATTATAGAAAAATCTAGAAATGTTTAAATAGTGTTTATAAATTTCATAGGAATACATACATGTACAATAAAATATAGTTAACTGAATGAAATTTATTTTATGTCACCAAATTTGGTGACTCGGTACTAGTTGATTATAATGATATTATAATTTGAAAGGAAGTATTAAGTGAGTTATTAATATTCAATGTATAGGAATCAACTAACTATTAAATATGTTCTATGTTACAAAAAATTATGAATTTTGGTAGACCCTCAAGTTGATGTAAAGCCCTATATTTTAAAATAGGCATTAAAGATAAAAATAGACCTTGATGGACAATATGTACCTATACTACTGGACAAGATTTTGGTTTTATTTGTCCCTTACTATATTTATTTATTTATTTATTTTCCAATGTAGAACTATATTATTAGTAATAAGGGTCGTCCCCATATATAATTTTTATCAAAATCAATAAAAAAAAGAAACACATGAGAGAAAAATGTGATGGATGGAATATTCAATGAAGCGGGGACAAATTTTGATGGTGTAATTGAATTTCAAAAAAAAATATTGATAAATTTTTTCAATAGATTAAACGAACATTAATATAGTATAAGTATAAAAATTTGATAATGTTTTGGGATATTTTATTTCATATTATGAAATTGATTTCACTTTATTCCTAAGGGTTTGAAAAAAATACTTTAAAAAAAATATCCATAGAACCTTCATTCGAAGTAATAATTGTTGGGGTGAATGAATTTTGGGGTCTATATATTAATAAACTAATAATTTATATGGAGATAATGATAATTTCATAAAGATAAAATTTTTCTTTGATATTGATCGAAAACAACCCAAAAATAATAGAATTTCGAATGATATAAAGATATTAAAAAGAAGATCATATTCTCATATAAATGATTAGAAAATAATAATTTTTATAACAATATTATGGATCATTTCATTAATTAAAACGTATAAATATAATATATATAAAAATGGGTCTTCACTAATGAAGAGTTATAATTACCCAAGTCAACAACTCTCTACTTTCTCTAAGCCACCATATTCATACATAATTCTCCTTGTGATGTTATATGATTTTTTAATTGATTTATTTATACTATTTAAAAAATTATAGTCTTATCAAAATTGATTCAGACTCCATATCACTATACCATGATCATAATCAATATTTTCTGGTAGAATGTTTTGTCTATGTGTAGCCTCGATAATTATAAATAATTTTATTCACATTATTATATATTAACTCAACTATAAATGTCTACAGTTCAATGTGGATTATTATTTTATATGGTCGATTATTTAAAATACATTTAAGATGAACTAATTTGAATTGAAATGAAAAATATTCATGTTATTATAACTGAAGAATGGAGGACTACTGTATAATTTTATTTTATCATGGAATCGAGCTTCGGATATTTCTAGGTGTAAAAAAGATATTTATATAGGTGAGTTGATTCATTATGAATTGTGACAACATTATTGAATAAATAGAAGATGATGCATATTGTTCAGGTTTCTTCATCATTATTAAGATGGAGGGATGATTTTATAGATTATCCCTTTTTTATATTATGCTTACATGGTGGTATATAATTCCTAAATGGTTTTGAAAATGATCCTTTAAAGTAAATCATTCAATACAGGTTTTAATTATAGGGAAACTAATTCTTACAAAGTATTATCATCCTATTGTGAATAATATTTATAATAGAAAATGTTTTTCCTTAAAAAAATATCAATTAAATTCATAAAAAATATTATCAAATATACAATGAAATTCATGCTAACTAAAAGAATAATGGAAATGTATTTACATCACCTTAATATTCATGTTTATATTTTTTAAAATTATTAATTTCAATGAAAAAACATCTTTCCCTAGAGATATAAAAATATAAACAAAGAACATTTATTCATTTTATCACAAAAGCCTCATTTTTAGTAAAAATTGAAGGTATTATATTTTAAATTGAAATTGATAAGTAATTACTAACTCTCTATTAAAATTAAAAAAATCATTAATATAGAAAACATTTTATAATGAAACGTGGAAAAAATTTATCAATCAATATCGAAATCAAATACACCCACATATTACAAAATTATTATCCACAATCAATTAATAATGAAAACTAAATGAATATTAATACCTCTTAAATGTTATGGATTTTCAATACAATATTAGAATATATTTTTAATAAATATTTCCCTTATGTAATCATTCAACTAGAATGGATAATTTCACAAATAAATAAAAAAATATTTGTCCAAAATTGTTTTCCATTAAAAAAAATAAAAAGGATAATTTTGAAAATATAAAAATTTTATTACTTTTCAAACAAATGTTCTTAAAAAATATCTTTTTTTCTATGGTGAACTACTTTAAAAATTATGAAAAATGATATAATTAGATATTAATAAATGGATTATTGAGCTTAATAAGTAATGGGAAGGAAAATTAACTCATTCTAAAATCATGGATAAATGTATTATAATCAAAAAAATTGTTACGAGTTCGGTGCACATACTATTCAAATGCAACGAATTTGAGTTTATGTCAATAAACTAATTTCCAATTTCTTGCTTTTTTTGTTTTTACTCCCAATTTTAACACAATGATATATATTTATGGAGAAATTTAAGTGATGTTACACGATTCAATCCATTTCTTAAATCAAATGATTAATTTTTAAAATATATTAAATTGTATTCAATTTAAAAAAAATTACAATGAATGAAAATTAAAATTAAATATTAAAAATATTACATTTTGAAAAAAATAATTGAATTTTTATTTCTTTACATTATAATAATCTTGAAAATATTAAATTATTCCCACCATCCATATATAAAACTCAAAATTTTCCCGAATGTTGATGTATATTTTAGAAAAATAATAAATAGTTTAGTTCCAGAATATTATCAATAAAATAATTACTTAGACTATTTGAGGGGAATGCAGAAGTCCAAAAACAGGGTTTACAAACGTTATTACCAATAAACTTGTGAAAACATTTTCAAAATGAGCCATCTAGTTAATATATAATATAATCAATGAGAATTCATGATATTAAAAAACATAATAATGAAACATTTGAATATAAAAATGAATTTAAATGATTTTATGAAATAAAAATGAAATGTAAATTATTTTCCAAAGAAAATATAAAAATTATTTATTAGTATATAGAAAATAATTCATGTAATTATAGTATAAAATGAAAATATTCAAAAATTAAATCATTTTACTAATAAAAACATAAGTACCTAATTCTATGTGCTTTTAAATTGGTTAAAAATACAGAATTAAAGAAAGAACACCATGTATTAATGAAGATTCTTCAAATTGGTATATAAAATGAAAGAATTCCTCTTTTGTTTATAATAATACCATCATTATAGGAATATTTTAATCATTATAGGTAAAAATAGAATAAAATTATATTACAAATTATAAATATCAGATAATAGAAACAAAATAGTTTGAGTATGAAGGAATTTTTTTTCTATTTTTTTTTAGAATGAAACTCCTTTTTCTATGTAAAAAACATTAATTAAATTACAATGAGTTAAACAGCATGTTTAGCATCCTAAACCACATGTACGTTTTTTATTATCATGGATTATTATACATTATTTACTCTTAACACACACACAAAATCACATGAGTATTAAAATGGTTTGACTCCCATGAAGCACCAAATTTATAGTAATCATGCGGACTATGTTTATTCATAATTTTCAATGATAGAGATCTAATTTAAGGCCATTTATTTCTTCTTTTTTTAAAATTTAATAATTTATACATTAACAAAGAATTTCATATTTCTCATATACAACCATCTCTATATATCTATTAACAAATACACATATTGCATATAATCATCCAAAACACATGGATTTACGCCTAAAAAGAAATGAGATTATTTGTTTCAGTTTTTATCAATTTAGAAATACAAGGGTATATATTGATGAGATGATTCATGAAAGATTGTCATATATCCATGAGTTTTCATTTTATTTTATTCTTGGTAATTACTCCATGTCTATAAGATGTTAGAGTTGTTTCCATCATAAAATTTACATGGAGATACAGTCTATATGCTTGGAGAACCCGGTCAGATAACATTAATGTAGAAACCATAGTTTTGATGATTAATGTACTGGTCTTCATAGAAACTATAATAAAATTATTGTAAATAAAATTGATCATATCTATACTATGTTTTTTATGAGATTTTGAGTTATTCAAAAAAGAAATATAGTTGTTTAAGGGAATCCAAGAAGCCTTATGACTAATTTCACTAATTGTTTTTTGAGAATTACATATTTATTGAAACATCCCAGCTAAATAAAGAATAATACATATTTCATATTTTTTAATATTTGGGAATTTAATATTACTTTTACATTAATGGTGATCCTATGTTTGATAGCATACCAGATACGCAACAATAGGTTTCTTTGTAATCATACATTACACTCTAATAAAAAAATATTATTATTTTAAATGGTAGTTAACTCCTAGTCGTTGTATTGGTGGGAATGAAAAAAACTAATTACAATATGATTATACATGTTTGTTAAATGTGTTTGATTTTATACAATAAAAGTTAGAGGCTTAAAATATGAATGAATCTAATTTTAAGCATTATTTCAATTAAAAGGTTGATTTGCCTCATTTTAATAGAGAACCCTCTTTAAATATACTTTTGGTAATTTTTTTATATTATATTTTACAAAATAAAATATTATTTAGATTTGGGACATCAAAATTTAGTTCCGGTAATTTATTGGTATTTTCCTGATAAAGTTCATTTTTAAATGAATAGTGAAAAATATTGTATTTTAATTCAAAACTACTTGTTAATATAATTTATTTATATGGTTATCTTATCATTTTAATTGTTTTTAAAGTTTAATTATAATATATATTTAACATTTAATCCAATTTTGGTCATTGGAATTAATTTCACTTTGAAATTGGACATAAACAAGTATCATTATTTTGATAGTTATTGTTTCTTAAAAACACCCTATTTGTTTTAACAACAAAAATTATTTTTCAATTAATTAATTCCACTTCAATGTTTTTAATTTAACAAATAGACATCATTTTTGAATTCAAAATTTCAAATAATTCATGGTCTGAATTTTTTGTATTTTTCTGAAATACATCAAATTTTTATGAATAGTGAAACCACTTAGTAGTAGTTAAAAAACTGACTTTTTCATTTAAATGAAATTTTACCACATATATGAATGTAATTATGAAAATCTGACATACATGGTAGTGATTAAAATGTAATGTGTGGTTCATTTTGATGAAAATAATTTTTGGTGAATAGTAACTTTTGATTTTTATTTACCGCGCTTAAAGGTAAATAGGGTAATTCATGGTAAAAATAATATAATAAAATTTTAAAATTACCTTAACACTTATCCAAACCTTATCGGTTGAGTCATTTATGATCATGGTCATCTTTGGATCGATTTTGGGACCCCATTGAGCCACTTGGGAGTGATAATGACACTTTAGATTAATTAACATAAACGTAATGGAAAAGATGACAAATACAAATATCTTGTAGTAAATTAACATTTAGAAGGTGTTATATAAATTAATATTTCATCTATAAGTATTCATTGAAAATGTAAATTGATTTACTACATCATTGTATTTTTTTAAATTTTTAGACATCGAATAAATTTAATTATTTATTACATAATAATGATACTGTGTTTACCTCATTAATAAATAATTTAATTAAATAAGATTAGAAATATTTAAAATATATATAAAACCTGTCCAATTATTATTGGGTGATATTATTTCAATCATGAGTCATCATATCATCAACTCTAATGATTTTTTGAAACTTTAGAAACCGAATATCATTATATAATAGAATAATATTTTCACACTTTCCTAAAGAGCCTCTCTTCCACCTTATTAAAGGAGACAATTTCTAACCAATTCCCCACACCTTCAAGCCTTTTGCCTGAACTATACTCTTCCTAATTAAGCACCCAATATCCCTCTATTTCACCTAGTATCCTCACCATAGGCAGAAGGCACTTCAAGAGGTCTTTTTGTTCAAACCAAAATGAGTTACCAAATTTAAAGGTAATAGTTTATCATAAATTGATTTCTTTTATTTTACTTCTCAAACCCATAAAATCATTGTATTCCTTTATTTTGTAACAACACCAGTATCCTCAATATAGTATAATGTTTTTATGAGAAGTATTTGTACTACACTTACACACACCTCCATCTAATGGATGAAGAACATAATATTTCTGCGGATGTAAAACTAATGCCTCACGAAATGATGATTGTTCAAATATCTCCAACCTCCTCTCATGGTGGCCATTATGATGGAAGTGTATTTATATATGATATTTTTTTATGTTTTATTAATGATTTTTTAATTTCCATTTAATTAATACCTTTATGGTTTCCATTATCAGTAAACGCAATAATTTCATTTGAGAAAGTGCAGACTACTGCCCCCTTAAAGCAATATGAATCGTCCATAACATATGTGTTACATATAAAGGATTGTTTTAATTATATTAAAAATGATACAATATTGGAATTTTAATACTACTATGTATCATTATATTTTAATTCCATTAAAAGTGAAATAGAAATTGAAGTAGCGTTCATTCTTACGTACGACATACCATCTCCATGAACGGTGCTTTTCATTTCTTACATGTAAATGTTATATACTATTATAAACACATGTATATACTGGATATATAATCTTTATATGATATCTACATCATGATTATAATTCTAGAGATAAAAGAAATTTGACTGCATTTACAATATGTAATTATAAGAAGTCCATTTTCGACATAAGTACCATATATCAAAAAATGACCGTTATTAACATAAATGACTATGTAGTGATTATAAAATGGTTATAAGTGATATAAAAGGAATAATAAACTTGAAAACGGCTCTTAATAAAGTAGTAAATAACTTAATTTTATTATTCAGGATATTAAAGAATGAACGGCTCATGTCGGACATGAGGGAAGGGACTTCGTCTTAATCTCCTTTCATTGAGCCATATTTTCATTTATACGCAAATGTGTATTATATTGGGTATAAAACCATTTTACTATGGCTTTTATTTAAAAGGATTCTTTTCTCTACGAATCGTTTTACTAAATGACAGAAAGTATGTTTCTTTTTAATGTACGCGGTGACAACGACCATTCCACTACCGCCAGTAGTATTTGATCTTTGACTTCCTTAACAAGACGCAATGATTTTAAAAGGAAAATAAATACCATATACTCTTTTACATATTTTGGAATTGAAAATGGATTTGAAAACTTATTTTTATGTCAATATATTTAAGTGATATATTTTGATTGAAATGTGGAAATTTTTTCTTCCCTTTATATTTTTTTGTATGTGTTATGATTTTAAAATGTTACTTGGATATTTGAAATGTGGTAACATGATAAACCAAATGAAGGATTGTGCTATGAAAACCAAGACATGTGGTTGCGTTATAACCTCCAATGCATTGTGTTTGGAATTCGGTCGTATGGCTATTTCATTTAGTGATATGCGTGGAAGTCGAACATATGGTTGTTCTATTTAAGTATGTTTATGTCCCAAGGTACCTTCATATGTTATGTGTTTGTTATATGGGTTTTGTGGCAATTTTTTGTTACAAAAGGGTGTGTATTGATCTTTTATATAGTGAAGATTGATTATTACTTCATAAAGGTGAAAATTATTACTTATGTTAAAGTATTCATTGTTTACCTATTGTTTTGAAAAAACAAATAGTTTTTTTACTTTATGTATCACTTACTATGCTTTTTATGTTCATCCCAAGGTTTTGAAATTTCTTTCACAGGACATAATGTAGTATAGGGTCATGGATGGGGTCATGTAAAAGTTATGCTCTCTTGAACATGGAACTAGACATGACTCTTTTTCTCGAATGTTTATATTTTATGAAAAAAAATAGAAACTGTGTAGAAGTGTCTAATTTGTAATCATTTGAGATGTAATAGTTTTTTCCTAATTCTCCAAAACTCTAATCTTGAAAAAATACATAATATGAATTATTAACATAATTCATTATTATGTATGTTTTAAGGCTGGGTCCTTATATTTATGCTGAATTTAAATTTCAATAATAAGGAATTTTTGTTTATTGTAATTCGGTGTGTAGTAACATAAGCCATTGGCTCGGAGTATGACATAACATAGACATAAAAATTGAGAGGGCATGAGGATAACACTTCAGCGTAAGACTTAATGTGGGAGTATAAACCTTTTTAATATATATTAATTCTTACAATAAGCCATATAGTAATATAATTTCATCATTATAATAAAATAAATAGGTAAATATGAAAGATCTGAAGAATGTATTAAAATTAAATCAATCTCAAAAGATATGGTCCACATGGATATGAATTAGGATACCATGCATGTGGGGATTTTTAATGGTATTATCAAAGGGGATTTTAAATATATATAATTACTAATTTATGTTGGAGATTTTAATGGGAAGACATGATCAACAATTATGGAAGTTTGAAATAGTATATTAAAACATCCAAATTTTAAAGGTGTTTGTAAATAATAATGTAAAAAATATTTTCATGATTGTTTATATGTTTAAATATATAAATATTATGAAATTAAAAAGTGAGATAATGAATAGAAAACTCAAATTTATAGTGATACTAGATTTCTTAGAGACATATACATACCATATTTTAGTGGAGTGTGGGTCTCTAATGCCAAGAGACAATTAATGATATATAACTATGTATTCAAAAATATATAATATTTCATACATAAATATTTAATAATATTATTCTAAAGAATTTACATATCCCATTATGTTGCTAATGATATTAAATAATTTCATGAGATAGCCTAATTATATAGGCTCGTAGAGGATGATCACTCTAAATAAAAATGGGACCTTTTTAGTGGTAGATCAACAAAAAAATTGAGATTGTAGATATGGTGTATCCTAATGACAATGAGGCTCTTATATGGTTTTTCTAAGATGAAGAGAAAAATATGTGTTTTAATGTGAATAACAAACAACTTTATAAATATTGGTGGGATAGTGATGTTATGTGGAAAGAACCATACTGATTGACTATTAAGGTGAATAATTAGTTGATGCTAATGATATGCGAATTGTGAGTATAAAAAATCAAAATCTTAAGAACATCGAACCCGTAGTAATTGATAATTATATTAATATATAGAATACCAATTTGGGGTTTAACTAATTTTCAATAATATAGGATTTTATGCTAAAACTATTAAATTATATGTGATAAATTATTTCTTATTATTATAATAAATTATGGTGATGTTAATAGAAATAATTAACTGGATTTAGAACCATAAAATCTTTCTAAAGACAATTTAATGTAATTTTTATAATGAAAAAACACTGATTCACCCACTATCAGTTTATCCTAACTAATCCCTGGGAACAAAAATTGGAATTAGGGTGTAAATTCCCTTCAATGATCCAAAGTGTAACAATAATTATTTTTATTGTCCTTAATGAAGTATACATCTTCAGAAGATTTTCATCATCCTTAGAAAAAGAAAAAATTAAATGGTATAGTATATAAAAAAATATAAATATATTATATAAATATGTAAAATATAAATAAAATAGATTTAATGGATTTGAATAATAATATATAAGAAAAGGGATAGAGACCACTGAATAAAATTAATTGAGTGATAGGATATTTTATAATCCTTCTAATTATAATTATTCTATGATCATTAGTGAAGATGTTATGAAGATATATCACATAATTAATTATATTATATAATTAACAATATGATGGTTGGTTTCAACATTCAATTAGTAAATTTTTTTATTATGACTATCAAGGGTCTTTAGGATGAGACACTGTAACTATTAGAAGTGTTTAATTCAATTCAATATGCATTTGAAACAAAGGAGTGGATATGTAACACCCTCACAATTATTGTGAGTGTAAAATATGAAATATTAAAACATTATAATAAATTAAATGATTAATATATGAAAAGATAATTTTGTTAGAAAATTTTTATCAAGATATTAATTAGTGTAGAATTATCAGATTTCAAAATGTTATATCGACCATTAATAATTTTCAGTACTTCCAAACATTGAATTTTGGAAAAGAAAAGAAAATATAATATCAGTCAATTGTTATAATAACACTAATTCATGAGTAAAAATATGAATTGTTGAAGGATAACCAAGAATAAAATAAGATATTATATTGTGATGGAAGAAACTATCCCAAAATAAAGTATCAATAGATTAGAGTCAAAATAAAAAAATCATAAATATGAATATTTTAGCAATTTCTAATATATTTAGAAAAATTAAATTTCAAAAAATACATTGTAAGGAATCTATTAATCAAAAAAGTCTTAAATGCCTCAAAAAAGAGTATGATGTCATGTAGATATGCTTCAATATAGTTATATGTTGAAAGGTTATCCAACTATATAGTTCTTTTTTCTTGTTCAAAATATGTTTTTTCTCTTTGTACTAGAAAATGAAAAAAAAATATGGGAGTCACGCAATGTTAGGAAAAAAATAATTTCTCAACTATGAATGAATGTTAGTTCAAAATTATAAGTTTTCAATTGAAACCAAAACATTTGGGGGAAAATTCAAAGAAAATTGCTATAAATCTATATAGGATTATTCAACATTAAAAATATGGATCATTTATGATATTATTGGTATAGATGGAGGATTGAGTTAGTGTACATTAATTTCTTGAATAAATTATCAAAAGGATATTGGACTACAGTATGGTGGAGCCAAGCTAAAAGTAAGAGGATACCTCCTATATTGAAACAAATTTTTTTCAATGAGAAATATAATAGAATATTTGAACACATTAATACAAAAAATATAATAGTCATTAACATTTATATGATGAATATGTACCATTATAATATATCTCATGTGTTGATGATAATAAAAGTTCATCACCCAATGAGGATCAATTTAAGAAAGAAGATAACCCAAATAATAGGTTAAAAACCCACAGATTAGAATAAACTCAAAAATATAAAGATGATAAGAAGTATATCACACTAGAAAGTAGAAAATTATTACATTTATACTACATATTACAGATTGTGTACCTCTATAATCAGGATTAACAAGAAAAAGATAATAAAACATTAATAATTATGAAAATAATTCTAATAGTGCAATATTTGATATAGTTTTTGAGACTCCCTTTGAAGAAGTTGAGTAGAAACCTGAGAAGGGAATGATATATGATGATTCCCTATGTTCTTATTTTGAGATGTCTAATCATTCATCCAGTAAGTTATTTGAATGGATAACTAGGCAGCTAACATTATTCTAACATAAAATGATTTCACTTGAAACTTCTTGTTCTTAAATTGATATAGTAGAATAGGATATTTCAAACAAAGGAATGGATGAGATATTATAGGAGGAGTGTTCGAGTTTGTTAGGAATGTCTCAACCTTAATGATACACAATATGAATATATGGACCATAGAAGAGTAAAATGTCGAGATAAATCTTATTTATTTGGAAAATATTTTTAAACGTAATGTATGATGAATGAGAATTATCCTTACAACCCATATTTATGATTTATTTAAATTTATTTTTTGTGGGGTATTGTTAGAAATTTAAAGATGAGAAAATGTGGGAATTTTAAGAATTTAATATGATGTTTCTGCTGTTTCTGATGTTTTAGTTTTTATATGTACATGATAAAATGTTATACATTATAAATTTAGTATACTAGGACCCTGAAATGTAATTTTGAATATGCTTTAAATCGTAATATTATTTATGGATTTTAAACCATATCCCATTGGGGCCACCCTGAGGAGTGTTATGTTGAGAGAGACACTACAAGGTTTCCACCAATAGGTTAGAGGTTAGAAATTGGTGTCTATTATGCATAATATTGTAGTGGGCGTCGTAATCCAATGTACTTATATACACATACACAATCATCTCCATGAAACATTTTAGAGATAAAGTATAAGGATAAAATTAATTATTTTAAATCCTGAATGATACAGCATCTAGGAAAGAAAATAATTATTAAAATATAGTGAAAAATAATAAAGGGGAATAATACAATCCTAAAAATTAATGAGGGTGAAAAATTACAATATATTGATATTGGGAAATATTCAGGAGTCCTAGGTTCACAATCTTCATGGATATCCACCAAACAAGGTTATCACAATGAACTATTATACTCTATCGAAACAATTTCCATCAAGGTCAAAAAAATATCTTCCTTTCTTATTTATAAGACACAACACAAATGAACAATTTCCAATTCAGGGTGAGTATAATAATACCCTATTGGATTCCCCCAAAACCATTTAGTTAAAAAAGACATGTAAAATATTTCTCTTAACCAATAATCAATAGGGTTAATGATACATGAAAGATAATCTAATAATTAATTCAAGGAACGAGGGAAAATGGATCTTAATCCTTATAGCTAGCTAGGAATTATGTGTCAATCATACCCAAAAAATGATCATATGTAAGGTCCATCACCATGAATAACGACACTAGAATCCTTGTGGAGGAACCACTGTTGGTAGTGGTTTTCTCATTAACCACTATTGATTTAATTAATAATTTATCTATTACTGCACCATAGTATCACACCCTCGGGTTGATGAAAAAGAGGCATCTTCTACAAAAATATTTTTTTGTTGTCACTATTTATAATCTAACTAATATAAAACTAAAATAGATAATATATCAGTACAAAACTATATAAGTAAATGAAATATATATATATATATGATAATCAAAACTAAAAAAACAAAATAAATAAGTCAAAAATAAATCGTTAGGTGAAAACAATTACTCTCGGGGTTCATAGTGGTATTATAATTGTTATTCACAATATCTATCAATGTATTATTCAACGTGGAGATCATGCCATTTCACGCAACACAATGTCGTTCAAAGGTTATTACCCTCTAGTATGACCTGTACTTGTAAGTTTAATCTCTCCCAAATCAATATCTATTACAAACTCAACCTTTTGAATGAATTATTTTTCAATTATGAGTAAAATGAGTGAATGAGGAGGAATAAGGAAATAATAGAAAAATTAGGGCAACCGGTAAACAAAATAATTTTAACCACTGCAAATTTAATATAATGACGCATCATAAAACCATAAATAACAAGAAACTAAAATACCACCACTACCACCCCCCCCCCCTCAAACACTAGTTTCTATCTATAAACAAGGTGATGAAAGAAGCGTGGTGGGATAAATATGAATAATAAAAGTAATTAAAGAGGAAGGAATATATACAAATGAATCAGAAGATATAAATAGATATATATTAAAAATAATAAAAACTATTATTTAATATAAATTCCACTTTTCCTCCATGAAATAGATATCCATTGGTATGAAATGTGAGAGACATATTTATTATAAAAAAGTAAGAAACATTTTCTCTATAATTTTACATCTGAAATAATTCTCATGGATGATTCAATAATTGATTAATATAGGAATGCTGTCTTCATAAAAGTTGTGAGGTTACTTATCCCTTGTCCACCCTCTAAGTTATATATTTATTATAATAAGTATTTTTTAGATGTATCTATTTTATTATAGAATATTTAATCCATCCATTTACCTTTTCATATTTCACATTCCAAAATTCTCATGCCAAAATATACATGAAATCTGTAGATTATCACATTTAGAGCACTATTAAATATGTTAATGTATTTGATAACCATATCCATGCTGAATTTAATCTTCATTGGGAATTCACAAGTAGAGATATATGATAGCATTTAAAACATTCCAGATATCTTAATAGTTTTCAAGGCCCTAATTGTGAGCTGATTTAGGGCCTCCAAATGGTGGATAGAGCTTGGGTTATCGAATGATAAAATGGGTCCCAAGATGGATGTAATCCTAAAAAATGGAATTTAACTATTTTATTCAGTTTATTAAATGTTATCGTCATAATAAATAATAAAAATAAAATAGTTAAATACCAAAATTATTAAATATTAGAAATTAATCAAAAAATTCTTCAAAATCCAAATAATATGATAATTTCCCACACAAGAATACAATAGTGGGTTTAGAAACCAATAATTATAGAATAAATTATATGAATATGTGAGCTTCATCACTCCAATATATATAACTATTTCACTCCCATGCAATCATCATATATTCAAATAAAATTCTACACAATAATCAAAAATTAGAAACAAATAAAGGATATTTTCCTAAATAGAATTATATAATCAATCTTCTATGATAAAAATACATTTACATTGTATCAGTCACATTATTTTTTTTAACCTCAATAATCTATCCATGACCCAATCCATACCTACCTCACATTTAATTTTATGTCACTCTACACTCAAGAAAAATTAAATCTAGAGTTAAGATCATAATTGGAAAATTCATCTATCAATAGAGGCTTGTAAAAAAATATTATCACTCCACAATATAATACATGAAAACATTTTCAATAATGAGGAGATTTCATAGTTAATTATATGTCTTGAGGTTGGTGGTAAAATGACTAAATAACAATATGGTTTGAAATATGATGTTCGAATTTTGATTACAATCTGTGAATAATCAAGTGAATATACATGAATTGTCTCACTTAAATCCCCTTGAAAATGTGAAACAACACACCAAACACTTTTTTAGTTCAAGGGAAATGATACATGAAATGATTAAAATAAATGAAATCTTCCATGATCTCCCCTTTTATTTCTTTTTTATAATTATCCAAAATGGAAAATAATTATTTTATATTATTGATTTTTATATAGTATGAGATAAAAATTAAAAAACAATTAAAGGATGCCCAATAATTTCCTTTATTATTGAGAGGGACTGGATTTATAAAATTAATTACAATGATATACTTGAGATCATAACCATTTTCCCTTTTTCTTTTTTATCTTCTGTCTTTTCATTTTTTAAGGAGAACAATATGGAAGAAATAATGCACAACAAAATGATGATTCAGTCCAATTATCACGTTATCCACTTTCAAAAAATTTTAAACACACCTCAAATCAGAAAAAAAATGTAAACAATCCCATATAATATACATAAATGGCTATTCCACCATATAAATACATTAAATTTCTTTAGAAAAATACCAAGAGTATGGGTTGTTAAGGAATGTTCGGCTCCTAATTTGGATTAAACTAGTAATGAGTTTCTTGTAATCAAAGGGTTATCAAATGACAGATGTAAGCACCAAGTGTCAATAAAATATAGGGTTATCCAATGAAATCCCTCAATTATATAAAAATATAAATATAAATATTTCAGAACGAAAAGTCACAAATTATAGTTTGAATAAAACATCCATGTTTCTCTCAGAATATGTGGGTATTTGGATGAATATTTCAAAGTGGTTTAGAATACCTCAGATGACTGGAAAAATATATTCAATCAGTGTTTCGTGGGAATAGAATTCAAAATTTAGTAACTATCATAGAAATTCATGAAAATAAAATTCGAGTAAAATTTTCTCTCATCAACATTAATTTAAAATCAATTTTCTCCAATTGATTCCAATTATCTCAAAATAAATTCATGTGTGAAAAATGAAAAGAATATTGATTGAAAGTAAAGGTATCCCAAAAATGGGAGAAAAATATATAAAAACAACACAAAAAAATTAATATCTTGACCCCACCCCAGACTCTAATTTAACTATATTTTCATTCAACATAAAATGAATTTATAAAGAAGGGCAGAAAAACAGAAGAGTATGAAATATACAACCTGGATATATATTCTAGTGGATGTTTTTAGATAGGATCATAGATACTAACACTAAACGTATAATTCGTTATATTTATAAGAACATAAGGAAAAAAATAAGTGAGAAAAAAGGGGAAAATTATTTGTTTATAACCCAAGAAGGTTCAAGATTTTTACAGCCCATAGTCGAGCTATTTTAATAGTTTAAAAACATCCAAATGTGAATGAATTTTTATTCATTCAATCCTCCCAATTTTATTTCCTCCAACATCCACCAGAAGATTACAAGAGTGAGAACCACAAATAAAATAAAAATTTTCCCAACAATGAGAATATATGGAAGATAAAATTTTGGATCAAGTGGTAGAGGGAAAATAATATAGGTGTGCTCCCTATTTATCTCATCAGTATGAGTTATTTACACTAGTGGTGGATATAATAGAACAGTAAGTGGATTTTCATATAGATTATATTCAAAAAATAATTCTAAATTTATTTATTATATTGTGTCTTCTTCCTCAAATGCACCAATGTACACCTCGGTAGGCTCCACAATTATATCCTCAACAAATGAAAATTTATCTTCAGGTTCATCATCAAGGGCCTATAATAATTTTATTTAACCTACAATATCTGAATAATTAATATTAGTTTTCAATTCAAAATCAATAAATTTTTTTTAAAATAAATATTCATAATTAATATATCCCTTAAAAAAATTTACTTCAATTTATTTTTCTTAATGAAGGTTATCTGTAAACTCATTTATTGGAGGGGGAAGTAGATGTTCATGTTTATCTTTAACCTCACTAATAGATTCATGAATGTTTTGGGGAATGAGAAATTAATTCTAATCATATTCTATTTATTTACATTCCATCCATATGGATTTCACATCATTATCATTGGATGCTAGTTATGCAACTAGCTTTCCTGCTAATTCCAGCAACATGAAAATGACATGAAGTATTAAAAAATTTCTTCAATTTGGAGTGCATTTTGTTCCTTTGATCTAAATTAACTATCATTTCAATAATCAAATATTCCTCCCTGAGATAAATTTGAATAATAAGAACTGAATTTGAAAAATCACTGAAATAATACATGAACTAAATAAAAAATGCCATGGATTGAAATACTTTTTTAATGTTTGAAATATTTAATATTTTTGGGTTTTTATAAAAAATAGCTCGTGTAAGCACATTTCATCCATTGAAATGAAGTAAAACTAATATTAGGGTTTTTTTAAACAAATATTAAATTAATTTATTATTTACATTACATTACACCTTAGTGGTACACCCTAGTGTTGTTCATAATAATTCTGATTCCAAAGACATATTTTTCTATTATCACTATTTATAATATAACTAATATAAAACTATCATAAAAAATATATCAGCATGATTATAAAAATTTATTAAATATAATATAATGTTTCATGAAAATTAAATTTAAAATTAAAATTATAAAGACATAAATAATTCAGTAGGAGAAATTCATTTCTCTTGGGGTTTATTGTGGTATTGTCATTGTTATTCAAAATATCTGTCAGTGTATTATCCAATGTGGCTATCAAGACCTGTCAATCCATACCCCCTTTTTTAAAAGATATTATTCAAAATTGAGACTGATGAATGTTGGAGTAATCTCTTCCACATTAATACCCAATATAATATCCACCATTTTAATGAATTAGATAGTAGTGATAAGGAGAATGGGTGAATGTGGAGGAAGAAGGAAATAAGAGGAAATGTTGAGAGACCACTAATTCCAATCATTTTAATCACTATTGAATACATATAAATACACATGATAAATCATAAAAGTACAATAAACTCAAATGCGACCACTACCACCCTTGAAGAAAAGTGATTGTTGGATCTCTACAAACAAATAGTTGAAATAAGCACGGTGGGAGAAGAAAAAAAATATGAAATGGAAAAATAAAATAAATGAAAAAAAGGAGAAGATTAACTATGATAATAATTATTAATAGTACTAATAACAGTTATATAAAATAAACTACACCATTAAATTCTGAAAATGGATTAAATTTTTTATGAGAGGGGAGACACATATTTATAGGAAAAAGGTCATAAAATGTGGATTCTCATTGATACCACCTAAAGAAATCACATCGAAAACCCATTAAATGAAAAAATATTGTAATCTTTCCTTAACTAATGTTTTTAGATTAGTCACCCCCTATCCCTTCCAAATGTTAGCATTATTAAAACATAGATGTTGGATTTATATATTGTTTAGTATAAAACCATTTAATCAGCCTAGTCACTCTTCATATTTCACATTTCTGACATACCATGAGATTAAATCCATGAAATGTTTTTATTATCTTATTCCCACCTTCATGAATTATGTTCATTTATTTCTTATCTATATTTATGAGTAATTTAATAATCTTTTTTCCATCTAAATTTATGATATAATCTCATCATTAAAAAAAATTTGATATAAGCATCATTTTTAAGGCCCGAATTATGATCACATTTTGGGCCTTCACATAGTGGTTTACGCTTGGGTTCATGAAAGATGAAATGGGACACATGATGTATGAAATCCCAAAAAAATGAATTTCAAATAATTATTCAATTTATAAATGTTATGTCCAAAATTTAGAATATTAATAAACTAGTTAAATTCATAAATTAATCCATTTTTTACAACAAGATCAAAACTCTCAAAAACAAAAAAAAATGAGACAACTGGCCATAAATTATACTATGCTGAGTTGATAAATAATTAATTTTTGAGTAAAATATATGAAAATTTTAGCTTCTTAAACCACACCTCCCCATGTGCCCCACAGATGAAGGGGTACTAACAAAATAAAATACCTTATCCTCATTAGGGTTCAATGACATGCGGTCGTACATTGTTGATAGAGGAATCATTACATTTATAAAATGAGGATAATATCATTACAAATGTAAATATTATATATGAACTGAAGCCTAGTTTGGAAAAGGGGCACTAACTCTGAAATCTATTTGATGACAAAAATAGATCACTAACAATAGAATAACATCACTGAAGGATCTGTCTGTCTCATAAAAACTTCTAAATTCCAAAATAAAGAATACTATCAAACCCCTTGTTTTTAACCACTATGGATAGGATACTCACATACCCAAGGTTTATTACTAATGAAGTATATATAAAATGGTTAAGTCTCACATAATTGTGAATATCATGTATAGGGTATACAAGATGTGTCTTGTATAAACATTGTATTTCTACGTCTTCTGGCATGTTCTCCTATAAATCGGCTCAGGTCCTGTTAATCTGGATATTCTATTGAACATTGACCAATTATAAGTTCCATTTCCATGTTTTAGAACATGGTCATCCCCTTTTTCATTGGCCTTTCCCATGTTACTAGTTGCGTCTATGCTCGTGTACTCCTAAGCAACATGCTTAGACTACAATAACTAGTAACATGACATGCATGGGTCATACACAACATGTTATATTTAATTATGCAAAAAATCATAGCTTCCACATCATGGGGACATCTAAATATTTTGTCTTGTAATACATATAATGTATGATTTGATTTTATAGAAATCAATGAACACTTCACTCATCCCTAAAAGAATCCAATTCCACTAGATTCTACTAAAAATTCATTGAGAAACATCATTCTATGGAGGACCATTCCAAATCCATTAATGGTGTCAGGATTCTAGCTAGCTCAACCATATGCAGAACATCCTCATCATAGTGTTCATCCATATTACCTCACCCATGAATAGAGACCCATGATCTATCATATGATCAGTGCAACTAAAAACATAATTCTGCATCAAATTCAGATCTAATATCAAAAAACTTATCTCCATATTTTCCATGCATCCACAATGAATCCATAGATTTGATCGCACATTAAATTAACTTATCTATTAACAATCATAGAAACTATGAGATAAATTATATAATTGTAATGAATTTTTGGATGAAATTAAATGAAAAAGGTGAATCTGTCATTGGAGAATGATATGTCGACCTATGATTAAATAAAATATATTGAGGTTGTATATATGATTTGTTGAAAATAATTTGAATTGTTCAGGAACCTTAGTAACAAATGTAAGTAATGAAAAATAATGGATTTATGAATATTATAGTATACAAACATAACAAATAAATAAATGTAATGAAATATATGATATAATGATCCATACATTGAGTTTGGGTTTATCATTGGGGATTAATTCTTCTTTAGGAAATGATGATGATGATCTAAATGAGGTATTAATTCATTCCATGATTCCCCTTGAACATTCACCATTATTCCATGATAAAAATTCACCCTATTCTATGAATCTATCATCCTCCTATATAATCCATTAATATTATAAGGATAACTCTGGTTATTTTTAATAAATATGATAAAATAAATAAGAATTACATTTTATTCAAATTAAAAGAACTCAATAAATAATTTAATTACTTCATTTAATTCACCCACCAATGATCTTTTCCACTTTTATTCCCAACACCATCCAAAATTATGTCTCTCTTAGTGTAATAAGGGTATTCTATAAAACCCTGGTTGCATATTTCTCATATGAAGACCCAATAAATAAGAAAACCAATTATACCAAAAATATGTGTACATGTGCCTTAAAATATATTTATTTTTTAGTTTGTTAATTTTGGGATCATATGAAACTTAAAAACCACACTAACTACGAGCAAAACATATGATGATATATAAAGATCTATTAAATGGATGATGTATACACAACTAGATTTTTTAAATTCTCACTTCATTCATTGATTTTCATCAAAATGTACAATCTAAATAAAAGGTGGGGATTCTAATTATTCATTTGTCTTTAGTAAAACCATGAGATTGCTTTCATTCTCCCATGTCAATAAAGAAGTCAAACCAAAGGGATGATCCATCTACATAGGGTTCTCACCTATCAATACTCTATCACCATTAGTTACTCTATGAATTTGAATCAGTCTTTATTGTACATCTATCCCTAGTTAATTACATGCATTGGGTTATACATGTATCTTCATAGCTGAAACACATGGAAGTCATCACAAACATTTTATAACTATGGAGAAAATGTTAACTGGTAAGAAACATCTCTAGCAGTCCATACGATCTTAAATGTCCCAATGATCCTCAATGGTATATTTCATCCCCAAATAAATATCTATTACACTAATCATGAATAAAAATTTAGGAAAACATTTCCTTCCTCATTAAACTCTAAAGGACTATGATTTTGACCTGTTTAATATTTTTGATGACTCTTGGATATCCTTATATGCTCATAGAAAACATATACTTTCTCTGTTGTCACTACAACCATTTATGTCCATATAAGAGATAAATTTCCAATCCCAGTTCATCTTAATGGTGACTTGTAGCATATTATACTTATGACATCAATTTATTTCATGAAAATTGTAGAGTTATAACTATTATTATAGGTAAAATAAATCAGTGGAATGTGATTCTAATGGATCAAGTTGTATTCGACCACTGAGGCTCTCAATAAATCCTCCAATACAAAGATGTTCTTCTTGACGGGTTTTCCATCTAGGGATGGAACATTCTACTCATTAGTAACTTGGTTCCAAAAGACACCTAAATACCCCTAAAATTTTGTTAATTGATCCAATAATCATATACTAATACGACTGTGGTTGGTACCTGATAATTTTATGTAATCACCCACATGAATGGAATATTTAAACTCTCAAATGAAATCTACACCTGGAGGGAAAATAAATTATTCTTACAAGGTGAGTATGTCAAAAATAACGTAGATAGAGTAGTGTAGTTTCATTATCGTCAAAATCCATATAAAAACATTCATTTATATTTCATACCTCTTCTATTAAAGTATCTCAATAGGTTTATTCAAATGAGTTGGAACAAGAGGTTCAACAGTAACAACTAACACATGAGACACTGATGGAAAAACATAGTGAAGATTTTCCAAACTCCCACACATCTATACATTATCTTAAGGTATATCTATGTCTTTTACAGACCCAAATATAATAAAATTGGCATTTATGGAACTTCCAAAACACCACATGTAATATGGATAGAACAATTATATTGCACTAGAAGTGGGTGACAAGTTCTTCTCTATTAAAGAATCTATTTTGTGCATCTCTAGAGGATATTTTGTCACAAAATACATATTGTCGATATGTCCCAAATAATAATCTCTCACATGATGAATAATAATTGGTCACATTAAAATCAACTATAGATAAGTGGCACCCCATTCCTTTTCCATTATCAGTTGTAATGAATCCATCAACTCAGACACCTCCTTCAACTATTGTGTACATGATATATGAAAAAGAAATCAACTACATCATTTATCTGCCATTGAGTACGTACATTCTAAAAGAAATAGGGATGAATGAACTCAAAACAGTGAAACTATTTAATTATTAGAAAAATCTGGGTGAATATATACCATATTCTTTGATTGTCTGATTAAACAACAAAATTCTCAATCAGAAGATAATTCCCCCACATATTTAGAGTTAATAATACCACTTCCAACTCTATGTGAACTATAATGTAATTTGTCCCCTAGGGTATAAACATATTCGACCAATAAATGATCAGTACCACCATTTCATCAACACAAAGGCTATCCGAACTTCATAGACACTACAAAACACCGTGTACCCAATCTAATTTTCTACTAGTATAAAAATTAGTTCACTGGTCATCCACTTCCTCAGATCATCAAATGATACTTTACATTTCTAATTATAGTAAGATAATTACTTTTTTTCCTCGGGTTTTTAAAGGGACTTCTATACTAGGAACTTATACCATAAAAATATATTATTACCCTCAAAAGAGAAGAAACTTGTCACTTTTTTCATTCTTGTGAGTGTCTTTTATACAAGCACAACATCAATATTTTCAATATCAAAAACTAAAGGATACCCATAGATGACATGCCATAGAAAGTGAACCTCACATATCTAAAGTGAAACTTCCAGAGCCTGCTATAATTATTATGATCCCTCTGTTTTCCTAGAATAATTATCAAATTATTTAAAGGATTATACGCAGAAAATTGTATTTGATATTAACACCGATGAAGAAAACAATGATTCAGATTTAGTATATATGAAGAATTGTGTTCATAAGGGACTTGAACACCACAGGAGAATTAGTCACACTAAATGTAATTAATCATAACTCCCTAACGACATTGCATCTTCATAGGCATGATCTCCCCAATGACATTGCTCAAATCATTGAAAATTATACCTTCTCCACCTCTGGGGACTTCCTTGTTTGGGAACCTTCTCCCAATGGCATACTTGACTCAAAAAACTTCTATATGCACAAATTTTCTGACAATGATTATAATTGGGTGAGTACCACCAATAAGACTTGGATCAAACCCTCCAGGTTCACGCTTATTTGGCGTATTTCTCACAATAGATTGCCCACTTAAAATCTACTTCAAGCCTTTGGCATTCAACTTTTCTCAAAAGGTCATTTATGTAATCATCACAGAGAGGATTCTGATCATCTTTTTTTGTCTTGTGCTACGGCCACAGCTTTATGGAGCTATATTTTTGAGATTTTTAATTGTTCATGGTCCTTACCTGATCAAATTTGTTTTCTTTTGAAGAAATGTACTAAATATGAAGCCTCTCAGCAAGTCAAAAACATTTTTCTTGCGGCAGTGGCTGAACATATTCATGAAATCTGGTATGTTAGAAACGATCTTATCTATAATAATCACTCTTTCAGTCTCAATGCAGGAAAAGCTCAAATTCTCATTGCGATTCATGAAGCTGCCTCAATTCAAAAAGATTGTTGTAGCAATCATATTGGAGACTTCGAGATCCTCAGACGTATCCGTGTCCCGGGTATTTTCCCGAAGATCAAGCAACCCTTTGAAGTATTCTGGCAACCTCCGATGCCGGGATGGATTAAAGTGAATGTCTATGGAGCCTCAAAAGGCAATCATGGACCTGCCAGTTGTGGGGCCATTTTCAGAGACTCTGATGACCATTGTCATGGTTGCTTTTATGGTGGGTGTGGGATCGCCTCTTCCATTGAAGCAGAGATACTTGGAGTCATCCATGATGTTGATTTTGCGCTACAAAGAGGTTGGTGTAAACTTTGGATTGAAAGTGATTCTACCACCATTTTTCAATCTATTTGGAACGGAGTTATTCATATAGCCTGGCCGCTTACTATGCATTGGATGAACGGCTTGAATTCGCTTCAGCAGATTGATTGCATTGATACACATGTCTTCTGTGAAGCAAATGCAGTCGCTGATGCCCTTGCCAACAAAGGTGTCCACCAGAACATGACTTGGCTGGATGCGCTGCCAGCTGATTTTCTTCACCTCTTTGAAAGAGATTGTAATAAAATTCCTTCCTTTCGTTTCTTGTAATCTTTTGTTTCTTTTATTAATAAATGGTGTTTCGGTCTTTGACCGAGGCATTACCCAAAAAAATCAGAACTCCTTGTGTCTATTGACACATCAGAAATGTATATTCATGATATCATCCTTTTTCACCCTCAAAGAATTTTACAAATCCTTGAGATCAATCATTGACAACCAACATTTACTTTTTATCATGATATATAGTTCATCACCCCTTGACATGGGTTATATGTCCGGTAAAATTTGTTTATTTTTGTTATTAAATTCAACAAGAATCCTCAAACACACATCCACCATATTGGGGAAAAAGTGGGGCTTCCTTGTGTAAAACTTCTATTCTAATAAAACCATCCTCTTGAAAGAAATATAACTATAAAATCAGCTTTTGGGGCTCTATAGGTGGAATATGATATGGATTTGAAGATATAGGTGATGTCACATGGTCCTTATAAATGTAAATATCAATCTATCAGCTTAGAGTTAGTCCCATTATGTCATTTGAAACAACGTACATACCATCCTCAACTATAGATGGAGGAATGATTCTTGGAGATACCATTATGCAAAAGGATAAACTTGAAAACATATGGGTGATTGGATTATGCTTCCCATATTCAAAGCCTACTCACCAAGCCACAATATCTATCTTACATATAATGGATAATCTAATCCCATTTATCCACATAAATATAACACCCCATCAAAGAAATTATATCTACTCACAAACCATAGACAAAAATACATTCTCCATTATGACTTCATAATTTTTAATTCCATGGACCATGTAATACCATGAGAAACTACCACCACTGAGTTCCATCTAAAACTATCATAACACGTGTGATAATGTAGAATCAATCACAGTAATACCCTCTATACATATCTACTTGGCTATTATCTCAACTAGATTCTCTTACTCTCATACAAGGGATTAGGAGAACAAATAATGAGTAGAATATGTGTCAAAAAGTTATATTATAAAAGTTTAAAAGACATAGATTGTACCATGAATCCTCTCATGAGTAGAATGATCATAACCCACTAAATCCTATAATTGTACCGACCCCAATCCAAAATCCCTATGAGCCTTGTGCAGGATAAGTCGTGTTGTCTGTGGTGGAAGTAGCCGGTGGCATCGTCTTCCACGTGTAGCTCCTCCCTCAGAAGCTCCACCATCTCCTCTTTCAGCACCACATTCCTAGGGGCCACCCTAACCAATACATGGATATCCATAATCATAACAATATATTGTTTATTGAGGTGTATTCACTACCTTACTAATTTATGAAACATATCAGGTAGGAAAATCATGATCCATGTGACATTTCCTGTCACATGTGGAGCATCATCCCTCCAATGAATGATTATACCCTCAGGTTCTAACTATATCCCATATATATCTATTTTATATATTGGTCATGATGAGGTATAGTGTACTGAATCTCTATGTTTTAACTCATCTAATATACTATATATGAAACAACACCATTATGTCCACTACTTTATACAACCACCACATGTCGTAGTGCTCATAATATCTTAATTATCAATAGACCACTGTAGCACTCAAACTTAAGTTTAAATGCTTAAGGATATAATAGAAGCACTAATATATCTGGGAAGGTTCTGCTCATCCTTTTTTACTTAAATTTATCAATAGAACACCATATTTAATGATTAATATGAGAGGATGGTAATCCAAATAGTATACTCATCAAAACATATATTGCCCTTATGTATATCAATAACATCATGAATCCACATTGAGTTCATGTTTAATGGTTAATACTCATTTGGAAAAAAAATTATAAGTCTAACCATGAGGTTATCATCTTATCATGGGTCTCGGTAATTATACTCCACTAGTCGCCTAATATAGAATACTATCCACAAACACAACCGTATGAGTTGAATGGGTATAAAAACCCTAAAAACGAGACCCCAAATCAATTCAACCCACTACTGCCTAATTCACATGCTATCCATAAATCGATATGAGTCACCATCACTAGAACTAACATAATTAATTAATCATTTGTGCATCATATTCCTAGCCTGTCTTAGATATAAACTATCCAACACATTGTGGATCCTCCAACGGGAAAACGTGCGGATACTGTAAATACACGGAATTTCCGTCAATTTTTTTTAAATGCATGGGAATTTTACGCGTCTATGAAAATTTACGCACATGCACATGATTCTGAGGCCCGGTTTGCTCGTTATCAATTTATGATGTTTTGTTCCGGTACTATCAATATACATATGAGCTTGTATTTATAACTTTTAAACTGGTGCTTGAAATTGAAATCTTAGGGCATTGTTGAACTCGCAGTGCCAATATTCGCTTAAGAAGACTTCCACCATGACAATAGTTGGATGAGAATAAATGCTAGTTTTTGGGTTTTATTTTATATGTTAGATAGAAATAAAGTGGTAGCTATATTTTTATTCTAGTTGGTTGTATGTGGCGACCACCCCACCTTAACCTCCCATGAAAGGTTATGGTGGTGGGGCCCACCGAACCTTAACCTCCCATGATAGTTTATGGTGGAGGGACCCACCCAAACCTAACCTCCCATGTGAGGTTACATTGTGGGGACCAACCAGGATGAACACCCCCCCCCCAATTAATGGTGCCACTAAATCCCCTAATTAAATGTGCCAAATCCGCCTCTTTAATTGTTAGGAAATCACTTTTAATTAAATGTGAAAACCTCATGAATTAATTAGTTGGCGCCATTTAATTTATTTCATTATTTTTTAATTTTATGCCAACATGTAAAATAATAGACAATGAAATATTATTTTAGTGGAAATTGTACATTACGATGGAAACCTTTGGTGTTTTGATAGGATAGCTTTGGAGGATTAGAATTATCCCAATGAAGAACGAAGAATGCATTCATCCAACGAAGAAAACTGGCGAAAATCATTCTTCATCTTCTTCCCTGGACACCTATCGATGTGGGGCCTCTTCCATGAGCCTATGCAGCTCAGGATTGGATGCATGTAGTGGACGTGATGAATGACGAACTACTTCATCTACATTTTGTGACTCCGTCAATGAATGAAGAACGACAAATAGAGGTAGGGGTTTACTTTTATCTAAGTAAAATCTTTAATAATGTTCTTCCATTCTCTCAAAATGAAGAATGAGGGTTGGTGTGCTTCATACTTGCATGCCTCTTGATACCACCCTAACCGAAGAGGGTGTGGGCCAAAACAACAAGGCCCGACCCCTCCGCCAATCTTGTTTTTGGTAATTGTTGTCATGGTGAAGAAGCAACGAGGCGACAAAAGCGGTAGAAGGCAATGGTCTCTCTACCCGCAACCTCCATGAACCATGCCTCCCCTGTGGTGCCCCGTACCATAGTCCTCTGCTCGTTGGCCTGCCTCTCGGCCTCCCCAGCTGCCCCGCTGGCCAGCCCAGGTCACCACCTCGCCAGCCCAGGCCGCTGCCCAGCATGCGTGGCCACACCGCCGGCCTGCCCGGCCAAGCCGCACTGGCCAACCAGCCCAGCCTATGGCCTCCTTTGTAGCGCCGCTGACTAAACATTATCAGCCTCCTGGGCAAAGCCATCCGAATGACACCTCTCGCGACGCTGGCCGAACCGAACTGGCCGCACCCTCGGGGCTGATCTGTGCCCCTCGCGGCGACCTCTAGATCTAAGTACCCATGCACCCTCTCGGTCTGGGAACAATGTTTCGGGCCAAACCTAACAGCCGTGCCCACCCAATGTGCTAGGCTATACCCAATAGGTCTGACCGGGTCAACCCTGACAGGGTCGTACCAAACCTGGTACCACTACCATCCTTTATATTCTTTGGCCATATCTTTGGCACTGGATGACCATTTTACAAACCGTCAGAAACACCGTTTTTCTAGGAGCACGAAGGTCCCTTTGATTATACCCCACTGGAGTTCGAGGAAATGTTGACATACGGAAAGGTTGGATCCTACTCGAACCCTACCGGGCCACTGGGACTAAAAAGCATATAACTCACAGATAGGGTGTCAGATTGATGGGTCGTTTGTTGCGTAGAGACCCTTATGACGAGGCGAACCTTTGAGATACTTTTATGTGTGACTTTGTGATAGTTGGAGTATCGACCAGTATCTTGTGGAGCAGATCTTCTATAGATGAGTAGAAATTTGTTAGGGAACCTAGTAGTTGAATGAGACTTGATGACTGTTGGTCGAGAGACTTGGAGTGACTCGAATAGCCTAGTGGGGAGTGTCAGGTTATGGCAGCAGACCCATGATGGAGGAGCACCTTGTTGTGGTGGCAGACCCACGGTACATGATTAGAGGAGTACCTCTACAAGCTATGAGTGGGAACGCCTGGTTGGGGCGGCATACCAATGGTGGGGAGCACCTCTATGTGACGCATCAGTCCCATGGTACTCGACAGGAGGATTACCTCAGTATTCCAAGGTTAGTGGGTAGCGTTGGGTGGTGGCGGCAGGCCCACTATACTCGATAGGGGAGGAGTTCTCCCACAATCGAGGGTTCGAAATGTTACTACCCCTATAATAAAAAACTCAGCTGATCTAATTTAGTTACATTTTTGTTTACCTCATGATTGATATGGATTACATTATAACTTAGGTATATAGATGGGAATATACCTATGTAAGGTTATCTATTGAATTCATAATTTTTGGTTTATCGTTGTTGTTTTTAAGTGACCATTGGGGTATCGAGGTCCCCACTGAGTATCGTTATACTCACCACGGCACGAGCTATGCTCACACCTCATTGTGTTGGATACAGACGACGGACAGTGCTCACCGAGACTGAGTGTACTTGGACTGGATGGTACCAGGTGGTGGACCACATGGCGTGATGGAACACGGAGGCGACAGACAGACCTGGAGTGCTTTAGAGGCTATCTGTACCTACCCTTCATGTAGGAATCCTGGAGGATGATCCAGTATATATTTTTCTTTTCCTTACTTGTACATGTACATTAAATTTCCTTGTAGTTAAATGTTGGGGTTTTATTTCTTCCCCTTTTTACTTTCTAGGAATCTTTTTTACATAGTTTAACTTAGTGTTTTTCTTCAATATTGTACTCAATTTGTGTGTGATTGCAGATAATAAAGGAAATTCCTTCACAGTTTTAGGGATTTACGCCTTTGGTGTTAGTCTCAAGCCTCTGTACTATATAAGGTGTGCCTGGGGTAGTAACAAAATGGGCCCTGGGGGACGAGTCATGACAAAATGGTATCAAAGGAGTCAGTTATACCACAGAACATAGGACTCTGATATTTTTTTCTATGATGAAATAGTTTTAAGGGTACTGAGTGTGGTTTTCAGTTCAGGGAGTCATGTATTGGTGCGGCGGCTGACATATCTATACACCAGGACCCTGACTACTGATTTCCAACTTTGTTCACAAAAACACTAATTGTATGTGTTTTTTGAAAAGTTTTTCCTTACATCATCTCCACAAGGTCTGCCAACCAAGTATAAACATTCGACCGTGGAACATTTGTTTCATTCAGGATGCCTCCCCTGGATGACTAGTTATAGCCCCGATAGTTTTTCATGTAGGTAGCCCACCCAGCGACGAGCCCTTGGTGAAGGGCCCTTTTCTTGCAGTGGAACTAGTCGTACCACTCCTCATTGGGCCACTGATGCCTCCATCCCCAGTAGAAGATGATGCACACCACGTGAGAGAATTTAATGAGTTCCACAGTTAGAGGCCACCTAGGTTCAAGGGAGACATGATCCCACAGGTGACTAAGGATTGGCTGGAGGCTATGTTGAGAGTCTTCAAACTGGTAGGGACACCAGCCGACTTCATTGTTATTATGTCTTCCAGCCTTCTACAGGTAGCAGCAGGCAGATGGTAGATCCTGATGCTCCAGGTGCACAATGAGATGATTCTAATCTAGGCTGACTTCTAGAGACAATTTCGGGTCGAGTTTGTCCAATCCACTCTACGTGCGGTGCAGATACAAGACCTGCAACATCTACATGAGGGTAGCATGACAGTGGAACAGTACTCAACGAGGTTCACCGACCCCTCGTGCTACTCCACATATATGGTATGTGACCCGTTCTTCAGGGCCTGATCCATTGAGAAGGGGCTCAGGCGAGATATCAGAGATTTGGTGATCTCACTCCGCATCCCGACATAGGTGGGGGTACTAGAGAAAGCCCTACTGGTGGAGAGTTTCCTTGCGGAGTAGTCTCCAGAAGCATGACCCTCCACTAGTCAATATGTTGTGGAGTCTTATAGCCTTCAGTAGACAGATGACATAGAAATCCAAGAGATCTAGTCCTACATGTGGATGACCGCATGACTCCGGATCCGTTGGGTGGGGCACCTGAAGTGGAGATAGACCTGCCAAGAGCAGGCAGTGTTACTCATGCGACCGGCATGGTCACATGGCTCGTGACTGTCCGACCCTCAATTCGGATGATCAATAGATGGTCGAAGGACTGCCTTGGAAAATATAGAGATTCAATCGAGGTGGTCTGAAGGGATCCTGCCGATGTGGAAGAATATCGGGTCATGCAGTAGGTGGTGGGAGATGATTCGAGGTGTTACCGTCACCACTTCCAGGAGGTCCACCATGAAAACAGGAAGCTGGTGGACATGGGAGATCTCAACTCCAGGTAGATGAGTCTTACGATCATGGTGCTATAGAGATGATTCAATGTATGATCTTTGTCTACTCCCCCATAAATTCAGTTCTTATAAACATAGGTTACAATCACTCTTTCATTGGCATTTCCCTTCTTCGAAGCTCTGAGATTATGATGGAGCCATTGGCTCAATCCTTACTGTTCGAGACTCCAATGAGAGTAGACTAGATGATTACGCACTAGCACCGGCAACGTGAGCATACTATAGGAGGTGAGAGCTTTGGCTGGGATCTCTTAGTAGTGGCGTCGAGGCCTTACGACATCATCTTGGGTATGTGATTGTTATCTATAGTTCATGCTCATATTAACTGTATAAGGGGAAATGTGCCGTGTTTCCACATGGATGGGACTAGGTTTACCTTCACCGGCATGAAGAGAGCCTTTGCAGCACGTGAAAAACTAACTCGGAGGAGGGTTCACCCGATCACTCATCAGTTGGACTCCCATACCCTCAGAGTAGTTGATGTGTATATTTTGAGCTATGATGTAGTGGTGGACAAGTACACTGATGTATTCCCTAACAATGTTCCAGGACTACCTCCTCATAGAGAGTTGGACTTCTACATTGACCCATAGCCTGATATGACATTGATATCTACACCTGCGTATTGGATGGATCCAGAAGATCTTCGCGAGATGCGGGTATAACTAGAGGACTTACACGGAAAGGGATTCATCTGGCCTAGTGTTTATCCCAGGGCATCCCTAATTCTATTCTCCAAGAAGACAGATTAAAGCTTGAGGCTTTGTGTAAACTACCATCGCCTAAACCAGGTGACCCTGAAGAACAAGTATGAATCACAAGGATTGATGACCAGTTTGATCAATTGAAGGGAGTACGGTGGTTTTTGAAGATAGACCATAGATCAGGCTATCACCATCTCAAAGTTCGAGATGATGATGTGCTGAAGAAAGACTTCAGGTGTTTGTACGACCATTACAAGTTCTTGGTTATGTCTTTCGGTGTAACAAAGGCACCAAAAATGTTCATTGGACTCATGAACAAGATCTTCCAGCCATAACTCGATCTCTTTTTCATTTTCTTCTTTGATGATATTCTGATCTACTCGACTACTGAGGAGGAGCATGCCTACCATTTGCGGAAAATACTAGAAACACTCTGAGAGCAAGAGCTTTATGGTAAACTCCTGAAGTTCCTGATCTGGATCCAAGAGGTTCATTTTCTGAGACATGTCATCTCAGAAGCATTAGTTGCAGTAGATCCAGTGTAGATTGTGGCGGTACTTGCTTGGGAGCCACCCAGGAGTGTAAGGGATGTATGGATTTTCCTGGGTTTTGTTGTGTAATACATGAGGTTCATTCTAGACATCTACAGAGTTTCTGCACCACTATCAACCTTGACAAAGAAGGGGTAACCCTTCATGTGGTCGGAGAGATTCCAATAGAGCTTTCGGGAGCTGAGGTATAAGCTGACTAGTTCCCCCATCTCGAGGCTTCTAAAGGAGGGAATAGGGTACATAGTCTACTATGATGCATTAGGGACCAGACTTGGGTGTGTCTTGATGCAGGAGCGAGTATTCATCACTTATGGTTATCTTCAACTGAGAAAACATGAGCAGAACTACTCTACCCATGACCTGGAGTTCGCAGTAGTGGTCTTCTCCTTGATGATGTGGTGGCACTATCTGACAGTCAAGCATTTCATAGTATACACAGACTACAAGAGTTTCATGTATATCTTCAATCAGAAGGACCTTGTACTGAGACAAAAACATTGGATTGAGTCCCTCCAGGACAATAACATCGAGATAGTCTATACTTCTGGGAAGGGGACTGTTGTAGCAGATTCACTCAGCAGGAGATCTGGTATACAACTTCTAGGTGAGGCGACAGAGTAGCTGGCAACATTACTGATATCATTATTGGATAGAGACAGAGAACAATTTCTTCAATCTATTATAGTCACTCTCCCACTTCGTCATTGAGTCAGAGAGGTATAGCATGGGGACGCTGACTGTGAGACACGACATGCTCAGATATCCACAGGGTAGGAACCTGATGGATTTTCTATAGGTGGGCAGTATGTTATTCTCTTCAGAGGAAATACAATGTTACCAGTGTCACCTCAGGAGGAATTTTTCAGGGATTTACACAAGTACCCTTTAGTGTTACATCCAGTAGTGGCGAAGATGTACTAGGACCTTCGACGATAGCACTGGTGGCTAGGTATGATGAAGGTAGTAGTGGAGTTTGTCTCTCAATGCCTCAATTATCAGCAAGTGAAGGCGGAGAACCAGGTACCAGCAGGCTTGGTAAAGCCATTAGAGGTCCCAAAGTGGAAGTGGGATGGAATATCCATGGAATTCGTGATGGTTCTTCCATGTACATCCAGGGGTCATGACAAGATTTGGGTGATCGTTGACCGACTCACCAAGTTGGCCCACATCCTACCGATCAGAGAGATGGGTTTAGTAGAGAGCTTGGGACACCTCTATGTGCAGGTGATTGTGTGGCAAGATGATGTACCTTCTTCTATTGACTCCTATCATGACTCACGTTTTATTTCCTAGCTAGATAAGGGGTTTCAAGAGGCCTTCGGGATGCAACTTTGTCTGAGCACCACCTTCCAACCTCAGATATATGGTTAGGATGAGTGGATCATTCAGACCCACGAGGACATGCTTCGTGCTTATCTCCTCGACTTTAGTCACTTATAGGAGGATCACTTAACTTTTTGTAGTTTTCATGAAACAACAGTTATCACTCCACCATCGGGATGAAACCTTTTGAGGCCTTGTATAGTCGACCTTGCAGATCGCCACTATGCTAGATCGACCTAGTGGAGTCAACACTACTGGGACCAGAGATGGAAGGGGATACCACAGAGAAGGAGAAGATCATGCAAGGTCAGATGAAGACTGCATAGAGGAGGTAGAAGTCGCATACTGACAGGATTCAGAGACCTCTAGTGTTCAACTATTGTGAACACGTCTTTCTACGGGTCTCACCCCGATGAGGTTTATAGAGTTTTGGTAGAGGAATCAAGTTGTCTTCGTGATTCATCAGACCTTTCTAGTTCCTCAGCAAAGTTGCCAAGGTGGCTTACCACTAGGGTCTTCCAACTCAGTTTCACTAGATGCATGACGTCTTCCACGTATCCTAGCAGAGGATATATGTGAACAACCCTTCTCACATAATCGACCATGGAGTTTTGGACATCAAAGAAGGGGCGACTTTTTCAAAGGTTATTGTGGAGATTGATGATCGACAGGAGCGGGTCCTTTATGGATGGTCGACACCTCGGGTGCATGTTCATCGGCATCACGAGAACTTCCATGAGAGAACATGGGAGCGGGAGGCTCAGATGCATGCTCAATACCCCCATTTATTCCCTTAATTTGAGTTGTAGCTTATGGGGACGTAAATCCATGAGGTGGGTAGAATGTAAAGTCCCGGAATTACCGTGGAAGTTTTTTTTTAAATAAATTGTAATTTTACGAGTCTGAGAAAATTTATGGTGCTTGAATCTGAGGCCCGGTGTGCCTGGAATCAATTTATGATGTTTTTTGGGTACATTGATTAAACGTACAAGCATGTTTTTATAACTTTAGTACTGGAGCTTGGAATTGAAATCTGAGGCCACCATTGAACTCACAGTGCCAGTATTTGTTTAAGAAGACTATCACCATGATAGCAACTGGTCAAGAATAAAAGATAGTTTATGGGT
Organism: Viscum album; assembly: GCA_963277665.1. Taxonomy (NCBI): domain Eukaryota; kingdom Viridiplantae; phylum Streptophyta; class Magnoliopsida; order Santalales; family Viscaceae; genus Viscum; species Viscum album. The sequence goes on along the minus strand of OY728134.1, from coordinate 352,225,448 downwards.
TTTAATGAATAAGTTAAATAAAAATAAAGTGGTTGATTTATTTTTATCCTAATTGGTTAAAACCTCCATGTGGTGGTTGGAGGTGGGGACCCCCCCCCCCACCTTAACCTCCCATTAGAGGTAATGGTGGTGGGGCCCACCCGAACCTTAACCTACCATGAGATGTTATGGTGGTGGGTCCCACTCGAACCTAACCTACCATGAGAGGTTACGGTGTAGGGACAACCTAGGATTAAACCCCCCAATTAATGGTGCCACCAACTCCCCTAATTAAATGTACCAAAACATCTTCTTTAATTTTTGAGCCAAAAATTTTAATTAAATGTGCCAACCTCATGAATTAATTAGGTGGGGACATTTAAATTATTTCATTCTTTTATAATACTGTGCCAACATCTAGAATAATAGACTATCAAATATTAATTTAGTGGGAATTGTTCATTACGGTGGAAACCGTGGGTGTTTTGAGAGGAGAGAATGGGAGGATTTGAATTATCCCAATGAAGAAAGAAGAATTCCTTCTTAAAACGAAGAACGCCAGAGACAATCTTTCTTTGACTTCTTCCCCAGACACCTACCGACGTGGAGCGTCTTCCACGAGCCGACGCAGCTCGGGATTGAAAGTGTGCGACAGACGGGATGAATGATGAACATATTCATCTACCTTCTGTGACTTCGTCAATGAATGATAAACGATGAATAAATGTAGAGGTTTACTTTTATCTAAGTAAGATCTTCACCCATATTCATCCTTTCTCTCAAAACAATGAACGAGGGTTGTTGTTCTTCATACTTGCAAGCCTCTTGATACCACCCTAACCACGGAGGGTGCGGCCAAACCAACAAGGACTAACCCCTCTGCCGATGATGTTTTTTGAAATCATTGGCATGTCAATGAAGCAATGAAGTGACGAAGATGGCAGAAGACAAAATTCGCTCCCCCCACGGCCTCTGTGAACCGCACCGCCCAGCACAACCACCGGTTGAACTGGCTCTCGTAGGCCGACTTGCAGGCCTCCCGACCGCCCCGTCGGCCTTCCCTAGCTGCCATACGGCCTGCCTGGCCACCCCGCCGGTTAGCCCAGGCTGCCTCCCAGCCAGACTTGGTCTCCACCCGGCCTTCCCGGGCCACCACAAAACCTGCCCGGGCCACCACGAGGCCTGCCTCGGCCGCCACCCGGCCTCCCCGGCCTCCCCACCAGGCTACCCGACCTGGCCGACCAGCCCTCGAGCCTCCCTAGGCTTCCTGGCCTACCCGGCCGAGCCACGTCAGCCTCCCAATCCAACCCGAAACCTCCCTCGTGGCACTGCTGGCCGAATAAGCTCGGCCTCCCGGGCTGAGCTGGCCAAACTGTGCCCCTCGTGATGCTAGCCGAACCGAACTGGCCATGCACTCTGGACCGAGTCGCGCCCCTTGTGGCGACCTCTAGGCCAAACTACCCATGCGGCTTGATGGAATGGGTCCAGCGGGCCAGGCCGAACATCATAGGTAGGCCCACCCATGGGCTAGTCCAGACCCAATAGTTTTGACCGGGTCGGCCCAGATTAAGACTGGCCGAGTCCGTCTGACCGGGTCGGACCAGACCCGAGCCCACTACCGGCCTTTACTTTATTCGGCCATATCTTTGGCATCAGATGACCATTTAACGAACCATTAGCGGTTCTGGTTTTCTAGGAGCATGATGGTCCCTTTGAGTATACCCCACTAGAGTTCGGGGTAATGTTGAGATACGGTCAGGTTGGATCGTACACAAATCAAACTGGGCCCCTGGAACAAAAAAGCTTATAACTCACTGACCGAGCATCCGATTGAAGAACTGTCTGTTGCATAGAGACCAATTTCACGAGGTAGAACTTTGAGATACATCTACGTGGGACCTTGTGACAATTGGAGTATCGACCAGTAGCTTGTGGAGCGGGTCTTCTAGAGATGATCATGCTTTTTTGCGGGATCCTCGTAGCGAGATGATACATGACGACTGTTGGTCAAGCAACTCGGAGTGACTTGTATGGACCAGTGGGGAGCATCGGGTTTTAGCGGAATTCCCATGGTGGAAGAGCTCCAGGTTGTGGCGCTAGACCTGATGTACACGATAGGAGGAGTATATCTACAAGCTATGAGGGGGAGCGCCAGGTTGTGGAAACAGACCTATGGTGGGGAGAGCCTTTGTGTGACGTAGCAGACCCACGATACTCAACAGCAGGAGTACCTGAGTAGTCCAAGGTTAGTGGGAAGCACCTGGTTGTGGCGGACGACCCACTATACTCGATAAGGGAAGAGTTATCCAGCAATCGAGGGTTCTAAATGTTACCACCCCTAAAATAAAAATCCTAGTTGAGTTAAGTCAGTAACTTTTGTGTTTACCTCATGATTGAGAATGATTACTTGATAACAAAGGTATATGTATGGGAATATACCTATGTAAGGTTATTTGTTTAATTAATATTTTGTTTTTTATCCTTGTTGGATTTTGTGAGACCTTTGGGGTCTAGGTGTCCCTACTGAGTATCGTTATACACACATATGCACAAGGTTTGCCCGCACCTCATTCTGTTGGATGCAGACAATGGACAATGCTCACCGAGACCGAGTGTACCAGGACTGCACGGTACCCGGAGGTGGACCACATGGCGTGATGGAACACAGAGAAGACAGATGGAACTAGAGTGTTGTGGAGGCTATCTGTACCAACCCTTCTGGTAGGAATCTCGGAGGATGATCTAGTAGATATTTTTCTTTTCATTAGTTGTACTTGTACTTTCTAGTTCTGTGTACTTTAAAGGTGGGTATGTATTTCTGGTCACTTTTACTTTCAATAACTCTTTTGTACATAGTTTTACATGGTGTTTTCCTTCCATATGGTACTCTGTTTGACTGTTCTTAGAGTTTATAATGGATGTTCTTTCCCAGTTTTATGGATTTACGCCTTTGGTGCAAGACGCCAGCCCCTAGCCTACTGAAGGCAGGCTTGGGGTAGCAACGACATGGGCCCTGGGGGATGGGTCATGATAGAAACACCTCATGAGTAGGTCCCTAAAATTAGGTCTCAACATCCCACTAAACACCATGTTGATTGTACACAAGCATCCTAGAAGTCCTTGATTATATAGGTATCCTATGAAAAAAGAAAACATAAAATGATTAGATAACCATATATAAGGAGATTAATCATGAATGAAATAAGGTCAAAAGAACCAATAATGTAGGATTCTTGTACCAATGGTCCCCTAAAACTGATGTCTCCTTATGTAGTTTCACTACCCGTCCATATAAATGTTCCATTCTAGGGATAGAAAGAAAGGAAGATAGATAATGACCATTGATTCTAGCCTTCATTAGGAATGGAGTTGGAATCAATCACTGAGGGTATAAATATATCATAAATGGAAGGCATCACCCATTATAATATAATAGGACTAAGGTATATGATAAATTAACATTAATAAACACTAAAATATAATATAAAATAAACCAAAAATCATCCCACAATTCCAAAATAAAAATATAGATACAGATAAATGTCTCTAAGTAAATACCCACTTTGAAAATCTAATATTTCAACATAAGAACGACCCAATAGTTTGATTTAATAATATCAAGAACCGTTCATAAATTCTTCATATGAACTTGAAAATATTTTTTATATACATATGGTGACTATAAAAGTATACCAGATAATATAACAAAATTATCTCGAGCACATGTGAACATATTAAAATTATGCACTAGTGAGAAAAAATAAGATCCAACAAAACCATTAAATGTTAACTAAAAAATCCCATCCTCATCATGAAATATCCTCAAAATAACACTTCCAAGAGAAGTTACACCACATGAATCATATAAATATTTGGTAACATGATCCAATCTGATGATGATTTTCAACTATTTCACTCTAATTTCATAAATAATGGTGACTGCATCTCTTATGTATAACACATCAGATATAACAGCATTTATTAGAAAAAAACCATTCAAAAAATCACAAATAAACTTCCGTATTTAGGATTGGGTTATTCATTACATACACTTATTATTCTTGGGTAATTTTCAAAAATTCCATGAATCCTGGTGAAAGAAATTAAATATCCAAATACTAGTGGTTAACCATTTATTCAAGGTGGTGAGAAACAAAAATCACACGACATTGATTCCATAACCACAAAAATAGTGCAATAAAATACCCATAAAAATCATGATTTCCAGTGGGTCCTTTACCTTATAAAATAAAAAATATCAATAATAATCTTAAAATGATGAAACATAGTACTCAGTCTCCCTTCATATTCAATTATGTTAAATGGATTAATTTTTCTTTTTTTTTCAGATGAAACTACCTTACCTAGAGATAACAAGAATAATCCCTTCTAACATGATATATGTTATACAAAAAAATATTTATAAATAAATGTTTATTTTAAATCCACTAGGTAAGGTTTTAAATATATCAATTCCACTGCCATGCACCAAAAGAAATTAGAAAATATTAGTGTCCTAAAAAACAAAAAACAATACACTACATTATTCAAAAGATATCCAAAAAACATTCTTCTCCATGAATAAATCATTTCTGGATAATAAATCTATGAATATTGGAGAAGATTAAGGATGGAAATGACATTATGAATTGTATGTTCATCTTGAGAGTACAAGGTTGAAAGAAATTGATTAGTGCATAAAAGAAAACATTGGGAACCAATTAGGATACCCAAGAATTTAGAGACTCCAATAAAGAATGTAGGGGTTCAAGGTGTGCTAGTAATTTATACCAATATTGAAAAATATAATACGATGGAGGAACCACTGGAAAACACATTAGTACCTCTAAAAACCCAAGGGACTACCACATAGCACACACCACCACACCATAGCTCAGCTATTCATAGTAGTCTCTAAGAAAAAATGATATATTTTTATTATAGATCCTAAAAAGTAATAATAGAACCATGGATCATCCAAAACAATTACATAAAAACCTCAAAAAACTATGATGAGGATGTGATGTAGCCCTATATTTATAATGTAGTTGTGCTAAAATTAGAATATCCCTTAAAAACATGGGACTCCACTTCATAGTTGTCCCTCCATGTCATTACTATACACAAATTCATAGTTTCTCATGAAACTTCCATCCACACACTAAATAATCGGTGGTATTAAAACATAACAACAACCTCTATTCCATGATGTATTTCATGCTCAATGTTGCAACACCACTCCCAAATGGATTTTACTGCACCATCTTCTCCTCTCACCCTCTAAACTCCTCAGCATCTCCTCCTAACACACTCACCAGCTGAATTATCACCAAATACGAATATGAATTGTGAAAGATATACTATTAAATACCTCCTGAGTTATTAAATATCATACGAATAAAAAAACCTATTTGGAAACAGTTAGAGGTCCAAAGAACCATCTGTTGAGATACCTCTCAATGTTCTTGTTACACCGCAAACATATCCAAAAAAACAACCAAACAAAAAAAAATACTCAATAAATACAAGTAAAATACATCACCATGATAATTTACCATCCTCGCAATGAGGATTAACACTAAAATATATCATATCATCCATAAACCACCACATTTACACAACCAATCACACCACTATCAGATACACAACAAAACCCAAGTCCTGAATCACCACAACTATCCCTCAACATGTCTCATGCACATAAATTAAGGAATAAAATCATCTATTTTAATATATTATCATCATTTAGAGGACATGAGTCTCACATATGGTTTTAATCATGTCATAATTGAACAAATGTCGATTGGGAATTAGATTTTCATTTTTTCATTTTTTTTGAATCTTATGTAAATAATCTTGTAATCAAGTAAAATGGAAACTCAAAAACCAAATTTTTTTAATATTAAATCATAAATTCATAAAAAATGGAAAATAAGATAAAATCAAAATAAATTATTATAATTGGATTAAATGTGCATCTTTCACTACAGACATCAATTCTCTAAGACATTATGCCTCCACAGCCCATAATAAAATGGAATGGTTTTTCCTCAAGACACCATATCTTGAGGATCATATATCTCCATTTTTAATTGGTGAATTCTATATCAGCCATGATATCCTAATTTCTATAGTGGATGACATGTAATAATTGTTAATATATTGTAGGATCTAATATCTGTAGAATAAATCTTCAATCAGGTCCAATCATGGTGGAAGTGAAAACTAATAATCCACCTCTCTAATACACACCAACACCTCAAAAGAAACAAAATTCTATATTGAGAGATTATTCTACATACAATGATTTATTGCAATATGTATATGGGAAACTATCTACAACACATGGTCTCCAACCTCTTACTCTATGAGCCACCTCCTATGAATGAAATAATATTTTTCATTGTCTTATATTGCTTTAATCATATCAGGAAAATGATTTAATTTATCTATAATTATCTAAACCACACCATGTTTCAGATTTAAGGAATATTTATCCTTACTCTAGAATAATGATGGACACATGAACACCCAAACAAAAAATAAATTGGGTCTGTTCTAATGGATTAGTGATAGGTGTTATTAGATGAAAACCCATCCACCAAAAAATTCCTTTGGAAAGATATTTTAATATAAATGATGTAAACCCCCTTGAATCCTTCAATATATTCATTTTTCACTCTATCTTCCAATCCTTTTGAAATTAAAAATAATTTTTAGGCCTAATTCAAGGAATTATATGGGCTTAAATCCACTCATTAATCATGATATAAGTGTGTGTCTTAATCCATGAAAATTGAAATCTTAAATTTATGCAGCCGAAAAACCTCATCCCCATACCTTTTATCTAAAACATCTATGATTCATGACTTCTTAATTTCTCATAAGTGATCCAATTTGTTTTATTAATCCAATATTACGGAAATAGTATCACATCCTTAATGATCTGAGGGCAACCCTTTGATGATGTACATTGATATATCATCCCACTTCGACTAGAGAATACCCAAGGGATGAAACAAACCTATTGGGACACAATAATAAGCCATTGACTATATGAAAACTAGAGACCTATAGACAAACTTCATCACATACTTTTATATCTTGAGACAAAAAAGAAAAACTCGTAATCCTTGTATAAATTGGATACTCTTGTGTGTACCATCGGAGGGAAGAATGAAACTCATTATAGAATTAATCATGCTAATGAAAAAATCCACAAAACAATATCTAGGAGAAAAAATTTTGTACATACCTATAGAGAATCAAAATGGACAACATGATCATGCCCCGCCTCTACCTCTAACTCTCTCCATCGAGACTCCTCCAAATTCTATGTCATAGAAGATGACAATGTCATCTAAAACAAGATACTTATACCATCAGACACTCTTACATCTAAAATTAGGTCTTCCAACTCCTCCATTTACATCCATGAATATCCAAAATCAAAAATAATATCTTTATGTGACTTCCTTCTCAGTGATTCGGCTCCAGATTTCCCTTTTCCTTTTGTGTGGGAAAGCTAAATGTCACAGTTAGGGGGAAACACCATACACCTCCCTGATTTCAGATTAAGATCATTTTTTTAAAATATATTCCTCGGGATTATTTGGTTGATAAATATGGTTATGTTTTCCACAATGAGGCAATGACACCATAAATTTTTCACTAACACAACCAATGATTGCTCCATATCATGTGTATCATAGTCAAGATCACGAGTATATAACTTCCTGGACCCATAAGTGATAACTTAACTCTACTGAATCCAAATGAATCCAATTCTATGATAGGATTTATCAAAAAAACAAAAACATAACACCCAACATAGTAAATTTATGGTATGGTCTTTTAACCATCTTCTACATCAAGTAACCAATATAACGCCCCAAAATTTGAATGTAGGAACATTGTATTCGATAGCATGCATCACAAGCAAAAAAACCATTTAATAGAATATAATATCTTTAGAATATATAATATTTTTAATATTTGAAATAAATTAAATATATTCTGTAGCTTTCAATTCATATGGAAATGAGTAAACATACATCGCACAGAACAATGAGTTTCTTTAATGTCTTCTCCTTCACACAAACCCAAGTTTTACCAAACAATAATGTATTATTAAAATTTATTATAATAATATATAACATATATGTTATATTAGTGGTTATGAATACTATTAACTAACATATAAGAATCTATATTTTACACAAATTTGAGAAGAAATAATTAGATATAATTAATTAGAATGTAATATAAGAACCAATTAAATATAAAGAGAATATTTTTATAGAATATTTTTTTATTACCAAAATATTTTTCTTATACAAATAACTTTATATAAATTATTGAGTGATATTAATGTAATTTTTATGTCTTATATTCAATCAGATGGTTTTAAAGTTATTCCAATAGATTAAATACTAAATATATAGTAATAAATCATGTATTATACATAAAAACATATATTTTTATTAAGGAACTCTTACCACCTATTAATGAAGAAATGTTCTTATATCCATTTTGGAATTTTAATATATATTATTTGTAAAAATATATATTTTATAATGGAATATAATTTTTTAAATATATTGATTTTTATTTTTCTGTAAATTTTAGTTCATAATGAATAATGAAAAATAGTGCCCCTTAATTAAATTAAGCATTATAGTCTAATTTATTTATACCGACAAAATATTCTTATAATTGGATTTGATGATTATTTAGATTAATTTTTGTTAAAAATTAATTAAATATAGTTTATTTGAACCATATTCACATTGAAATTGGATATATAAACATATAAATCTTTTCAATGTTCTTAATTTACAAACCAGCATTTCTTTCCTATAGACAGTATAAATTTATATTGATTTCTAATACTTATGTGATGGGAAATTGGAAAAATGATTTCAATAATTAGAATCTGAATAATTATTCATTTTTACTAATATCAAAATAGTTTTTACTAAGAATATTAGTGAAGTTAATTAAAATTAATTACAATGATTAATGTGAAATTAAGCTTTATAAGTGACTAAAACTTAATCATAAAAGCCTAAATGAACAAGACAATTGTCCAATATTCATTTAATGGACATATATAGACCCCATAATCCCTTATCATTAATTTGGACCATGATTTGGCCCACATATACGGGAAAAAGGTGTGTAATTCGCATTTCCAAAATTTATAGAAGTGTGACTCCTCCTCCACTATAAAAAGTCACTCATGCCTCCCACATGATCACACATCACAATAAAAATTTTCTCCACCAATATATGATAAATTATATCCTCAAAATACTTATTGTAATAATTAAATACACAACACTATTAATAAATCCAATCATGAATCCCTTTGGTGAAAACCAAATTGAGTTAGTCGATTAAGAGGTGACATCCCTCCTCAAGCTATTTAGTTTTATTTCCATTATACACCTCCATGTTCATATTAATTACATTTTTATATAAAAAATAGTATCCCAAATAAATAGATATTTTGTTACATTATGTTTTTAACCTACACTTACACACACTTCAATCTAAGGGATAACGAACTTACCGATTATGTGAATGATGTACTACCGCCTCACAAAAATAAGGTGCTCATTTTTCTTTTACCACCTCTCATGTTTGGTAATTATGATTGAAAATTTTATTACATATTTTATATATGAAATTTATTGTTTTATTAAATCTTTTTAATTATTTTGTAACACATTCCTCTATGAAATATACATTTTTGAAATACGTTGACAACATTTTTGGATGTGTGGAGGACCGTCCCATAAAGTGATGTGATTCATTCACACTATACAAGGAATGTTTAAAATATATTATTAGTAACAATATGTAACATATAAAAATATATATGATTTTTGAATTATAATATATAGATATATAATTTTCTATTCATTCTATTAATATCACAATGAAATGAATGTAACTTTCATGATTATGTACGAGTTACAGTATATTTTGAACGATGAATTTAAATTATTATGTCCAAATGATTTTAATTATTATATATATATAATGTATATATATGAAAATTACATCATGTTTTTCATTCTTGTGATCATGATGTCTAGATCGACGTAATATGGACAAAAATAACAAGTTAAATTGAACTCAAAAAACTATATAATTAACACCCCCAGTAGTGTAAATAATAAATGATTATTGAAAAATATGTAAAATTATATTATACAGAGTGAGTATATAGTATCAATGATATTAAAATTGTTCTGGAATAAGTTATTAATATGATTAAAAACATTATACATGAGGTAAAATGATATTCATGGAAATGGAAATGTAAGATTAGAAATTTCATCTCAATTTACATTCCATAGAGACATGTTTGTTTTTATAGAATTGTTTTCTTTTTTATAGAATATATATTTACCTTTGAAATGTTATAGTTGGAATCCAAATATTCTAATAATATTATATATTTCATTTAAAATCATTCCATCATGGATATTATGATACAAATATTTCAAATTTGTATGGTACACTTTGGAATGTTTGATGATTGTTTTCCTCAACAATGTTCTTAATGATTATCATTCGAATATCACTTCTTATGTGATTTTTAATGTTATCATTAAATAATAATTTTTTTGCACCAAATTTCTTATATATTGCCTACATACTACAACATTGACTAATAATATCATTATTCATTCATTCTTTATGGTATTATGTGTTTAAATTTGTATTATTTCTACTAAGGGGAATAAGATAAAATTTATCTATGTGGGAATGAAATTTCATAACCGGACACCATTTAATTAGGTTATACGACATCTTTGTTATTGTTAATATTCTATGATTATGTGTATTAAAAAATTTACTATCTGTTTTTGTGTTTAACAATTTTATGTGTATTTAAAATTAACACACATAATCTACTCATTGAATTATTATAACTTCAACGTAATAATATTTTCATGTGTTTACATTATAATTTCAATTTGTTCTGGATTATTTACACATTAATTTCCATTAAAGAAACATCTCTTATCATTGTGTAATAATTCATTTAATTTTATTCTACTCAGGTTATTAATGATTTTTTCAAATTAGAAGTATAATTCTTTAATTCTTTGGTTCTCCAATTGTTTTATAAAATGTATTAATAAAACCCCACCTCATTAATATTTTTAGTCAAAGAACCATATTTCTTCTAAATATATAGGTTTCTAAAAAGGTTTTGTAAAATTATTTACACTTTCCAAATTGATTTTTTAATGAATGTTTTACACATTTTACCATTTTTGAATGTTTTTAGATGAATCTTCTTATAGATATCCAAATTAGGAATTTTTCTATCCTTTTACCATGAAAAAGTAATGTTCTTTTTTACTTTCATAGAATTTATAGATTTACTGTCCACCATTTCATGGAATATTCCATTTCCAGTTTAATTATTTAATATTCTAATGAAGATTATTTGAACGTTATTTTCAAAAAAAATAAAATATTTTATAAAACAAATGATTCTTTCCCCAATAATATTTTTAAATTTATTATTCAATTTCATCAATGAAAATAACCCATATTCATAAACCTAATATGAATACATTTTATTCTCACCATACTTATTAATCATATGGATGGTTTATTGTTGATTCATCTAGGGATAGTATTAACATTAAATTTTCTTGATTCCTGTGTTAGTCACCTTGAAATATTAAATTTCATATGAACATTTACCAATGATTTTCGAAAAATTATATATATCATTTATCATAGACATGTTCATTTCATAAACTATATACCGATTTTTTAATAATATTTTGACATTGAATAATATTCGATTATTTAATGAAATATTGACTAATCAATTTAATTAATTCCATATGAACTTTTGATAAGGAACAATAATAAATATATTATTCGAAATATAAAGAATTTTTTTGAACAAGTACAACATGAGTGTGGCGTTGTGGTAGATATCCCCTTGAAGCATTAGTAATCTCGAGGGATGAGTTAGTCGAATAGCAACTTTAGATGGGTTTTTCCTCATATGCTAAACTATATTGTGATTGGTATTTACGGTAAGAGTTCTATATAAGAGGAGAGGAGGGGCACTCTTGGAAAGTAAGAAAATGTTACATTATTTTAGAATGAGTTATTGATTTTAATGGTCCCACTTTGATGTGTTTCGAGGATAAGGTGATAAGGGTTCAAAATCCACCCATACAATAGGTTTTGGACATGTGTAGGTCATAGATTTTAGATTATCTTTCCATTTTATTTATGTCCTTTATTAATGAGGTAATCGCTGCATCATCATGATGTCATAAATAATTTAATTTATTTAATGTCTAAAAATTATAAAAAAATTATCATGATGTAGGAAATTGTTTTATATTTCTAATGAATATTTATAGTCAAAAATCTGACTTGAATAACCCCATGTAAAAAATTGTTTTAGTAAAACATCTCATGTTTGTGTCGTTTTTATCGTTTCATTAAATAAAAAGTCATTTATGTCATTTCCCATCCAAAGTGGATCCATGGGGTACCCAAGTTAAATCATCAATTTTCTTGGTCGTCCATGACACATCCAATGAGGGTAGGACATGTGTCAAGCTCATATCATATTATTAAAACATTATTTTTACCTTAAACTACACTAATTACCTCTAATCGCGATTAAGAACTTAAAAGTTACTATTCACCAAAAAATTATTTTAATCTCATTGAACCAAATTTTACATCTTAATGACAACCATGTATGTCAGATTTTTGAAATTAAAAACACAGAAGTGATAAAATTTCATTTAAATGAAAAATCAGTTTTTATAAGTACCACTTAGTGGTTTCACTATTCATCAAAATTGATGTTTTTCAGAAAAATACCAAAAATTCACCCTAAGCTATATTTGCTATTCCGAATTCAAAAATGAATTCCATTTTAAAAAATTGAAAACATATAAGTCAAATTAATTAATTTAATAATTAATTCCTGCTGTCAAGACAAATAGCGTGTTTTTATGAAACAATAAGTATCAAAAGATTCACACTAGTTTATGTCCGATTTCAAAGTGAAATTAATTCCAACGACCACTATTGGATTAAACGGTAAAAATATATTCTAATTTCACTTTAAAACCAATTAAAAAGATAATAAAGTCATATAAAAAAATTATATTAAAAAGAGGTTTCGAAATAAAATACAACATTTTACACTATTCATTAAAAAATGAACATTATCGGAAAGATACAAAAAAATTTACACAAAGTAAATTTTGATGGCCCGATTCTAAAAAAGAGTTTTATTTAGTCCAATTGAATGTATAAAAGTTAACAAAACTATATTTAATGATGGTTTTCCATCAAAAGGCGATAAGTGAACCTTTATTGAAAATTAGGTTATAAAAGCCTAAAATTGAATTCTATTCGCATTTTAAGCCTTTATCATTTGTTGGATAAATGTAAAAACATTTAAAAACATATATAATCACATTTTAGTTATTTCTATCCATTCCCGCCAATACAACGGCTACATGTTAACTATCATTTAAAATAATATTATTATATTTCTAGTGTACAATGTATGTTTTCAAAGAAACTCATTGTTGCGTATCGAGTACGCTATCGAACGTAGAAACCCATTTTAATTAAAATTAATATTTAATTAGTAAATATTAATAAATATGAAAATATTTTATTCATTATTTACCTGGGATGTTACATCCTTCCTCCCTTTTGGGAATTGCGTCCTCGCAATTTTATTCACTTATCAAAATAAGTGGGTGTATTTATCTCTCATAGAATTTTCAGATTCCCACGTTAGCCCTTCATCCATATGGTTTTTCCACAAAACCATTACCTGGTAAATTACCTTATTTCGCAACACTTTCTCTCTTCAGTCAAGAATTTGGACTAGTTGTTCTTCATAAGATAGGTTCTCTTCTAGCTGAACTACCTCTGGACTCAAAACATGAGATGGATCTGGCATATACTTCCTCAACATCGAAACATGAAAAACATTGTGTACCTGATATAAACTCGGAGGTAAGGACACTCTGTATGCAACTGATCCAACTCTCTCCAGAATTTCATATGGTCCAATAAACCTTGGACTAAGTTTTCCTTTCGTACCAAACCACATCACACTTTTCCATGGAGAAACCTTGAGAAAAACATGATCACCTATCTCGAAAGATAGATCCTTCCTCCGGTTATCCGCATAACTCTTCTTCCTTATCTGAGCTTTTCTCATGTGTTTCTGAATCAACTGAACTTTTTCTACCATCTCTTCTACCAATTCTGGTCCCGTCAACTTCCTTTCACCCACTTCATCCCAGAAAGCTGGAGTTCAACACCGCTTCCCATATAATGCCTCAAATGGTTCCATTTGTATACTGGAATGAAAACTGTTATTATAATAAAACTCAACCAAAGAAATATGTTGGTCCCAACTAGCCTGATAATCCCTAAAGAAAGAACGTAGCATATCCTCCAATGTCTGAATTGTTCGTTTTAAATGCCCATCTGATTGAGGATGAAATGATGTACTAAAATTTAATTTAGTACCCAACGACTTCTAAAGGCCTTTCCAAATGTTAGAAGTGAACCTGGGATCACGGTCAGATACAATGGAGAGAGGAAATCCATGTAACCTAACTATCTCTTTAAGATACAAACGAGAAAGATGGTCTAGGGAAAAATTATCTCATATAGTAAGGAAATGAGACGATTTAGTCAAGCGATCAACAATAACCCTGATTGCATTATTACCTCGAGATGTCTTCAGTAATCCCACAACAAAGTCCATGGATATATTCTCCCATTTCCACTCTGGAACTGGTAAAGGATGAAGCACCCCTTTTGGTAACTGCCGCTCTACTTTAACCTACTGACAAATCAAACACTTCACATTAAAATCAGAAATATCTCTTTTCATTCCATCCCACCAAAAATACTCCCGCAGATCTCTGTACATCTTAGTACTGCCAGGATGAAACTTCTGAACCAACTCTACATTTTTCTACAACTCACTGTCTTGCTTCTGTACTTGATTGATTCTGTTTGATATGGATGATCTCACTGATACCTGAAACAAAACAGAAGAACATCCTGCACCAACAACTTCTATTCCAATGTTCATCAAATCAAAAACCAAAGGATCTCGTTCCAAACGTATCATGGTTAATGAAGCATTACTTTTTCAACTCAAATCATCAACCACTTTATTTGCTTTTCCCAGATGGTAGTGAATTGTACAATCATAATCCTTGATTAATTCCAGCCATCTCCTCTATCTCATGTTCAATTACTTCTGAGTGAATATATACGTTAAACAGTTGTGATCAGTATATATTTCACACCTTACTACATAAAAATGATGCCTCCAAATTTTTAAAGCAAAATCAACAGCAGCTACTTCCAAATCATGTGTAGGGTAATTTACATCATGAGTTTTCAACTGACGTGAAGCATAAGCAATTACCTGATCATTCTGCATAAGGACACAGCCAAGTCCCTTCAACGAAGCATCACTGTATATAAAAAAATCACCATTCCTGGAAGGAAGTGCCAAAACTGGAGCATTCACCAATCTTCTTTTCAACTCCTGAAAACGATCATCACATTATTTTGTCCAGATAAACTTAAAACCGTTCCGAGTTAGCTTAGTCATTGGTCTAGATAACTGTGAAACATTTTCAACAAACCTTCAGTAGTAACCTGCCAAACCAAGAAAACTATGGATCTCAGTTACATTTATGGGTCTTGGACATTCTTTAACAACTTTTTTTTAGCAGGATGAACAGTTATGCCATCTTTTGAAACAATGTGACCCAGGAAAGAAATTTGTTGTAACCAAAACTCACACTTGCTAAATTTTCCATATAGTTTCTTTTCTTTTATGGTTTGAAAGATAACCCTTAAATGTCTTTCATGCTCCTCAATAGTTTTAGAAAACACCAAAATATCATCAATAAAAACAACCAACATTTTTCACCTGAGTCAACTGATCCATCACCGCAACAAACTGTTTAGTTTTAATTCTGACCATCTACAGATATTGATTTGAATGGTCATTTCCCTCTGTATGCCTTCCCAAAAAAGTTGCTCTGTTTCCTCTATATAAAACCATTCTTATCACAAAAATACCTTAGGTGAAGCAACATGGTAATCTTTAAATGTTATATAATTTCAGTCATACCATAAATTAACTTATAATTTAACAATTTCCAAACTCCCAATGTTGTCTAAACCGACCTTTGATACCAACTATAAGGCCCCGGACTTAAACATTACTTAATATTGAATTAAATGAATAATTCACATTGAGGATCTTTTCATGTTTAGAGTTTTAGAGAATAAGTACATAACTGTTACATCTCAAAAGATTACAAAGTAGACACTTCAACTAAGATTCCATAAAATAAAAACTCTTAAAAAGAAACATGTCTAGTTCCATGTTTTATATAGCATGACTTTCCCTTGATCCCATCCTTGAACCTATTCCACATTATGTCCTGTGAAAAACATTTCAAAAAAACTTGGGGTGAGCATAAAAAAATCAGTAAGGGATACACAAATAATGAAAACTGTTAGTTTTTCAAACATCAAGTAAACCATGTATAACTTTATCAAAGTAATACCTTCACCTTCATGAAGTAGTAAAAACTCTTCAATGAATAAAATATAATTACATAACTTTTTGTAACCAAAGGATTACCGTAAAACCCATATAAAAAACACATAACATATAAAGGTAACTTGGGACATAAACATAATTAAGTGGAATAACCATACGGTCGACTTCCACACATATCAGTTAATGGAATAGCCATACGGCCAACTTCCATACATATTTAATGGAATAGCCATACGGCCGACTTCCATACCCAATGCATTGGAGGTTATAACGTAACCACCCATCCTGGTATTCACGACACCACCTGTCATAAGGTTTATCACGTAACCACCCGTCAAATGTCCAAGTACCAATATAAAATCATAAAACATAAAACCAATATAAAGGAATAATAACATTTCCACATTTAAATCACAATATATAATTTAAATATATTGACATAATAGAATCCTTTTTCAAAACCATTTTCAATACCAAAATACATAAAAGAGTATATGGTATTTATTTTATTTTAAAAACATTACGGCTTGTTGAGGAAGCCAAAGACCAAATAATACTCGCGGCGACGGAAAAGGTCGGTGTCACCGCCTACGTTAAAAAACCATTCATTTTTGTCTTTTAGTAAAATGCTTAGTAGAAAAAGATTCATTTTGTATAAAAGTAAAAGTCAAAGTAGTTTATATACCGTATAAAAGAATGTTGCGTATAAAACGAAATATGCCTCAATGAAAGGAGATTGAGACGAAGTCCCTTACCTCGGGTCTGACTTGACTCGATCGTTCTTTAACGTCCTGAATAAAAAACATGAGTTAATTAGTATTTGCTTAAGAACCTTATTCAAGTTCATTCTCATTTTATATCACTTATTTCCATGTTATAAACATTATGTAACCATTTAAGTTAATAATGTTCGTTTTGTTGATATTTGGTTCTTAAGTCGAAAGTGGACTTCTTACAATTACATGTTGTTCGTGTGGTCAGAGGTTCTTTATATCCAGAATAACATTCCGGATTTGGATATCATATACATCATATATATCCAGAATATACATGTATTTATAATATAAAATAATCATTTAGAGGTAAGAAATGAAATGCACCGTTCATGGAGATGGTAATCTGTACGTACGCATGAACGCTACTTTCATTTCTTTGTCATATTAATGGAATTAAAACTAAATGAGAGTTATGTATATTTTAATTCCAGAATTATATTCATCATATATATGTATCATTCATCATATACATCCATTATATACATGTACTTTTAATAGTACATTACATTTGGGGACAAGAAATGAAATGCACCGTTCATGGAGATGGTAAGCCGTACGTACACATGAATGCTACATTCATTTCTATCTCATACTTTAATGGAAAGAAATAATAATGATATAGAGGTATATTATAATTTCAGTATAACATCATATATAATAACTTTAAATCCATCCTTTATATGTCCCACATATGGCATTAACGAATCACATCACTTTGAGGGGCGGTAGTCCGCAATTCCTTAAATGAAGATATCACGTTTACCCATAATGGAAACCATAAATGTATGACCAAAATGAAAAGTACAGAAGCTTAAGGAAAACATAAACATATTATATATCATATATAAATATAGTTTCATCTTAATGGCCACCTTTGAAGGTGTAAAAATAATGTTGAACAATCATCATTTTGGGAGGTCGAAATTCGCCATCCACAGAAACAATATGTTCTTTAACCATTAGATGTAGGTGTGTGTAAGTGTAGCTCGAATACTTATTTTAACAAAATCATAGTATATTTATGATACTGTATTTTTTACAAAATAAATGAATAAAAATATTTTAGGGGGTTGGAGAAGCAAAATAAAATAAAAGGACTCAAGTGAAGACATTACCTTAAAATCGGGTAACTCCCTTTGGTTTGAGCTCAAAGGCTTCCTTGGGAAGACTTCTACCCAAAGTGACGATTTAAAGAGTAATAGAGGGAAGTGGAGAGACAAAATTTGTAGGGTTTTGCCGATCCAAAGGCTTTGGGAGTGTGGTTAAGGAGGTAGTGGTGGGGGCCTTTTATAAGAGGAGAGGAGGGGCACTCTTGGAAAGTAAGAAAATGTTACATTATTTAAGAATGAGTTTCGGATTTTAATGGTCCCAATTTGATGTGTTTCGAGCATAAGGTGATAAGGGTTCAAATTCAACCCATCCAATAGGTTTTGGACTTTTGTAGGTCATATATTGTACATTATCTTTCTATTTTATTTAAGTCCTTTATTAATGAGGTAATCGCTGCATCATCATGATGTCATAAATAATTTAATTTATATAATGTCTAAAAATTATAAAAAAAATATCATGATGTAGGAAATCATTTAATATTTCTAATGAATATTTATAGTCAAAAATCTGACTTGTATAACCCCATGTAAAAATTGTTTTAGTAAAACATCTCATGTTTGTGTCATTTTTATCTTTTCATTAAATAAAAAGTCATTTCTGTCATTTCCCAACCAATGTGGCTCTATGGGGTCCCCAAGTTGACTCATGGATTTTCTAGGTCTTCCATGAAACATAAAATGAGGGTAGGACATGTGTCAAGCTCATCTCATATTATTAAAACATTATTTTTACCTTAAACTACACTAATTACCTCTAATCACGATTAAGAACTTAAAAGTTACTATTCACCAAAAAAAATATTTTAATCTCATTGAACCAAGTTTTACTTCTTAATGACAACCATGTATGTCGTATTTTTGAAATTAAAAACCCAGAAGTGGTAAATTTTCATTTAAACTAAATATCAGTTTTTATATGTACCACTTAGTGGTTTCACTATTCATCAAAAATTGATGTTTTTCAGAAAAATACCAAAAATTCACCATAAGCTATATTTGGTGTTCCGAATTCAAAAATGAAGTCCATTTTAGAAAATTCAAAACATATAAGTCACATTAATTAATTTAATAATTCATTCCCGCTGTCAAGACAAATAGCGTGTTTTTATGAAACAATAAGTTTCAAAAGATTGACACTTGTTTAAGTCCGATTTCAAAATGAAATTAATTCTAATTACCAATATTGGATTAAATGGTAAAAATATACTCTAATTTCACTTTAAAATCAATTAAAAAGATAATAAAATCATATAAAAAATAGATTAAAAAGCGGTTTTGAATTAAAATACAACATTTTACACTATTCATTAAAAAATGAACATTATCAGAAAGATACAAAAAATTTACACAAAGTAAATTTTGATGTCCCGATTCTAAAGAAGAGTTATATTTGGTCCAATAGAATGTATAAAAGTGACCAAAACTATATTTAATAACGGTTCTCCATCAAAAGGTGATAAGTGAACCTTTAGTGAAAATTAGCGTATAAAAGCCTAAAATTGATTTCTTTTAGTATTTTAAGCCTTTATCTTTTGTTGGATAAATGTAAAAACATTTAAAAACCATATATAATAATATTTTAGTTATTTCTATCTATTCCCGCCAATACAATGGCTACATGTTAACTACCATTTAAAATAATATTATTATATTACTAGTGTACAACGTAAGTTTTCAATGAAACTCATCGTTGCATATCGAGTACGCTATCGAACGTAGAAACCCCTTTTAATTAAAATTAATATTTAATTCGTAAATATTAATTAATATGAAAATGTTTTATTCATTATTTACCTGGGATGTTACATTATCAATTATTTACCTTTCAATATTTATTATTCTAATTGATTCATTATTACAGTAGATGTACATTGACCTTAATGAGTATTTGAGCTCTCCGGTATTTTGTTTCCTTCCATAGAAATCCAAGAGGATTAATATGAAATATATTCAAGAATATGCTAGATGTTATAAAATTAATTTATTAGAAATAAACAACATTATATTGTAATTAGTGTATTCATTTCTAATACAAGAATCATGGATGTATCTAGTTTCCCAGGAATAATAAAATGTTTGGTCCTTTCGGATGCAAATTACTTGTATATTATGCTAATTTAGTTGATAGGTGACACTAGATCTCAGCTTTCTAGGGTTTGGCCGCTATATTTTGTATCACAGCATGTTTAGTTCCAACCCTGGGAACTATGTTAAGGAAATATTTTATTATAGAACAGAAACCAAATGTATAATTTGAGAAAAACTATAGAAGAACATGCTATAAATATGGTAAGGTTTAGATTACGTGGTTCTTCTAATAATACATCCATATCGGGATACTACAATTGGATGTGGTTTTAGAACAGATGTAGCTAGGGGTAACAATCAGTCAAGGTGAATTAGGCCTAACTTGATGCAACCACATACATGAAAATGAGCCTTATTGAAAACATAGCTTGACATTCTGAAGGATATTCTTTGTATAATTCACATTTTTCATTAAAATAAATTATGAAAAATTTGAATAGATTAATAAAATGAACAACCTTGGATAAACCTTAAACTATGGAAGGACATACGTGAAAATTAATGGATGATGTATTTATATATTGGGGAGTTTTTGAAAACCATGGTTAAATTGATATGTAGTAACTAACCTTATTTCAAGGATTTCCATAATATTTATTTTCGAAATTATATTATCAAGGTCTTTGATAAGGACAAACTATATGTTCGGTGACAACCAAGCATATCTGGAAATGCTATAGGTCATGAACCCATGATCGAAGGATTATAAAGGTTTCATGCCAATAAATGACATATGAAATGTACTAGTAAATATTTCATTGTTTTTTGTTAATAAATTTGATGAATATATAATAATCATGAACTAATATTTTTCATTTTTTGGTTTAGATATAAATGCCTTTCCATACCAGTTTTGAAAAATTATTAGAAGAAACATATTAGAATTTTATATCTTTTATGGTCATTTAGATCGGTCACATGTTTTTTTAATTTTTTTTAAGAACCAATGTTAGTTTTTGGATACCTATTTCCAAAATTACTGTATGAATAATAATTTGAATAGATAAAAACCAAAAGTTTCAATTGTTTCTATGAAATTAAGATCTATCATGATATTATATTTCTGTATATTCTTAGGTATTAAAATAATTACTTAATATTAAAATATTGATCAAAAAAATTGTGTTGTCCAAATACCTTACTTTTTGTTGAAATGGTGGCCTTTAGTCATCATACATTTATGGATATGAGGCCCTCAACATTCTATTAATCCCTCAATTGTTTTTCATTGATGAACTTAATCAATCCCTATAAGGATTTAAATATTTCCTCCAATTATGTATCTCTACGTTCCATTAATGTTCTTCTACATAGACACCATTTTAAATACTATTTAGTGTCACATTTGTAATTCCCATTCTATCTATTCTATATGATTTATTACAAACCACTCTCACGATGTTGAATTTAAAATTATACAATATCATAAATCATTTACCATGATCGAGTTAAATTTTCATGAAATAATTTATTTATGGTTGGGAGAATGTAATACTAAAATATTATAATATAGGAACATTATATTTTATGGCATGTGTGACACACATCACTAAGAACATAAGGGAATATAATATCCTTGGAATTTATAATATATTTATTATTATAAATAAATTATTTATATTTTAAATCTAGAAATTAATGTTCTATTGAGTTAACATAAGTCTTACGCAACAACTAGTTTCATCAATGGCTTTCATTGCTTGCAAGACTGAGTTTTACCAACCCATGATATGTTATTAAAATATTATAATAATAATTTATAACCTAGAAATTATATTATTATATATTAATACTATTAAAAAAATTTATAAAAATACATTACTTACTCAAGTATTAATTGAATTAATTTGTTACAACTTTTCTACAAATGAATATAATGACCAATTTAATATAAAGTGAATATTATTTGGGAAACTAGTTTTATGCTGAAAAATTAATTTTATAATAAAAAATTATTTGAAATTTGTGATTTATATTAATTTAATATATATATAATATTGTTAATAAATTTTAAAATCATCTAATAGATTTTATAATCATAATATAAGAATAAAAACAGTGTTACACATAAAAAACTATATTTTTATTAATACACTTTTATTACATTTTAATTGAGAACATTTGTAAATACAATTTTTGGAACATTAATATATAATATATTTCATATATACTTATTCATTTTATTCAGAATGAGAAAATTGGGTTAGGGTTCATTTTTGGTATTTTTATATGATGTTCCGTTTTTAATGAATAATAAGAAATGCTGCATATTAATTAAACAATTATTTTTTTCCAAATTTATCTATTATAATAAATGATATGATTAATTGGTTTTAAAGTTTATGTAGATTAATTTATCATAAATTATTCCTATTGATATCATTATAATCTATTCACTATGAAATTGTATATTAAAACATAGCAATATTTAGGACATTTTTATATTAAAAACCCGGATTACAGTCTCATCTCCGATAATAAATTTAAATTAATTTTAACAAATTTTGTGATTAGAATTTGGAAAAATGAATTCCAAATTTTAATCAATAATTTTTATTAATTTATTATAAGTTTAACTTAGTTTTTTTCAAATAATATGAGTGGAGGTAATTATTGTTAATTAAATTGACTAATGTGAAATTAATCTTAATGAGGGACTATTCCATAATCTAATGAGAGATAATTACCTTTAACATTGTCCAAAATCCGTTTTTTGGAAATATATTTACTCTAGAATCAATTTTCTATACATTGGACCATTATTGGTTTCACTTTTAATTGAAAAAACATAGGTGGGATTGCCTTTTCAAAAAATACGATATTTCCACTCCTCCACTACTATTAATAGGCACTCAAGCCTCCCACTTCTTCACATCTCGCAAGACTCATTTTCATGGCCATGATCCTCTAAAAATATCCTAAAAATACATCCTATCATCTGATAGTTTACACATTTGTCATAACTCTGTCCAATGAAGGTAATTGGGCCAAACCAAAAAGAGTTACCAAATTAAGTGGTAACATCATTCTTCAAGGTATTTTGTTTTATTTCCATTATCCTCCACGAATCAATACTTATTCCATTATTATATAACAGAATATTATCCAAAATATATTAAGATGTTTTTATGTTAAGTTTTTGACCTAAACATACACACCCTTCTATCAAATTGGTAATGAAATTACCATTTATATGTATGGAAAACTACCTCCTCAAGAAATGAAGTAGTTTTTTTATAATTACCACATATAATGATTGGTAATTATGATGTATAATTTTTTTTATATAAGTTATATATGATATTTTTAATTAATCTATATCCCCACATACTTTTATGAACACAACTTTATGGTAATATGATAACATCATTTGTGGAAGTGTGGACTATCATTCCCCCAATGAGATGTGACTCATTCACACTAAACATGGAATGTATAAAGTATGGATTTTATAAAAAAAATGTAACATATATGAAATATATAAGACACGTTAATTAGAATTTAAATATTTATATAATTTTTTTCCATTATTTTAATTGGACAATAAAATAAAAGAAATGTTCATGCTTACATACGAGTAACTATCTTCATGAATGATGTAGTTCAATTAATAACTCAAAATGTTTATAATTATTCTCGTTATATATATAACGGATATATATGATAATAAAATCATGGTTTAAATTATTGATATAAAGAAGTCATGATCAATAAATGAATAAAAAAGGGTAAAACATACTCAAAAGAAGCATTTAATATACCCTTCAATTAGTTAAATAATAAAATTATATGAACAAATGTAAAAAAAAATATTATATGAGAATTATATTTTATATAAATGACATTATCGTGTTTTTGTTATATTTTATTGGCATGATTAAAAATTTATTCGGGATGTTAATGTACATTTACCCAAATGGATACCAAGGGTAAGGGATTTAACTTTAATTTACATTCTATTGGGGCTATTTTTTTGTTATGCACATAGTTTCTTTTATATAGATTATATAATTCCCATTAAAATTTTATAACATGAATCAACATATTATAATTATAATATAAGTTTCATTTAATTTCATTAAATTATTGATATTATGATTCAATAGTTAGAATTTGGAATGGTAAACTTTGGAATGTTTAAAGATTACTACCCTCAATAATGTTCTTAATGATTATATTGGAAATGTCACATCATTTTTATTGTTATCTTTCTTAATAAATAATCTCATTATTTTAATGAACCTAATTTATTATATATGGTGTAAAAACTAATTCTTTTTCCTGTAACATCATGATTCACTCATTCTTTTTGGTATTTGAGTGTAAAATTTAATTATTTCTTCAAGGGAAATTGAGTTGAATGTTACACAAATGGAAAAGATATTTCATAATCTGTCTCCTTATCATTGGGTTATAAATCTTCCTTGATTTAATTAATATTATAGGTTTATGTGTAAAATAAAATTTTATATCTATTTATGAATTTATACTTCATTATGTGGATCTGTTGTTGATACACATATTTTACTCATTAGTTGATTAACTCTTCAACATTATAACCTTTTCATGTGTTCACTTTACAAAATTATTTTTTTCAGGATTGATTACACATGAATATATGTTAGATAAAATTATTTTATCATTATATAATAAACCCTTTATTTTTTACCTCTAATGTTTATTCATGTCCTTTTCTAATTAATAGAACTATTGTCCATTCTTTGGTACAAAAATTGATTTAGAAAATTATTCGTAGAAAACCAAACATCATTTTCCTTTTTATTTAAAGACCATAAATTATTATAGGAGACATTTTTTCTAAAATGTATATCCAAAAACAGTTTATCCCTTACAAATTGATTTAATAAAGTCATTTATAACCATTTTATCTTCTAAAAATGATTTAAAAGAAATACTCTCTTCAATTTCTGGATAATGGATTTTTCTAACAATTTATTGTGAAAATGGAATTTTATTTTCACCATATATGACATGTATAGATTTTCCCACCTTATATTCATTGAAGTTACATTTTACTATTTAAAAGGAGATTTTTTTAAATAATATTTTAAAAATTATTTTTCAAAGAAATTTTTTTTAAGGAAAAATTATATTTTCCTTAAGAATGGTTTTAATGTTCTTATTTTATTTCATCAATGACAAAAACACATTATCCTTACCCCACATGGGATATTTTTTATTTACACCATACATATTCTTTCCATGTATGGTTTATGGTTTATTTGTCCATGGATTGTATTTCCTTTGACTTCCATGATTCCTATGTTAGTCCCCCTAAAATATTCAATTCCCTAGGATCATTGATCATTGAACTTTTTATAATTAATCATATCATTTATCAAGGATACATTCAGTACCAAAACTGTATACCATTTTTAATAAGATTTTTACATGGACTATTAATTTATTATTTGAAGTAATATTGATAAACCAATAACTTATAATCTATTAAGATATTTGATAAGTAATATCCTAAAATCTATTATTAGATATATGAGGAATGTTTCAAATAGGTATGACATGAGTGGGGACCAGTCATAGATATTATATCAATTCATAAGAAGGATATCCACTATAAATGAATGTTTACCTAATATGATCAAATATCCTGTGAACGGCCATCACATTAACGGTTAATTTACCTAGGAAACATGGCATACAATAATTAATTTTTTACCTCATTTAGTTTTAGTTATTATCCATCCAAGAGATTCTTCATCAATATATCTATGGATATATTTCATTTTCAATTCATTGATTTGGTGATATGTGTTTCTATTTTTTCACTTCATATATTGATTTTTTTTCTTTATCTGGTTATTTGAATGTCATGTGTTTATCATTATTTACATTTCTACATTTTTACTAACTTTCTTCTCATTTATGTATTACATATAATGTGCTTATTATTATTAAAAATTATATATTTATTATTCTTATTTATTCATTATTGATTCCCTTGTACATTAATCATACTAGGTATTTGAGATCACACTTATTATGTTTCCTTTCCCCTGGAATCCAAGAACTGTAATAATAAATACATGAAATGATACAATAAATGTAATTATATTATTATCCTCAAAATGAAAAATTTTGTCATTATGTTATTAATTTTTAATATAAGACTCATGTATGTATCTAGTTTACCAAAATACTAAACTATTCAATCCATTAGGATTGAATTTTCTTGTATCTTATACAAATGAAATTGATATGAGACAATAGGTCTTGGATATTTGGCATTACATCACAACAACCTAACCGCACCTGTAACTGATTTGTCTAAAAAAGATTGGTCTTGTTTATCATAAGGTAACATTTGATAAGGATCGACTATAATCGAAGAAGCATGGGGTTGAAATTATATCTCAAAGGCAAAAAAATGTATAGGGGAGTCATCACACCTCCTTGGAAGAAACATATAAAAACTCATATAACATCCTTAGAACCTAAACCATATTAGTGTCCAATAATTCCATAGAAAAACCAACAACTGAAAAATATTGGCTTCCACACTTATACTACCAACCATAACACTACACATAGAAATGAAAACCACACTTTTTCCATCCACATATGATAACATTAATGTTCTACTACAGAATTCATTAATGATAATAAATAATACTACTAGTTGATGATGAATAGTAAATTTTATAGATGTATATGAAGAAAGAAAATATTTATACATTACTTATGTTTCCCCCTTATCATTCTACATCCTTGAGACAGATCAAACATGTTCTTTTGCATCTAACTGACGTATTTAACATGAATTTCACATTAATCCTCTCTATGGCTTGACCCAATGCTTGGATTTGGAATGTTTATGAATGGAGTCAAAATACAAGGAATCAAAAAAATATTAAATAAAAGTGTATGAAATATAGAGCATATCTCTAAAGATCATTATCCCCTCTCATGATACTATCCACCCCATGTGAAACTAACAACACCATGATCCTATTCCCATCTCATGATGGAAACATCCGTGATCAATTTTAGGATATGGTCCCTTAAATTAGAGAATATTCATTGGATAATGCATTCCTAATCCATCCCCTCTTGGTGGATCATTAAAATGATGGCAAAATACACTCACTGGAAACTACTGCTAAGGATGATGTTTAGCATGACCTCCATTACAAAACTGATCTTGATAAACTTCTATGAAATTCTTATATAGATGGATTTGGACCCCCTAAATACATATTGTCTTGAAAAATTCATGAAGGGATCAAAAACCATTGACTCTATAAGGCCATAAGGGACACTACTGAGGATGACTCACCACTTGATAGAATACAAATGGTCGTGGTGCTTTAGAACATCCACTAAAAACCCTCGAAATTAAGGAACACTAATAGGTCACCTCTAGAATTAGTCCAACTTATTATTGAACCTACTTGATCACATGAAACATATTATAAACCTCCTGATATATCTTAAAAGAAAAGGGAGTGACTGAATAGTGGATAGGGGATGGAGTTACCCCTAAAGACATGATGTTCGGGACTCCTCATTGAGATAATGTAGAGGGAAAGATGATATAGATCGTTGAACATGATTCCTAGAGCCTAACATATATTCTCAACTGTCCAAGAGGGATAAAAAAACCTACCATTTCACTACCATTATGTTTGGGGAATGAATCGATGAGTGATACCATCACTATCTGTATGACCACATGACATCTTCCTACTTCTCCTAACCAAGAAACCACATCCACTATAGACATGAAGAACCTAGAATAAGAATGATTTTCAATATGTCCTTGCACTATGCTAAGGTCTATATCAAAATAAAATCAATCTTAAGCTCCTCGATCTACTGATTTTTTTATAGAATATAAAGGCATAACTTTTACATCCCCAAATCATTCCATTGAAGTATCCCAACACTTTATACCATTAATTATCCAACTCAATCAAATAAACACAATGAAGATCAACTGGATGAGCCTTTTTTACATATACAATGGAAATGAGAAAAATATGAAATCCATGAGTCAACATGAAAAGGGAAAATTGAATTTTCTAAGGAATGTATTATTTATTTTGTTATGATATATTTAATTCAATTCAACAAATTTATTTTTCTTAAAATCACCTAATTAAAACAAGAAGAAAAGTGAAACATGATGCTTGTATCTCCCATTGGTCTCTAACATGAAAGATTCACCTCCTCATAAGGTAATTCTGTAGGATTGTATTCCTTTCATTAGATCAGGGTACCAAAAAAATCCCAATCCATGTTCAATCATCCCTAGACTCTGTCACGCACCCTGATCATCCAATGTCATTTCATTTTCAACCCGTGAAATATTCATAGATCTTAAGTCCATGGTCAATCATATCTCTTGAATGTAATCTCTAAAACAAATACATCATTAACCCTCCATCCAAGGGTACCAATTTGTGAATTACTATTATGAAATATAGATAATGTCCCCCCTCCCCCCCCCCCCCCGATCCCACATCCAATAAGCCTCTAGTTGATGACTGGAGACAAGTGTTTAAATATCTCATAAATGGGTGGAATTTCCCTCTATAGTATAATAGGATTTTGAGATATCCTAAATAGAAAACATTAAACTCTAAAATAAAATATTCCATAATACGTTAATAATACCGTAATTTGAGTACAGAAAATAGATACAAGTACATGTTTCCAAATGATTACACAAATTGGAAATCTAAGGTGTCAACTTATAAACATCACAAAGGTCTAAGCTTGTATTGTCTTCCCAAACAAATAACTACCTTGTGAAAACTTGAAAATAGGTTATATATATATAGATTGAGAATACAAGTGTACTCATTAATGTATATAAAGTCTCTCCTTTTCATGTGAATATAGTATACTAATGAACTAGTGGGAAACCAACAGAACAAAAAAACTATACAGATCAACTAATCAAGAAAATCTAGACAATGAAAATATCACAATAATTATTAATTCAACAGTATCGACATAGTAATAAGAATATCAATATGGGTATGTTAAATTTATTTCCCAATAATTCTCTGTTATCACTCACGAGAATCCTATGTCCAAGGTCTCCCATATCATCCATATACTCATCACACATAACAAAATTCACATGAAACAAAAATTTAGACATCACCATATATAATTTTTATGATTTTCAATGGGTATTATCATTACATCATATACATTATATTAATGGAATTACAAAAAAATACATGTATTTAGGTGATAAAAATAATTATAAAAGAATAATTTGTTATCATCTTATTCAACGTGGAGAAAAAATATAAAAACACAAATTACACATTCAAAACTATAGAAAAAAAAATCCCCCTCTAACTATAGGGATTCTTATCGAGAAATTTAACCATACGATCCACTATATCAACAATAATATAAAAATGATGATACTTAATATTTCTTTCCCCTACCACCAAAATCAAATTAAAACTATTAATTTAACTTCGTTAAGTTGGATACAACCATCTCCCCAAGATATAAAATGCGTAATTCCATCTTGCATGATACCCAATGTGAGAAATGAATGAATCCCTACCATAAAAATGGATTTCCAGTACGGTGTTCTAGGTTCTGGAAAAATTAATGTTACTAGTAATAACCATGACTAAGGGGGATAATTTATCACCCTAAAATAAAACAAAAAAACACCCTCTTATCAAAAATACATCAAAACCAAATGTTCTCCATTGATATCATTCATCTAGTATAGGGATACTGGTAAAAACTACTGAAAATTGGGTGGGGACAAAAATTAACCACAAATGATTGATTTCTAAGTGATGTAGTAAAAATAAACAAATTTTGGGAGAAATAGAGACCCTGGGAAGTAGATGGGTCACAAAATAAATGAGAGAAATTTGTAAATAATGATCAGTGTTTGAGGTGTTTTTCGAATTTATTCCCAATCTAAAAAACATTAAAAAAATATTATTTCCTAAAGTATTAATCCAAAATAAAACATCTAAAAACTTATAGTACTACGATGTGACATCCACCACCATGTCGTAAATAATCTGGTCAAACTATACTCAAGAACAAAAAGATATATATTCACCATTGATCCTATAAAATATTCAAAGAAACATGATGTACATAAGATAAAAACACATTAGACCACCAATAACTAGGAAGAGGTTTCACCACATCACCTGCTCTACATTATAGTAGTGGAAAAACTAGAAGAACCACTAAAAACAAAAACATGGGATTCCGCCCCATATCGAAGCATCAACAACACAAGTATTCTAAAATTAGTAAATGATCCAAAAAATCATACAACATGGTACAATATGTTTGGCCCTCTTAATATATGGTTCCCTCTCTTTAATGGATTAACCCATGATCCACACTAAATTGTTGATCCAAAAAAAATTCGCACACATTATCCATTTCATACCCTAAAACATTTGTTGGGTATCCTCTAGATTCTATAACCATATAAATTATCACATTATAACATGTATAAAGGTTTGGGAAATTATATTTCATTCATACACGAGGGTAATGAGTGTCCTGGTGTATGATTATATTGAACACCTCACCAATAATGGGTTCTATAGATTAAGAGACAAAGAAGAGGCACTATGATGTTATTTACATTAATTCTCTAAACCCAGACTCACACAGGTTGATCTCTAAATTCTAGCCGAGAGAAAGAACATCTTTGATACAAGTCAGTCATCCCCCGACCTACTAGGTTTCTCCAGAATGGTGGTATGTTGACTGAGAAACCCCATGCCCACCTCCAATATTCTAAAGGGTTTTCATGAGAACCATGTCTGAATAACATTAAAATAGGTGGATTTACCCTAAAAATCTTTATGAATATTTATACCATGATTCATGAAATAATTGATATATATATATATATATTTAACACATGAAAATTTAGATTTTAAACTATTCAATAAATATCCTCTATGAAAGAATCAGTGTACACCAGTATAGTATAAAAAGTATACAAGGGAATAATACATGGCCTACTAGAAATAAGGTCCCAACATGACATTAATTATAATGTGGTAAAAATAGTGTTTGAATCACCATCTCCAAAGATAATAACCTAACATACCAAACACTAAAAACATATAGCATGTACTGAAACAAGGTATTCCTCATTCACTATAGATTGGAATATTGAATTTAAAATATAGAAAACAAATAATTAAATTCAATTTTGGGGTTAGTATATAGATACAAATTATGATGTTCTGAAAACCAATAAGGGGATAATGTAAATATTAAACATGAACTAAACTCATGAGAAAGTGGGTAAATAGAACCCGATGGATATGATCATATAGAAACCAAACTGATATATAATGTTGATCTTCAACTCCACAACTAGTTAATTATGATTACTCATTCTATGAATCCAAATGTTCCATCTCATATTCCAAACACTATACATTATGATATTAGAATATGTATAGAGGAACCAGACCTCAATATTACACAAAAACCCAATGGGGATCTAACTAGAAAAGAAGACCATATCCCCACCTAGGTATGAATTTTGGGGGTACCTCTTCCATGATTGAGTACCCACACCCTTCATTTTATTGGGGGGATGTGCCAACACTATATGTGTATAGATTATGGGGGACCCACATCCGGGAGGATTAAGGGAAATAGACTTCATCATGACTCTGATGATTAAACCCAATCGTTTCCATCGAACAAATGAAACTGAATGAATCATATGAATATTAACACCTCATTCTATATATTTGATTCCATAATGAAGGATACCAGCACATAATACATGAAATCTCACAGAGAATAAACTTATCACCGGACCAATATAGATCAATTACATGTACTAAATATGTAAATAGAAAATGAGGATGTATCTTACAAAATAACCCAAATGTATATGGTATAAAATTTTTGTCTTGTATATGCTGTTTATTCTTATGACTTATAGTATATTTCCTTGTTCTTTAATTTTTTCCTAAGTACTCTAGTTGTTCCTATGTATGAATGAAATTTTAAGGTACACATCCCATGGGTGTGTACATGGTTGTTCCCACGTACATTGGCCATGTTTATATACCTAGATGTGTGCATTCTCATGTAATCAGGGTTACACACTAGGCCAGAATAATCTGATCCAATGATTTGCATGGGTTAAAAATGTGATTTGATATTTAATTTTAGCCAAAACCCTACCTATAACATCCATGGGACTACATGGAATGTGAATATAAACATCTCACCTTGTATGTTTCTATTATTTTATAATCAAATAAATACCAACATGTTGCACTCGTGCCTCTCCCCCCACTGAATATTCCTCACATTCTGATGAGGAACATTATTTTTAAGATAATTGTTCTTAATCCGTTGAATGTAGCTATATTATGGCCACCCAAACTACATGATGATCATCCCTATCACACCACTATGATTTGTAGCTACATACCTGAATGAAGTCCCCTAACATGGTCTCTGCTACATGTCACCAATATTATAATCCCCCAATCGCATAATAATCCAATTGAAAAAATATAGTCCCCATCTTTGTCATTAATCAAATATTTATCTAGAGGATCAATCACATCGAATATGACCTGACAATGTCTAATAAGCGACCTTAAGGTGAAATTTTCAAGAACGTGTATAAATATTATACAAAATATAATGAAAAGTTGAAACTATCCTTGGATGATTATATCATGATCCAAAATTGCATATTATGCGTATGTGATGGATAATTGGTTCAACAAACTAGAATCAAATGGTTCAATAACAATAGATTCAATTCAGGGCTCATGTGAGAAATAGAAAACACATTAAGATAAGAATATAAGAAAATATATTCAAAAAAGATTATTCATAGGGTTGAAACAAATAAGATAAAAATATTGTCCTTTATTTTGGATTAATCATTGGTGATGAACACATCGTATATCATTGAAGAAAATGATTGCACTATATTGGTCATTCATATCATGATCCCCCCTTGATATTTCAACATTGATCATTTATCTCAATCCCCCAACATCAATGAAGCTCTCCTAAACCTATTGAATCTCACAATATTATTTAGCTACCATTAGTGATTTTAAAAAATGATACTAAAATAGAAGATCATTTTGGTATCAATCAATTAAATGAACTAATTAAATAATTTATAAAATTCAACTAATACACATGTAAATAATCTCTTTTAACCAAATGTCTATCATTGAAAAACATTATGTCATTCCATAGATGTGTTGTATGTTCATTGGATAAGAATAAGAATAGTATTAAGGAAGTATATAATTTTTCTTGAGAATATGACATTCATGTTGAGAATTAAGCTTCTTTTTAAGACATTATTATTGTGTGTATGTCTTTAGGTAAGAGTGAATGTCTTTTGTTGAGTATAAGTCCTATATAATGTATAATAATTATAAATTTATAAGAATATGTCATCATATTAAAAAATATATTACATAGGGAAGGTTTAGTTTTCTTAATAGGTGAATAATGTATTCGGAGGTGTTCCACATCATAAGAGAGAGTTTTTTTATGTAAAATAACTATGATTCCATAAATGTGGAGATTTTTAATGAGTTTATCAAAGGTGAATTTATAGTGGATTTTGAGGATTAAATTACCTTAGTATTTAGTTGATTAAAATTTTATTTCCTGAATGAGAATCAAGCATGTTTGAATGACGATATTTTTAATTTTTAAATATGAATTGAATCAAAATATTCACAAAATATTATATTTTTTTAAACATATGTATGATTGAATGCAAATGATTGATAATGAATTTAGAAATAAAAAGCATTGTCACAAGAGATTTTTAAAAACATTATATGAATAATATCGAGGATAGGATAAAGTGATCTGAAGCATGTATTCCCTAAAATATATATAAAGGGGTGTTCAATGATTGAGGATATTCTGGATCAAACTATTTTTTATAGGATTTTAAATAAAAATGTAAATACCAACAATATATTAAAAATAATTAATAAGTACATGAGTGTGCCAGTTCTTACAGGCTTGTAGAGGAAGACCATAATGAATATGAAAGATAAATTTTTAATGAAGAACCAACACAAAATACTATGACCATGTAGTTGGGGTGTCTAATTAGATTCAGATTATTCTAATGGATAGTTTGTAGAAAAGGTCATGAATAAAAGATATGGTTGGGGTATAACTAGATAAGGTAAAATAGTTGGTGGGATGGGGTGGATAATGAGTTGAAAATGGAGGATTGACTAAGAGAGACTATAACCAGTTATAGTTGAATAAATATTATTGTGGGGTATAACTAGACACCCTTGTATAGACTCTAGATCCACTATAATTGATAATAAGAATGTAGTTTTGAATCCATGTCCGGGGGTTTGACCAACATGGAAAAAGATTGTCTTTGACACCAAACCATGTAGACAATGTATGTTGAATTGTTTCTAATTTTTACTGCACATTATGGTGTGGTTGAGAGGAATCCATACATGGATCAATAACCTTATCTAGTTTAAGCAGATAAATTAATTGTATTCATAATAATAGAGGACCATTGAAACGTCCCCTCTCAGTGGTTCCAAATTGTTTCTTAGGAAATATAAGTGTATGTAAAGAATGGAAATGTCATACATTATTTTCAATAGTAAAATCACCATTTTTAATGATTGATTCATTAAAAACTATAGTTAATTCATAGATTATCATATAATATTTAAATAATTTTCTTCTCATATACTCATACTCCCTTAGATATAATAATCTTCACAACCTAGTAAACATCAAATCCCTGTTCAAATAATCAACAACATAAAAGAACATATGTTATTGATCCATAACCAATTGAGATGATACAAAAAATAAGAACCTATAAGGAGTCATTCCTATGGATAATCTAAAATCAGTCCCAAATGGACTCAATATCTATCATTAAAAAAATACATCCCATCAATGTAATCCATCTTGATTTTATTATAAATGTCACTCTAAATTAACACAATATTCAATATATTATTTTAGAAAAACAACCAAATGAATCTAATTCCAAAAATAATATAAAAATAATATAAATAAAATTTATAAATATTAAATATTCTTGTAAATATTACGGTTGTAGTCAATTTAAAATTCAGACAATATTTTATTAATATCACATTTGTTTTTAAAATGGGGTTTTTCAAGAAAAGAATTTTAGCAACCTTGGAAAATTGAGACTAAAAATAATAAATATTAATACTCATGCCAATAAGGTGAGACATTATTTTTTGGAGCCAACATCATTTCAAAGAAATAGATAAGGAGCATATAATGGAGTAGAATTTGTAAGGGTAACATTCTAGGAATAATACTATGGTGTGTGTGAGTGAGGTAAAATAAAATTGAAAGAAGACTTGTTATGATATTGAAATAATAATTAGATTGATAAGAAACTCTTATGGGTAATATAATGTGGTGTAAATTGAAGATAGAATTGGTATTATCAAAAACCTATGGGTTCAGTAGATCACGTTCATGGCCTAGGTGTGTTGGTTAACAATTAGTTTGTCTTAGTGATTTATTTTCTTCTAGCTTACTATTTTGGAATGGTAATGAGGAGACAATGTTGTTGTTAGAACATGGTGAGGATCTCATGTATGTGTGTTTTATCCCCATGTATGGTGGTAAACATAGTTTCTATGGTTTTTAATTATTTTCATACATTAATGTATTATAGTTGATTTCTTTCCACCTGATGTGGTGCAATTTTGTGCGGTATTATTCTTTATTGTATTTTGTCACTTAGACCAGAATAGAAAATGAAATTGTGCATTCATGAATTATTATATTCTCATAAGATTTATATTTCATCCAATGTTATTATATGATTTTTATCTTTCATAGATATAAATGTGTTGGTGTTTTATTTTTATCTTATTACTCATTTAACTAATTGATTATATCTTAATATGGTTTCAAATGATTTATAGTGATTTTTATTTATTTGTTATAGTAACCATATTTTTCATTTATATATAAGTGTTTGGTGGAATTATACATTATAAACTCCCCTTGTGAATTTTAGTAAATACATCATAATAAATGATTCGTATAGATAAGGGTTTGGTATCATCATGGCTAACAAATAGATTATAGGATCTATCCACTTCTAAAATTTCAATGGAATTATATATTACCAAACCATGGAATTTGAAATATAATAATGTTTTATAATTAAAAACAAATGGATAATTATATGTTTTAAAATGAGAATCAATGTGTTTTTAAAAATGGTAATGATTAAAAAATGAATATATGAAATAAGGGTACTGATTTGCCACTAAATTAGGATAATATTAATTGTTAATAAATATATTATTCATGTTATTTATTATTCATAAACACCATTTCAGTGCATTTTACACTTTGAACATCATTTCACATTATGATTGTAATTCCTTCTTAAATGCATTATTATGTCGTACATCATTGAACATAATTTAAATTATCCAATGATCTTGATTTTATTTTTAATAATTAATTTTCAGGTTTCTAATTATATTGGGAACAATTCATATTTATGGAGTGTTGGATGATCCACATTGGAAGACCACCAAAATGGGATTTCATGAAAACAATTATGGATAAGTCAGATTGGACACTAGAACACTAATGAGAATGTGGGGCCCAACATACAGGCCCCATGAAGCCTAAATTTTGTGGGATGATAGAATAAATCTTTAGGAACAAATCTGTATTCATGAGGCTATGCTTATTCGGCCTCCATTGTGGGTATTCAGACATCCCAAGTTGAAGATAAAATTCTGGGCCAGATTCTATGGCCTAGCAAAGATGCCCACCATTTTACACCTATCTCGTTAACCATAGAGTATTTTGGGTGGAAACATTATACACGGTTATGGGACATATATAGATTCACGTTTTTCTACTATGGACTACTCCAATTCGACCATCTAGAATGTCTTCCAGAAGTATCTATTCGGTGGAAGCAAGCTGGCTGCCACCTTCTGTCAAGGGTGGAAAAATCAACTCTCCCTCAACTTTCCACCCACCTATGGCCTACCACAATTAATTGAAAAGACTTTGACTATTGGAGGCTCGACCCAAGGCTTCAAAAAGGCCTATTTAAGGCAGTGTTGGGGGAGTAGTAGATATCTTTTGACATTTCTTTCATTGTAATGATATGCTATGATTTTTTTGTCTCAAGTTTGTCTTCCACATGTATGTTGTTTTAATTCATCCTTGTTTCTTAATAAAAGTTCATATTCTCTTATTATTCGGTTCTTATCAATCTCAGATTTATACCTTTTTCTCATGGAGTGAATTTATTCATTCAAAACCTTGTGAAATTATTCACACAACAGTGAAGTGATCATTTTCTTTTTATTATTTTCTTTACTTCTTCAATTCCACCCTCATTAGTCTACTTCCCACTTCCATTGAAACCATAGCATCAATGGAGGGGGAACCTACTTATGGGTTGGTCCAAGGGAGTATAAAAGGGAAGAATTTAATGTTATTTATCACCCCATTAATTTCTAATCAATTCATTAATTGACATATTTATTTGAAGCTTTTTAAACTCCATCTTCCTTGTTGAATTTAAGGCAACACGCTTCAAGTGCTAATACAAAAGTTTACGTTGAAGTCCTCAAAACTTTGATACATAAAGTGTATAAGTGATTAGTATTAATGGGTGTACGTATTAAACCAGTAAGTTATGATGTTGTTTGATCTTTTTAAATGAACCCATCGCAAATATAATAAATTGAAATCATTAAAAAAGAATTCATCCAATCCACCGCAAGCGAAAACATAGGATCAACTCATTAACCTAATTTGAATTAGATTAAATATGTTACTGATCCTTTAAAACCATATTAAATCATCCCATGTTGGCCACCTCATAGCCATAAATAGTTCATAGATTGTGTGTGTCTATATATTTCTTTGTAGGTCTCTGAGGAATCAACAACCCACACTAGACTACAAGGACCGTTCTACCTGCGTCTCTTGGGTAAATTTGAGCGTGAATCAAATTTTGGCTCCATTGTCGGGGACCAAAGTAAGTCATCTAAACACCCATTCTATTCTCCCTCATTTCTTCTTTTCACATCCAAATTATCTTATCTTGTCCCTTTCTCATTTTTTCTTTTGGCTCATGTCCACCTAC
This sequence comes from Viscum album, assembly GCA_963277665.1. NCBI lineage: Eukaryota > Viridiplantae > Streptophyta > Magnoliopsida > Santalales > Viscaceae > Viscum > Viscum album. The sequence continues at coordinate 352,186,676 of OY728134.1, read as the reverse complement.
ACCCGTGATCAATCAAACCATCTAGTTAGGGTAGATAGTCCTAGGGTTGGGGAGTTAAGTACACAAAGGGAACTCTTTCCATTATATACTAATCTTCCTAATACTATAGAGTCTAAAATTGAGCCTATTTCAATGGAATAAATTAAATGACTCCAACTTATACACCAGGGTGGAAACCAAAATGGAAACCCAAATGAGGCATCCCCAAACATGGGGAATGTGGTCGATCAAACCATGAATGATTACCTCACACCAACCTGGACCAATGCCCCCTAATATGTTTGACACAATTACCAAGGAGATTCTAACTACATATTAAAACCCCATTTCCAAAACCACCTTCCCACATTCCATTGAATGGTGTCTGAGATTCCCTACCTTCAAATTAAGGAGTTTAATGACATTATAGAAACCATGTGTCCCCCACATCAACTAGAATTAGCTAAGTTGAGGATATTTACTTTTTTGTTAAATAATCGAGCTAAAAATTGGAAAAACTTTTTTATACTATCATTTTATAAACACATGGGACCAACGAAAAAAATAAATCTACAAAAAAATACTTTCCACAATAGAAAACAATTTCACTTAAAAAGAGCATCCAAAACTTTTTCGAACAAATTGTAGAGTCATTCTATGAAAAATGGGAGTGATTAAAAGACACTGTAAACCTTGTTCCACACCAGGGTTTTTATATTCCTAAGCATGTGAGAATTTTCAATGAAGGGTTGGTTCTATGGAACAAACAATTCATTGACATGATGTATAATGGAACTTTTAGAAACAAAGCCCCAAATGATGCTTATGAATATCTAGAAAGCCTTTTTGATCAAAACCAAACATGGGGAACATCACCATATTATGAAAATCCACAAAGAACAATTGGAATTCATACACATAGAGAATAGGAAAGACTTAGGGCTAAACTCGCAACACTCTCTATGAAGGTTCAAGAGATAGACTTTAAGAAAGTCCATGAAATCCAATGTGTTGACCCTGTTTTCACAGTTTGTGAAAAACATGACCATAAGACAAACAACTACCCAACCATTCCATCTATCATGGATGTTCATTTAGGAGTACCCCCAGCAGATTTAAATGATTTGAACTTTCAAAATCCTAATACCAAAACAACTTCAACCCAAGGTATAATGACTACCTAGGCTTTTGCTGGAATGATACCCAACAACCTAGCCAACCACAGGGGAAAAATCCAAACCCCCATCAGAACTACCAAACCCATAACCAGTTACAAACCCAACTTATCCAATACCAAAAACCACTAGTCCATTTTCAACAAACCATCCCACCTCCAAAATATCTCCCTGGGATAATCAAATCATCTCAAGAACCATCCCAAACTGTTCAACAAATCCTACTAGAACAACTATGCAAACAAATAGAAAAAATGAACTCAGAAGCATCTTCCATTAAAGAAGAACCTCAAACCATCAAAACTGGAAAGTCCACCATGCATACTAGGTTGGTACCATACTCAAATTTAAGTGGAGTGTCATTTTACACTCAAACAAATCATGTAAAACTGAAGGGTGTGACGGTTTTAAGTAATGGGAAATCAATTGAGAAACCTTGACAACTAATTCAGAACCAATTTTATGATTTAAACTTGGATGAAGATTAAAATGAACAAAATGATAAAATTGAAAAACACATAACAATGTCAATGAAACAACTCTTCAACAAACAACCCCACAACCTGCACCATTTCCTCAATGCATTATGGGGGAAACCAAGCATTAATTAAGTGAAACATTAAGAGAAATCTTCTCCCAAGTCATGTTGAACATTCCACTTCTCGATGAAATCCAAACCAAACCTTCCTACTCAAAGTACCTTAAGGACTTTTGTAATTTTAAAAGATAATTTTCACACCAAAAAAAACCAAGTACTTTTTGCTTCTAATGTGAGTACCACCATTCAAGGGCCCATTCCTCCTAAGTTGAAAGACCTGGGTTTCCATTACATCAATGTTGAACTATGAGAGAGCAATTTTGTCAAGGCCCTGTGTGACCTAGGTGATAGTGTCAACCTCATCCGCTCTGTTGTGTACTGCCAATTAGGCCTAGAAGAAATCCAACCCACATTTGTCACACTTCAACATTCTAATCATAGAAATAGGGTTCCAATGGTTATTTTAAAGGATGTTCTGGTAAATGATGAAAACATCATCTACCCTACTTATTTCATTGTCCATGACAACTATGAAAACATTGCAAATAAAAAACAAGCCCCAATCATCATTGTCCTTCCTTTCCTTGCAAGAACCAACTCTGTTTTTCGAGTTTGAAATGGAATCATGACAATCACCTTTGGAAACATGAGTCTAGACATGAAAATCTATAATGAAAGCTCACAAATAGGGGATGAAGAGGACATTACTGAAGTAAGCATGAAAGGAAGCATTGATAATGAATCCATAGAACATCAAGGAATCTTTGATGAATGTTTAAGTCAGGATGAGATTTATTTATTTTGATCACATGAAGTAAATGTCTATCTCTTTGGCTTGAATCATTTTCAAAATTCCTCTTATGATAAATTATTAGGACCATAAATCAGTGAAACCATTCGAGAAACCACTTTCATGGAGACAACTCTAACTTCCCTAAATCATATCAAGCCATTATAGTATCTGAAATTTATACATGTGAGGAATCAATCCTATCTAAAACTATAGGAAATAAAATTGATCTTGATCCAATTTCCCAATCCTTTGTTGAAATTTTTAACCAACTTGATATTGAATTGAAAGAACATCCCACTGCACTCAAGTATTCCTTTATAGGGGACAATCAAACACATCATATTTTCATTTCTTCTTCTATTGAAGCTAATCATGGTAGGATGCTTCTTGATGTCCTTAGGAATCATAATAAATCCATTTTTTGGACCCAGTCTGATATTCCTAGGATTATCCCACTTATTGGGACTCATATGATTGTTCTGGAATCTAATTCAATGGAATTCCGTCAACCTAAATGGAAAATTGATCCTAATATCATGTAAGTAGTGAGTAAGGATCATTTAAAATTGTTAAAATTTGGGGTCATATATCCCATAGCTAAGAGTGAGTGGGTGACCCAATCCATCTGGTTCCCAAGAAGGCCGGAATAATAGTGATAACTAATAAGGATGGATAGACCCTTACAACTAGGGTGAGTAGTGGATGGAGGGTCTTCATTAACTATAGGAAGATAAATGAATTCCCCAAGAAGCACCATTCCCCTTAACATTCATTGACCATGTCCTTGAGAGAGTGCCATGTCATGCCTTTAACTGTTTCATAGATGGGTACTTGTGGTACAATAAGATTGAGTTATCCCTAGAGGATCAAGGTAAGACTACATTCACCTGTCCATTCGGCACCTTTTCCTGAAAAACCATATCCTTTGGTTTATGATATGCCCCTAGATCCTTCCAGCAGTGCATGATGGGAATATTCTCAGACATGGTAGGGGATTTTCTAGAGTTATTAATTGATGAATTCTCTGTGTCTGGGGATATATTTGAGGGATATCCACAGAATGTAGAAAGAGTATTATCAAGATTTAAAGAAAATAATTTGGTCCTTAACTGGAAAAAATGCCATTTCATGGTTAAAGAGGGACTTGTTCTAAGACATATGCACTCGGGTAGGGTGATTGAAGTTGATAAAGCAAAGGCTAACATCATCCATCACCTTCCATTGCCTAAAACTATCAAGGAAGTGAGGTCTTTCTTAGGACATGCTGGTTTCTATAAAAGTTTCATCAACAAATTCAGTTCAATATCTCATCCCCTTTGTGCTCTACTAGTAATGTTCACACCATTTGTTTGGGTAGAAAACTATGAGGGTTCATTATCAACACTCAAATACTCTCTCACCTCTCCTCCCATTATTGAATCTCCAAATTGGATCCTTCCTTTTCAACTTATGTGTGATGCCAGTGACTTTTCGGTAGGAGCTGTGATAGGAGAACATTGTTATCAAAATCCTTCTGTCATTTCTTATGCATGAAAATCAATAAATGATTCCCAAATTAACTACCCCACTATGAAAAAGGATCTACTTTATATTGTGTTTGCTTTAGATAAGTTTATGTCCTACCTATTAGGATCCCCCATAACTATGTTCAACGACCATTCTGCACTAAAATAACTCTTCCAAAAATAAGATACTAAGGCTAGACTGATTATGTGGGACCTTATCTTAAAAGAATTTGATCTCACAGTCAAGGAAATAAGTGTGTTGAAAATTTTGTAGCTGATCACCTCTCTAGGATAGAATTACAAGTCAACTCAAATCACCATTATATGTCTGATTCATTTCCTGATGAACACCTATACTATGTGAGTGACCTCCCTTGGTATGCCGACATAGACAACTTCTTTGTTACAGGAGTCATCAAAAAATATTTAGGGACTCAAGCTCAAAGGAAATTCTATTCTGACGTTAGGCACTATGAGTTTCATGATCCCTACCTATATAATTTTTTCACTGACCAAGTCATTAAGTGGTGTGTCCAAGAATTTGAATAAGAGTCCATCATTAAATTCTATCATAGTGAGGCATGTGGAGGTCGCTTTTCATCTAAGAAAACATTTGCTAAGATTCTTCAGTGTTGTCTCTTCTGTCCCACCTTCTCAAGGGATTCCTACACATTTTTTCAAAGCTGACCTAGGTGTCAACATGTAGGGTCCATCTCAAAAATGAATCAAATGCCACTTACTCCCATAATAGTGGTGGAAATCATTGACTGTTGGGGAATTTATTTCATAGATCCATACCCAAACTCTAAGGCATACCTCTACATGATCCTTTCTATTGATTATGTCTCAAAATGTGTTGAGGCCATTCACACAAAATCCAATTATCAACAATCTATGATTAGATTCCTAAAATAAAACATCTTCTCTAGATTTGGAATTCCTAGAGCTATCATTAGTGATCACGTAACTCATTTTTTCAACCTTCCATTCTCTTCACTCATTTCTATGTATGTGATTTCTCATAAATTTTCCATTGTTTACCATCCTCAAAACAATGTTCAAGATGACTTATAAAATAGAGAGATTAAGAATATTCAGGAAAAAAATGTCAATCCTTATATGAAATATTTGTTTGAGAAACTCTTGGAAGCTCTTTGGCCATATAGTACAACATAAAAAAACATCCTATGAATGTCAACATATAGGTTGGTTTATGGAAAATCATGTCATTTACTTATTGAAATTTAGCATAAGGATTTTTGGGCAATCAATAAAATAAATTTTCAACACTCATTTGCTGGAAAAAAAAATTAAATTAGATCTCAATGAACCTGAGGAACTAAAGATAGAGGCTTATGAAAATTAAGGGATAAATAATTCTTGAGTTCAAGCCTACCAATATATGAATATAAAAGTCCAACATTTTGAACTAGGAATATTCATGCTCTTTTATAGTTCAAAACATCATTTACACCACAGAATGTTAATTTATAGATGGTCAGGTCCTTTAATATTGCATCATGTATACCCCCATGGGGAAGTAGAGATTCAAGATCCCAGAAGTGGTTACATTTTCAAGGTCAATTGTCATTGTTTGAAACCATTCATTGAGTCATTCAATAAATAGGAAATAGAGGTTGACTTAACTGAGGCAACCTATGAACCAGTAAAAAATTGATAGATTTAGCATTCATGTCGAGCTAGTGACGTTAAAAAACGTTTTGTATGGGAGGCAACACGTGTTTTTCATGTTTCCAATATTTTTGAGTTTTTTTATTAATTAATCATTTTTATATTTATTAAAAATAAAAATAATAGACTTTTGACCAGTTCTTCTATTGTGAGTATGGATGGGTATGGAAGAGGAGCACCATATTCATCTGTGTCACGTGATGTGATCCTTTCGTAATACCTTACAGAAAAATTTAAAAAGAAGAAAATGTATCATCAATTCATTTTATTTTTATGAGTTTTTAGGTTAACATAAAAATAAAAACAAATAAATAAAAATATAATAATAATAATTCCACATCGTAGGTCATAAAGAAAACCCCATCACAACTGGCGAACCCGCGGGGAAGTGAACCTGGGACCGAAGGGATATAGGGGTGCACGTTTACCACTTACCTATGGCTTTGTGTGCTTCCATTTATATTATTTATATATATTTTAATTTTTTATTTTTTTATTATATGAATATATATATATAGTTCTGTTTTGTTTGTTTCTGGTTTTCCTTTTTCCACTAGGGAACTCTCCGAGTAACATGGAGAGGAAAGGAGTAAATTGGACTAGCAAGAACTTCGACTTCAACCACCAGGGGACTTCATTCCATGATCCTTATTTTCAATTTACCTTTTGAACTCCCCTTATATGCCTCTACCCCATTCTAAATTTTCTTTTCATCAAACACTGCGGACCGTGTTATTTTATGTTTGGGGGGAGATAAAATAAAAAAAATTCTTTTTCGGAAGAAAAATGATTTGAAAGAAAATGTGTATAAATAGAAGGATATTTTTCTTTAACTGTGATAATGGAAATACACATTTCACACTTTGAAACTGAATATCAGATAATTTAGAATTCCCCACTTCTGATTTTAATCCTTGTATAATTTCATTAGCATAAATTTTGGAATGTGTGGCTGTGCAATGTGATATTTCTTAATTTATATTTTCATCCAAAAAAATATCACAATGAACATACTTTGGATAGTGGGGTATTAGTTTGAGTTCATGGGTTCCCTCAAATAAATAGCATTGGTTTGGTGATCATTTTAGTTTTAATATGTGAATTCAATCAAAAAAATTAAAAAAAACAAAAAAATTGGGCGTAGAGTTAAGAAATTACCTAATGTGTGGCTTTCGGCACTTGGGGATCATGAATCTAAAGTTTTCTAGCCCATAGTGAGTAATTTTATCTCCATATTTGGTAATTTGATTTATTTGACTAAGTTAACTCGAGATGATGCCTGAGTATGTGGGCTTCACTTGGTGCTGTATAGTCTTTGAGCCTGAGAGTCAACAGAAAAGTCTCGCTATAGTGGTTGACTCTTTTGAGTGAAATATCAATTACCATGGAAAAATTGAAAAAAAAATACAATAAAAAAATTTAATACTCATATTAATATTGAAATGTGATTCCACCTAGTGCTTCCATCATTTCCCCCTTTTATAAAGATGAACCCCCATTACTATTGTGATGCACAACACATCCTCAAACATAATTGATATTGGATGAAATATGGAAATTAATTTGAACAGAGGAATGGGCTTGGGATTGGAATATTCTTTTGAAAAAATCTTTTATTAAAATATTTTTACGGGTTTCATGATTGTTTGGTATAAGGGTTTTGGTGATCATTGTGTATTAAAATGTTTTTTAGATACTAGAATTAGAATTTCATATCGTTGAGATGTATTTTGCTCTAGACAGGAAAAACTCAAGTTGGGGGAGTGATTATCCACTATGTGAGGCTAATATTCATAGTAAATATATATAACATTCAGGTGATTTATTATTCATAAACACCATTTTAGTGCATTTTACACTTTGATCATCATTTCACATTAGGAATGTAATTCCTTCTTAAAATGAACAATTATGTGGTACATTTTTTGACATCATTTAAAGTACCCAATGATATTGATGCAATTTTCATATTTAATATTTAGGATTCTAATTATATTGGGAATAATTCATATTTTTAGAGTGTTAGATGATCCCCATTTTAAGACACCAAAATGGGATTTGATGAAAACAATTCTGGAGAAGTCAGATTGGACACCATCCCACTAATGAGAATGTGGGGCCAACATACGGGCCCAATGAAGCCCAAATTTTGAGTGATGATATAATAAATTTAGAGGAACAAATTATTCTTCAGGATATAGTCCTAATTCGGCTTCAATTGTGGTTATTCATGTGGCCCAAGTTGAAGATAAAATTATGGGCCAGATTATGCGGCCCATCAAAACAGTCCACCATTTTACACATATATCGTTAACCATAAACTATTTTGGGATGAAACTTTACAGACTGTTAGGGTACATCCCGGGACTCATGTTTTTATTCTATGGATCACTCCAATTTTGCCATTTATAATGTCTTTTAGGCGCATATGTTCGGTGAAAGCAAGATGGTTGCCTCCTCGGGTCAAGGGTGGAAAAATCAACTCTCCCTCACCTTTACACCGACCTATGTCCTACCAAAATTAATTGAGAAGACTTGTAATATTGGTGGCTCGACTCAAGGCATAACAAATTCCTATTTGAGGCAGTGTTTGTGGAGTATTTGATATCTTTTTATCTTTTCTTCATAGTAATGTTATGCCGCGATTTTGTTGTCTCATGTTTGTCTTCCACATGTAAGTTGTTTTAATTCATCCTTGTTTATTAATAAAAGTTCATATTCTCTTATTATTATGTTATTCTCCATCTCACATTGATACCTCTTCCTCATGGTATTAATTTATTCACACAAAACCTTGTGAAATTATTCACACAACGGTGGAGTGATCATTTTCTTTTTATTGTTTTTTTACTTCTTCAATTTCTCCCTCATGTGTATACTTCCCGCATCCATTGAAACCAGAGAATCATTGGAGGGATAAAACGCGTATGGGTTGATTTAAGGGAGTAACAAGGGGATGGATTATATGTTACTTATCACCCCATTAATGTATAATCACTTATTTAATTGAGATTTTTATTTGATGATATTTAAACTCCATCATCCTTGTTGAATTTAAGGCCACACACTTCATGTGCTAATACAAACCTTTAACTTGGATTTCTCAAAACATTTATCCTTAAAGTGTATAGATGATTAGTATTATAGGGTTTAGGTATTAAACAATTAAGTGATGATGTTGTTTGATCTTCTTAAATGAACCCATCTCAAATATAAAAAATTAAAATCATTAAAAAAAGGAATTCATCCAATCCACCCCAAGGGATAACTTAGGATCAACTCATTGCCTTTATTTTAATTATCTTAAATCTGTTAGTAAGCCTTTAAAACCATCTTAAATCAACCCATGTTGACCACTTCATAGCCAAAAATAGTCCATAGAATGTGTGTGTCTATAGATTTCTTCTTAGGTCTCTAAAGAATTGATAATCCAAGCTAGATTACAAGGAATGATCTACCTTCTTCTCATGGGTAAATTTGACCGTAAATCAGGTACATTTTGGGAAGATGGGGTTTTTTACATTATGTTTTATGTTGGAATCAATTTTGGGTTTTTTTGTGTGGTTATACTTCCCTAGTATTGAGAACCATGGATATGTGGGGTATGGGGCTGTGATAAGTATTTATATCCTAGAAAACATGGTGTATTGTGTTCATTATTTTAATGGTATGTGAACCCGAGGTCATGATTTTTCACCTTATGTTGTGGTTTTCTATGACCCTCAAGAGATTTTTTGGAAAATGGAGCAGGTGTTATTCCAATATTTATATTGTTTTTGGGTGTGTACTAAGGGTTATTTTAGGTGTTGTAAGAATGGGTGGATTCTTTGGGTTTTGAACTCGATGAAAGAATGTTGTTTCATGGTTTCTAGTAAAGGCATAGTAATGTATGGGGTATTATCTTTCAGGATCCTCCCTAAGCTCCAATGTTTTGGTTTTAGTGATGGTATTTAATGGAGGGATCATTCATATGTGAGACCATTAATTCCTAATGATGTCATGTCATGATAATCAGTGTTAAACATTGGAATATATGTCATGGGTTGATAAATAATAGGTGTTTCTGAGGCATCTGAGGGGGTGTTCATTCATATCTTTTAGAGGACGTGCTTATGGGTTTCCCAACATTCATGTATTCTAAAGGCGGGGGACATTTGTTGCTTATTCATGGGTGTTTTTTGTTTGATCGAAAGTGGGTAGTGGGATATCAATTCCTCCTTCCATTGATTCCTCCTTAAATCTCATTGCCTAGTCTGGGTATCCCTAATAGACTTACGGTGTTGTTCGTAAAACTCTTCCCAGTTCCATGTCTTCATGGATACCAGTTAATTACTCTGTTTCTATCAGAACAATCCAAAGTGGCCCAGTCAGGGCTGTAACCATCGGTCGGGGAGTAGTCACATTGAACATCGGCGGAGTGTCCGGATGCTGGAACACTGATGAATCTAGGTTTTTTTCCCTAATTATAGAGATTATCGAGGGTGAGGAAGCCTGAGGAATACCCCGTAGAGTTCAGAAAATTTCATGCCATAGGCATGCCTCTATGGTTTTCGATAGATTTTCTTGTTAAACACAGGTTATGCTATGTGTTTACCATCTAGAGAAGACAGATCATACTAATCAAAACACTAACATGTGTGGATCATATGGGTTAAACCCCTAGAGGGAACAATAATAGCGGGGATAACACTTTTTTAGTTACCTAATTACTATCAGGACCAGTGAGGAAGTGCGTAACAAGATATCACTGTGATGTGGTTGCCCGTGTATGAATTAGTTTGGATATAGATTATTTATAATAAATGGACAGTGAGATGGAACCACCGTGAGGACAACAGTGATTTCGGGAATGAGACATGAATAGATATCTTATGTATCCCCATGGTTGGGAATCAATGTCCATGTATTTTAGATGGGCTATGGGTCACCTGAGTAGGAGGCCCATTATAATGGATGCATAGATAGGATCCGATGGAAGTACAACATCCGGGATGGGGTGTGACCTTCCAAAAACACATAGGCACAAGGGAGAGTCCACAATGGGACATGAGTGTTGGGATTGAATATTTGGGAGGCTTATTATATATCCCAATGAATGGGATTCAGTGTTATTGTAGTTTGGGATGAGGGTATAGAATCATGGTGTGCATAGAGGACAAGGAACCGACGTCATGCTGGGGCTTACGCGTGGTTAGAAGCATCGGTTAGTCTGATGCCATTGTGACAGACCAGAGACATGGGACCCAAAAAAGGTACTATAATGGAATACTGTTGATTGCAGACCCCAAAAATTATTGCAGAATGGGGCTATAATGGCTTACCACTGGATGGGGCTACAATGGCTTACTGCTGTTTGTGGTTGATAGTAGATTACCACCGACTGGGGTTCAAATGGCATACCGCTGGTTGGGGTAGACAACGGCTTACCACTGACTAGGATTCAAATGGATTACCACTGGTTGGGGTTCAAAATGGCTTACTATCAATTGCAGAACATGACAAATTGTCATTCATTGTGGAACACAATGGCTTACCACTATTTGGGGAACACAACGGCTTACGGTCAACTTGGAAACACAATGGCTTATCACAAATTTGGAAACACAATGGCTTATCATCGATTGAGATTGGGAATCAGAGAGGATTCCTATGTACCATGTCTAGGAGACAACGATCAATGAACACATTGTTCAAATTGGTATAGTTTAACATCTTATGGTTCAAAAGTGAACCGATGTAATGGGGTCAGGACAACTAGGTGTTGGGCCTAAACCACCGGGTGGCTTCCTATGTACCTTGCCATGGCAAGAATAAATTTACACATTGATATTAATAGTGGATACAATTTCACATCATGTAGTATGAAGTTTAACTGGCATGAAGGGGGTCGAGAAAATTAGGTGTTATGTTTGAACCTCTGCAGGGATTCCTACAAACAATGCCTTGGCAAGGATCAATGTCCACGTAGTTCCGAACAGTGGATAAAGTTTAACATCATTATGGACAAAGGTGAACCAACATGAAGGGGGTTGGGTAATTTAAGTGTTGGTATTGAACCTCTGGGAGGCTTTATACGTACCATTCCTTGGAAAGGATCAATGTCCATGTTGTTCAGATTTGTGGATACAGTTTAACATCATAAGAAAAAATTTAACTAATGTGAAGGTGGTCAGGACAAGTAGGTGTTGGGCCTGAATCTCATGGAGGATTCCTATGAAACCTTCATTAGAAAGGATCAAATTCAATTAGTTTAGAATGGTGGATTGAGGCTTACTCCCTAGGGTAGCCCTGGAAGGATGAAATGGTCATGGATTAATCTAAGTCCATGTGATCCATTCTCGATGTGAGAAACAAGTGGCTTCAAAGACCTGGCGATCACGTCATTAAAGGTTCTTATGTGGGAAGTGGAATGGGGCTTACATATGGTTATCATCCCATAGAGGAAATAGGGTCTTACGCATGGACTAGACCAGGGAGATGGAGACTGGGACTTAACCTAGGATGGATGCCCAATGGAAACAAATACTGGAGGGATTGGGATGGGATAACAAAGATCATCGTTCCTATATCTGCACTAGTCATTATCACCTAAGAAGAGAGGATTAGTAAGGGTGTTTACTCCTATACGAAAGTCTAAGGGATCACACAAATATGGTTTACCTTCCCCATGTACATGTGATACTCCAGTAGATTGGATCTCATTCTATGTTAGGGTGATCTCACTCTTGTAGAGATGAGAGAGTGTAGATAATGTCCAAGACTGGGCACCCCAAGTATGATGCATGGAGAGATGCCCTTGTTTAATGTCAAATGTTGATTATGATGGTGCTTGGTAGTTTAACATCTAGAATATTGAACAAGTTGAGTTCAATCCATACCCTTATCACTTACAAAATAGCCACGCTTTAACTCGTGGTTATGGAAATGTTTCGGTAAAGTTGTGATAAGGGGTTGTAGTGGAGTGATACATAGAGGGTCCCACATTAGAATAGTTATGTTAAGAATCAATAGCTGTTAGAATTCCTATGGGAAGAAGAATAAGTCTATGCAAAACATTGTGATGCACCACCCAATGGACCTTGAAATCACATCACACAAACCTAGAGGGTTGTACAGGAGAAGGGTTTGTGAAGACCATCGATTAACTAGAAGGGACCTTGTGAAACTCTGGTGCTCCATATAATGAAGGGTCTTCGCGAAAGGGTATGTTTCATAAAGAGGGGTGTCCGAGCCTAGCCATAGTGCACATGTGTATATGGAGGGTGCTTCGTGAATTGGAAATGCTTTCATGGAGCAGGGCTTCACGAAGAAAGGGTACCTTGAAAATATTAGCATTGTGAAGCAATGTTCTTTGTGAAACACTGTGAAATTGACATAGAATATGGTTAACATGTGTATATAGGTTACTTCGCGAAGCATGAGTGCTTTGCGAAGATGCTACTCCCATTGAGGATCTACATCCTTCGCGGTGGCATGTGGGATACACGAAGGGTATCACTGTTTAAAGAGGGTTATTATTTGAGCTAAGAGAAGGGAACTTCACAATGCTCAAGTACCTATAAGCGATCATTTTTTATAGAGCAGGAAATGATTCATGATTCGAAATATGAGAAGGAAAAATGTCAGATAATCCATTCTTTGGGATCAAGGGGAGCTAGATATTTTTATGAGAGGGGCAATTCAAAGTAGTGATGGCTCATGAAAAATCTACGTGGCACTCTGTGATTTGTCGCGGATAGCATCAAGTTATTTGTAACCATGGATTTGATCGTTTTCCTCTCCATGGCACAGAGCTCTACTGGGTGCTTTGTGTGGCACCCGTGAAGGCTTCTGTCAAGTTTGATGGGTTCACAGAGGTTGAATTGGCTCCCTCTCTGGCACAAGGCTCCCGGTCTAGTGAGTCGTAATCATAGATCCACCAACCTCATTACTCTGTGGTGATCGTTGTATGGGGATTTGTTACCATGATAACCTCAGTGTAGGGCTCTGCAAATGGAATTCGTGAGGTAGCCCCTCCAGAGTTGGTTTTCTGTCTGCGACGCATCTCCTATACCCATATATCAGTATCCAAAAGCCCCCCCAGACATGAACCTGAGGAGAAGATTAGGGTCTATGTATGAGGGTTAATCACCAAAATATTTCAACTAATTGAAATGAATGTTCGCAATGTAGGATTGAACTATGGAGAGATGGTGTGTGGGTCCATAGCTTCATGATGCTTTGTTGTGTCCAGATGCACTGTGTATAAATATGTGGTCATTTCCAATAAATAAGGTAGGCTGAACAATCTTCTGTCCTTTATCATCTCCATGTTTTTTGAGATTGTGATCTCAATTTTTGACACTCTAAGTGCCCTATGATTGCTCTCTTCTAATCAGGCCTTTCTTCATTGTGGCGCACAATGAGCCCTCTGACTCTGTGAGTGTGCACTCTGTGGTTTGTGTCTGTGAGGCCTTAGGAAGGGTGATGCGACATGTCTCTGTGATAGAGCTTCATGATCGATTTTCACAATCAAGATTTGCGAACCAGAGAAAAAAATTGAAAACATCGATGAATAAATGGCTAACCAAGAATCTGTTTGTGGGGTCCATCCAGATGTTTCCTGGTGGGACGAAATAGTAAATAACTTGGGTATCGAGGAACAAGTACAGAGCCATTTGGACCACGAATTTCTAGTGGAGCTACTTTTTGCAATCAAGAGGATCTACCCACTCTGAAAATGGCTTCCTATGTATGGCTTTGGACCGAGTGATGATGTCTTCATTCTGGAAGCGAGCATGGATGAGCCTGCTTACTGGTTCTGGAGAATGTCGTGTAGTTGCAGTGGTTTGGGATGGATGACGACCATATATGAGAGGATCTCAGGCCCATCAACACTGATTGTCTGTACAACCATGTGAATAATGTTGATGGGAAGGAACTAAAACTAGAGAAATCTCCACCACTATTCCACACCATTTTGAAGGGGGAATTGTGGAACCTAGAGGATGGGTGGACCGATGGGTGGGATTTGTGCCAAGGTAGAAAAATCAGAGATTATTTGTTCGGACCTACTGGGTTTGTGCCTTGTGAGAGGAGTTCAGGGTAGAGATGAGGCGAGTGGTCCTGTATGTGGAGTAATGGGCCTCCCAATTCCATATATACTAGCCAAATTAGTTGATTCCATATCTACTAAGCATGTGGTTGTCGAGGAGTAACACTTTCCATTTCCACCATGGAGTGGTCGGTATAATCCTATGGGGATTCAGCATCTATATTGAGTAGAAACTAATGGATGGGTATGTTGTGTTCAATTCAAAGATTATCTATTGTTGGATTTTACTAGGGAGGTACCCTAACATGGGTGTTTGACTAAGCATGTTCATCATGCAATCCTCTTTAGAGATAGGGGGACGATCTAACCTCAGGATCCCGATGTTCGCCAAACTATATAAGGTTTTTTGGCACATCAGGGAGGGGAAAATCCATAGAGGATATGTGGGCCAATCCACATTCTGTATGGGTGTATAGTGTGGTATATTAGGGGAATATATTAATATCTGGACCTCATCTCCCCTCTAGGATTAGATTTCCTCCTAGACATTTTCAATGTTGGGGGAGCTTCCTGACCAATATGAACATGTAGTCGGTCCTGTACCCTATCTGGAAGGGGGACATGTTCAACTTCCACCTGTTCCCACTAATGAAAAGTGTGTTCACCAATTAATACTACCGAATGAAGGAGCATATCTCCTCCCTCTTGTAATTTCGGGGTGGGGTGCGGGTGGCACGGGTTTCCTACAAGTCACTCTGTGAGCCATACCTCACACACTGTTTTGCGAGGCAATTTTGGTTCATGCAGTGTTTGACCCCATAGGTCTATTTGGGTGTGCACCACGATGATCACCCATGAGTGAGGATGAATATGTGGCCCATGATCACAAGGGAGGATGGGAAGATGAAAAACAAGCTCCCTCTACCTACTGCTATCTACGGGCTGGTGAAGTAGTACGCCAAGAGTTTGGAGGTGGCCTACCCGGGGGAGATGATGAAGCAGTAGATGATCCATGCTTGTGAAGGGGTTCCAAACCAACCTTGAAGTTAGGGATGAAAGGTGGATAGAATAACTTGCTGTGGTAGGGATACAATGGTGGTGAGACCTACATCTGTTCACCGGCAGGCGGCTGTAGCAGACTCAGCGGTCCTAGAAGAGAAGAGTCATCTAAATGAGAGGCTACTAAGGGGATTTATTAGGATATCTGCCTAATCTATGGGAAAACAGCTTCTCCACATATATATGCACAAGAATTCCATATTTTCAGTGGCTTGTGACATCTGGGATTTCAACACACAATTCTTTATCCTTTCGACGATGTGGCACCACTTGAACCATATCAGGATGAATCTTCTGGGGATCAATCTTTCCAGGGCTGGCTTTGCGGTTTACCAGGTGGCAGGGGAGGAGTACCATGTTGATATGGAGGATTTTGTGCATTTTTTGGTTGATCATTATCTAATGATGATTGGATAAAGGCATTGATTGATCGAACGACCCCTCTGCAGTTGTCGTCTGCCAAATAGAGGGAGATCTTTCCTCTACTAGAGGATTCAGATGAGCCCTCACGGGGGGAATTGAATGGTGGTGGGAGCCCACTGTAATAGGTTGATATCCAAAACATTGGACTAGATTTGGAGAAGTTTTCAAAGGCCCTTGAAGAATACACTAAACCACCTCACTGTAGACTTCACCTAGGTTTATTATGAGTTCTCAACTAACATCTTACATGTGTTGGAGGGCCTCGTATGCAAAAACGGCTCATATACAATAGTATATGCAGCTATGCGAACATTGGTATCTATGCTTGCAGCTACAAACATTGTTTTTCTTTGTAGGGTGATAACACCCAAGTTGGTCATCATGTATCCTTCGAACATCCGGAAAATATATGGAGGGCCACGCCTCGGGGTTCCTACAAAAACATCTTAGGAAAAAAATAGACAATTTGATTTCTATAATTATTCATCACATGACACATAATTATCATCCATAAACAAAGTTAATTCATTCTTGTGGACCTCTGTCATGTATATTTCATCAAATGGTAAGGGCTGCATTAGCGAGTTTTGTTGGATCTCTATGTGGTAACTTTCCTAGGGGAACTTCGGTGGTCGTGGAAGCCGACATTCGAACTAACCCAGAAGCAGTGCTCCTGGTCATTGTTGGGGGTATCATCAGGATAGATCCTATGATCATTAATGTGGGATCTGATTTGTAGGATCAATCCAGAAGGTTGTATCCTGACCTAACCGATTAGACACCTCGTGAAGATCTTGCTAATGAGTTTTTTGATGTGTTTCCCACATGAAAACCTACCAACCCCAAGGACCAGGATGAGACGAACATTAATGCAGAGTAGAGCAATATCTTCCATTGTTGGTCAGGGAAACTGATCATGTGCTTCATCGGGATGAATCCTAAAACACAATGGACAGACCATATCGGAAGCCTTTGTTCCAAGTTGTGTGAGTTGATCAATGGGTGAGGGGATTCACAGTGTCCTCATGGTCATATTCATGACCAAATGGTGGATTTGATTTTGCAGCATGATTGTGGCATCAATGTGATATGGAAACATAGTAAATAGTAAATATAAAGAGGCTCTAGGAGGTTGGTAGTGAGATTCAGTAATTTTTGGCATAAGTAGATGTCCATTCTACTTTCGTCAATAAAAAATCGGAGCTCGGCTCGGGCCTAGTGGCCCCGCTAGTGGAGGACGAAGAAAGGATGGAGCACATCTTTGAGGATATGTCCATCATCCAATCTAACGAGTAGCAAGATTGGATCACGGCTGATGAACTATGCCCTATTGCTACAGAGGAGGTTTGGGATCTAAACAATCAACAATAGATCATGTATTCCTCTAGGTAGAGAGTGGAGGAGCAAGAATGCTATATCAAGGTTGTCAACCCATCCATGGGAGGGACCCGTCCTCATGTGCTGTAATGCATTTAAACTTTTAAATGTACATTCATTCTTGATTTTTTATGTTGGATTCATGCATTGGTTATGTTATTTTTTTTGGTCTACTATATTTCCATCACATTCATGAAACATCCAGTGATCAATCCCTTAGCTCATGTGGGCCAGACCCGATGTGACAAACAGGGGATGAAAGTACTGTTATTCTATCTGAACATGAGGGTTCTGACCATGATTTGGGAATCTGGGTTTGAACAATAAACCCAGATTGACGAGAAAAATGGTGGAGGCTTCACTGGAGGATGATGTTCAAAGATTAATTGATGTTCTATTTTCCCAATATGGTCTAGTGCATGATCAGGGTATTGTAAGGGATTTAGAACTGATATAAACATAGGGTAGTGGAATGTGTGAATCATGATACCCGTAACTTAGAACACTGTGGAGGAGTCATGACAGTGAAGGATAAATGTTTACCATGTTTGAAACACAGTATCTATATTATGTTATCCCAGTATGGTAAAAAAATTGAGGGCCAACCACTGACCATGTACAAAACACAGGGCCTGAGTCAAAAATGCAATCCATTAGTCTTTCATTATGTTGGCACAAAAAATTAGCCAAGTCGTTGACCAACCATCTGTACAGCTAGGGGGTTATTTTAGACTTGAAATAGGATGAGGGTCTGAATAACGGGTATGCAAAGCGTGGGTGGGGGAGTATGGGTTGTTCAAATGGGGTCCAACACTCTTGAAATTATTCCACCATGGTTAACACACATTAGGTGAGCTCATCGATCTGATCATGGATCATACATACTACTGAATATGACCTCTTATTTATGGACCAAGAATGCCTTGTTGTTTATGTATTAATAATGTGGATGGTAGAAATGTAGTACAATATCATACGGTGATGAAAATACACATAGTTGTAATGTCATATTGCCTAGACCATGATCTGGGTCATGGGGAAAGAAGGGTTAATGACCCAGAGGTGGGACCATGTCAAAATTCATAGGTGTCACTACATTTCTCATAAGTGTGAGAATCAATAAAAAGACAATTCTTAAGAATGGCATGGTTGGAGACCAACACTGGTAGGGGAAATCATCTATGATGAGGAAACTGGTGCAACCCATTATTAATAAGGGACATCCTGAACTTGCTTAGGGAAGAACCACAGTTTAGTGTCATGCATTGAGGACATATGGACTCGTGAAGTTTATCATCATATGACAGGATGGGAAATGAACGGGAAGATCCCAAAAAGGGAGTATGTGAAGTTTTATATATAAACATGACATGGATGAGGACACAAGTAGTCCTCACCACACCACATATCCTTGAAATAAGTTTTTTAGGTCAAGGGACCAAAAGTGAAAGTTAGGTTGGGCCTGAGGAAAAGTATTCAGGCATTCATAAATTCCCAATTAGGATGGGAATTAAGCTGCATGTAGTTGTTGGATCAAAATTAAACACCATCTGGGATGAAAAGACTATGTAGAATACCAGCACCACTACATGTACCACCAAAACTACCAAACTCATGTGAGTTGTGCTCGACGTTGGAGAAAAATAGTAGTGATGAGCGTTTTCTTGGTATAGGGAGAAACACATTAGTGGAGGAGGAATGATAGGGGAATGACATCCCAAATTAATGATTTTCCTTGTTAATGCACATAGATGTTTGAAGGTGTAAAACTGAGTGTGATGGAATTCCACCTGAACATAAGGGAGTGTAAGGATGTGAGTCATGGTTCTTGAGATTTGGATCACAATGGTGGTGACATGGTGATAATAGATAATAGCTTAACATGTTCAAAACATAGTAATTGTTTCATGTTATCCTAAATTGGGGCATAATATGAGGGTTTACTAATGACTATGATTGAAACTTGGGACATGATCCAAATGTTGTCTATGTTCTTCATTGGCATTGGCCCAAGACAATAGGTGATAAAATAAGGCATGAGATTGGGTTGTCAATGGGGTACCTCTAGATATGAATGATGATGGGTATACAAATAATTGTTTGATGAAGCTTCGACATGAAACGAGGAGATTTCCATGTTAAAAGTACACAATTTGGACTCTTTGCAATAATGATTTCATGTACGTCAATATAACATGTCAGATAGAGGGAGTCGAATTGCTTTCCAAGGACAAGTGTCCTAGGGTCACAATGTCTTAACATAGGGTTGTAGAGTAGACCAATAAGAGGTTCCTAATAAAAATAAGTGCTCACAGGGAGGGAAATTATTTAAATTCAATGAGTAGTTCCCATAGTGATATCATAGTTAAGGGTCATAGAACATGAAAAAGGCTCAGAAGAGGCAAGGATGAAACATGCTGCGGCTTTCCCAAAATCTGGGGCGAAGGAGAACCCATGATGATCTCACCACACCACATATTTACAAATGATTTTGGGACTAGGGGCATAAAAAGGGGGGGAGGATTTAGGATTCATGGGGATGGACCTACAGATGGAATATCTGTGCATTCCAACGTATCCCATAAGGATGGGAATCAAGCCACCAATAGTTCTTAAAGGTGCCATGCAGTATGATATCCTATTACAAGGTATATTGGATCTTAGATTAATGTTCATAGAGATAAAACCATATTTATATAGATCGAGGGAGACACGTGGTGCGGTGATTGAAAATCCCAATGTGAATGAGGATATTAGGAATTCATATTACACAATGTGCTCCATGGGCTAGTCTTAGGTCGAGGAGCCGAAAATGAATGTTGGGTTGGGCATGAGGCAAAGTGACCAAGAATTCCCATATACCTAATTATGATTGGGATTAATCCATACACAATTCTAGTTGTGACATGGTAGGTTACCAATTCTAGGGAAAATACTATCATGCGGGTTTGGCCCATGCAACAAAAGAAATAACATTTGATAGATCATGTTAATTCTTTAGGATTGATGTGTTTTTATGTGATAATACTAGAATATATAATCCATGTGTCACTATTTGAATTAATCAATATGTAGGAAATTAGAAATGGTATATCATAGGACCAACACCCAACATGATTTCCCCTCGAGTGAGGACATCACAATGGTGTGCTGGTTTTTGTCGTATGGCTAGGATAACAATGCCATAGTTTAGGTTCATATGATAGGACCAAATAATTCATTTTAATGTCACACAATGAAAATGCAATAGTTTAAAGTCATGTGGGAGAAGGTAGCACAGATGATGGTCATATGTCTTAGACACATATAGAAGAAACGAGGTTTTAGTGGGAAATGTGCATTACATGATAAAGTATATGCGATGTGAATGAGGATGAGGTACACACTAAACCACCTGCGATTCAAGGGATGGAACATCAGGATAAGGGTCCAGAGAATTTTAGGGAATATGGTGCTAGAATCGAAGATGTAACATCTAGTTATTTCTACATAGTCTATGAGGATGGAAATCATGTTGTATTTAGTTCTAGGAATGATGTCCAATTTTATATCTTGCGACAAGGAAGTTGAGATTTCCTAGGTTAGAGTCTTAATGGTCAGACCATAGATGGAATGGGAATCTTCGAAATGGCTACAAACCATGATCGAATCCCTAAAACTACATGTCCTACACTCAATGTGGGTAACAAGGGTGGAGAAGGCCTTCACAACACATTGAATATATACAAATGGAAAATCATTACGGAGCCCCGAATGATTTCTCAATGTGGTTTTATCCTCCAAACGTGAAAATGTACACTGTGGAATTGTACCAAGAGTGTAAAATTTCCATATTTATATGATGGAGTGGAAAAGGATGTGAATCTTGCACCTAGTATTTTGGGCTTGATGAAGGTTGTGCAATGATGGAGGATAATTGTTTTCCATCTTCGAAACACAACATCCATATCATGTGACCTGATGTGGGAGCAAAAAATCAGTGTCAACCTCTGATCATATTTTCAAAGCGGGAATTGTTTGAATTTGTCGTTCAGGTCCCTCGAGGACGTTGGCCCGAAATGGTATGGGAGCCCTTGGGCAGAGCATCTGTACCATTCGGGGGCCCTTCTGTAGGGGAAAAATGATGAATGACTAAATGATGGGGTACTTGAAGCCTGAAAATGTGTGATAACTTGTCCAGGTAGGATTCAACACTCTAGGTGCAGAACCAGAGTTATCTTGAGCACATTGGTGATCTTCCAAAGATGGACAAGGGGATCAACATAAGAGCAGATGACTTGAAAAGATAAGTGTGGAAAAAAGGGATGAAGAGCTCTTAGGGGAAAGAGGTATGTGGCCTGGATGTTACAACCTGATGTGAATGAGGATGCATGTCCATACAACACTGTATACCCCCTACTATAAGAACATGGGAAAGAGGTGAAATATGACAAAGAGGTTTATATGAAATGGGGATAGGCCTAAAATCTAAATTTTTGGGGAGTGCTACATATACCATAAGGATGGGAATCCAGCCACACAATTTTTTGGGGGATTCTATGCAGTTTTACTTCATTCGGTAAGGATGCAGATAGGGGAAAGGTATCTCTACAAGGGATGTGTATGAAATGATGAGTAACCCGATGTGAATGAGAACATAGCCCTAGGTCACACCTTAAAATCTCAAAATGTTACTTGCACTAGGGGGACAAGAAGGTTTAGGTATCGGATATAGGAAATCTCAATCAGTTCATAGTTTAACATATTGCGGTGAGGAAGATCGTGCTCTTATTTTAAGGTCATAGGTATTTGACTATAGACACCTAGTTTAATGTCTTGTGTGTGGGATAGATGGTTAGAAAGGAGAATCACCATGGCTATTATGTGGGAGACCAGAGAAGGTAAATCATGATCATGGATAAGTGTTGACCATGTTCACAACAAAGTATCTGTATTTTGTGACCAGGTACAAGGAAAAACTAATGAGTGTTGACCATTGACCGTATTCAATACATGAGACTTGTATCAATTTTCACTCGAGATCCCCAAGGGTGTTGACCCAAAATGGTAGGAAAGTCCTTTGGTCAATCCTCAGTGATGTATGGGGGGACTTTTGGATATGAATGGTAGATGAACCTAAAATTATGGGACATGTAAAGGATCGTGGGACCTATGAAGTTCAACATCTTGTGGCAAGGACAAGTTGGAGGGGTGTCTCAATGTGATTTATGCGGAGTTGACACAATATCCTGGTGTGAATAAGGGAAAAGTGTCCACACTACACAATACAATGTGAGAAACTGAGTCGGGGGCCTTAGAAGTCCAAGGGAACAGAGATGGGATGCCTTGGCTAGTTTTCAGTTTTACATCTTGCAATGAGGAAGATGGTGATCTTTTTCTAAGATCATAGATATCATAACATACAGACATGAACCTTTATATGGGTATTGCTTAACCAAAAATCCAAATCCCGCATGAGAAATTCTTGGTGTGGGAAACAAGGAATGCGACCAGGATCTCCCCAATATACAACGGTATAGAATCCAAACTAACACTCTTACATGAGGTAAATAGATATTTGAATGGACAACAAGAAAAAATGAATCACTTAACCCAATACATGGGATATACAGGGCAGGTGGAAACGATGAAGGATGACTACTGAATGCATTCAAAACACATCATCATCATCATGTGACTTGTAATGGATACAACAAATGAGTGTCGACCACTGACCATATTCATGATACGAGACTTGAATCAATTTTTCATTCTAGATCCTTGAGGATGTTGCCCCAAAATGGTAGGAGAGCCCTTGGTCTAATCATCCATGCCCTTTAGGGGACCTTTTTTATACAAGAGATGATGGAGACCCATGTAAAGGGAGTGTTTGTAGCATTAATGTTCTGGTACAGTATAACATCATGCAGGATTAAGAAAATTGTGGATAACTTTAGGGAAAATGATAAATGGTGCGATAATTATGAACTTGATGTAAATGACGGAGAAAGCAAGCACAACACCATGTGTGTCGATCCAAAGCGGAGATTCTAATATTTGGGTTAAGGCTGATGAATGAAATTTTATGGAATTCCAATGAATCCCATATGGATGGGAATCAATAAATATGTAGATCTCAAAGGGTCCATGTATTTTAACATCATGTGGGGAGGACTTGTTAGAATAAAAGAATGAGGAGGGGAACATGGTGTGATCCTTATAATCCTGAATGTAGTTAGGGACAAAGAAGCCTACACTACACCATGTGGGATCCTCCAGGAAAACTATACCCTTAGGGGATAGTCAATGTGAAGAGCCTGGGAGATTGACTCAAAAATGATGCGTCTGAGCATTCATAAATATCTCTGGTGGATGGTAATTTAGCCGTACGTAGTTCATGAAGTTTCAACGCAGTTTATTGTCATGTAGTGAGGAAAACTGCTAAGAAGTTTTACCTTTTTTAGTCCGGGAAAATGAATCATTTTTTCTTTATGTAGAAAAGATTGAATAGTTAGATGTCATGTGGGACCATAAAGATCTTATTTTATGGTCATATATCTCAGACCAATTTATAGTTTATCATCATGTGGGATGGAAAAGTAGTTTAATTTCATGCATGACATAACATTTTATGGTCATGTAGGGTAGTACACAGTTTAACATCATGAAAGATGACATACATTTTAATTTCATGTGGGACATTACAATTTAATGTCATGTAGGACACATAAAAATGGACATGAGAAATAGTTCTAGAGGAATTGGCATTGGTGGGAGGAGTTATATTCTCAACATCCATAGTAATCAGTTAGTATGCTCGATTGGGGTAAACCTCATGAATAATGGAAGGTCCATCCCATTTGGTATCCATATTGGGTGGTTTTCAATAGGTATCATTGGTGTTCTCAAGGCCAACACTATGTCTCCATGATTGAAAAAGTGGAGGTGAACAATCATTTTCAAATCTATCGATATCTTGTTCTAATTCAAGTCCATATTTCTTAGGGAATGAATCCTTCTCTCATCGAGTGATTCCAATTCATCTAGATGTATTTTAGCTACCATATCTTGTTCTTGTTTGTCATAGAATGTTGTGTGCAATGAAGGAAATTGAATCCTGATGGTAAAGACAACCTATGTTCCATATACCAGGTAATATGGGGTCACCTATGTGGAATTGTGAGTCACTGTACGATAGGACCAAATGGCATTGGTGAGTTTTTCTGGCCTACTCTTCATGCTCTAACTAACCATTTTTTCAAGATGTTAGAGTGGTTTTTGTTGAACACCTCATTCTGTCCATTTTCTTATGTGTGATAGCAGGTGGTATGGTTAGAACAAATGTTGTACTTTTTGTACAATTTCGTTGAATCGGCTTCCCAAAATTTGGATCCATTATTAGTGAGAATGGCATGAAGGATTCCAATTCTGTAGATCATGCAAGATCTCACAAATTAACAATAGAACAAGCCTTGACCTCCTTGAGTGGAATTGCCTCTTCCCAATTGGAAATGAAATTCGTAGTGGTCAGGATGAATATACATAAGTAAGATATCACTTCTGAATATGGCCCCACGACATCAAGTCCCTACACTATAAAGTTCTAAGAGAACTTGGTAGTGTGGAGTGCCTCTGGTAGTCGATGAAAAAAGTTGGCATGAATATGGAATTCATGGAACCCCCCGGAAAACATGATGCTGTCACAGATCATGGGGGCACAAAAATACCCCAACCTCCTGATCTGTTGAGACAACATCATCTCGGTCTGATGAGACCCATAGAAACCTACATGAACCTCCTACATGAATTGAGAGATCTCAACTCCATCAATGTATTGGAGGATAACCCCATCAAACCCAAACTTTTATAGGACCTACCCAATACTGACACTACTCTGGAGGGTAAACTGCAACATGTGGGGTTGGATTCTCTCTCTCTCTTGGCTCAATCTTATGGGAGATCGCTATGATGGAGTTACTCGATAAAGGGGATCCTCCAACTGGGAGTTACTGTCATCTCTACATCATAGGGACTTGGGGGGTCCTGGCATGGAGGTGATGGGGGTAAGGTGGCTTACGGCAGGGTTATCATCATCTTTTGGAGTGACAGGGGAGAGGACTCACCAGTGTGCCATGTGGATAATCAAATCATCCTTATCATTCTCCACAAGAGATGCAGCTCGACTGGCCGGCGTTTTGGCCCGACCTTTTTGGGGTCGAGGGACATGGGTAACCTCAAGCCGAGATAGGCACTGGGCCATCAGCATATGGGTGTATTCCTATCATAGTATGACCAATAGTATTCTGATGAAATAGTCTCTGTTGATCTTCTTCATACCTAGTTTAGAGATACCTTTCACATGAATGTGGGGAACATCTATCTCGAGGGCCAGCTCGAGGCTAGTGATGTGAGCCTAGTAGTCCATCCCATTGTTAGTATAACCTGCTGATAGTAGAAGTGAATATATCATAATATCATGTGTTGGAATAATGAAGATGATACCCTATCCTACTCTGTTGAACCTGGGGTCATTGATCCTTCTACTGAAAGGGATATGAAAATCTCCATAAATTATCATTTTCCATTGTGGGATAACATTGTCCACTTGGAGGATTACCTCATTAGGTAAATCAAGATTCGAGGACTAGTCCACAGGAGCTGGATGGGAGGCATGTAAGACTTCCAATTCATTCCCCTTGATAGCCTTCGGAGGGAACAACCTGAGGTAGAGATGCGGGAGATCACTGCCCACCGAGATAGACGGCCTCTCAATATGGGGCGGTTCTGGATGTACATCATCAAATCCACTCAGGACACTAGTTTTGCATTATGGTTCTATAATTAATGTTTAAATTTCTATACTGCAAATACCAGTGCAAGGAATCTCTTCTCATTAGGGGAATATTTGGTCTCTGTGTCAAGGATCATGCAGCTAAGATAGTAGTGAATGTTCCCTATTACATAATTTTTCTTCTTGGTGAGAAGGGAAGAAATAGGCCATTCCATGGTGGTTACATAAAGGACCAGAGAATTTCTGAAAATGGCGGGCATTAGGACCAGAGGATAGAGAGAATACTGCCTGATTTCTTCAAAATCACTCTGAAATTCTTCATCCAACTGATTAATAGTCCCTTTATTTTTTAGTGGAGAAAAAGGATTTCACATTCCAGCCAAATTCATGATGAATCGATGTATGTAGGCTCTATGGCCTTAAAATCCTTGTTTTTTTGAATGTTGATCATGGGAGACTTTTGGCTAATTACATTGATCTTCTCCGAGTTAATCTCGATGCCCCTGTATCTAATAACTAAGCCAAAAAAACATTTTGGAGGTAACCCTGAAGACACAATTTTGTGGTTTCATCATTATTTGGTTAAAACGGAGGAAGATAAACAATTTCTCAAGGTCTTTGAGATGGTCCTAACACTAGAAATAATTTTCCACCAAATAATCTATGTATCATTCAATCAGGGTCCTGATGATCATCTTAAATATGTGATGCATGCCACACTTGTAGGTGTAACCTACATTCTTTGGATCGAAGGGAATTACATGGTATAAAAAAGTACCTTGTGGTGCCCGGAAGGAAGTAGACTCCTCATCCACAGGATCCATTCAGATTTGGTTATACTCGAAATAACCATCCATGATGTAGTGTCTCGGGTACCTAAATGTGGCATCAATCAACTAATCCATCACGAGAAGAGGAAAATAATCATTTGAATAGTGAAGGATGAGATCTTGGATGTCGGTGCAGTCTCTGATTTTCCTTCTCTTTATCCTGACAGGCACAATGTTCGCTAGCCATAACGGGAACAAGACCTCCTTGATAAAGATGACTCTAATGAACTTATCAACTTAGACCTCCACCATGGAATCGTTAGATGGGTGCATCTTCTTGGGAGGTTGCATAAACTAGCAGTGTCTTGCTGGGAGACTAAGGTAGTAGATAGATACTTGGGGATCTAGTCCCAATAGTTTTTAATAGCACCTTGAAAATACATCACGAAGTTTCTTCAAGAATTTCCGCATTCTACTCTTTCACTTCGGCAGGAAAGGAAACACTGATCAATGTGGGTTTCAGATCTGTCTCACTACCGAGGATCATCTATACCACTTCATGAACCATGTTGGAAACACCCTCTTTGAAAAAGGAGGAGCATTCTCTAAATCCTCTTCCTTCCAAATGGAGAAGGGGTCCAAAGAGGGAGGATATTCATCTAAGTGAAAAGATGCCAAAGGGAATCCAGTTCTAGCCTAATCATTGGTACACACTGCATTGGGGAACTCTTGGGCAGCCGTAACCATAACGATGAATGTTTCCGATCTGATCACATCTCATCATTGTCCAAAGGGGCCATGCACGATGATATCAAATGAAGAGTTTCATGTCATCTTGAGACGGTTTTTCCCAGCCCGGTGAAACCGGAATGTATTGTGTAATTCCATTTCCATGGGGGTGGATACATCGTGATACCTTTTGAGGGTTGGGGGATTTCGGATCTCCCAAGCCTGATTTTTGTACAAATAAGAGGTGATCATCAAGAATCGCTTAGACGTGGGAATGTTCTTCCCATTAATTCCAGAAACAACAAAGAAGTTCCCCATATCTAGGGTCATAGCCTCCAATGGATGGATCATGAAAATGTAGGCATCATCTAGGATTGTCCATCGATCGGTTGCAGCCTTAGCATGTACGACCTCATTAACCTGAATCTATTTGTCCTCACTCTCGTAATAGTCGGCATAATGGAATAGGCCTTCATAAGAGGCATAGAGGGAAGTTTCACCCTATAATATCCCCATTATACCATTATTGAATTACTTACAGCACTGGTGATATGATTAAGGGACCATCGTATGCATGTGGACTCATAGACTACCCATCAGTGCGTTATAGGCGGTGTCCTAGGAGATAACCAAGAACACAGTGCTAGAAACTATGCCATCTAACTAGGTATTAAGGACGATCTTACTAACTTGTGTCATTCCATCCAATCATAACTTTTTATTTTTAGGATAGATGGACTAAGATCATCCTTGAAAAGCCCCATATTTTGAATTGTCCTGGTTGGGATTTGGACGATCCTGGAGCCTTTGTTGACAAGGTTGCGATAAAGCTTCACATCGTTGAAATGGAAAGTGATGTGCAATGGGAGGATGTTCCCATGTATGGGATTGCCTTAATCTTATTTATAGAAAGAGATAATGTCCTACCAATCAACATACTCGTCTGAATCAGCATGGAAGGCATCAACAACTGCTACCTCCGTCTCGAACTAGAGGGGGATTCTTAAAGATTTAATAAGGGATTCATGCATATCTGTTGATAGTTGAAGGTCCTAAGGGGTATAGAGCCTTGTTGGAATGCTGGAATGATTATTTATGTCATCATACTTCCCTACCAAGCATGATCTTCTAATTACTGGAGGTCGTTCTATGGCTGGGGTAATGACGGGCCCTTCCGACTGAACCGACAGCTAACTATTGTTGGGGCTGTCATGTTGCTCCCTATTCAAAAAATTTGGAGTGACTATCATATGTGTAAAATATGAATGAGTCTAGTCCATAGTAGAGAAAGGATAATCACGATGTGGTCAAGGATGCTCTACTTGATCAAGTAACACAAATTGTGGTGATAGAGGATCTGATGACACCAGATGAGAAAGGTCAGTGTGCTGAACACTGTGTTGGGCCTGCTGTCAGGTTTTAGTGGCATGCATAGTATGGCTGTAAATACCGAATGAGGAACTCCAATGACCCATATATGCATGTCTTAGTCTGCACTGGTGATAGCTAGGATCATTTAGAGGATTTTTCTCGCACTCCTCACTATTAGAAATCATGTAGGGGTGTACCAACTATATAGTGTTAACCGAGTAATAACCTTGATCATCACATAAATAATCCGCTACTAATAGATGGATTCATGGGGGAATCTCCATCTCCGAGAGCCTGTAGTCACTGAGAGTATGGTATGACGACGTCGTTGGTGGTGGACTTTATTTCCCCTTGTGTCGCTGATGACTGCTCTTCTCGAAAGAGGAAGGCTGATTCATTGATGCATAGGTATTGTTTTTGGGTGATGTGACATCATAAAAAATCTCATGTTGATTCACATATGCATGGATAATAACATGGGGTCATACGACTTCCTTATAAGCCATCTGATCGTCATAAATCTGGGATCCATGTTTAGAAACCTGGTGCTAATAATCTTCAATGTCACTGTCGCTGTCTGGCATACAAAGACACATGGAATATGCTACAAAACTGGGTCTAACTTGACTATGTTGTAATCAACGGATTCATGAAGCTAGTCTAGAACACATAGCACTGTTTGAGGGTGTTACTATATATACAGTGGTAGGGGTAGGAATTGGGTCGTTTAGTGAGTTTTGTCTCTTCAAACCTTCAACATTCAGGCAGTCATACAATTCCATATTCCAAGGCACATTGGAAATAACTGTGGACTATAGCTTTATGGATTGAGTATCTCTGGTTTCTACTTATTGAGAAGGTGGACCTAGGAGCCTATTAATTATGAGGGATGTAGGATCTTATCATGGAGGAGCATTCTAGTTATCTCTCTAGGGTGGTGGTGCCTAACGCGGGGGTTCCTGCTAATTCTGATGGAGGCATTGATAGGCCAGATGATGCACCTAAGGTGGAGGGCCTCTGCGAGGCTGTGGAGGTGGATTCACTAGTAACAACTCCAATTTCGTAGGGGCTTATATCTTCACCACCATAGAGGTCACAACCTTAGTTTCTCTTCTCATATGATTTTCCAAAGGCAACAAAAATTCCGTCATGGCCTGCTAGAAGGCTTCCTCTAGATGGTGGGACTTATTAGAGAAGTCTTGGAATCCCAAGTGGGATACTCATGCCATTAAATTGTGTGAAGGAGGGGTTTTTAAAACCAAGGTGTGATTCCATATCAACCACCCATGCTGGATACAACCATCCATATGGTGGTACTGCAACTTGTCATGTTTCCAATACCTCTAGGCAATCATTGAGTGCTGACATCATGTCATCCAAGCAGGGTTTCATAACTTGTTGATGCCACCTGACCACCAGTGCATTGGGGAGTTCTTCTTGATGATAAGTAGGGTCGGTGGATCATGGTGTGGCTGGTGGGATGGAATGTAGAGCGGCTGGGGGAACCTGATCTAGTTCCCAGGTATTATCATTACACTTAGGTGGGTTTGGAACCACATACCATTCCCTCCTTCCATAGGTTTCAGCCTTTATATTGTCTATATGGGTATGATGGTTAGGGTCACCTGAAGAAAATTCTCCATGGAACTGTTGTACATTTCCATGATGCCCTGGACAAGGATATCCATTTTCTGGTCGCCACTCCATGTAACATTAAAAAAGATGGTCATCAACCATGTTCTTGTGCTCTACGAGATGCTGATGCAACGTGTCTTTTTCTGGATCATCCCCTGTCTTTTACATCGATCCAGACAAGTCTGGGGGTCTTGTGGTTCTAAGGTGATAATTTCCCTTATTGGGATTCCGGCTGAGGATTAATGACTCATGTGGAATGGGAAGACCTATTTTGTTTTTCTGCTAGTGAGTAAACCATAGTGTAGGAAATAATAGTTCTGCACCCCCCCCCCCCCAAGGGATTTTTTCCCTCCAAGGAGTTATGTCTCTTCATCTTCCTCTGATAGATCATCCATGTTAACTACCACTTTTCTTGGGGTAATATCCTCAATATTTCCTAGTAAATTGGGTGGGAACATGATAGAACTAAAATGGGGGGAAGCATTCTTCCCCCAACCACAGACCTAAATGTAGGGGGGAAGCCTCCTTGATAATTTTGAGGGGATCTTTAAACCTCTGAATGCATCACTGTTGGAGGGACCGAAGGAGACTAGGTGACTCAGGGAGTTGGTCCACATGGAGTGCAAAAACGTCAAACCCTTGGAATTGTTGGCCAATTTCATTGAATATTTCTTGACTCTTGCGGTAAGACACCTGTTGATAATAGAGACAAATGCGTGTTTCCCTTAGGGTTTTGAAATAGAACCCGACTTCTTCCTGGGTGAGAGATTTTGGTTCACTAAAGTTGGTGGTCTCAATACAATAGAACATTTCTGGGAAATGATATGCTATAAGGATGTTCCAGAAGATCATGGGCTCGGACTGAGTATCTGGAACTTGGTTTCCCCACTAATCAAATGGTGGTGGCTAGGGGATCAGAAGTGGCATTGAACCAGACAGGTAAGATGGTTGACTGCTAGGCAGAGATTACAACAAAAGAGCTGACAAGACACCACATCTTGGGGTTTCCTATGACGAATGCGATGATTGAGACACTACATCTCGTTAATACAAGCTACTAACATTGGAATCCAGCACATGGGTTACAGTTATTGATGGTGGGTCAGGTTGTTTTTTATCCTTTATCGGTCACTAGAATAGATCTATCTATTCTATGGTAAAAGTAGAGAATGTCCCTGTAGACAGTAGAGAGAATTTAAAGGCTATACCTTATGATGGACCAAATCTTCCTCCTCCTTGATGTATATTCGGAGTGCGACAGGAATCCGATGGACATCATGTTCTGGAACATGAGTAATGGGATTGGACCATAGGGAGGATTTATACATATCCCCATGACATGGAATACAAGTTCACATAGTTCGGGATGGGTGTATAGAATTGGGGTGTGCACAAAGGTCTCTTACCCGACGACATAATGGGGATTACACATGGATAACAACCTAGATTAGTCTGATGCCACTAGGATAAACCACTGATATGGGTCACAAAAAAAGGGACTACAACAGCATACTATATACTGTTGACCACAATTGATTACCACTGTATGGGGCTACAATGGCTTACCGCTTGATGAGACTATAACAGCTTACCACTGGTTGGGGTTGACAATGGCTTACCACTGGCTAGGGTTCAAATAGCATACCACTAAATGGGGTTGACAACTGATTACCACTGACTATGGTTCAAATGGATAACCACTAGTTGGGGTTCACAATGGCTAACAGTCGATTGGGGAACACAATGGCATACTGTCGATTGTGTGGAAACAACGTTTTACAACTTGTGAGGGATCACAATAGCTTACCGTCGATTGGGAAACACAACAGCTTATCGCTGGTCGGGGAACACAATGACTTACCGTCGATTGGGATTGGACCTCATGGAGTCTTCCAACATACCCTATATAGGAGACAATGTTCAAATCCCACATAGTTTGTATGGGTATAGTTTAACATCTTGTAGGATTAAGGTGAAGTGATGTAAAGGGGTTGGGACAAATTGATGTCGGGCCTGAACCTCAAGGAGGCTTCCCACAAACCATACCATCACAAGGATCAATGTCCGCGTAGTCTGGAATGGTAGATATAGTTTACCATCATGAGGGATGAAGGTGAACGGACATTATTGGGGTCAGGACTAGTATGTGTTGGGCTTGAACCAATGGGGGGCTTCTAACATACCCCTCCTTGGCTGGGATCAAATTAAGCATAGTTTGGAATAGTGGATAGAGATGAACATCATGTGTGGTGACAGTGAACCAAAGTGATGGTGTTATAGAAAAGTGGTTTTGGGTCTTGAAAATACGAGAGAACTCTTATGTACACTACCTAGGAAAATATCATTGTCCACATAGTTCGGAATGGTTGATACAATTTAACATCATAGGGGATGAAGGTGAAATGATGTGAAGGGGGTCGGGAAAAGTAGGTGTTGGGCATGAACATTGAGATGGCTGCCTACATACCCTACCTAATAAATGATCAAATTATATATGGTTTATAATGGTAGATTTGGACTTATGCTCAAGGGCTTCCTAGGAAGGATTCCAGGGTCAATGCATACTATAAGACCATGCGAGTCGTGCTCCATGTGAGCAACAAGAGGCACTAAATACAAGACGATCACTTCATGAAAGGTGGGTCCATGGGATGTGGAGTGGGTATTAAATGTGGTTAGAGGTCCAAAGAGGAATCATGGGCTTATGTGTGGAGTGGCCTAGGAAGATGGATATTGGGACTTACTCTTGGATGGAGGCCTGATGGCGTCAAATCCCAAATGCGTAGAGATGAGATAACAAAATTCCATGTGCCCATCTCTCCTCTGGTCATTTTCATGGAAGAATATAGGATGATCAAGGGTGATTACTCCTGCAAGAAAGGGTCAATGCTTACACCAATATTTATTCCCTTCCCCGTGGATAGGCACCGCTCTTATGGAGAGTATCCCATTTCGGGTGAATAAGATCTCACACCCGTGGATATGATTTGGCGTAGAGAATGATCGGGATAGGGAACCCCATGTATGATGCATAGGGAGAGGCCACAGTTTAGCATCATGTGCTAAGGAAAAAGGTGTTTTGATGTTTAATGTCCTAAAACATGGATGAGGTGAGTTCAATCTACACCCTTATGACTTATATAACAGTCACACTACAACCCTTAGTGAAGGGAAAGCATGGTCATTGATGTGATAAGGGTGTGTTGTGGAGTGATCTATTGAGGGGCCCACATTATCATGGCTATGGGATGAATCAATAATCATTAGTATTCCTGTGCAAAGAAGAAAATGGATAAGAACCACAACATGAAGCACCACTCAAGTGACCTTGAAATCACTTCTCACAAACCTGGAGGGTCGTACGGTAGTAGGGTTTGTGAAGCATGTGGGTTCACCAGAAGGAACCTTGTGAAGCTCTGGTGATCTATATAATGTACGGTCTTCATGAAGTGGTACGCTTTACAATGTGGGGTGTCCTTTCCTAGGAATAGGTCATAGGAGAATATGGATGGTTCTTCGCAAAGTATAAATGCTTTCATGGAGTAATGCATCATGACACAAGGGTACCTTGAAAAGAATAACACTACGACGAAATATGCTTTGCGAAACACTATAGCTAGACCTTAGAATATGGTTCACATGTGTATAGATGTTAATTCATGAGTCATGAGGTCTTTTAGGACACCCAAATCCCCTTCAGGAACTCCCTACGTCGCGGTGGCCAGTGGGCTCAATGAAGGGATTCCCTGTTTGAGGATGGCTCGTATTTGAGCTAAGGGAAGGGAAATTCCCAATGGTCAAGTATATGGAAGAACTCATTTTCCCCAGATCGGAAGGGGCTTTGTGATTTGAGAGCTGAGAAGGTGAAAGGTCATAGTATACATCCTTTAGGCTTGAGGGGAGCAAGTTATTTATAGGTGATTGGAAGCACGAAGTAGGGATTACTTTTGGTGAAGGAAAATGGTGCTCCACGATAGGATGCAGATTGCGTCATGTTCATCCTAACCGTGAATTTGAAATTTAACCCATCCTCGGTGTGGAGGTCTAATAGGTGGTCTACGTGGTACTCATGAAGACTTTCGTAAAGCTCGAGGGGTTAGTGTGGGTCAACTTGGATCCCTCAGCAGCGTGAGGCTCTTAGTCCAGTGTGTTGTAACTGCAGAGCCTTCCACCTCTTTGATCTGCGGTGACCGTAGTATAGGGAACTAGCTTCACAAAGTCCTTAGTGTAGGGCTCAAAAATGTTCTTCATGAGGAAGACCCTCCAGAGTTGGTTTAATCTTTGCGACATGTTTCCTCTGCACATATATTGGCGTCAATAATAAGAATATCTTGTAAATTTTTAATTGATTCATAAGGTGACATGTGATTCTAATAATAGTCTACACATATGATGAATTATTGGTTTTTTGGAAGAATGAATTGTGTATTCTACATTCTTAAAGAGAATAAAAAGATAAGATACATGGTTATATAATTAAATGGGTACTTGGGGCACATTAAACTAATGTCCTTATAAATATATAACATGTCTGGTTGGCTTTAG
Organism: Viscum album; assembly: GCA_963277665.1. NCBI lineage: Eukaryota > Viridiplantae > Streptophyta > Magnoliopsida > Santalales > Viscaceae > Viscum > Viscum album. The sequence goes on along the minus strand of OY728134.1, from coordinate 352,151,281 downwards.
AGAAATATGAGAGCATGTGAACCAGATGATTTTAAGACGATGGTAGATATTGGAAGTGTACAATATTTCATGTTTTATGTGATCAGGTGGATCATTAGAAAACACCAATTGATTTTAGATTGATCATGTTGATGTACTCAATATAAATATAAAGACATTTATTAATTTAAATGAAATATGTATTGGTTTTTTTCTATAGTAAATCATTTTAAATTTAGTGTAGGAGATCATGTTGTGTAGTGGAGGTAGTACCATCATAATCATTAATTAAACTACCTCTTCATAGCTGGTCATGGGGTTATGGTATGACTCAGTTGATAGGGCGATCTTAGAGGGATGTTTATGGGAGTTGATGAAATATACATAGAATGAGAGTAATTTGTATTCATGTAGGGTTTTTTATGTCAATGTAGCGATAGGTGAAATAATGCATGGATCAAAGTATTCGGAACAAATGATCTTATTTTACATTGATATTGGTGTTAGAAATCATCTCATGTGTTGTGCAAGGAATGAGAGTTTTGGGATACAGTTTTTAAGATGGAATATTTGAATTTATATTGAGAAGTGTTATATTTAAGGCTGTGTGGTTGTGATTTCACCATTTCATATCTCAGAGTGAGGTCCTTATCATGGACTAGATTTTAATGCATTTTATTTGTTCTATGATCAATAGCAATTAAGGGGAGGTAGTTAGTGATTTAGTTTTTTCTCTTACATAAGAGAGTGATAGAATGGGTATTCGTAGGGTTCAGTGAGTAAAGGAAGATGGTCCATGGTGATTATGATATTATTAAGTGAAATGAAGATAAAAAATTCCAAGAGTGGGGAGTGATATATCAGTTGTAGGTGTGTAACCCTCATGTTAGAATGGTCATAGGTGTGTTTTGTTAACCATGGAGTTATTATAGTTCCATTAGGATAAAAATGTGTAATAACTGAAATTTATAACTCTATTTTTCTACAAATTTAATAGCTGAATCAAATTTGGGGGGTCAAGGATGAGAATTGGATTTCAGATCAGTGTTGTGTTAATGTGGTTAAAGGATACATAAATTAAAAGTTCATCAATGTGTGATGGTACATAATAATGGTCTTCTATTTTGACTATTTGACTATGGAATCTCCTTGAGTGTTGGGTGAGGACTCGAATAAGTGTTTTTTTGTAATCACATGACGCCTCTAGGTGTGGGGGTATCACAGTCTGATATGATAGTAATGTAGTGGAAATCAGAGCCTATTATATTTCATGATGATTCACTCAAATATTGGATTACAAATATTGACATGTAAAAATTGATATATAACTTCACAATTAATAACCAAAATGTTTTTTGGTGTTTTTTTGTGCATTTAATCAATCAAAATAATCCTTAGAATAATATCTAATGTGTTAATAGAATATGTAAGGATAGTTATTATGTATCCATCCTATATTTGTTTTCAGTACCAAGGATGGTTACAGAAGTAAAAACATTATTCTAATATATGATCACCAATCATGAGTATGCAACCATATCTAGAATATCTTCATAAAGGGAGATTTGTGTTTCTACTAGATTGTATGATTACTGAGGTGTAATGTATCAGAATTTGGTGTTTGTACACTAAACATATTGTGATAATCACCAAAATGATGTCTACTTTTTGGAATGAAACCACAATCAGTGTTTCTAGGTTCATGGTTTGAGGTATGTTCCATCTTGGTGTTTTGATTTTTAGAATGGGTGCTGAAATGGGTTTTAAAAATTATAGTGATTTGACGTGGAGATCCATTTTTAATGTTTCTTTAGTATTTTGAAATCATAACACCAAAAAATATTGGTAATTAGTCACGGAAATAGGTTGAGTAATATAGTGGATAAAAATAGATTCTTCTTAAGGATGATAAGACACTATGGTGGGGAGGTTTTATGACTCTATTCTCGTATTTGTGTTTAGAAAATGTTTAAAATTTTAATTTTGAAATAAATTGTGTGGTAAAATTTTAATTGTATACTAAGAGTGGGATTATATGAGTAGGAACCCTTAAAAAGAGACACTTTGGTTTTGGAATGATCTTATATAAGTGTTTTGGAGATAAGGAGTGATTCCTAGGGGTCTAAGAATCAATATGTATTATTTTGGATAAACAAATTTGGGTCTTCATTTAGAACATAATCACACTAATTATGAACCCTAACCACATAACTCATTTTCTATAAAATCATGGTTTTAACCATGAAAATGAATCCATGAACCCATGTAATAAAGTAAAATAATCATCATGGGGTTTTTTATATATGAAATAGATCATGTACATGAGATAGGTTACATGGTAGTGCTAGTCGATAGGCCTCCACTCTGATTTGATAAATGATATAAAAGGTGACGATGTTTCCAAGACTGAGATTTAACTTTTTTCAACACATCATTAATTTCATCCATATAGATATATGAATGAACACTTTTTCATTAATGTCAAAATACATTTTTAATAAACAATTTAAATCATATCTTTTCTATACACTATGAGTATATTTTCTAGGACGGGGAATGGTTTAAATCATATTTTTCAATTCATTGATAAGATCATGTCCAATTAGCCTCCAGTACCAAACATCATCCCAAAATGTTGGCATCTAAAAATTCATTCATTGAGTAGAATCATATGTTGTCATTTAAATGATAAAATGGAAACTTTTTTAATATTAAAACTCAACATAGACAAGGAATTTATATGAATAGATTTGTAAATACATTGAATATGATCTCAGAATGTCCCCTAGAGTTTGTTTGGTTCTTTTTGTGTGGCTATACATAAAAGGGTGATATGTTGTGATGATGGAAATATATTTATCCAATAATTTTAAAAGGATTCACTAGAACTTTTAGGTAAACATAATTTCTTGATTAGATACAATAGAGAGTATAATTTCATAAAGTCTTTATGCATCCTTTATGTATATCTTATAATGTCGGGTGCGAGATAAATATTTTGTGATAGCAATGAAATGTTGAAAATTTGTATAGATATTGACTACCATCTAGATGGATTTGTTTCCTTCAGGGTTCATTGGGAGTATTATGATAAAATATATGGTTAACATTTCTTTTTTTAAAAAGGTATGGTAAATGGTTTCATCATAAAAATATACTTATTAAATTTGACACTGAATATTTAGAATAAAATGAATTTGGATACAATTTATTCAACCCGAGTCTTCAGGGTTTCTCAATATATGGTTTCTATAAAATATATATACACCATAGTGAATCCTGAATGAATTGAGAAGTATAAAAATGTCCATCACCAAATAGTTTCCTATTTATTTTTTACTTTTTATCGGTTATATATCTAGGTTTCAAACCATATAACCAAATATTACACAATGTTAAACTCTTGAATATTCCTTGTATATTTTTATAGCACCTCCTCAGACTTTTGAGTCTCCTTGACCCTCTAAAAAATTGATTATTTCGAATTTATTTAAGTAAGGTATAAGGAAGATATTTTTATTACCCCTATGTGCATTCATTTCATGTATACGAAGATTGAAACCCTTGTAATCCACATAATTGATAATGATTTCAGATCCATTCAACTCAAAAAAAATTCCACATTGTTTTCGTTCCTAGGATGGTAATCATAAGAAAAATCATAATCATTCACTTGCTCTAACCACGTTCATTGGAACATATTATTATTCTTTTGTTTGAATATATATATTATAATTTTCTTATCTATATATTTTTCACACTTTCTTTTTATATATAATGCTGGCAAATATTTAATGTATTGGTCACTACTTCAAATTATAGTTCCCAAATGGGTCGTTATTCTCATTAATCATTAATTGGTTAGCGGAAAAATAATATCAATGTTTTTTTTATCATTCACGAGTACACAACCCAAGACGATTTTAGATTCATCAATTTTGATCTAAAACCATTCCCCATTGAATGTTAATGTGAGCATAGGTGCAGTGATTATCATATTCATCAGCTTTATACTGTCTTTCACATTTTTAATATGGAAAAACAAAAAACCCTTCCATTTTATGTTTGTTCCTGGGATTGAATGAAATTATATATTTATCATAAATTGACCATTTCACCAATCTAATCCATGGAAACTGTGCATTTTCGTACCATATATTTATTTGGGATATCCATCATCATATTTTAATTTTTATGGATCCATATTTATTTCTTTATTGGTGAAAACATTCCCCAAGATAGTATATTGGTCCAATAAAAACACACATTTACTATAGTATACATATGAATTTTTCTTCTTTATGGTCTTCAGTTGTGTATTTAAATTCACTACATGTTCCAACATTATTTTTGGGTAGTTTAGAATATCATCCACAAAGACTACTATAATTTTATCAAGGTAATCTCTATAGATGCTCTTAATCATGCCCATGATGATTTATATAGAATTAGGGAATCCAAATGGACTCACTAAGAACTCATAGTCCTTGTACCTTGTGTAAATAGTAGTCTTGGGGATATCCCCATTAATCAAAATTGCTTGATAATATCCCAATCGATGATCCACTATATTGAATATGTAGGATCCTTATAAGTGATTTAACATGTCCACAATCCATGGAATATGATACATGTTATTTATTGTGATATTATTAGTCTCTTGATAATAATTGTAGTGGTTTATTGTAGCATCCATCTTATTCATGAAGAGGACATATTCACCCTTTAGTAAATCACACAGGCATATAAACCATTTATCCAAATCATCCAATAATAGTTAATTAGCTCCACAATTTCAACAATGACCATTTTATATAGATTCATGGATATTATAAATGATAAGTATGTCATCTCAGTTGAGAAATAAAAATCATGTTTTGGTTGATGATGAACAATTCTTGGGAAAAAATCAATGATTTTTCATATAATCATCATTTCTTAAATGATGATATTATCTTTAGTCGCAATAATTGGAGATAGATATGCTTTCTCACAATGAAATAATCATTCTTCTTAAGATTAGGGTGCTGTTGAATTTTCATCCTTATTTATTTTACCTAAAATGAATCAGAGGTTGATTTGTAGAATGAAATTTTATTTCTATCTCTTAAAATTTTTTGTTTCCTCTAAGAAAGAAAATACAATAAATAACTAGAATCGCATCATCTTCCACTAAGGGGATAATCACAAGTTTTTCTAGATAATTCATCCAAAAAATTGGATAGGGGATGATTTATATTATTGGGATGTAATAATTAAACCATTTTATGTCTTCATAGACAACTCAACTTTATCGTTTTTATGTTATGTTTGAACAGTTATACTAAATATTTATGATATTATTGAATGTGTAGAACCATATTGCCATAGGAAATTGAATGTAAATGAGTGTATATCAATTTTTCCATTAACTTTTTTATTGTATTTTTAAAAATTGAAATCATATAAAATATAATTATGGATGGGAAGACACAAGCTATTTAACATGTATGTTGGAAAAAATACCTCAAGGTTACTTAACATTATTTTTGGGTTGTTTGTGGTTGTTGACGTATCAGGTTTCCAAAGTATGTTGTGGAACTCCAAAGATATTGTTGACATAGTATGTTGAAAAAGATCCAAGAAAAACTAATGTATTCTTTAAAGGATTTATAAACAGATTGGATACAAGGAGGATCCATTTCCTAGTGTTTGGAAAATTTTTGGGTCAAAAAATTGTAGAATGGAGAAAAGTGTTTCGTTTTTTCAATGATGTTGCATGCAAGTGTAATTGTTGTTAGGAATGTTTCATGAAATAAATTTTTTTTGATCACCAAATAAAAATTTGTTAAACGAATGAATCACAATGCATATTTGAATTTTCATGAAATATGAGACTATAAGAAAGATCCATACATTCCAAATTCATCATCAAATTGGGTTTTTCGTGCTTGGGAAAATGATGCACACAAGGCGGTCAGTGGGGTAGAATATTTCACGTAGGGTTAGAAATGATAATTAATAAGAGGGAACCCCATCATTTTAGCTGCTAAAAACATAGTGGAAATTAGAGCTATGGATTATAGAAGTAGTGAGTTTTATGCCAGTAGTGAGTTTCATTGAAGTCGTGAGTTTCACGTAAGAGTGGTGATCAAGATTGGTGTTTCATGTAAGATGAGAGTTACACATTAGTAGGGAGTTTCATGCAAGAAATGAGTTATAAAATTTTTGGAATTCATGAGCATGTTTTTTTCATGGCAATGGAACATGTTGAATAGAAGATGTTAATGTAGTTTCAAAGACACCGAAGACTTGTGAAAAAGTTTGAAGATTCACAATACAGTTGTGGTGAAGTTGTATTCATCAATTGGATGAATCTGTGACTTGAATATTTCATATATCTATAGTTGATGGTGTGTTATTTCAAGAAAACAAAGGGACATACATATCTATAAATTTTGTGGGGATTCTTTCTAAGAGCAGTGAGAAAATGACGAGGAAGACATTGATCCTTTCCATTGGTAGTGATCCTAAGAAAGAGACATAGGGAGTGAAAACTGGTAATCCATTGAAAATTCTCTAAATATTTTAAATACAATTGTCCTAGGTATAGATGTGATATATCCCAGGCCATCATTATTGGTAGGTATCCGTAGTGAATTGGGTATAATCAGAACATCATTATTGTATGCTTCTTGGATGTAGCCAAGTTCTAATTAAACAAGTTAAAAATTTTGTGTCCATGTGCATTATTTCCTGAATTACATTCAAATCACCAACATTAGGTAAATAATGAAGTAATAAGATCAATATTAATACTTATGTTTAAATTGAATGAACCTTATAATATAGTGGTAATGATATAACGGGGTAGTAAGAACTGACGAATGAATTTCCATACCCTAATATACCCCCTCATAGGATCTATAGGCCCCTTTTGGAAGTAACATTATATAGTTAAACTATGAATATTGAATGGATAACTCAATATTTAAATATATTTTTAAATCAATTATATTTTGTGTTTCAATCAATGTTATCCATGATGTATCTCAAAACATTAAATCAGTTGGGAATTTTTGTTACCTTAATAATTTTTCATAAATATATTGTAAATTTAGAAAATAATGTCAATGAATGTGTCAAAACTAGTGTGTAACATGCCCCATTGTTGTGAATTATTTGATGATCGATTTCGACATTATGCCCCATTTTCTTGTTTATTACGTATTGTACCAGATTTTATTTGAGGTTTAGATACTCATGTTTCTATTTAAAACCTCTATTTTTATATGTTACGCAGGGGTTTGATGGATATGGAGTGTTTCGAAGGATATTGGGTCTCATTCGGAAGACATGCCTCCCTTATTTGGAAGGATACTGTTACCCACATGGTGTATTCATGGCTTGGGCTGACCATGTGACTTAACTATGCAAGCACCATGTATTATATAAGATGATGCATGATTTATAAAAAACTATGAGGGTTGGGGAGCATGGCCATGAAACTTGTATCTAACAAGACACTGATCCATTTCACTATGGATGTTCGTGGTTAATCAAACTGTGTGGATAACAAGTGTGAAGCGGTTCCTTGGGTAGTAAGTATTTCATAGTTGGTGCTCGGTTTTTCCAACCATAATGCAAAACCATGAACACGCAATTTTAAGAGGGATTATACCATTTTCCCTAGATCTATTTTTAATCCCTTAACTGTTATTTCATCCTCTTCCATCAAGCAACTCATGAATAAGATCTCTCCATCCTCATGATTTTAGGGTTATCATATCTCACTCATTCGTCAGATGTTTCCATCACAGTCAGGTGCATTGGATCCCCCTAGGAATTCTCTGCAAACAACTTCCATCTATTTAAATATTATATTCCATTTTCTTGTGAAATTTTTTTAATGACTACATTCCTCATTTTAAGGGAAATTAACGATTATCCTAATATCTCTCATTGTTGTTCGATTCAAGTGTCGAAACTAGATGAAAAGAGAGCTACGTACCTATAGTTGGTGGTTTATCATCTTTCCCATGTGTTTAGTTCTTTTATATTGTTTTCACTAGTTCTATAACCATATATATATTTGGATATTTCACCTAAATTATTTGTAAAATAATGTGAAATGGTGTCTCATGCTTAATGTTATCCTATCTAATAAGGAAGCACCTCATATGTTGTTTTCCTTGGATTGAATGTACCCTATGGGAGTTCCTGTTGTTGATAGTTTATATTTACAGTACCTTAGTTTTTTAATCACCATAAAACGGAGTCTTCCCTTGTAATAAATATATTTATGTATGAATTTAATCAATAGGAATGGTATGACATGAGTTTGGACATAAGACTTCATTCCATAACTGAATTGCTTGATCAAATTTATTAGATAGCATGATTGAAAACGAATATGATTATTTCATGAAGAAATGAATTAATTATAACAAAAAAAGGAATCAATTATTCAAGTTTTAAGATAATGTTGCGAATTTAGGGGATTCCTTGGATGGACTCATCAATCATTAAATTTATTATTTTATGTGGAAAATGTACCAGAAAGGGTTATACCAGTTTTACTTGGGATGGGATCATAGTGTGTTTCCATTCCTTAGTTTAAGTGATTTCAATTACCTTGGGTAGACACCATTGATGGGATTGATGGATGTATGTTCAAACCAAGACATTTTTGATACTCGGTCCCCTATGATAGATACAAGGGATGGGCTTCAATGTTTGTTTTCACACCATGTTAGAAATGATAAAAAGAATTCCAATTATGGATTTTCTTAAATAGACTTCTATGGTATTTTCTATATATAGTGCATCAATATTGATAAGTGGGATCCATTCTATATCACCTTGGATTGGATTAGGGTTCTAATTTATAATGTTTAGATATATCATCTAAATCAAGGAATATGAATGTGTAACTAGAGTTCCAGGTAAGATTCCTCCATGCCAAATAACATTTTATGGGATGATACCCCTCAATATGATAATTTATTATGGCCCAGTCCCCATATTTAATAGATTTATAAGTTACCAAATTTTAATAAATCATTATTAGGCATATGTAGGTTGATTTGAGTGGGTATACCATGGGGAACTAAGATAGATATATTTATTTACTTATTTACCTTTATTTGTTATTATTGGATCTCTTCTCATTTTGTATGCATTGAATGAATTCATATAGATAACACCAGTGGTGTCTTCTGAGTATATATAACACCCCACTTTTTCCACGTTTGTAAACCAAACCTAATTTTTGATGACATGAATATATAAATGGTACCATCCAACTTTTCATTCTTGATTTTATGTTCTAGGATAGACAATTGGTGCATAGGACTGATCCTATACCCACGATGCTATAAATAGTTTATTTTGGACTATTTGGTATTTTTTGGGCAGGATGTATATTCCTCCTTCCTTATATCCCATGAAATTTATCTTATACATGTACATGACATGATCATCATTTTCATTTTTTATTTTTAATACTCAGCTTTAGCCTTCTAATTATTGGATGTTTTTCTATTGTTTTGTGGTTTCCCATTTATTACTGTTATTGATGATCATAATATATTGATTAATGTTGTTATAAAATTGGATTCATGAAGGAATAGTAACCCCTTAGACACAACCAATCCCTTCACTTTTAGTCTGAATCCATTGGCATATGGGGAAGTATTCTTGTGGTCATATGGTCGGAGGTCTCAGGGTACCTCTTAGTGCCATGAAGAGGATGAAATGAAAAATTTGTATCATAGACACTTTATTAATTTTTCTTAATGTATGGTTATTATAAATGAGACAATGAGTATTAGAATTCAGTACATGAAACTGTTCTTGGGAATGGAAAACCCACATAGACAAGAAACATAAAATTACCTGTGATGGATTAATGCTATTACTGGTTGCACTTTTTATTGTTTTATTGATTTCAACACTGGGTGATGAGAATTTATATGTTTTTATAATTATAGATATAATTATAATGTTATTTATTCATCTCTATACTAATCATATGAGGTAACATTTATTCATACATCATACTATGCACTATAGGACTTATATGAAACACCATTTTACAAGCTATGTTTATTTTCTTTTTACATTTCCAATAATTCATCTAAATGATGTGGGTGAAATGATTATTTTGTATTATAGCATGCTAGTATTTCATGATGGAATTACACAATTAGATTAATTAATATTCATACACAAATATAAATGGTTTTTTCTCACATTGACTGATGATGAATCCTTAATTAACAAATTACACCACATGTGAGAAATGGTCCATTTGTTCTATGGGTTGAGATATTAGTTGGTTTAGTTGATGAATACAAAGGAATGTTTAAGAATTATGTACTATGATAAATTGGTAATGTTATACATTCATTGAATCAAATATTCAATATTTGGTGCATCATAATACAGAATGTAGATTCCATATTTAAATTACCTAACATTCTGATTTGAATTTATAAAGCGTATGTGCCTTTATAAATTTAGAATAGTTGATGAAATTAATTTTAATGAGATATATATATATATCTATATAAATAACAATGCATATATTTAAATTAATTTTTTTATGATGAAATTCTTACCATTAAATGGGATTCCAATTACTATGTAAAGGTCTTGTCCTCTATTCCATGAAATTGAAAATCCATATACCCCATCATATGTACTGTTATGTGATACCCTAACTCTAGCATGACCACAGTTGTGGGAAGTAGGATGTGTCTCCTATAGTTTCTTATTATCTCCAACTCATTAGAAATACAAGTATTTAGTAGTAGGATTATATATGTGATCTATGATATAAAGTTATTGTACCCATGCATTCCAATTTCATGTTTTTATATTTATACTCTATATATTAATTGTGTCCTAAAAATTGAGTGTTCAGTCCTTTTCCACCTCTACATCCTCATATCATATTCCACGAGGGAATCCATGACCATAATCTAGGGTTGGTGGTCCCTAATCCACTAGTGATACTTCCTATTGTTCACCTTAAGGTGCCACCTATCGAACTTCCACTGGGAGACGATTCTCAGTTCTAAGTTTGTTTCTTCCACATCATGAAATCTATACAAGGTTCCCCATTATATATCCCTATAATGGCAATGTATACTCAGGTGTTATAATATCACGATCTGCATAACTTTTCAATGGATAACATACCATAGGCTACTAATTCAAGGATATAATATATGATTTCATTATTTAACCAACATGAGATGCATCCAAAGAAGAGGTTCATGCTAGCTAGAAACATTCTGTGTGATTCTGATAAACATTGTTGGGATGTCATTACCCAGGACTAATGTCATTATGGTATGATCTGTGCGGGCTTCTAAATATCCTTTTATGTGTTATTTCCCCCCATATTTTGAAATTACAGTGTTCTCGTTATTTTATATGCCTATAATAAGGTGAATTGTCAACGGTCGATTATTTGGATCATTTCACAGAGCATTGATGTTATTCACCGACTCTTACTGGTGATGAGCTAACAACAGAGATAAATTTTGAAGACAAGGTTGTCTCTGCTATCTGATCATAGGTGAGAATTATCTAACTTGACATCAATTCAAAAATAGTCAACCATGCTTTCAACATAGAGTTCTACCTGAGGGAATGTGGAAATGTGAGTGAGTTAGTTTTATCTTCTAGTTTGGGAGATGGTTTATCTGGAGACCTAAAGCAACATTTTATGTGTTCACATGGGATTTGTTCAAAAAATATTATAGATATCAATAGCTATATTGTTTTACACCATAGTGGAAGGATATTATATAGGAATACCCAATGTTTGAGGAACCCATTTGAGTGGTCAGCTTATAGCATGATGGGTCCCCTGGAGCATTTCATCGGAACATTCCCTTCAGTTCCAAGGGAGATAGGCTATGTGATGACACCTCTATTAAATATATGATCAATATATCCACATGTTTCATGGTATTAGAAAACATCTAGCCAATCAGACCAAGGTTTTTTCAGGGATGAGATATTCAGAATTCGTATTCTCTACCCCAACATGGTGGAAAAACCCTTTTTAATCATGTTCCGTATCAAATATGTTGACTGAGCCATATATATCCACTACATCATACTCTTAAGGATACAATTCTGAGGCATTGTTTGATTATGTTATTATTTTGGAATCTTATACCGTATATTTTCCTTATTTTCTATAGGTGTATATCATTCTTGAAAATCATCAACCTTTATGGGATTTCTATGACTAGGAAAGGTGTAATTAAGTGGTGTTATGTCTCTTGTAACATCATTATTGGTTAGTTCAAAAGTTATGCTCTAGTGGATGGAGTTACCCCAAGACATAGGTGGGTAAATATTCCAATGGAATTTCTTTTTCATCGACATGATTGGTTTCAATATCATTCGTGATATGAATTATCTAGTTCCATTTCGAGAACATGTTGTTTTATATCAATGAAGAGTGTTTTTGAAATCACTTGAGAAAAGAATGTATATCAATAGGTAATAATGGAATCTCTATATGATTCGATCAAGATCGAATAATACTTTTCTAGGTTGTGTGATAGTCCATATGACTAGTTTCTTTATGAGCGATCTGGGAATATGACTTGAATAATTCCCTCCTATGGTGGATCTTTTCAAGGATTTATTACCTTATGATTTTTGTTGATTACCTCATATAAGCATGGTGGGGTTCACCATCGATCTGGTTCTAATATCAACCCAATGTTCATTCCTACTAATAGGATTCAACTTATAAAGTTTGGGGAACACAATAAGTGGTTATAAGATTACTAGGAATGGGGTTTTCCTCAACCCAAGACTTCTACATGGGGTTCACCAATCCTTTTCATGAAAAATGTAGATTATACCCAATGGTTTTGTGTATGTTAGAAAATTTTGAACCATCTTATGGAGAAGAACTAGAACCACTATGTTTTACAGATAACTTCTCTAGCCATGACTATAGATAGAAAACAATTTCTAAGATCAATTAGAGGTTCTCCCACAAACATGTACATGTGAGAAAATCAAAAATACCATGTACAATATTTCGGTGTGGGTTTATATGGTATGATTATCTAGTTATTCTTGTCAGCCTTAAAAATTAATTAGTAGTGTTTATGGTTATGATGAATCTATTTTTCCTCTTGGGTTTAGATTTCTTTTTTTTTGTCTTCATTAATGACAGCATGGTGTATTATAGAAATGGAAGTGACCGTGCCAATCTTCTTGAGATCATGCTGAATACACCAGGAGAGAATAAAAAATATTATATTCTCTAGAAATGAATCATTTTTATTAATAAATTTAACTTCATGGGTCATATAATTTTAGAGTATGTGGTGTCTGTTAACCCAGGGAAGGTGAGATCCATGGTTTATTCAAGGGATCCCAGTAATGTCTTTTATATACATAGATTCCTAGGGATAGATGTATATTATATGGGATTCATTAATGATTTCTATTTCCTAGAACCACCTATCATTTTCATGATTATTATGGGTGTGAACTTCATATGGTAATAAAATTGAGAAAATTTATTTAAAAAGTTTAATGTGAGAATGAATTCCATAATCATCAAGATTTTTTTAGAACTGGGAAACAACTATACACATTTATATGATTCCTTAGGCATCTGGAACGGAAAAATTCTGATAAAGGGAGAATGATTAATAGCATATAGGTCCTACCAGTTGATACATCATGAGTGGAATTACTCAATGCATGAACTCAATCTATCATATATGGTTCATGATCTACACAGCTGGAGGAATTACTTTTTCGGTGATATAATAATTGTTTACACATTTTATAAGAGTCTCAATTACATATCCACTAAGTTATAATTGATTCTTATGAATTTTATCTGACTATATTACACGAAGTTGTTCACCTATGAGATTGTTTATAAACCTGAAAATTTTAATGTAGTGGTTGATCCCCTAAACTAGAATAATCATAGACATTCTATCAAAGAGGATATCAATGTGTTTTAGTTTACGAAATTGTTTTATTAAATGCACTAGGAGGCTCTATAAATTAATGGTTATCATATATTAGAATATCTATAAGTGAGATATTATCATATAGAGAGGGTTTGGATGATACATCTATCATATCCTGAGGTCCTCATCTCATGGTACAGTGTCTTGTGTGGGAACCCATGTCCTCATTGGGTTTTTTATGAGAATGAGATATTTCACTTCCATGGATATATCTATTCTAATTCCAAAATAAGGAAACCATTTATGTAGAAATCTCATGACTCTATTTTGGATGGTCACCCTAGAAATACAATGATGTATCATTAAATATTTCTATAGTATTGGTGGTATGGTTTGAAGAGATATATAGGATATTTCATCACAAGGTGTTTCACCTATCATCTGGTAAAGGCTGGGCACCATCCACCTATTAGAGAACCATATAATCTAACCTTTATTATGTTAAAAAGTAATAAAATCATTATATATTTCATGAGGATTTTGTTTCGATCCCGTCAAGGAAACACTATTTTATGGATTATCACCGATAATATCACCATGGTTTCACACTTCATACCAATCTGGTATACCAAATTAGTCGATAAACATTGGAGGCTAAATATTTTGGATAATTTTCAACATAATTGTTTTCCATGTTCTATAATATTGGAATGAGACACCAAATTTTCTTTATAGTTCATGAATGGGAAATATAATTCACCAGCTTCATTTGTGCTCTTTAGTACAACATATTAACATAAGACTAATGAGATGTCCATGTAGATGATATAGGTTCTAACTTACATGATTCTTTTATTCATACATGATTTTTTTTGTTTTATAGGTTATCAATATGCATTTCAATGAGTTTTCATAAAATAATACTTTTCAATAAATTATTATGTTGGCTTAATATGAGGCCCTTTATGGTAGGTTGTGATATTCCACTCTATGTTGGTTAGAGAAAGTTGTGGCAGTGCTATTGGGTCCTCATGTCATTTATGATATTTCAAATCATGTATATCTAATTCAATGCCGTATGGAAATAGATCAGTCTTTGAATAAGTCTTATAAAAATTAGAATCATATGCCTCTAGAGGTCATGGTGGGACATCTGGTCTTTCGATGTGTTTCACATAGGTTGTGTAATAAATGGATACAAAGAAAAGGTAATCTATTTACTTTTTATGTCAAACCTTTTTAGATAATATATATAGTGTTTTGATCGTTTCAAATTAGTTGTATCTACAATAGAGAAATTATTTCATGAATGGTGTATTATAGTATCAATGCTACTCTAGTATAATATAGACTCATATCATTCGTTTCCGCAAAAGTATATTGATCTACGAGCAAATGGGTTCATTGAGGAGCATTTGATATGTATATTAGACTAGAGAATGAATTCTATTTGAAGAAGGTTAGTTCCATTGGTCTTGGAGCTATGAATGAATAACCATTTATAGTATGAGACCTAGGTGGTGGAGGTAAATGAATGAGAGTAGTGGAATAATGTTTTCTTAGAAAAATTTTTACCACCCTTGGAAGATGAAATTGGGGATGGTTAGTTTTGAAGAGGGTAGTTTGTAATGGCCTATCTCTTTGTAGATGTAAACATCATTCTTTTTTTGGTAAAAACTCATATTCTTATGGTATGATTGAAAATTATGGGTAAGGAGTCCTCTAGGAGTGTCTGGCGATTGTTTAGATCTTATAAATCTATAATTTGGATGGACATGGTGAGCCACAGGTTAGACACATCCTTATTGATAACTGTGTGACTCAACCATATGGGAATACTATGTGAAATAGTATGTCGCATGGATTCATTGAAACCATATTGTATAGGGATCACATTAATGTGAATTCTCTCATATTAGTCAAAGACCCATTTTTAGAATGTTTTCACATGGTTTTTTCTACCGTGAGAATATCACATGGAAGGGGGTTCCCTGGGTTGTAAATGTTTCATGGTTTGCAAATGGTTTGGGTAGCCTTGTAGCCAAACTATGGGACCCCATTTTTAATGGGGGGGGGGGTGGTCTAATATTTTATCCATTGTAATTTTATTAATGCCTCAAACCACATCTATTCCTCATCTAGTTCACATCCTAATCATGAGAGATCTCCTCCCTCAATAATCTTGGGATTTTGGTATCTCACTCAATCTCTATATGTTTCATGCTCTTCTGGGCTCATTGAAACAATCCAATTTTGAAATACTATCTACATTATTATTTTCTATGTTTCTCTTCCCCTCTATTTTTCTTTTTTTGTGAAATCTCGTTATGAACATTTTTTTACAAAAAATGAATATTCTACCAAAATCTATCATTCTAGGTTGATTATAGGAATATAGTGGAAAGAGAGTGTGCTATGAATCAATGTTAGGTGGTACAGATTCTATAACACATGTTCTCTTCTTTAATTTATGAACCATTAAAATGGGCACTGTAATTCTATAGTGATCCCTCTTAAATTCTTCTAAAAATTAACTTAAATTATTTCTCATTTTTAATTTAATATTAGCTAGCAGAAAATCACCTCATAATTTATTCTACATGGATAGGGCCACCGCTATGGGTGCACCATTCATTGATATCCATCTTGAAAACTGTCTTGATTTTTGGAACTAGCCTCAAGGGGTGTGCTTCCAAATAATAAATGATATTAAGAATTAAATAAATCCTGAAAAATTGAATACCATGTCTTTTTGACCCTAAACGTCATTCTATAAATGAATTTTTGATTATATATAATAAAATACTTGATTAAAAAGGTTCAGTTTTATTGCCCGACCAGATGAATGAATTAAAACAATCAATACATATTTAATTCAAATTGAAAGGAATACCTTGACCGTTATGGTGTAATGCCCTGACCCCAGAAGACCTGAGTCGGTGCATTATTTTAATACATTGGCATGATTACAAGGAATCAATTCTCGAAAGACCAATCGGTTTAGCAATCATGGAAAATAGATTACATTCATGAACTTTATAATACACATTCAAACATAAAATGAAACATAAATAATCTGTTGATAATGACATTATTCCCCTAGCATAACCCTGACTATCAAACCTAATACACTTCTTGGATTTATGGGAAAACAAAACATATGATAGGTGTGAGCTCATATGCTCAGTAAGTGTAAATAATTTTGCAGGTGCAATAAAATTTTAAGGAAAGTTGTGTAATAAAAACAACAACCTTTTAAACATAAACATGAACGTAATATAGAGAATATAAATACAAAATTACCATATAACCATGAACATGGATATTCTACTAGTCGAATAATCACATGTAATAATTAATTTCATAATAGGGTAATGCCTAACATTAGACATCATTACCACATAGGTAAGGCCTCGTGCCAAGACTACACATATTTTTTTTCAAGGCCTTGTACCATGAAACTAGATTGTCTAATAAGACTTACCAATGCATTGGGGGTCTATAGTGGTCCCCACCTATCATTTACTAAATCCCATGATTTACTTATATGAAACTATTGAAACATAACATAAAAATTCGTATTAAAAATAGCATATGAAATCTCAATACTTCAACGACAAAAAATATATGCTATAAAATATCACATCCATAATCAATCATATCATAACTCAATTTATATAATATCGAATATTTTATTATAATAAATCAACTTTAATCAAGAATAATATACAGTAAAGAACGTTTTCACATTGAAAATGATCAGTAAAACTCATTGAGTGAAATACCCAATTTTCATCAAATCAACTAAAAGCTCTTGAATTTATAAATGATTAAATTTTAAAGATATTTTTAATCAATATTTACCATACCAAATTGAGACTTTTTAAAGGAATTAACATTTTAAAACATTCATGTCCATATAAATTAATCCTTAAAACAATTATAAAAACATGGACATTAATGAGAAGGATTTATAATAATAAATATTTTAAACATTTAAATTGATGTTTTAGTTTAAGATTCCTTTAAAATAATTTTTTTTAAATTTATTTTAAGAAACATGGAAATTTATGATAAATATGTTCTAGAAAATACTTACACGTAAACAATCTCGGATAATAAGGAGATTAATGAATTAACCCTTACCTTATATATTTGTTTGGTTAAGGGTATGTTTAACCTTCTATATAATGACCATTATATGATATTAAATTATAGTAAAATCATATTCATATGTATAATGCCATTAATAATTCATTTATTCCTTTATACTACTCATTTAATAATAATTTCCATGTTAAATTAACATTTTTGGTAATAATCGGGTTCTTTATCATATGTGGTTTAACTTTTTAATATTGATCATATCATCATGATCATGATTGAAATAAATACAGAATATAAAACATGATTTATATATAATATATATTTAGAATATAAATATTTATAATTTAGAGTTATATGAAATGGAAAACACTGTTTATAGAGATGGTATGTTGTACATAAGCATAAATGTTGTTTCTGTTTTCATATCATATTGAAAGGAAATATGTAAATACGATATATGTAATTATAAATATATAAATATATATCTCTATTATAATTATTATTTCATATATTAAATACATATAAATAATATATATGTAACACCCCATGACTTCATAGTACGTTATTTATTCAAAGTAATTCAATAACTTGCACTACTCGCAACAATGTGTCCAAGTGCACCACTACTTACCAAACTATCCATTCAAAAAAGGTTATGAATAGTGTTAACTATATTTTGATCATTATATAATCCATCTAATTTTAGAATAAATTTTATGATTTTCTTAGACATAATGAAAAAAATCATTTTTTTAAAAGAATTATTTTTTTAAAAATGCCATTTTACCGCCTTTTAATGGTGAAACTTTTTTAAATCCAATAATTAAACTTTTATATATTCAATTTAACAAAAATAACTCCTTCTTTAGAATTGTGACATAAGAATTTTGTTTCAATAAAATTTTGGTTTTTTTCTTATAACTTTCATATTTGGGTGTATAATGAAAAATTCTATATTTTAACTGAAAACAACATTTGTAATATAAATAAATTTTATTGTTAAATTATACATTTTAATGGTTTGGAAGTATAAATAGATTATATTTTTACCATTTAATCCAATGTTATTAATTAAAAATAATTTAACATTGAAATTTAACATAAAAATGTACCAATCAGTTGTTAGTTATTATTTCTTAAAAACATGCTTTTTGGTTTTGACAACGGAAATTAATTTTAAAATAATAAGTGCAACATCTATGTTTTGAATTTGGTAAAATATACTTAATTTGTGAATTCAGAGTATCAAAATCATCTAATTGTGAATTTTTTATTTTTCTATAAAACTTTCAATGTTTTATGAATAGTGAAAAACATTGAGTTATTGGTTAAAAACGAATTTTTTATTTAAATAATTTTTTATTTTGTATAAATTTAGTTTTGGTCTAAAAAGAAACATAATACCTATATAAGTAAAATGTAATTCATTGATGTCAGTTTATAAAAATTTTAGATATATAAAAAGTTTATTGAACTTTTTACCGTCTTTTACCCTCATCCTAAGAGCATTTGAAAATTTACATAAAACATAATTTTACCACTTCTGTGAGTTGAATTTCTAAAATTTGAGAGACACGATTTATATCAGTAAGTAAAATGTTGTTGAATCAGATGAAAATAATTTTTGGTGAATAGTATCTTTTTTAATTTTATTTTCCTCTATTAAAAGTAAATAGGGTAATTAAGAATAAAAGGATATTATTATTACCCTAAAACATGTGATAATTCTATTGTATAGGTGTAATTCGACCAAAAACAACCTTAGGAAGAAAATATTATCCTTTAGTTCAACTTGGATTAGATTTGGTTATTTATTGTTATTTAAATCAAAATAGAGTTAAAAGTGTTAAATGAAATTGTTAATAACTAAACCATTTTTCATATAAGGTTACACATAAGATAAATTTTACGAAAAATATTCACTATAAAGATAAAATTATTACCTACAGAATGGTATTTTATTTATATTTTTTAGATATTTAATAAGTAAATTTATATATGACACAATGATGATTCAGAAATTACTGTATTAATGAAATATTAAAGTAATTGATATTATAAATATCCAAATAAATGTTATTTGAATCTTTTTTTGAAATACACTAATTTTATAGGATAAAATTACATATTGGTGTTGGTTATAATAATTTTCTCGGAAGAAATAATTATGTTTGGAATTTAGAAAAAACAAACGACCAAAGAGTTTTAAAATTAACAAAAAAGAGTTTTTCAAACAAATATTATATTATTAATTGATATTCTATTATTAAAAATATAAGGTTATTCAAAAATACATATATAATGATATATTTATCATTAATGAATGACTTTTGGTTCTCTTGGAAGTATATAGTATGTTTATTAACCATATAAAATGAAAATACAAAGAGAGATGGTAAATGTCAAACTATTTAACAAAGAGTTAAATCTAATATATAAGGTTAATATAGTGACCCAAAACTATCTAAAACCTATTTGATGAGTTTATTTCTACCTATCCCCACCAAATCCCCTAAACAATTCATTTGTGAGAAATTAGAAATAGAAAAGGATTTTATTATAGAATAATTTTTCTAGCTTTTCATATGGTGCCCCTCACCCCTCTTATAAGAGGGCAATCCCCCTTCCCTCAAACTAACACCTTAAAAGCATTTTGACTCAGACAAAATATGCCCCAATACCCTCTAAACTATCCTCACTTCATCCTAGTGGCCTTCCTTTAGTCATAAAACCATCGTATGGAACCATTTTTATCAAATCAAAAGGATAAACTCGAAGAAGAGGTAAATATTTCATCACCTCTTTCATGTTCCTTTATTCTTCCACTTCCTCTTTCATTATTGTTTCTATTCTAAAATAATAACTGATGTATCTTATATATACTATGATGTTATTATAAATATGGTACAAATATATTCATTATTCAATCCATCCAATGAATGACATGTCACCATACATGTGTACGTACGACTTACCGTCTCTACGTCGTGGTATTATTGTTATTCAATACATTATTATTTGGAAGGGTATAATAATGATATTTAATTGATATAAATAATAAATACAACATGATAATGATTATTTATGTATTATATAGAATCCAATTATATGTTATTTTAATATCAAAATAATGATATTGTTCCTCGTGCGTACGTATGGATTTCAGTCTCCAAGAACGTGATGACATTCATTCCCCATCGTAATCCATTCAAGATTAATTTTCATTAGATGATTAAAAATAATTTTTAAAGACATAATATATATATTAATATGAATAAGATACATCCTATCCATAAACAAATTTATGTAACAATTCGTATTAAGAAAAAATGAATCAGTTAACACTTGAAATGACGATAATACTAAGATATTATTAACAGGGAAATATTAAAATATCATATATGATTTCATTTTAATGTATATGATTATAGTATAATTTAATATCAATTATTTCACCATTATAAATGAGGTTAACCTACCCTCTACCAAGGAAATTTACTTGTTAATGGTTAATTTGACAATCTCTTTATTATCCGATTTTGTTTTTACGTATGTATCTACTAGGACATATTTTTCATCCACATCCATATTTCCTAAAAATCTATTTCAATTTTTTTTAACAATTTACTAGACTATAGGTTAAAGAAATTTATACCCATATTTGACTCTTTATAAAATGTTTTTAAAGGAATATATCCATCCTTTTCCAAACAGGGTACTTTATGACCTTTTCAACAAAATTAATGTAAGAATGTTTTTTTAACTTATATGGGGGGTGTAGCTATTTTCTGAAATTATAACAACATCAATTATTCCCATTAAATAGTATAAAAATATTTTCAAATTTAAATTTTTCTTAAAAAAATTCAAAATAGAAAGGGATATTTCTCTAAAAAAATATTTTGATTACATCTATGTCAACATCCTTTGATGGATTTTAAGATTATTTGAAGTTAATTAATTATGATACAAAACATCCATATTTTATTAAATATTTTGTGATATGTTTGACTGCAGATGTGTTATTTTTACACCATTAATGGTTTGTGGATAAATTATTGACATTTCGTATGCATGTTTCAATACGAATATTTATGTTATGTTAAAACATTTTCATATGAGGAATGAATTAGATTTAGTAAGTGACGGGTTGAGCCTGAAATAGCTTCTCGTTGCATCGGTAGGTCTCATGTGACAAACTAGTGTATTTGCATAAGGCCATGACAGAATATTATTTTTAGACATCACTCAAGGCATTGATTATGAGGTTATGAAAGACTGGAATTATCCATTCCTTCATTATAAAAGTTGCAATTGATATTGCATGTGATTATTAGACTAGTAAAATATCTATGTGAGTAATTAGATAGAATTATTTAGAATTATATTTACCCTATTATGATGATGTTTATGTTAAAAAGTCTTCTGTTTTAAATGATAAAAATAAATAGAATTATTCTTCCAATGCATTTAAATGCATAATATTACACTATAAATTACTTTAATTTAAAAAGTTGTTTCAATTTAAATTTGGTATTTTTCACTATTAATCAAAATATGAAAGTTATCATAAAAGTATAAAACATTTAACCATACTAAATTTTTATGTCCCGATTCTAAAGAATAATATAATTTCATTAAATTAAATATAAAAAGGGTCAAATATTGGTTTAAAAAATGGTTCTCCATTAAAAGACTGTAAAATTACATTTTGGAAAAATTCTTCATTTATCTGAAAATATTTAATTTGTTCTTATATTATGTCAAAGAAACACATATTATGGATTCTAAAATAATATGGAGTATATAAAATTTAAAAATTAGTAAATACTATTCGTAATCGCTTTTTAAACTGCTAGTTTGGTAAGTCATGGTGCGCTCAAACTTTGTGTTGTGTGTATCTCATGTTATTGAATTAAATTGAAGTCATAATGTACTACGAAATATTGGGGTGTCAAATATTGGACGTATTGGATAGGCTCATTTGAATTTATATTTATTCTGGCATGTGGACGACACACACATGAAGAGTGATACTATTTATGTTTTGTATGAAATCACTGTGTGATTACCTTGCCTCCATGTGAGCTATACTTGTTACATAGTTTAGATACTATGGATGGGCTCGATGTCTAGATGGTCATACCGATTCATGATCAATACATACAGCACTATATGATACTCATGGGACAAGCCGAAAGGGTTTTTTTCATTGCATTTCAGGTGTGATAAAGGGGTTCCATTTATGAATAATCTTAGATGAACTTATACTCTATTGTATATATATACATATATAGTTCCCTTGGAATGATACATGGGATACCATCTGGATTTCCAAGGATGATCTCAGGGTTCCTCTTGATAATTTCTAATGAGTTCTTTTAAATCAATGAATATAATGTGTAACTATTGTTCCTGGGACAATTCCACCAATCCAAATCACAAGAATGTGGTTTTTCTAGTCCTTGATGGTTATTTATGCACACCCACTCACCTTATTTCATACTTGTATAGGATAAATATTTTAGATAAATCAAACTTGGACTGAATCACATGTATTTTTATGGGTATCACATTGGAAACCAAAACAATGTGTTTATTTATTTATTTCACTAATGTAATTATTATCAGGACACTACCGATTTTATATGAACATATTGGATTTATCTAGACACCATTGTTTGTGGATAATGCGTATACATCACAACCTTCTTAAGACACCTGTATTGAACATTAATACTTCCTGATTATAGGTATAGATAAATATAAGTGGTCATCTATTGACTCTTATGTTTCAGTTCTAGGATGTAGTAAAGGAGCCTAGGATGGAGCCAATACTCACAGTTCTAGATGTAGCTACTTTTGTTCCTTTATGTATTTTTTATTGCATTATGCATATGACTTCTCCCCATTCTCATGTGAACATTATCTTATAATGCAACATGACATGACCATCATCATCCATTTTTTATTTGTTTTTTATGCATCTTCTACCATCTTAATATTGGAATATTATCTATTATTAAACTATTTTTCATTTATTAGTCCTTCAGAAGTTCAACATATATTTTTTAACATCTGGATACACTCTAACACATGAGAGAATAGTCTCCATATGGACACACCTTAGGCCCTGCCTGGTACTTGGAAGCCTCTAGAATATGGGGAGGCGGCTTGACACAATGTGGCATACCATATCGGGTAGCGCTTAGTGGCTCCCGGGGTGAGACATTATATATTACACCTACATATTGTTGTTCAAGATACACATCCATTTTTAGTATCCCAACATATATTTAGTTTCATAGAAACCACATACTCTATAAATTACCAAAGTTTATGGATCGTTTCCAATTGTCATTCTAATCTATAAGGCTTTCACTAGTGTTTTCAAATACTGATCCCCATAAAAAACTTCAAATTCCCCTAATAGAATGTTTAGAAAAACATGAAATTAATACACCATAATTAATTATTTATTACATAATATTATATGTAATACAATCTCAAATAGTCATAAGGCATAATGTATTTTTGGAATCAGGTATGTAGAATCATAAAGTAAAACATGGATAAAAGAATTATTGAAATACCTGGAAATATTCCATTATATTCCTTACCTATTATAAAATAGAATTGGATAACCGGGGATATATATATGAATGGGGTGAGATATAAATAATTGTAAGCAAGTTAACATACCAAATCATAAGGAAACATAGCACATGAGATCCAAGAGGGGTGTAAGGATTACATAACCGGGGTCATAATCATATTTTGTGACAAAATGAATTAAATAACATGATAATATAATGGTAATATACGAATGAACAAAAAACATAAAACATTACATCCAAAACATAATTCATGGTTAACCACAATGAAAAAATTAAATAGCATCCTTACGAAAACTTCTTGTAAATTGTAAATGGAATATCATTAGTTTGAAACACTACATAATGCATTAAAGGAAAATAAAATTCAGGGTACTCTCGACACGTTCACGGAATGTAGAATTATATGTGTGCAACATAGATCTTAAAACATAAAGATATATTTAATAAATTTCATACCCAAGATTATAGAGTGTGTATTAAATAAATGTAAAACCCCATTTATTGAATGATAGGTACTATAGGAGAATACTGTTTTGTGTAAATGTGGATATATATTCCCTAAATGAATATTTGTAATGTAAAATCCCAGGATAATTTTAGTTATAAATAATAGGTACAAATACTATTTTATAGAAGGTGTTAATGAGAGAGAAAGGGGTCAATCATTTTATGGAAATCAAATGTATAATAATATGGATATTTGAAAATAATTAACAACATGAACAAATTGAAATAAAAATAAAATAAAAAATTAATTTTATTTAATAAATATGATATGGAGCGGACCCCATACCTTGTGAGGATGAATAAAAATAGAGGCACTTATTAACTTTTTGGTGATACTTGATATGGATCTAGAAAAGCCATGATCCGATTAAATCCACTCTATAAGGGTTTTGAGTGTACAAGAATGATATAATGGGTTGGTTTAAAAAGAAAACATGGGGATAATACATTTTTAATTTCTAAACAACGGTTTTGGATTCAATATGACAAAATAATCATGATAAAAAAACCCATGTATTTTTTTAAATGTTTCAACCAAATATGATTTTTTTCATTACTTTATAAGGATTAGAGTAAAAATCCTTACAATAATGCACTTCATGATTGTGTTGTGATTATTTTTAATAAATAATTGATTTTAAAGCCTTAAAGTATAATATTATATTTAGATTACTCAAAAAAGTGTTAAAAATTTAATCAAATAAAAAAATTATTTAATATTAGAATCAAAATTTGGGTCATGAATAATCATCATAGTATTAATTAAAACCCATTTATACATTTACAATTTCATCAAAAAAACCAAATAATTAATCAATATTTATATTTTAACAAAAAATGATAGCCTTGGTAAATTTTTAAAAAATTCAAACTGCTATAACATCAATTACATTATTTCAAAAACTATATTTTTTATATTAATAATTACTTAAATGTTCCAATTTATGCTTTTAAATTAAAATTCCATTTTTATAGAAAAGTATGGTTTTTTGTAAATAATTTTTTCTTGACCCGTTTAAAAAATCCATTTGACTTCAGAATATTGTATTATATTTTATATTTTACAAATATTATTTTTCGATAATATTCCATTAAAATATAATTTTGTTAATTTTTTTTGAATTCCCCAGCTATTGTATCCTAATTAATACTTTATATTTCCCAAAAATAAAATTTCTATTTCCTTGTATCAAAATATATTTTTTATGCATATTAATATTTAATAATTCTAAATGAAATAATAAAAAGAATAAATGTAGTCATTCTTATAATTAAATGAAAAAAAAACATTCATAATGTTAGAGTCTATATACATATCAATTTCTTACACAAGTTATTTCCCATAGGGTATATTTTGTGATGGTGATATTTGCATGAGGTGGTTCACCGAACATTATATGGGTTGTGATCACAATAATCATGGACATATCCTATAATTGTTTTACCTCATGCTGCATGTGTTGAATCTCAGCTTGGCCATGGTAATGGAAACAGAATATTTATTCTATCTCCATAAATATATTTCATAAATTGGATTCATAGGGTTTGATTCAACTAGTCAAGGCCATCTATTCCTTTGTCTGTGGAATATGGATTTTATCATAACCCATAATATACTAATCTAAATAGCCCCTACACAATGACTATTTTATCCATGGATGTGATGCTTAATGGTGATTAAACTCTGTTAGGAATTAACTTATAAAGGTTTAAAATATTCATACTAGTAAATGTTTTTTAGTAATTACATTTAATTATAAATCATTTACTAAATAAAAATGGTAATTTCATTTATAATTGATATGTTAATTACATTATTACCACCTTAAACTCCCATATATTTTTTTGTTGTTCCAGCCATGTTATTTTTTAATTCATGATATATATTCTTCTCCAGTATCTTATTCCTTATCATCTCTTTTTATTTCCCTATTTTTTTATTCATTAGGGATTCAGAACCTTATTCAACAGATGAC
The DNA here is from genome assembly GCA_963277665.1 of Viscum album. NCBI lineage: Eukaryota > Viridiplantae > Streptophyta > Magnoliopsida > Santalales > Viscaceae > Viscum > Viscum album. Next base: position 352,124,143 of record OY728134.1, on the reverse strand, counting down.
TAGTATTAATGGACATGTATTATTAGGATTTTGGTTTTCCTAATGAAGAGATAAACCTGACATGAATTATTCATGTCATTAGACATCATATCGTAATGGTATTGGAATGTGGTGATTTTAAATTTAATTTAATCAAATTTATATATAATTAACAATTGAATTTTTTCCCCTTAGGTATTTGTTTCAGAGATGTGTAAAGGTTCTGATTCTATCCTTCTAAAAGTGGTTGTTTATCATTCCATTGTGTTGAGAGATTTTGATAGGAGTTTCATTGTAATTATATTTGGTTAAATATTATATTTATTATAATTATTAATTAGAATTTATTATTTAGGATGTCATAAATTAGGTTAGATACCTGGATGGTGCTTCATTCCTCAATAGTCCTTGGTAATGCTGTTGGCCCATAAAATATAGGTGTGAAAAAATTTAATATGGTAGGTGATACCTAAATTCTCAATCATTCTTATTTTATCTTGTATTTGATATAATGGAACTCTCCCTACTTCTTGGTAGATGTCATTTGAAATAAATTTAATGTTTTCAATTATAAATTACATTATGTAACACCCATAACTATGTCATGATCTTAATAGGAGTGTAGATTCATATTGAACCCCTTGTGGTAATGTTTCTTTGTTTCTTGGCAATTCAAAAGGGTTTTTATAATAAAAATTTTGGATATTTTTTATAATATAGATAGGTTATGGTATAATAAATGGGTGTTTGAAAGGAGAATTGAATAATTCTAAAAACTATAATTTGTAATGGTAATTTAAATGGATTGGTTTTGAAAAAAAAGGAAATTCATGAATTTGAAATTGGAAATGGAATCATAGTAGTGAAATGAGGAATAACATTAGTGGTTTCCTTGGTGCTGAGGATACATCTATGAAAATTAATAATAAAATAAATAAACCTCTATATTTTTTAATGTATTAATCAAATATAAATTAATTTTTACCAAACTCAATATATTGAGAATGACTTAGATAAATCAGACCAAACACCTTACATAACTTCTATAAGTGATAACTGCTTAATAAATAAACATCATATTAAAATAATTATAATATATAAAAAAAATAGATAATTTAATGTTATTGGAAATTTTTTTAATACTATTAATTTTATCATCTATGATGACAAGTGAATGTAGAAAAAAATATTGACATGAGGTATGGGTTATTGTCTCTATTTTCAATTCCATGAGACAGTTTAATATTAATCTTATAAGATACATTTATAAGGTATTTTAACTTCCATCATTAACTATTTTATAGTAAATTTCCTTAAACTCATGGTATTTTAATTTATTTTTTGTGTTATTTTATTTTATTCTTATGTTACGACAACCATATAGGACTCTTTAACCAGCATTTAATTTTTTGAGAAGCATTTCATATTACAAATCATGATATCATTCATATGGTTTCATTTATACATAATTACTATATTTTAAAATATTCATTTAATTCATGTGTCTTATATATCCATATCATGTTCTCTTCTTTAATGGATTTACATTTAAATTATAATAAAGGTGAAAGTGTTTTTCTAACTCAACTCCCTTAATTGATTAATAATGATGATTGTTACACTTTTTTAAATTATCATGGGTTTTTACAAACATAATATTTTCATTCTTTGTAATTTATTTTTGTGGTTATTATAAAGTTACCTTTTAATTTAGATCATTTATCTTGATGAACATTAATTTAGATATTATATCATTTTCGAGAATAATTCACATCATCATTAATGATTTTTTCCAATAAATATCCTTATTTTTCTTCTAAAAATATTTTTCTTTAATAATAATAAAAAAATAAATAAATATATTTATCTAAATTATATTTCATATTACCATTACCCTTATTTCAAATTGATTTTATCATTTTTTATTACTTCGTTATTTATTAAATAATTTTAAAATTATTAAAAAATGATTTCCAAACATCTCAAATCAAATGGTTTATTATATAGTGCTTATTTCCTATAAATGGCCTATATTTATTTTCAATAATCCAATATTTGGGACTCTTATTAAAGGAAAATGGTTTTAAAAGTTTTCATTTTACCATTAAAAAAATCATTTCTTTATCAATGTAACATCTGCATTTGTGACAATGTTAAAAAAATCAATAAAAATTATTATTCTTTCCATTCAATGATAATATTTATCAAAAAGATATATATTTAAATATAAATACCAATTGATGAATTAAAATAAAAATAATTTTTATTATATTTTGAATGATTAATCTTGTGAAAATCTAGTGATTTATTTTTCGTTCCAATTCATTAAATTTTTACGGTTTTTATTTTGAATTTTTTTCTTCTTTGAATAGTTTATATTGAAATAATTTAATTAAATAGTGTGTAAATAGATGTTATACACTGATTGATTATGGAAATTGTTGACCAAACTATTTAACATTATATATAATGGATAAATACCTTATTCTATATTATCTTGGTTGATGGGTATTTTAATAGAATGTTATAGAATATCTTTTGATACCCATTAATTTTTTGTTGGTATATCATGCTATTATTATTGATGGAATTATGAATTATTTAATTAAGTCAATAAATTTTATAAATTTATGATTATTTTCATTCATTGTGTTATGTATAGTTTGATTAATAGAACCAATTTTTCCTCCCTTGGGTTTTATATGATATGACGACTGATTGATTTAAAGGGAAACATATATTTATAGATGAAGGATAGGTGGGGTCCAATATACATTGTAATGAATTTGTAATTTTTTTATAAATCATTAGAAAATTATAACATGGAAAAAATGTAGCCACTGTAATGTATTTGTGCCTTTTTGAATCTTGATGGTGATGTTTATCTATGATTTTATTGGTGAAAAGTAATAATGTATCCTAATTTATTTCTCTCATGTATCTTATTTAATAACTAATGATTCCATTCTCTTTTTCTTTATGAATATATCATTATTCTGTTAGTTATAAATTGGGATCAATGATTTTTGGGGTATGATAATATTATGTTATTTTCATGTACCATGATTATACACATATTCTCATCATACTCTCATATAAATCATTATTTTTTTTCACATTTCAATAAAATTACCTATTGTTTGATCTCAAACCCATTCGAACGTTTTTATTTCTCCATGTCATTACAATGATTGTAATTTATGAGAAGTAATTAAGGGAGTCCAATGTAAAAACCCTAACATTTGAATAATATATTGGTTTTTAAAAATGTTGGTTTTAATGTGTCATAATCAAAAAAACATATAAATATAAATGAAATGTAACCTTCGTGTTTTGAGCATTATATAACCATTGGTTAATATGACTGTTGGAAATTATAATAAATTTAAGCATTAAAATTGTTGTTTATAAATATAAATGATAATGGATAATTAATATAGAAAGAAGAGTTGTTGTCCTAATATAGTATACTCTTTCCATATGATGTCCATTTTTTTGACATAGTTGGGGGTACAATTAGTAGGATTAACTCTAGACCATTCCCAAGCTGAGCTTCAACAATTTAAGAATGATCAAAATCTTTTTTGGTGGAGGTTTAAGTTGGGGGAAATTACCTGTCAGGTAAGGTTATCTAAGCTACCCTAAGAGTATGTCAGCATCAAACACCTCACCCTCAGTTCATATGTCAGAGTTATAATAGGTTAAGTTTCAACATGTTATATAGTAAATTTATATTCTCTTTTTGTAAATAAAATTCTTATTCCATCATTTCTATTTTAAGAATATTTTTCCTCAATAATATATAATTCTATAAAATGATTTTTTCGAACAGAATTTGTAAAATCTATGAATTATAAAAATGTTTAAAAAACAATAATATTATGAATAATTCTTATATTCATTATATAGTATTACAATAACCTTCATTTTTAATTACAAATGAAAAATAATTTCTTTTTTTCATAAATTTTACGATGCATTCACTATATATATTTTGGTAGGGTATTATTTTTAATAAATGAGTATTTTTTTTAAAATTTCTCATATTTTGTGATTTTTTATGATAAAATAAATATCATTTTTTAATTTATAATGTCGATATTATGTTATAGCAAATTTATGAGATTTTTATGAAATATTTTGTTTTTCAATGAATAATAAAAATTTAGTTTTGAGTTTTTTTTCTATTTTTAATGAGATCATAATGATTTAATATGTAATTTAAAATTATGATAGAGTCAGGGGAATTTAAATATCATATTAGGTTTCCAAAGTGGCCAATACAATGGATATATACCATGGTAAAGCCCATGGTTTGGAAAATACCACTAATGAGGCATCCTCATAAATTTATAAAAAACAATCCCTCTATTACTTTAAATACCCACCCATTACTTTGGATCCTTTCAATAATTAATATCCCCCTCGAATATCTGATAGTATTACCTTCCATGAAGTTATCTAAAGGTCTCCTCTGGCCCCAATGGTCAGGATCAATAAGGTTTTATAAGTTACTCTTCCATGTATGGGAATCTTGAACTTCTCTTTTCCTTCCATTATCTCTTTTATGTGGTATATCTTTTAAATATCTATACCATATTTACATTTAAATTTCATTTAATACCTCAAGTATATTATTTTTATTTTATGAATGGGTCATCCTTGTCACATATATTTTTAATATTTTATAAAACTATGTTTCATACATGTTATGGTGAAGAATTTTCGTCTAAAAATATCTTTATTTTTCTTCATAAATTATTTTATTTTAATTATTTCAATAAAAATCAACATTATTTTCTAGGGGTATTCAACTTGTCATAAAAATGATTTATTTTATTCTTTAATTTACCTACATAAAATCCAAATTCGTTTTATGTGGGTAATAACTAACATAATAATCTTGTTTTTATAAACATTTTAAAACACTGTGATTTTGATATGAACACCATTTATTTTATTCTCGGTGGGTTATCTATAAAAAGTATGATTATGATATATTTAGAACACTTAAAAATAAATAAATATAAACGTTTCACCATGATAACTACTCAATTCATTGTGTAATGAAATGATTCTCTAGAGATAAAAAGTTGTATGATACCATGGTGAATAACCTTAGAAATATTTATTACACATTGTGGGTGCACCTTGTTAATATGATTATGAAATGCCAAAAGATGTTTTGTAGACAAATTTAAAAGTTATAACTCAAAATTTTGTTATTATGATATGACTATTTTTCATGATTTTGTTATATTACTCTTATTGTTATTGATAACACTAAATTTAAAATGTAATATAAAGACCCGGAAATTTCAAGGAATTTTTTTTCATAAATACATTGGAATTTTACGAGTCTGTGGCTTCTGACGACACACGATTTCGAGCCCTAGTGTGCCCAGAATCAATTTCCTACGTTTAGCATGAGTATGTTTAGTAAATGAATGAGCGGGTTTTTCTATCTTCTGAACCGGTGATCGGAATTGAAATATGAGGGAACCGATGTACTGCCAACGCCAGTAATTGCTTAAGGGGACCATTACTGCAGATGTGTTTGCATGGGAGGAGAAGTTAAAATTTGAGGATTAAATGAGAAGTGAATGAAATTGTGGAACTATTTTATTTTAAATCTAATGTGGTTATATCCTACATGGGGGAGTTGGGGTGGGACCCATAAGCACCTAACTCCCCATGTGAGAATATTTGTGAGGTGGGGCCCACACTATCCCCATCCTTTCACATTCCCTAAACTCCTTTTAATCACCCATCTTAATTTTTAACTCCGCTTTTATTGAGTAACTCTTCCACTCCCCTCTCTCACTCTTTAATTTTTTCCAAGACACTCCTTAATTAATTAATTGAACCTCTTCAATTAAGTTAATTAAGTGGTTGAATTTGAAATTTTGAATTCATTGAATTATTAAATCAAATAAGGAGAATCATTATTTTATTTGGGTTGGAAATTTTTTTTTGAAGAGGAACTGGGATAACTCTAGAGTTTTTGAAGAACTTCGTCCTCAACGAAGGATGGTTCATCACCGACGAAGAACGTCAACCCTTCAACATAGAACAACTCGGCAACCACAGTTGTAACAACCCAATGTTTTTCAATGGAAATTTTCCTTCTTATATTTATGTTTTAAAATAACATGAAAAAACAAAATAATGAACTACTAAGTTATAAGTGACCTTTAAACATAAGTTTTTCACTCCTAAGATTGGAATTTTTAAAATCTGACCTACACAGTTGTGTTCAAGATGATTTTTGGAGTCGAATGAAACAAAAATAATTTTCGGTGAATAGTTAACTACCCTTATGAATTGTAACCTACCCTTATGAATTTTAATATGACCCTTATGAATAGTAAATCATCGAACATAAGAGTAACATGACCTATGAATAATAAAATAAAATTTAGACATCTTAGAAAGTGACAACTTGACCTTAGTAAACATTTTGGTTTTTTGTAAGTCATAAATAATTAATTTTAATTAATTAATTAATATAAAAGAAAATATATTTCCCTAAAATTTATTCATAAAATATTTAATAAATGTCATATGGTTTTATGAAAATTTTATAAGACCATACCTAATTTTTGAAAGTACTATTAAATCAGTTTTAATCTTAAAAACTGTTCTTTTAAGTAAATTATGATATTAATTAAATATTATATTAATAATATCTAGAAATTTATTTTTGAAAAATTCACCTCATTATTGGATTCTACACATCAAAAAATTGTTGGGGTGAAATTTTGGGATTTTTCTAAGATACTTGAATTTTTGATGAATAGTAGAATCCGATAATTCACAATAAATGCTAAATAATGTATTAATTGAGCCATCGATGATGTTCTGCTGAACTAAGCCCACTTGGTTCGGGATTACATTATAAAATTACTATTCTTTTTCTTTTAAGACTCGCTATTTTTTTTCTTAGGGTAAATTAATAAACTAATGAATTTTATATTAAGGAAACCCCTCTCCCCTCCACTATAAAAGCCACTCTTCACTCCCTCATTTCCTCACACATCTAAAGCTCCATTCCTTCTCCAAAATCTTCCCAAACACCTTCCCGATCCCCTTCCCACGTCAAAAATCTTATGGTGACATAAAAATACCAATCGTATCTTATTTAATGAGGATCTCAAGAGGAACATTTAAGAGGTAATTTCCCTCCCTCTTCTCCTTTAATTTCCTTTCAAGTTCAAGTTCTTTTCTTGACCTCTCCCGACCTATCTACATACAAATAATTTTTTTACATCTGTATTATACATATAATTTTATTTTATTATTCTAATGGGATATTATATCACCCTACACCCTTTCCCCCTTCCTATTGTTTTATTAAAGAGAACGTTGTTCATGAGGTGTTAATTTATCACCTTCAAAAACGACATGCTCTATTCTTCCATTTCTACCTTCAGATCTGGTCATGAAATCATTTTTATTGTTGAACAAGAATATTTTATATGTATTATGTTCTATTATAAGTTATGTAAATATGATATGACCATATTACTGAGTGAAAAGTTAAAACAAGATTGTTGTGATCCAAAAACCGCTCAAATTAACCCAAATAATCAGCATTTAATTATTATCTAATGATTCACCCACATTGATCTAATAAAATTCATTATAAAATCATAAAATCCCCTGTCATATTTCTAATAATATGTAATATCATTTATGTATGTTTACCCATGATCTACCCAAACATCAATTTAATAATACAAGTGAATCACCCAAGAAAAACCATAAAAACGAACTTCCCCGAACAATGTTTTTTAAACTCTATAAGTCATCCAAAAGAACATAATATGACATAATGAAACCCTAATGAACCCTATTAGTGTACACATGGTTCTGGATTCCTAATTAATTAATATAATGTCTTTATACCGGACATTAAAGTTAAAGAATCATTCGGGTATAAGGTAAGGTGAAATCTTGAACCCAATTTTCTTCTGGCGGGTTCTCCCTCTTTCACTCCATTTTTGATATGGTTAATCATCAAAGATCATTTTTCATTCATTTTCTTAACATTTCTAGGATATAAAATTCTTTCAATGGTTTTTTTTCCAACAAAATTTTTTCCAAAATAACTCTTATTTTAAGAACACCCCTTTTACTTCTCACTCAATGTGAACAGTTCTTGTAACATGTATGTTATTCCCTCTTTACTTTGGGAACCCAAAGTTTATGAATATGTTATTATGAGAGTAACCCCATTCCTTTTCATAGGTTCATTTTGTTAATTTATGTTTTATGTTCATTGTGGAAACCATGATAAATGATAATGTTATGATGTGATGGGTGCACCCGGAATTATATAGCGCAATATGAATGTTTAAATGTGACGGGTGCTCCCGAAATTATACAGTGCTCTAATGCATTGGGTAAAGTGATGAATCTCAGGAGTAACTGTTAAATGATGTGTGACCAAGATTCTTTCTTGTTTCACAAGTATGTATGGTAGTTAACGACTAAGACATGATGTTTCATTTTTATGCATTGCCACATTTCATGTCTTCTATTTATGCTCCTCTAATGTTCATGATCTTTCGCCTATGTTATGATTATGCTCAACGCATGATATATTGTTCTTATTTATCCTCTTACTGGGATTTTAGCTCACCCCTAATGATTTATATCTTCAGGTGTCTACATGTACTATGGAGAGGGCAAGTGCCAATAAGAAGCAATAGAAGACGAAATTAAATGATTGTCTATGCTTAAAGTTTTATTTTTTATGTATGGTCCTAGTTTTACCAAGACACTAAACCTTTGTATCCTCTATGTGTAATACTATTATGTTGTTTATCTTTGAAATTCTGTAATAGTAATGTAAGAAATGGTCAGGTCTCTATTGTTGGTATCAGAGGCAAGGTTTAGTTAAATTGGGAATTAGGGTTAGTGAACCGTAGAGAAAACCTACAACATGAGACTAAGTACAAATATGCACACAAGAATATTTACATAGGGATACAATATGTTATGTTTTTGGTATAAATTGTTTAAATGAATAAGTTATTCATGACTTGTTTGCTTATGTTTTGTTTAAACCTTTTCTATTTTAAAAAATGGTGGGAACCAGGAGAAATCAGGCCAACAACTCATGCAAGGGCCAATGCAACGATTGCCCGAACGACATCCCCAATTATTTGGGAGGTGGAGTTCAAAAAATCCTGGCCATGGTTACCCAATTATCTTAGGTTATGAATGATAACCATAATAATGGGGAACATCCTCCTTCATCAAAATGGGAGCAACTGGCTATTAAATGTTTTATGCGGCAATGACCACCGACGTTTTGTGGATCTTCTGATCCACTAGTTGTGGAACAGTCGGTCAACTCCATGGAGAAGATATTTTCTATGATTCACTATTATAAGAAGGAGAAGGTGACCCTAGCTGTTTATCGTCTAGATAGAGAAGCTGATCAATGGTGGGATTTGATTAAAAACACCGAGCCAAGGGAGGAAATTGAAGGGATAGAATGGGAATACTTTAAGATAATGTTTCATAAAAAGTATTTCCCAAAAACTCTTCACAAAAAGATGGGGAGGGAATTAATAGAGCTCAAGAAAAAAGAAATAGAATTTGTCACAACATATGAAGCGAATTTCACAAGGATCACAAGGTATGATTCGGGTTTTGTTATCAATAATGATATCAAAATTGATAGATTCTTTTGTGGATTAAAACCAAACTTTTGAAAGGATCTTATAATTTGAGACTTTGGGAATTATGAAGAAGTTGTTTGGTATGCTCTCAAAGTGGATATAGAGTTTGGAGAATGGTCCCATGAATATGGGGATAAGAAAAGAAAGATGGAGTTTCAAGCCAACGGAACTAATGATAAAGGTGGGAAGAAAAATCAATGACCTACATGCCAAAAATGTAGGATGTTGCACAATGGGAACTGCCTCAAAGGGAAGGGGAAATTCATCAAGTGTGGGAAAGAAGGAAACCATGCTCAAGAGTGTCAAAAAGACATGAAAAGGAAGTAGAATTTAGCCGATGAAAGGATAGAACCACTCATGGTTCAATGCTACAACTATAAGGAGCTAGGGCACTATGAAAACCAGTTCACTAAACCTCGAGTTCTTAAGGGAAATCAGCATCAGCAACCAACAAAGCCAAAGGAACAAGGGAAAGCTTTTTCCATCACTACTATAGAGGTGGAGCATGATAATTAAGTCATACAAGGTACACTTCCTATTCACTCAAGAATGGAAAAAGTCTTATTTGATTCTGGTTCTACACATTCCTTTATATCTTGCATGTTTTATAGAACTATAGAATCGAAGACCTAAATCCTTTAAGTAGGGATATCTGTAAAAACACCAAGTGGTGCAATCACTACATCCCATGTGTTTGCCTATTCTCCTATTTGTGTATATGGAATGATTCTTCCAGAAAATCTCATAATACTTCCCTTGGTGGAATTGATCGCTATAATGGGAATGGATTGGCTCTCATTATATAGAGGACATATCAACTGTTAGGAAAAGGAAATATATTTTCATATACTGAACCATACCATGATCTTCTACAAATGCAAGGAAGATCATTAATCTCTGTTGACAAATCCTTCAATGGTGTGGGTGTTGATTCCCTACGAAGAAGCAAACCTCACCCAAATGGTTGAGTCGAAGGAAAGTTCCAACCTTGAGGAAATGCCCTTCATGAGGGAATACAATGTTGTATTTCTCAAAGAGTTACCCGGAATTCCCCCAGATCATGAGGTAGTGTTCTCAATTGAACTCATACCTGGAGCTACTCCTATCTTGAATTTCTCCTATAGGATGGCTCCTATCAAACTGGAGGAGTTAATGAAGCATATGGAAGAGCATCTAGATAAAGGGTTTATACACCCTAGTGCATCACCTTGGGGTGCGCCAGTGCTCTTTGTGAAGAAGAATGATGGAACAATGTGACTGTGTATCGATTATTAGGAACTCAACAGGATCACCATAAAGAAAAAGTATCCTCTCCAAAGGATTGATGACTTGTTCGACCAGTTAAGAGGAGCTCAATACTTCTCAAAGGTGGATCTTCGTTCTGAATATCATCAGGTAATGGTGAAAAATGAAGATATTAAGAAGACAGCCTTCCGTACAAGGTATGGGCACTAAGAGTTTTTGGTGATGCCATTCGGACTTACTAATGCCCCTACAACCTTCATGGATTTGATGAATAGAGTCTTTAGACGTTACCTAGAAAAAAATTTGGTAGTATTTATTGATGATATTCTCATCTAATCCAAGAGTATGGAGGAACATTAAGAACATGTAAGACTTGTGTTGGTGACATTGAAAAGGATAAGTTGTACGCCATGTTCAGCAAGTGTGACTTTTGGATGAATCAAGTCTCTTTCATGGGACATGTGATCACAAGTAAGGGAATTTCTGTGGATCCTTCAACGACAAAGGCGATTGAGGAATGGCTCAGGCCCTCTAGTGTCATAGAAATCCATAGTTTTCCTGGATTAGCTGGGTACTTCCGACATTGTTTGAGAAACATATCATGATTGTCCAGACCACTAACTAAGATAACAAGGAAAGGGGTAAATTATGTCTGGATGGTAGAATGTGAGGGACCCTTCAAGGGACTAAAGAGAAGGCTGATCACTACACCTGTACTCACACGACTGAAAAGTGGAGAAAGTTTTGTGATATATAGTGATGCTTCAATGAAAGGCATGGGTTGTGTACTCATGAAAAATTATAATGTGATAGCCTACGCCTCATGACAGTTGAAGATCCATGAGCAGAACTACCCGACGCATGATCTAGAGCTGGCAGCTGTGATTTTTTCCTTGAAAATCTGACGGCACTACCTTTATGGAGAGAAGTGTCACATATACACCAACCACAAGAGCTTAAAGTATATATTCACACAAAAGGAGCTCAACATATGGCAAAGGATATGGTTAGAGATAATCAAGGATTATGATTGTTCTATTCACTATCTTCCTGGAAAGGTGAACAATGTAGCTGATGCTCTAAAAAGAAAAGAACCTTCTACTCTATCCATGATGCAGATTGAAAAAGACCCTATCTTCTTGGATATGAAAAGTATGGATTTGGAAATCATAAGGGCAGGGGATACATCCTAACTTTCCCAAATGATTGTGAAACCATACATCAAAGAGAATATTAAGGAAGCACAAAGGGATGATGGGGAGATTCAAAAGAGGGTGAATGTAGTAAAGGAAGGGAAGCTGCAAGTGTTCTATATCGATGATGATGGTGTGATTCATTTTAGAATGTGTCTTTGAGTGCCTTCATCGCCCGGGATAACAAAGGAGATATTGTAAAATGCACAGATCTCAACATTCTCTATCCATCCTGGGAGTACCAAGATGTATCGTGATCTCTGAGAACACTTCTGGTGGGATAACATGAAGAAAGAGATTGCAGAATATATATCAAGGTGCTTGGTATGTCAGCAAGTCAAATCCGAGTGAAAAATGTACAAAGGTATGATGCAGTCATTACCTATACCCATGTGGAAATGGGAAAATGTTACTATGGACTTTGTCACAGGTTTCCCAAAGACATGAAAAGGAAATAACGCGATATGGGTTGTGGTTGATCGACTCACCAAGACTACCCATTTTATTAGTATTCGGGAAGATCTCTTGCTTGAACAACTTGAAAAGATATATGTGAAGGATGTAGTGAGACTGCATGGTGTTTCACTCTCAATTGTCTTTGACCATTATCCAAGGTTCACATCTATGTTCTGGATGAGCCTTCAACATACTTTGAGAACTGAATTAAATTTCAGCAGGGCCTATCACCCCCAAACTGATGGCTAGTCTAAAAGAACTATTCAGACATTTGAAGATATGCTAACAGCCTGCTCTCTTGAATTCAATGGTGGTTGGGATCATCATATTACATAGTTGAGTTCTCATACAACAATAGCTTCCACTCGAGCATTCAGATGGCTCTGTATGAAACTCTATATGGAAAGCGATGTAGAACTCCAACCTGTTGGGATGAATTTGGTGAACAAAAACTACTTGGTCCCGATCATGTTCAAGAGATGACAGAGAAGGTTCAATTCATCCAGAAACACATCAAAACTGCTCAATGTCTGCAAAAGATCTATGTTGACAACCGTCTAATGGACTTGGAGTTTGACATTGGAGATAAAGTCTTCCTTTGAATATCTCCATGAAAGAGTTTCATGCGATTTGGGAAGAAAGGGAAGCTAAGACCAAGATATATTGGCCTCATTGAAATCCATGACCACGTAGGATCTGTGGCCTATTTTCTTTCACTTCCACCAAATATGGCTCAATTTCATGATGTGTTTCATGTTTCACTACTGAGGAAGTACATACAAGACCCCTCACATGTACTAAACTCAGAGGTCATGCAGTTGGAAGATGAACTCTCCTATGAGGAGCAGCCGGTAAAGATTCTGGACCGATGTGATAAGGTTCTACGCAAAAAGGCAACCCATCTTGTCAAATTGTTGTGGAGGAACCATATGTTTGGGGAAGCAACTTGGGAACCAGAAGAGGCAATGAAGGAGAAGTACCCTCACCTGTTTGTGTAATGTGAAATTTTGGGGGCGAAATTTCATAATGGGGGAAGAATGTAACGATCCAAAGTATTTCAATGGAAAATTCTCTTCTCATATTTATGTCATAAAATAACATGAAAACACTAAATAATGAACTACTGTGTGATAAGTGACCTTTAAACATAAATTTTTCACCCCTATGTTTAGAATTTTGAAAAATCCGACATACACGGTTGTGTGCAAGATGCTTTTTGGAGTCTAAAGAAACAAAAATAATTTTTTTGTGAATAGTTACCTACCATTATGAATAGTAACCTACTCTTATGAATAGTAATATGACCCTTATGAATATTAAATCATCCAATATAAGTGTAACATTACCTATGAATAATAAAATAAAATTTAGACGTCATAGAAAGTGACAATTTGACCTTAGTAAACGTTTTGTTTTTTTTTTGTAAGTCATAAATAATTAATTTTAATTAATTAATTAATCTAAAAGAAAATTTATTTCCCTAGAATGTATTCATAAATTATTTAATAAATGTCTTATAGGTTTATGTTAATTTTATAAGACCCTACATAATTTTTGAAAGCACTATACCTTCAGTTTTAATCTTAAAACTGTTTTTTAAAGTAAAATATGATTTTAATTTAATATTAAATTAATAATTTTAGAAAATTATTTTTGAAAAGTGTACTTTTTTTTTGGATTTTACACGTCGAAAAATGGTTGGGGTAAAATTTTGGGATTTTTCGGAGATACTTGAATTTTTGATGAATAGTAGAATCCAATAATTCACAATAAATGCTAAATAATGTATAAATTGAGTCATCGATGATGTTCTGCTGATGTAAGCCCACTTGGTTAGGGATTATATTATAAAATTACTATTCTTGGTCATTCAAGACTCACTATTCCTTTTATTAGGGGAAATTAATAAACTAATGAATTTTATATTAAGGAAACCCCTCTCCCCTCCACTATAAAAGACACTCTTCACTCCCTCATTTCCTCACACCTCTCAAGCTCCAAGCCTTCTCTAAACAATACCCAAACACCTTCCCTAGCCCCTCCCCCACTTCAAAAATCTGATGGTCTCATCAAAATACTAATTATAGCTTCCTTAATGAGGATCTCAAGAGGAAGATTTAAGATGTAATTTCTCTCCCTCTTCTCCTTTAATTTCTTTTCATGTTCAAGTTCCTTTCTTGATCTCTCCCCACCTATCTTCATCCAAATTGTTTTGTAACTAAATTTTTATACATATAATGTAATTTTATGATTCTAATGGGATATTATATCACCCCACACCCTTTCCCTCTTCCTTTTATTTTATTATAGAGAACGGTGTTCATGAGGTGTTAATTTATCACCTTCAAAACCGACATGCTCTCTTCATCCATTTCTACCATTAGATATGGTCATTAAATCATTTTTACGGTTGAAACAGAATATTTTATATTTATTATGATATATTTTATGTTCTGTAAATAACCTATTGCCATATTACTAAGTGAAGAGTTAAAACAATATAGTTGTGATCCAAAAACCGATCAAATTAACCCAAATAATCATCATTTAATTCTTATCTACTGATTCACCCACATGGATCTAATATAATTTATTATAAAATAATTAAATCTCCTGTAATATCACAAATAATATATCGTATAATTTCTGGTTGTTTACCAATGATCTACGTGAACGTCAATTTAAGAATACAACTGAATCACCCAAGAAAAACCATAAAACGAACATCCCCAAACAATGTTTTTTAAACTCTATAAGTCTTCCAAAGGAACATAAAAAGACATAATGAAATGTGAATGAACCCTATTAATGTAAAAATGGTTCTGGATTTTTAATTAATTAATATAATTTCATTATACAGGACATTAAAGAGAAGGAATCATTCGGGTACAAGGTAAGGGGAAATCTCGAACCCAATTTTCTTCTTGCGGGTTCTCCCTCTTTCACTCCATTATTGATATGGTAACTCCTCAAAGATTATTTTTCCATAATTGGGTTTACATTTTTGGGATATACATGTTTTTCACTGGTATTTATGTCCAACAAAATTTTTTCCAAAATAACTCTTCTTTTAAGAACACCCCTTTTACTTCTCACTCAAAGTGAACGGTTCTAGTAACATTTATGTTCTTCCCTCTTTCTTTTGGGAACCCAAATCTTATGAATATGTTATTATGTAACATCCCAAGTAATTAATGAATAATATATATTTTTATCTAAGTCAACTAATGAATTAGATAGTGTTTTAGAGGCTTAAAATGAGAATAAATCCAATCTTAAGCATGGAATACACTAATAATTTTAAAAGATTGTTTTACTGCCTTTTGATGGAAAATAATTTTTAAATCAAACTTTTGAAAATTTTATAAGTTCTAATTTTCTAAATAAAAATATTCTTTATAATTAGGACGTTGAAATTTACTTTGGGTAAATTTTTGGTATTTTTCCGATAAAGTTCATTTCATTAATGAACAGTGAAAAATGTTGAATTTTAATTCAAGACCTCTTTTTAATCTAATTTATTTATATGATTAGATTGTCTTATGAATTGGTTTTAAAGTTAAATTAGAATATAATTTTACCATTTAATAAAATACTTGGCGTTGGAATTAATTTCACTTTGAAATTGGACTTAAACTAGTGTCAATCTTTTGATACTTATTGTTTCATAAAAACACACCATTTGCTCTGACAGTAGGAATTAATTATTAAATTAATTAATGTAACTTATATGTTTTAAATTTTGTAATATAGAAATAATTTTCTAATTCAGAATATCAAATATAGCTTAGGTGAAGTTTTGGTATTTTTCTGAAAAACTTTAATTTTTTATGAATAGTGAAACCACTAAGTGGTACTTACAAAACTAAATTTCCTTTTAAATGAAATTTTACCACCTATGTGTTTTGAATTCCAAAAAGCCGACATACATGGTTTTCATTATGAAGTAAAATTTGGTTCAATGGGATTAAAATAATTTTTTTGGTGAATAATAACTTTTATGTTTTTAATCGCGGTTAGAGGTAATTAGTGTAATTTGAGGTAAAAATAATATTTTAATAATATGAAATGACCTATACACATGTCCTACCCTTATTGGATGTGTCATGGACGACCCAGACAACCCATGGGTAGATTTTTGGTACCCCATGGTGCCACATGGGTAAGATAATGACATTAATGACTTTTATTTAATGTTAAATTAAAAATGTCACAAACATGAATTGTTTTACTAAGACAATTTCTAAATGTGGTTGTACAAGTCATATTTTTGACTATAAATATTCATTAGAAAGAAAAAAAGATTTTATACATCATATTATTTTTTTATAATTTTTTGAAAATAAATAAATTAAATTATTTATGACACGAGGATGATGCAGCGATTACCTCATTATTTAACGATTTAAATAAAATGAAAAGATAATGTAACATCTATAACCTACACATGTAAAAAACCTATTGGATTGGTTTATTTAGAACTATTATCACCTTATCCTCGAAATTTATAATTTTGGGACCTTTTTTATCTGAAAATCATTCTATAACAAAGTATCTTTTCTTAACTTTCCAAGAGTGCCCCTCCTCTCCTCTTATAAAAGGCCCCCACCTATACCACCTTACCCACACTTCCAAAGACTTTGGCTCGGCCAACCCCTACACATTGTGTCTCCCAATATCCCTCTATAACTCTTAGAAGCATTACATTGGGCAGAAGTCTTCCCAATGAAGCCTTTGAGCTCAAATAAAAAATAGTTACCCGATTTAAAGGTAGTGTCTTCTCTTGTGATCTTCTGTTTTATTATTCTTCTCCAACCCTCTAAAATATTTTTATTCTTTTCTTTTCTAACAACAACAGTATCTTAAATATACTAGGATGTTTCTATAAGAAGTATTCAAGATACACTTACACACACCTACATCTAATGGTTAAAAACATACTGTTTCCGTGGATGGTGAATTTCTGCCTCACGAAATGATGATTGTTCAATATTATTTTAACACCTTCAAAGGTGGCCATTAAGATGAAACTATATTTATATATGATATATAATATGTTTATGTTTATCTTAAGCTTCTGTATTTTTCATATATGGCATACCTTTATGGTTTCCATTATGGGTAAACGCGATATCTTCATTTTAGGAAGTGCGGACTACCGCACCCTCAAAGTGATTTGATTCGTTAATGCCATATGTGGGACATATAAAGGATGTAATTAATTATATTATATATGATATTATAATGGAATTATAATATACCTTTATATCATTATGATTCCAATCCATAAAATACAAAATATAAATGAAAGTAGTGTTCATGCGTACGTACGGCTTACCGTCTCCATGAACGGTGCATTTCATTTCTTACCTCTAAATGTTATGTAAAAGATGAATGTATATACTGGATATATATGATATATATCATATCTACATCATTATTATATCTCTGGATATAATGTATACATGAACAACTTGTAATTATAAATAGTTTTTTTTTATTCAAGTACCAATGATCGTTAAAACGACCGTTATTAACTTAAATAAATACATAGTGTTCATGACATGGAAAAAAGTGATATAAAAGGAATAATGAACTTGAAAAAGGTTCCTAAACAAGTAGAAATTAACTCATGTTTATTATTCAGGAGTTTAAGGAACGATCGAGTCAAGTCGGACCCGAGGTATGGGACTTCATCTCAATCTCCTTTCATTGAGGCATATTTTGTTTTATACACAACCTTCTTTTATACGGTGTATAAACCCCTTTGAATTTTACGTTTATCCAAAAGGAATATTTTTATACAAAGCGTTTTACTAATCAACAAAAGGGAATGTTTTTGTCATACGTATGTGGCGACAACGACTTCTCCGCCGCCGTGACCATTATTTGAGTTTCGACTTCCTCTACAAGCCATAAATTTTTTAAAAGAAAAATAAATACCATGTTTTAATTTTATTTTTTTTGGTATTGAAAATGGTTTTCTTAATGTTTTTATATCAATGTGTTGTATTGATATCTTGTGATTGAAAAGTGGAAATGTTATGTATCCTTTATGCATGTTTTATGTGATACGATTATGTTATGGTTCTTGGGCATTGTTATGAAGATGGGTGGTTCCGTGACAATCTAACGGAGGGTGCGCCCGACATTGCTCTCCAATGCATTGGGTAAAGTGAAGGAGTTAAATGTTAAGGTTTCTCCGAGATGATTTATGGAATATACTGTGATGGGTATTCCAAACATAACCAAGATGGTTACTACCAATGTATGAATGTTATTAATGCCTCAAGTTACCTTTATGTATTATGATTTCTGTGATTTATTCATGATTTGATGAGGTATGTTAATGTTCTTATGTTTTATGAGTAGAGTATGATTTCATTGATTCATATGTATACATGTACTCATGTTTCCTTTCCATATTTTTATATCCCTTACTGAGATTTTTATGCTCATCCCAAGTTTTTGAAATGTTTTCACAAGTCAAGGGAAGGGTACATGATATGATGATAGTGTAAAGGAAGTGTCCAAAAAGAATCCATGTTTTATTTTAAATATGTTTCTGTTGATGGGAAAAAATTATTACTATATTTTTTGTAACCACTTTGTCTAAATGTGGGATGTAATGCATGTTTTATGATCTAATTATCTAAAACACTAAACCTGAAAAGATCCTCAATGTGTAATCTTTCAATTACACAAGATTAAGTAAGGTTTAAGGCTGCGGCCTTATAGTTGGTATCAGAGGTCGGTTTAGATAACATTAGGAGTTAGAATTCTATTAAATGATTATCCAAAAATATTTTTTTATGGTCAAATTGAAATGGTATAGAATTTGAAGATTACCATGTTGCTTCATCTAAGACATGTTTGTTCAGAATGGTTTTCCATAGAGGAAATAGGGAAGCAGTGCTAGGAAGGAATACCAAAGGAAATAACCTTCTGAATCAGCATCCTGAGATGGTCAGAATTGGAACTGAATAGTTTTTTGCAGTAATGGCGCAGTTTACTCAAGCGATAAATGGTGTTGGTATCTATGAACAAGATCAGCCAGATCAAACGCAGAGGGACATGTCATTGCTGTAACATTTCATGAAGCAACATCCCCCATCATTCAGAGGATCATCTGACCCTGTGCTTGCTGAAGGGTGGATTAAATCACTGGGGAAGATTTTCGATGTCATGGGGTGTTCAGACAATCAAAAGGTTAGTCTTTATATTTACCGTTTGGAGGGTGAAGCATATCAGTGGTGGTCGATGGTTTAAAATATCTCGGACACTGATGAGATTGATGCTCTCAAATGGGATGAATTCAAAGGTATGTTTCTTGAGAAGTATTTTCTTAAGGCTGTTCGACTTAGGATGGAAAAACAACTCCTTGAATTGAGGCAAGAGGAAGTCTCAGTGGCTGCCTATGAAGAAAAGTTCACTCGATTGTCAAGGTATTCTCCAAATTTTATCAGAGAACTTGATAGTAAAATCAATCGTTTTTACTCAGGATTAAATCCAAAATATCGAAGGGAATTAGCATCTCGTGAGTTCAAATGTTATGAAAATATTGTTAGATGTGATGAGAAGGTGTAAATATAGTTTTCTGATGATCAAGTGTTCCATAACAACTAACATAAGAAGAGACCGAGGTAGAAGGAGAAATGAAAGAATTCTTCAAAAAGGTATGATGGTAAGAAAACTATGTTTCCAGTTTGTGATAAATGTGGTAAAAGGCATGTTGGGGAATGTCTTTTGAATTCTGGGAAGTGCTACCGATGCGGTAATATGGGACATAAGGCTCGTGATTACACTGAAAAAGATAATGGTGATGGTAAGACAAAATTTGTTTTACAGTTAGTGAAATGTTTTAAGTGCAATGAGATGGGTCACTATGAAAATAAGTGTCCGATAAAGATCTTGAGTGATTGGAAGCAGTTAGACTACAAGCAGGAAGGGGTGGTGAAATCCTTTGCAACCAGATGTTGGGCCATCAAATGAAGTTGTATCAGGTACATTGTTTGTTTTTCAAATTATGCCAGTTTGTTGTTTGATTCGGGGTCTACACATTCTTTTATCTTTGAAACCTTTTCTAGTAAAATGGGAATACCATCTCAAGAAATAACTCTTGAACATGTGGTAAAAACACCTGGGGGAATTGTTGAGGCAAAAAGAATTTATAAGAATCTTTCTATCCTTATCCGTGGAAAGAACCCACTTGCAAATCTTATTGTTTTACCTCTATTAGTGTTTGATGTTATCCTGGGCATGGATTGTCTCTCTCTTTACCATGCTAAGATTGACTGTAGAGCTAAAAATATTTCTTTTCAAAAAGACTTTTAGTTTGTGTACAAGAATGAACCCTTACTGCTGATAACATATCAAGAGGCCAAGAAACTTGTTAAAGATGTAAATGAATGTTACCTTGCACACATCGTTATAAACAAAGGATCTATTCAGATTAATTATGTGACAGTGGTAAATGAGTATCCTGATGTTTTTCCTAATGAGTTTCCTGGAATAATACCAGATCGGGAAGTTGAATTTACTATTGACTTAGTTCCTGATGCTAAGCCAATTTTAAAACCCGCTTATCGAATGTCTCAAATTGAACTTTTAATGTTCAAGGATAAATTTCAAGATTTATTAGAGAAAGGTTTCATTAGACCTAGCACATCTCCATGGGGTGCTCTTGTTTTATTTGATAAAACGAAAGATGGTTCAATGAGACTTTGGATTGATTATAGAGCCTTGAATAACCTCACTGTTAAGAACAAATATCCTTTGCCTCAAATCGATGATTTGTTTGATCAGCTCTAGGGAGCTTAGTATTTTTCAAAGATTAACCTGAGATCGGCGTACCATCAGCTGAAGGTAAAGGAAGCAGATGTTTCAAAGACTGCGTTTCGTACAAGATATGGCCATTATGAATTTGTAGTAATGCCTTTTGAGATAACCAATGCTCCTGCTGTATTCATGGACTTAATGAATAGAATTTTCCATGAGTTCTTGGATAAGATTGTGGTGGTTTTCATTGATGATATTTTGGTGTTTTATAAAAGTACTGAAGAGTATGAAAGAAATTTAAGGGTAATTTTTCAAACCATAAAAGAAAAGAAATTGTATGGGAAATTCAGCAAGTGTGTGTTTTGGTTGCAAAAAATTTCTTTCCTTGGTCATATTGTTTCTAAAAATGGGATAACTATTGATCCTGCAAAAACAAAAGTTGTTGAAGAATGGCCAAGACCCACAAATGTAACTAAGATTCATATCTTCCTTGGTTTGGAAGGCTATTACAGATGGTTTGTTAGAAATTTTTCACGGTTATCTAGTGCAATGACTAAGCTAACTCGGAAGGGTGTTAAGTTTATCTGGACAGAAGAATGTGATGATTGCTTTCAGGAATTGAAAAGAAGATTAGTGAATGCTCCAGTTTTGGCACTTTCGTCCAGTAATGATGAGTTTGTTATCTACAATGATGCTTCATTGAAAAAACTTGGTTGCGTCCTAATGCAGAATGATCAGGAAATTGCTTATGCTTAATGTAAGTTGAAAACTCATGAGATAAATTACCCTACACATGATTTAGAATTAGCTGTTGTTGTTTTCTCTTTAAAAATTTGTAGGCATCATATGTATGGAGTAAAGTGTGAAATATATACTGATCACAAAAGATTAAAGTATATATTCACTCAGAATGAATTGAACATGAGACAGAGGAGATGGATGGAATCAATCAAGGATTATGATTGTACAATTCATTACCATCCGGGAAAAGAAAATAATGTGGTTGAGCTTTGATTCGAAAAAGTAAGGCTTCATTAACAATGTTGTGTTTGGAACGTGATCCTATGGTTAAGGATTTGATGAAAATTGGCATAGAAGTTGTTGGTGTAGGATGTCCTTCTGTTTTGTTTCAGGTATCAGTGAAATATTCTCTATCAGACATAATCAAGCAAGCACAGAAGGAAGATAGTGAGTTGCAGAAAAAGTTAAAGCTGGTTCAGAAGGGTAAGTTGCCTGAGTTCAACTTTGATAATGATTGTGTTTTGAGATTTGGGAAGTGATTTTGTGTGCCTTGTGATTCACAGTTGAAGAGAGAGTTGTTATGTGGAGCTCAGAGTTCTCCATTTTCAGTTCATTCTTGCAGTACTAAGATGTACAGAGATCTGCGAGAGTATTACTGGTGGGATGGAATGAAAAGAGATATTGCTGATTTTACTGTGAAGTGTTTGACTTGTCAACAGGTTAAATCAGAGAGGCAGTTACTGAAAGGGATTCTTCAGCCTTTACCAGTTCCAGAGTGGAAATGGGAGAATATATCGATAGACTTCGTTGTGGGATTACCGAAGACACCTCGAGATAATAATGCAATCTGGGTTATTGTCGATCGCTTGACAAAATATGCTCATTTCCTTGCTATACGAGATACTTTTTCCCAAGATCAACTTTCCCATTTGTACCCTAAAGAGATAGTTATGATGCATGGAGTTCCTCTCTCTATTGTATCTGATCGTGATCCCAGGTTCACTTCTAACTTTTGGAAAGGCCTTCAGAAGTCATTGGGTACTGAATTAAATTTTAGTACAGCTTTTCATCCTCAGTCAGATGGGAAGTTAGAATGAACAATTCAGACATTGGAGGATATGCTACGTGCTTGTTCGATGGATTATCAGGGAAGTTGGGACCATCATCTTTCTTTGGTTGAATTTTCATATAATAATAGTTTTCATTCCAATATACAGAAGGGACCATTTGAGGCATTATATGGGAAGCATTGTAGAACTCTAGATTTTTGGGATGAAGTGGGTGAAAGGAAGTTGATGGGACCAGAATTGGTAGAAGAGTTGGCAGAAAAAGTTCTGTTGATACAGAAACACATGAGAACAGCTCAGAGTAGGCAGAAGAGTTATGCAGACAACATGAGGAAGGATCTCTCTTTTGAGGTAGGTGATCATGTTTTTCTCAAAGTCTCACCCTGGAATAGTGTAATACGATTTGGTAAGAAAGGATAGCTGAGTCCAAGGTTCATTGGACCATATGAAATTATGGAGAGAGTTGGATCAGTTTCTTACCGAGTGGCTTTACCTCCGATTTTATTTCAGGTACACAATGTTTTTCATGTTTCGATGTTGAGAAAGTATATGCCAGATCCATCTCATGTTTTGAGTCCAGAAGTATTTCAACTGGAAGAGAACCTATATTATGAGGAACAACCATTCCAGATTCATGACCACAGTGAGAAAGTGTTACGGAATAAGGTGATTCATCAGGTAAAGTTTTTGTGGAAAAACCACATGATTGAAGAGACAACATGGAAATCTGAAAATGCAATAAGGGCTAAATACCCCCACTTATGCGATAAGTAAATAAATTTCAGGGACACAATTTTATAAAGGGGATAGGTTGTAACATCCCAATTAAGTAATGAATAATAGATATTTTTATCTATGTCTATTAATGAATTAGATAGTGTTTTAAAGGCTTAAAATGAGAATAAATCCAATCTTAAGAATCGAATACACTAATATTTTTAAAAGATTATTTTACTACCTTTGATGGAAAATTATTTTTAAATCAAACTTTTTAGAATTTTATAAGATCTATTTGTCAAAATAAACTTATTCTTTATTATTGGGACATTGAAATTTTCTTTGGGTAAATTTTGGGTATTTTTCTGATAAAGTTCATTTTTTTAATAAATAGTGAAAAATGTTGTATTTTAATTCAAAACCTATTTTTAATCTAATTTATTTATATGATTATACTATCTTTTGAATTATTTTTAAAGTTTAATTAAAATATATTTTTACCCTTTAATCCAATAGTGGTCATTGAAATTAATTTCACTTTGAAATTGGACTTATACTAGTGTCAATCTTTTGATAATTATTGTTTCATAAAAACACGCTATTTGCTCTCACAACGGGAATTAATTATTAAATTAATTAATGTAACTTATATTTTTTGAATTTTGTAAGATAGAAATCATTTTTGAATTCGGAATATCAAATATAGCATAGGGTGATTTTTTGATATTTTTCTAAAAAACTTCAATTTTTGATGAATAGTGAAACCACTAAGTGGTACTTAAAAAACTGATTTTTCGTTTAAATGAAATTTTACCACCTCTGTATTTTGAATTTCAAAAATCCAACATACATGGTTGTCATTAAGAAGTAAAATTTGGTTCAATGGGATTAAAATAATTTTTTGGTGAATAGTAACTTTTATGTTTTTAATCGCGATTAGAGGTAATTAGTGTAATTTAGGGTAAAAATAATTTTTTAATAATATGAAATGACCTATACACATGTCCTATAATTATTGGATGATTCATGGCCGACCATGACAACCCATGGTTATATTTTTGGGACCCCATGGAGCCACTTGGGTAAGATAATGACAATAATGACTTTTATTTATTGTTAAAGTAAAAATGTCACAAACATTAGTTGTTTTACTAAAACAATTTCTAAATGGGGTTATAAAAGTAATATTTTTTACTATAAATATTCATTAGAATGATAAAAAATTTCCTACATCATAGTATTTTTTTATAATTTTTATACCTTAAATAAATTAAATTATTTATGACACCATGATGATGCACTGATTACCTCTTTATTTAACGAATAAACTAAAATGAAAAGATAATGTAAACTCTAAGACCTACATATGTCAAAAACCTATTGGATGTGTGGATTTAGAACAATAATCACCTTATCATTGAAATTTATAATTGGGGGACCTTTTTTTATCCCAAAATCATTTTATAACAAAGTATCTTTTCTTAACTTTCCAAGAGTGCCCCTCCTCTCCTCTTATAAAAGACCCCCACCTCTACCACCTTACCCACACTTCCAAAGACTTTGCCTCGGCAAACCCCTGCCCATTTTGTCTCCCCACATCCCTCTCTAAATTTGAGAATCCTCACATTGGGCAGAAGTCTTCCCAAGGAAGCCTTTGAGCTCAAATCAATAAGAGTTACCCGATTTAAAGGTAGTTTCTTCCTTTGTGTTCTTATGTTTTATTTTGCTTCTCCAACCCTCTTAAATCATTTTATTCCTTTATATTTTAACAACACAAGTATATTAAATATACTAGGATGTTGTTATAATAAGGATTCGAGATACACATACACACACCTATATCTAATGGTTAAAGGACAAACTGTTTCTTTGGATGGCGAATTTCTACCTCACGAAATGTTGATTGTTTAATATTCTTTTAACACCTTCAAAGGTGGCCATTAAGATGACAATATATTTATATATGACATATAATATGATTATGTTTTAATTAATCTTCTCTATTTTTCATTTGTTTCATACCATTATGGTTTCTATTATGGGTAAACGTGATATCTTCATTTTAGGAAGTGCGGACTACCGCCCCCTCAAAGTGATTTGATTCGTTAATGCCATATGTGGGAAATATAAAGGTTGTAATTAATGATATTATATATGATATTATAATGGAATAATAATAACCTTTATATCATTATGATTCTAATCCATAAATTACGAAATAGAAATGAAAGTAGCGTTCATGCGTACGTACAACTTATCGTCTCCATGAACGGTGCATTTGATTTCTTAACTCTAAAAGTTATGTAATAAATGCACATATATACTTGATATATATGATATATATGATATCTATATCATGAGTATAACTCTGTATATAATGGATACATGAACAACTTGTAATTATAAAGTGTTTATTTTTTACTCAAGCATCAATGATCGTTAAAACGACCGTTGTTAACTTAATTAATTACATATTGTTCATGACATGGAAATAAGTGATATAAAAGGAATAAAGAACTTTAAAAATGTTCTTAAACAAGTAGAAATTACCTCAAGTTTATTATTCAAGTGGTTAAAGAACGATCGAGTCAAGTCGCACCCGAGGAATGGGACTTCGTCTCAATCTCATTTCATTGAAGCATATTTTGTTTTATACACAACCTTTTTTATATAGTGTATAAACCCCTTTGAATTTTACGTTTATCCAAATGGAATATTTTTTTACAAAGCATTTTACTAAATGACAAAATGGAATGTTTTTGTCAAACGTATGCGGCGACAACGACTTCTCCACCGCTGTGACCATTATTTTAGTTTTGGATTCCTCTACAAGCCATACATTTTTTTTAAAAGAAAAATAAATACCCTGTTTTACTTTTATTTTATTTTGGTATTGAAAATGGTTTACATAATGTTTTTATATCAATGTTTTGTATTGATATCTTGTGATTGAAAAGTGGAAATGTTATGTTTCCTTTATGCATGTTTTAAGTGATACGATTATGTTATGGTTCTTGGGCATTGTTATGAAGACGGGTGGTTCCGTGATAAACTAAGGGTGGGTGAACCCGATATAGCTCTCCAATGCATTGGGTAATGCGAAGGTGTTAAATGTTAATTTTTCTCTGAAGAGATTTAGGGAATATACTATGATGGGTATTCCAAACGTAACCAAGAGGGTTACTCCCTACGTAAGAATGTTATGAATGCCTCAATTTTCCATTATGTCATATGATTTCTATGATTTATTAATGATTTGATGAGGTATGATAAAGTTCTTATGTTTTATGAGTAGAGTTTGATTTCATTGATTCTTATGTATACATGTACTCATGTTTCCTTTCCATATTTTTATATACATTACTGAGCTTTTTATGCTCATCCCATGTTTTTGAAATGTTTTCACAGGTCAAGGGAAGGTTACATGATATGATGATAGTGTCAAGGAAGTGTCAAGAAATGATCCATGTTTTATTTTAAATATGTTTCCGTTGATGGGAAAAAATGATTACTATCTTTTATTGCAACCACTTTGTTTAAATGTGGGTTATGATGCATGTTTTATGATCTAATTCTCTAAAACTCTAATCCTGAAAAGATCCTCAATGTGTAATCTTGTATTAAATCAAGATTAAGTATGGTTTAAGGCTGGGGCCTTATATATAATGAGATGAAACCCATTCCTTTTCTTGGGTTCATTATTTAAATTTATGTTATATTTTCATTGTTGAAAGCATGATAAATGATAATTTTATGGTGTGACGGGTGCACCCAGAATTATATAGCGCAATATGAATGTTTAAATGTGACGAGTGCTCCCAGAATTATGCAGCGCTCCAATGCATTGGGTAAAGTGATGAATCTCATGATTAAATGTGAAATGATGTGTAAACTAGATGCTATCATGGCTCACAAGTATGTGTGGTAGCTACCACTAAGACATGATGTTTCATTTTTATGCATTTCCACATGTCAAGTATTCTATTTATGATCCTCTCATGTTCATGATATTTTGCCTATGTTATGATTATGCTCACCCCATGATATATTTTTCTTATCTATCCTCTTACTGGGCTTTTAGCTCACCCCTTTTGATGTATATCCTTAGGTGGCTACATGTACTATAGGGAGTAAAAGTGACAATAAGAAGCAATAGAATAAGAAATTAAATTACTGTTTATGCTTAAAGTTGTGTTTGTTATGTATCGTCGTAGTTTTCCCAAGCAATAAACCTTTGGATCCTCTAAGTGTAATACTATTATGTTGTTTATATTTGAAATGATGTAATAGTAATGTTAGAAAAGGCCGGGTCGCTGTAACAATTCTCCATCCTCTTCTTTCTTCTTGACAAGGAAGGAGACACTGACGTGTTGAATTCGCCAATGACGACGTCCACATATCCTCACATCACGACGCTGTCTTCCACAACACCGACGTTTTTCATCAATTGTTGAAGTAGGGTGATTTGTTCCAATTTTATTTGAATAAAATTTTCTGTTGTGCTTCTTGAAACCATGTTCATCTTCAGCCGATTGTTACCACATAACGTAGAGGGCGTGGGCCGAACCAAAATGGCCCGACATCCCTCCTTCATTTGTTGATCTTTTTGGAATCGGTGACTGAAGGTGGAGGAGGCACGGTGTCGTCACGCCGTGTCGGGATCAGGGCAGAGGAAGCCCGCACCGACATGCCTGCAGTGAGGAAGGAACCGCGACCTGCATTGAAGGCTGTGTCGGTGGAATAATCGGCCAGCACATTGGCCGGTAGGGTAGAGGCGAGCCACGACGCCCGGATGGCACTGCGGTGCCAGGAGGGCGCCGTGCTGGAAGACCCGCGGCCCGCTCATGCGGGCCTCTTGTACGAGAAGGCCGGCCGAACTAGCCGGCCAGTTTTGAGGAGGGAGGTGCCACATGGCACCACTGTTTCGGGCATCCGAGGGCCATGCCCCCACCTCATACCGCATGGCCTTAGGGTCGAGCTAGCCGGGCCGATCCGGGTCGGGCCGCGCCAGGCCGGGCTAGACCACGCCCCCTTCAGGCCGGGCCTAGTCCTTTAGGCCCAGTTGTGTTTTTCCATCAGATTATTCTAACACCACTGCTAGGTCGGGCCCGTCAAACTGGGTTAACCTGACCCGTCAGTCCACTGGGATGAACGATTTGGGAACGTTATTCACATAAATTTGAATAACATAAATACCACCAGTCCGATCAACACGCCGTCTATGGCACTATAACTCTTTTGACAAGACGGTCCTTTTTCAAAACTGTAAGTGAGGTTTGGACAGCTTTGGTAAACTACCGTGTTTGGAATGAGCATATTTTCAACCGGTCCCCTAGTACAAAAAAGCCAATATCTCTCTGACCGGGCGTCTGATTTACGCGCCGTCTGTCGTGTATAGTTCCTTTTCACAAGAAGGAACATCAGGATACATCAACTCTGGCCTTCGTGACATTTGATATATTGACCCCCTTTACTCGAGGAGTGGACCCTCCAGGAATTGAGTACACTGTGTGCGGGAACCCTAGAGCTGGTTTTGACTCAATGACTAATGTACTGGAATACTCTGTGGGTTCGACAGCTACGACTACCGTACTAGAATCCTCCCTGAGTTCGACAGCGATGACTACTGTTCTTGTATTCTGTGTGGGTCTGGCAGTATTGACCTCTGTACTTGTATCCTGTGTGGGTTCGGCAGAGTAGCTGGTCTTTTATCTTGTGTGGGTCCGAAAGCTTAGCTCAACTTGTATCATGTATGGTTCTGATAGCTTACATGAATCAGTGACTACATCTGATCATCTTTATCACTATACGAAATATGTATACCTGTGTGAGATGAGTCTTGACTTTCAATTATTATCATTAGTATGATTGACTTCTTTCCTGTGTGGACTGGTTTTGCATGGGCCTGGAAGTTGGAGTCGTAATGAGATTGATGACTTAGGTATATGTATGGGAAAATACCTAAGTAGAGTTGGCTGATACTTCATGTTTGTATCTTTCCTGTGTGGTTTATCCTTTGAGAATTCTGCGAGAGCATTTTTTGTACTCCGGGTCCCTACTCAGAATTATTATACTCGCCCCTACATGGGTATTGCCCGCACTACGTTGTGTTGGTTGCAGACAAAGGACATAACAGATTCTGGTTGAGGCTTGTGGAGTAGGATGGTATCCGGAGGTGGACCACCTGGCGGGACGTATACAGAGCGGAAGGACGAACCAGAGGTACCGACGAGACTATCTGTACTGAGCCTTTATGTGGGATTCCCGGATGATGACTCGGTGGTTGCTGCTTTACTTTTCAACTGTTGTACTTTCTTTCTCAATTGTACTGAACTTTTAGTTGTGTTGGTATACTGGCACATTTACTTCTCAGCACATACTTTTGTACTCGGTTTACTTTGTGATTTCTCCTGCTTGCGTACTCTATTGTGTTTGTTTACATATATAAAGGAAATTCTTTCCCTTTTATCAGGATTTACACAATTTGTGTTAGTCACCAGCCCCTGGCCTATAGAAGGCGGGCTTGGGGTAGTCAAAGCACGGAACCCGAGGTAGGGTCATGACAAATTGGTATCAGAGGGTGGTTCTACCGCAGAACTCAAGACTATGATCATTATTTTTGTGAAGCAATATTGTTTAGAGTATTGAGTGTGGTTATCAGTCTAGGGAGTCCATTGTTGGTGCGGCGGCTGATGTATCCATACATCAGGACCCTGACATATAATTTCTAACTCATTGCCCGAAATCATTAATTGCATGTGTGTTTCAAAAGTTTTATTTGTGATTAATTAATTCTATCTCACCAAGAATACTATATTAACTATGGCACACCTGTTACTTTTCATGATGGCCCCACGAAGGTAGTCATCTAGGGTTCCAATCTATGTGTGAGATGGCAGCCCACCGAGCGATGAGGCCTCGGTGAAGGGCCCCATTACATCGGAGGCACCAGTGGTCCCACTACCCACTGGGCCACCGATACTACCATCCCAAGTAGGAGAGAGTGAACAACGCCTGAGTGCGCTGCATGAGTTTTAGCGACAGAGGCCGCCCAGGTTCTGTGTAGAGACAGACCATCATGCAGACGAGGATTGGCTGGAGGCTATCATCAGATTCTTTAGATTGGTAGGGACACTAGCAGAGCTTATGGAGATCCTTGTAGAGATTCTCCTGCATGCAGTAGGAGGGAGATGGTGGAGCCTGATGCTCCAGGTGCACAATGAGGAATATCTACTGTAGATGGACTTCGAGAGACTCTTCCGCTCAGAGTTTGTTCCAGCGATCCTCCATGCAGTGTGCATCCAAGAGTTACTACAGCTTCAGCAGGGCAGCATGACAGTAGCCTAGTACTCGACGTGATTTACTGACCTCCCGCACTTCTCCATAGACATGGTATGACACCCATTATTTTGGGCTCAAACCATTGAGCAGGGAATGAGGCATGAGATCAGAGCTTCAATGATTCCCCTCAAATATCCGACGCATTCAGGGGTGCTGGAGCGAGCCCATTTAGTGGAGAGATTACTTGCCGAGCAGTCACCAGCAGCGAGACCCACCCTATGATGGCATAGAGTAGAGTCTTCTGTAGCCGGCAGTCAACTGATGTCATAGGGGTCCAAGTGGATCAGGTCGTCATGTGGGATACCTCAATATACAGGTTCGGCCGTGTGGGGCACACGACACAGAGCCATCCTTACGAGGAGAAAACAATGCTATGCATGTGGCGGGCAGGGCCACATGGCTCGTGACTACCCGAACCACCATGCAGATGAGCAGCAGACAGGGGAGGGACGTCCCAGGAAGAGGTAGAGGTTCGACCGTGGCGGTCAACAGGTAGCAGGCAGAGGAGGCAGAGGAGCTGGCCGAGCAGAGGGTGGTGGATGACGTTTCGAGGCTCTACCACCACCACCCCAGGAGGTCTACCCAGACAATAGGGAGCTGGTGGGAAGAGGAAAGCTCAGCTCCATGAAGCAGAGGATTATGACCACGGAGCACTTGAGAATATTTGAGGTACTATCTTTGTCTACTCCTCCTTTACTTCTATTCTTATTGAAATAGGTGCGAGTCATTATTTTATTGTCGCTACCCTTGTTCGGAGCTCAGAGATTCTGACAGAGACGTTGGCTCGGTCTTTATGGATGGAGACTCCTATTGGAGCAGTGTTGACGATTACGCATTGGTGTCGGCAGTGTGAGCTTACTCTAGGAGGTGAGAGCTTCAGCTGGGATCTTCTTGTAGCGGTGTTGAGCCCTTACGACGTCATCTTGGGTATGGATTGGTTATCTACAGTCCATGCGCAGATTGTCAGAATTAGGTGCAAAGTGCAGTGCGTCTGCACAAATGGGAGCAGCTTCACCTTCACCAGCGAGAAGGGAGCCTTTGTAGTATAGGATGGACTTATGAGGAAGAGAGGGAAACTGATCACACATCAGTTGTCTAGTGTCATCCATGGAGCGGTTGATGTGTAGAGGCCGAGTTTTCATGTTGTGGTGGATCAGTATGAGGATTTTTTTTCCTTGACAACATTTCAGGATTACCTCCTCATAGGGAGGTAGATTTCTACCTAGACCTGTTCCCTAGGACATCACCGATATCTACTCCAGCATATCGAATGGCTCCAACCGGGATTCGTGAGCTGTGGGTACAGCTGGAGGAGTTATAGGGAAATTGATTCATCTGACCCAGTGTTTCACCCTGGGCTTCCTCGATTTTATTTGCAAAGAAAGCGGAAGGGAGCTTACAACTATGCATCGACTATCGTCGCCTAAACTGGGTGACTGTGAAGATCAAGTATCCACTCTCGAATATTGACGACCTCTTTGATCAGCTCCAGGGAGAACGATGTTTCTCGAAGATAGGCCTCAGGTTGAGCTATCCTCATCTCAGAGTTTGAGACGAGGATGTCCAGAAGACGGCCATAAGTTGTCGGTATGGCCACTACGAGTTCCTGGTTATGCCCTTGGTTGTAACCAAATCACCAGCCGTGTTCCTGAGTCTCATGAATAGGATCTTCCAGCCTTAACTAGATCATTTTTTTGGGGTCTTCATCGACTATATACTGATTTATTTGACTACTGAGGAGGAGCATGCCAACCACTTGCGGGTTTTAGTACACACACTCCGATAGCATCAGCTTTATGGTAAGCTCTCGATGTGTCAGTTCTGGATTCGAGAGGTAAACTTCTTGGGTCATGTTATCTCTGGGGCAGGATTTGCAGTGGATCCTGCGAGGATCGAGGCAGTACTTACTTTGGAGCCACCCAGGAGTGTGACAGAGGTGCGGAGTTTCCTAGGTCTGGTTGGGTATTACCGGAGATTTGTGCCAGACTTCTCCAGAGTTACAGTGCCACTTTCAGCTTTGATGAAGAATCAGAACCCCTTTGTGTGGTCAGGTAGATTCTAGGAGAGCTTCCAGGATCTAAGGTAGAGATTGACCAGTGTGCACATCAAGAGGCTACTGGAGGAGGGCATTGGGTACGTGGTTTACTGCGATGCATCAGGGACCAGACTCGAGTGTGTCATGATGCTGGAGCAGGCGATGATCGCATACGGTTCACGACCGTTGAGGATGCACGAGAAGAACTATGATACCCATGACCTAGAGTAAGCAGCAGTAGTCTTCACCTTGAAGATGTGGTAGCACTATTAGATGGGTGAGTGCTTTACAGTCTATTCTGACCACCAGAGTCTCAAGTACATATTCTCGCAGAAGGACCTGAACCCAAGACAGCGGTGATGGCTCAAGTTCCTCCTGGACTATGTCTTTTAGATAGTCTATACTCCTGGGAAGGGGAACGTGGTAGATAATGCTCTCAGCAAGAACTATCATTCAACAACATGGAGAGCCGATAGAGTAGCTAGCCGCATTGTAGATATCCTTCATGGATAGTGATGGAGCAGCCTTTATACAGTCACCCACAATCAAAACTCCACTGCTTCAGTGGGTCAGAGAGACACAACATGGGGACATTGATTTTGAGAGGTGACGTGCTCAGATTTCCACTGGGAAGGCGCCTGATGGATTTTCTGAAGGAGGAGAGCACTTCATCATCTTCAGGGGACATACCATGTTACCAGTTGCATTACAGGATTAAGTGCTAAGGGTTTTTCACACATCCCCTCTAGCGGTACGTCTAGGAGTGGAGAAGATTTACCAGGACCTCAGACAACAACACTAGTGGCCAGGTATGCAGAAGGTTGTAGTAGAGTTTTATTCATGATTCCTCACTTCCAGCAAGTGAAGGCGGAGAACCAGGTACCAGCAGGCTTGTTACAGCGCTTAGAGGTCCCGGAGTGGAAGTGGGACGGAATATCCCTGGATTTTGTGACAGGGCTTCCACCTACTTCCAGGGGACACAACTCCATCTGGGTGATCGTATACTGACTCACCAAGTCAGCCCACTTCAGACCGATCAGAGAGTAGGGCTTAGTAGAGAGTTTGGGACTCCTCTACGTTCAAGAGATCGTAGGCATCATGGTGTGCCATTGTCTATCATCTCCGATCGAGACGCTCCTTTTAATTCATGGTTTTGCAATGGGTTACATGAGGCATTTGGGAAGAATCTATGCCCGAGAACTGCCTTTCATCCTTAGATGGATGGCTAGATGAAGAAGAACATTCAGACTCTCAAGGACATGATCCGTGCATGTGTCGTCGACTATGGTCGCAGCTTGGAGGATCACCTACCCTTGGTGGAGTTTGAGTGCATCAACAGCTACCACTCCACCATCGGGATGACACCTTACGAGGCATTATACGACCATCCATTCATATCAACTCTGTGCTGGACTGACCATGGGGAGTCAGCACTTGTAGGACCATAGATGGTCCAGGCTATTACAGAGAAGGTGTAGATCATCCCAGAGAGGATGAGGACTACACAGAGCAGACAGAAGTCCTATACTGATAGCATATGGAGACCACTAGAGTTCGAGGATGGAGACCACGTTTTCTTATGGGTCTCACCTCGACGTGGATTACGGAGAATTGGCAGGGCGGAAAGTTAACTCCATGCTTCATTGTACCATTCCAGGTCCTCAGCAGGGTAGGCCAGGTGGCATACCGCCAGGACCTTCCGCATCAGTTGCATCGGGTGGACGACGTCTTTCACGTACCTTTGCTGAGGGGATACATGCATGACCTGGCACATATCATCGACCATAGGGAGCTGGACTTCGATGATGGGGTGACATTTGTGGAGGTCTCGGTGGAGATCGAGGATCAATAGTAGTGGGTCCTACATGGATGGTCAATTCCTCGGGTGCACATTCGGTGTCGGCACAGAAAACTCCAGGAGAGCACGTGGAAGCAGGAGGCCCATATGCGGGTTCAGAACCCTCATTTGTTTCCCTATATTATGGTGTAGCTTTACAGAGATGTAAATCCCTGATGTGGGAGTAATTTAAAGACCTGGAAAATTCAATGAATTTTTTTTATAAATACATTTTAATTATATGAGTTTGTGGCTTCTGACGGCACTTGATTCTGATGCTTGGTGTGCCAGGAATCAATTTGCGATGTTTACCATTGTTACGTTCAGTAAACGAACGAGCGGTTTTTTTATATTTTGAACCGGTGCTCGGAATTGAAATATGGGGGCACTGATGAACTCACAACACCGGTAATTGCAAAAGGGGACCTTTATCGCATATGCATTTGAAAGGTAGGAGATGTTAATTTTTTTGGATTAAATGAAAAGTGAATAAAATTTTGGAACAATCTTATTTTATATCTAACGTGGTTATATCCTATATGGGGGAGTTGGGGTGGGACCCATAAGCACCTAACTACCCATTTGAGGATATTTGTGAGGTGGGTCCCACATGAGCCCCAACCATTCACATTACCAAAACTTCTTTTAAACCCCTTCTAAATTGTTAACTCCCCTTCAATTGAGTAACTCATCCTCTACCCTCTCTCACTCTATAATTATTGCCAATAGACACCTTAATTAATTGATTGATCCTCTTCAATTAAATTAATTACGTGTCTGACTTTTTAATTTTTAATACATGGAAAGATTAAATAAAATAAAGCGTAGACTTATTTTATGTTTGTTGGAAATTATTGTGTGAAGAGTAATTGTGATAACTCTAGAGTTTTTTAAGAACAACATCCTCAATGAATGACAGTTCATGTCCAACGAAGAATGTCGACCCTTCAACGTAGAATGACTTGGAAACCACTGTTCACAATCCTCTTCTTTCTTCGTGACGTGGAAGGAGACACCGATGTGGGGAATTCCCCAATGATGATGTCCACGAATCCTCACCTCGCGATGCCATCTTCTGCAACGCCGACGTTCGTCATTAATTTTTGAAGTAGGGAGATTTATTTCAATTTTATTTGAATAAAAATTTTTGTTGTGCTTTGTCAAACCTTGTTCATATTTTTCCAATTGTTACTACCTAATGTGGGGGGCACGGGCCGAACCAACATGGCCAGAAGACCCTTCGTCATTTCTTGATCTTTTTCGGAATTAGTGACTGAAGGTGGAGGAAGCACGACGCCGTTGCGCCTTGTCGGGAATGCTTCATAGGAAGCTGATGCCAACACGCCGACAGTGTAGAAGGAACTGTGGCCCGCATTGATGGCCACGTCGGTAGAAGAACTGGCCAGCCCATTGGCCGGCCGGGTGGAGGAGAGCCACGACACTAGGAGGGCGCTGCGCTGGAGAAACTGGTCGCCCTGTCGGCCGACCGGGTGGAGCTGAACTGTGACACCAGGAGGGCGTTGCGCGGGAGGACCCACGGCCCGCCCGAGTGGGCCGCTTGTGCCAGAAGGCTTGCTGGCCTAGCCGAATGGTTTGGGGAGGGCAGTGTTGCTTGACGACGACGGTTCGGGAAGGCGGGGGTTGCACCCTCACCTTGGACCACTCAGCCTTAGCGCCGAGCCAGCCGGGCCATGCCCCGTCGGGCCAGGTCGCGCCCCGCCATGCCTGGCCGTGCCACATCGGGTCGGGCCGTGCCCCTTCTGATCGGGACACTTCCTTCAGGATGAGTTGCGTTTTTCCTTCAGACCAATTTGACACCCCTGCCGGGTCGGACTCGTCAAACTGGGTTAACCCGACCCGTCGGCCCACTGGGCTAAACGGGCCAAGCCCATTATTCAGTTGAACGTGAATATCAAAATGAACGTGCATCCGATCGACACGCCGTGTAGGGCACTAGGGCTCTATTGACGTGATGGTCCTTTTGAGATACTCAAAGTGAGTTTTAGATAGCATTGGTAAACGGCCAGGTTTGGAATGAGCATATTTCCAACTGGGCCCTTGGAACGAAAAAGCCAATATCTCTCAGACCGAGTGTCTGATTGACACGCCGTATGTCATGTAGAGTTCCTTTTGACGTGAAGAAACTTCAGGATAAATCAACTCTGGACCTCTTGATAGTTGATGTATCAACCACCCTTTACTCGAGGAGTGGACCCTCCTAGAATCAAGTACGCTATGTGTGGGAACACTAGAGCTGGCCAAAACTCAATGTCTACTATACTAGAATCATCCATGGGTTCGACATCGATGACTACCTTACTGGAATCCTTCGTGGGTTCGATAGCGATGACTAATATTCTTGAATCCTATGGGGGTCTGGCAGTATTGACCTCTGTACTCGTATCCTATGTGGGCCTGGAAAAGTAGCTGGTCTTGTATACTGTGTGGGTCCAACAGCTTAGCTGGACTTGTATCATGTGGGGGTCTAACAACTTAGATGAATCAGTGACTACATATGATCATCTCTATCACTATACGAAAGATATATACCTATGTGAGATGATTCTTCACTTTCAATCATTATCATGGGTATGATTGACTTCTTTCATGTTTGGACTGGTTCTGCTTGGGCTCGGAAGTTGGAGAGGTACTGAGATTGATGACGTAGGCATATGTATGGGAATATACCAAATTAGTGATGGTTGATACTTTATATTTGTATATTTACTTTGTGGATTAACCTTTTAGGAT
This sequence comes from Viscum album, assembly GCA_963277665.1. Lineage (NCBI taxonomy): Eukaryota > Viridiplantae > Streptophyta > Magnoliopsida > Santalales > Viscaceae > Viscum > Viscum album. The sequence goes on along the minus strand of OY728134.1, from coordinate 352,086,311 downwards.
TCTGGGAGACCTTTGGGGGACTTGGGGTCCCTACTGAGTATCGTTATAATCACCCCTGCATGGGCATTGCCCGCACTACATTGTGTTGGTTGCAGACGACGTACATCACTGATCGTGGTTGAGGCATGTGGAGCTGGATGGTATCCAGAGGTGGACTACCTGTTCGGACGTACACGGAGCAGATGGATGGACCCAATGTACCGACGAGACTATATGTACCCACCCTTCAGGTGGGATTCCCGGAGGATGACTTGGTGGTTGTTACTTTACTTTTCACCTTTTGTACATTAATTTTCATTCGTACTGAACATTCAGTTGGGTTTGTATACTGGCCCATTTACTTTTTAGCAGTTACATTTTTACTCAGTTTACTTTGTGTTTACTCCATCTTGCATACTCTTTTGTGTTTTTTTACATATATAAAGCCAATTCCTTCCCTTTTATAGGGATTTATACCTTTGTTTCTAGTCGCCATCCCCTAGCCTATGGAAGGCAGGATTGGGTAGTCAAGGAACAAACCACGAGGGCGGGTCATGACATGTAAAATGTTTCAATTTTTTCCCTTGTTGTTCCTTCTTCTCACTCATTCTTCTTTTGTATGTACATAGGTTATGATATATAATAAATGTATATAATATGAATCATGAATAATAATTTCACGTGGAATAGAATCTTGAATTATTTTTTCATTTATTATGTAGCATATTTATAAGACACAAAACATTATAAGATACAATGTTTGTAAAATGTAATGAAATATTATGTAATAAATAGGAGGGATTCCATAGTTTTAATTAATGGATGGTTTGGTTATTTTTAGAAATACAGATTTGAAAATTTATGAAATAACCTTAAATAAAAATATTAAATATTAGAAAACATCATATTATTTTGTAAAATTATTATGAAAGATGACTTTGAAAAAATAAATCCATGTCTAGATACAAACAAATGTTATGTGGTGCTGAAAAAAATGTATCTACAGATAAAATCCAAAACACCTCATGGTGTTAGAATCAAACTAGATCTGATGCATGCCATTGGGTCTTGAAGCACTCACGATTTAAAACTCCTAGGAGATATGTTTAATTAATCATAAGATTTTTATGAATCGTTATGTAGTATTTTTAAATATAAAAATTGTTTTTAGGAAATAACATGTCTATGACAGATGTTATATGATATAAATATTTTCATGGAATTAAAATATTATTAAAAATCATTTCCCAAAAAGGTTTACTTCTTTTAAAAATTGGTGGTAAGTAAGAGGAACTAATTAAATAGTGACTGAAATAGACAATGCACTGATGGCCATTCGGTAAAATATAGAATGAAAAATTTCATGAGAATAATCAATCAACTGATAGTAGCTGGAATAAATAACATGAATGAAGCCGATAAATCGATTCCACCAATAATAGAATATCTTTCTATTGAGTCCTTTATAGACTATGACCACCAATGTTCAGTGGATATACTAGCCCATTGATTGTGGAATAGTACATATGCTCTATAGAAAAGATCATTTCTAAAAATATTTCTTTAGAATAAGAGAATGTCAACATGGATTTTGACTTCTTAGAGGGAGAAGCAGATAAGTGATTGTTGATAATGAATAACATGAATCCAATAGGGGATATTGATGCTATAGAGAGTGAACTATTAAAAGGGATATTATTTATTATTTGTTTTCCTTATTTTATGATAATTAAAATACAGAAGTAATTTCTCAAGAAAAATTGTATGGGGAATAAATATGTGTTAAGAAACAAGATGAACTTCACAAGACAGTCTGTCTACACCTCTATATTTTTTATGGATCCTAATAGTAATGTTGAGGGATTACATTGTGTACTAATACCTCGTCTATCAAATAATCTTTCCAAATTAGACTATAAAAACTATGAGGAAATTGTGATGAATGCTATGAATGTATAATTGGATTTTGGTGAGATGAAGTGGTCCCGAAAATCCAATTAAACGAGAATATCAATAGATCCATGCATAGGGAACAACACTGATCAGAGAGAAGAATGAAAGAAACATAAAAAATCTTCGTTAAATAAATGTAGGAAGAATCATTCATGGAACTACTTTCTCATGAGCGGTAAATTATACAACTGTGTAAGAGATGGCCATATCACTCAGAAGTGTTGTAGTGAGGTGAAGCCACATATTATCAACAATAAAAACAAGGGGAAGATGGTGTAGGACTTTCCTGATGTCCAATGATTCAAATTTAGATTTCTATGGAACATCCCCAATCATTATCCTAATCTGAAGGAAGTGGGGGTAATCACAATAAACCTCAGTATAGAATAAGGGAGCGGGGTATTTTTTTCTATTATTAAATCTGAATTATAAATCCAAATAATGTGGTGGTAGGTACTCATGTTGTTATATAAATGCTAGAAAGTACATTGTTTGATTTTTGTTCAACTCATTCCATTATTTTCTCCAAGATTGTAAATATTTTTGAATCAGAACCTGAATTGTAAAAGTAGATTTATTAGTTAAGATACTGTATAGGATTATACATGAATCAGTAGGATTTAGAAAAACTAAAATTTATTTTGGGAGAATAATATTATCACAAATGTTGTAGAAATTCCCATTCTGAAATTTAACATTATACGAGGGATAGACTGTCTCAAAAATAAAAACAGTCAGATCAAATTCTTAAGAAAACACATTTCAGAGTCTTTAATTGGAAAACCAAAACTATATTTAAAGGAGATATACCTTGACATGATTGTGGCCTAGAACCACCACTAGTATCCTTCTTTAAGGTGTTGATCAGTGAAGATGAAAAAGGGAATGAATATATAGGCTTGGATTATTTTCCCATCATTTTAGAATACATTAACATTTTTTCTATGGAGTTTCCTAGACATCCACCATAATGATAGGTATATTTATCCATTGAACTTATTCATGGATCCAAGATGTTATCAAAAACACCATTTAGAATGTCAAATGTGGAGTTGTAGAAATTTAAAAAACAACACTAATATATTTAGGAGAAGGGGTTTATCCATCCAAGTGTGTCTCCTTGGAGAGAACCTATTCTATTTATGAAGAACATGAATGTATCAATGTGGATATATATTGATAATATTGAACATAATGGGATCACAATGTAGAAAAAGTACTCTATTTCAAGAATTATGATTTTTTTGACTAGCTTCATGGGTCTCAATTCTTATCCAATTTTGATCGTTGATCTGGTTATCGTCAATTGAGGTTGAATAATGAAGAAATTAAAAACAACTCCATCCGATCAAAATAGAATAATTATATGTTTTTTTATTCCATTCGGCTTGACTAATTATCCTTATATATATATATATGGATATCAGAATTGGAGTTTTTAAAGACTAACTTGATAACATTATGTAAGTATTTATTGATGATATTTAGATAAATTTTAAAAATTGCGAGCATGAGGATCAAATAAGGGTTATTTTGAAAACTATATGGAATGAGTGGATTTTTGAGTGTTTATAAAATGTGAATTTTTGTTACCAAATGATTCATTCATGGGGTAAATTGTTTCTAATGAATGAATCACAGTTGAACCTGCCATGATAGGGGTTGTGGAGGAGTGGGCTAAGCCTACGAAATTAAATGAGAATCGTAGTTTCTATGGTTTACCATGATTTTAAATGAGGTTTTTGGAATAATTTTAATGAATTTCTAGTCTATTAACCATGTTAACTTGAAAAGCATTCAGGTTAAACTGGACAAAGGACTGTGAGGAATGATTCCTAGATCAAAATAAGATATTTTTTACAACACCCATGTTAACTCTGCCCTCAATCAGAAAAGTATTTATTATTGTTAGTGATGCACCTATAAAATGGATTGGGTGTGTCTTCATGGAAAATCAAAAGTCGATTACTTTCATATATAGACTATTGAAATCTCCTGAGTAGAACTATAAAACACATGATATGGATTTGGTTGTGGTTGTTTTTTTCTCAAATGAAATGGATGTGTTATCTTTATGGGGATAAGTGTGATATATACACATACCATAAATGTTTAATGTATATTTTCACAAAAATGGAATTGAACATGAGACAGATGATATGGTTGAAACTTAATAATGACTATGATTGTTCAAATCATTATCATCCCAGAAGAAAAAATAATTTCATTAATGTATTATGTAAGAAATACACTATTGGGATAGAAATGAAGAGGATTAAAATAGATCCTATGATAATATACCTATTACAATTGGACATGGGAATTTTAAGGGAGGGGACATATTCAAACATAACCCAAATTATTTCTCAACAATCATTACAAGAGAAGATCAAAAAATATCAAATAGTGATTATTTTTTGTAGAAAAAGTTAGAGACTATGAAGGATGGGATGTTTTTTAAGTTCAATATTGATAAATAAGGGGTAATTTTTTTTTAACAACTCTATGTGCTCTATCTATTCTATAAATAAATAATGATCTTATAGTTGAAGCGCATAGCTCTATATTCTATATACATCATAGAATCACTAAAATTTATAGGGACTTCTGTGATCAATATTGTTGTTATAACACCAAAAATATTATTTCGGAGTACACTACAAGGTTCATAGTCTGTTATCATGTGAAGGAAGAGAGAGGACTTCCTAATAGGGAATTACAACCACTACATATACCAGTATAGAAGTGGGACAATATCAATATATACATTGTTACTAGTCTACCAATATCATCCAATGGAAACAATTTGATATAGGTTATAATAGATAGTCTCAACAATACTACCCATTTAACCACTCATTAGGAATATTTATATCTTGACCAACTCATCAATATATAAGTGAATTATGTGGTAGGTCTTCACAGAGTTCCACATTATATCGTATCTAATTATGATCCAAGGACCAATTCAAAATTCATGAGAAGTATTTAACATTCTATTTGTGATGAATTGAATTTTTTTATGACCTATCAGCCTCAAACTAATGGAAAATATGAAAGGACTATTTAAATAATCGAGGAAATGCTGAGAAAATGATCAATGGAGTTTAATGGTTGATGAGATTAATATCTTTCATTAGTTGAGTTCTCTTAAAAAAACTGCTTCTATTCGATCCTTCATATGGATCCATATGATTCTCTATATGGGATGAAATGTATAAATCCTACATTCTAGGATGAATCTACTGAGGGAATGATTTTTGAGCCTCCTCTTGTTACGGAGATGACAGAAAAGGGTCATTCCATACAACCTAAAATAATGGATTATTAGATTTTGAAAAAATTCTATCATTAATACCATCAAAGATACATGAAGATTTACTTTGGTGATGATGTCTTCCTTAAAATGACTCTATGAAATAGAGTCATATTGTGTGGAATGAAAGGGAATATCAACCCCATGTACATTGGACCTTTTGCAAACCTTGATTGAATAGGAACTATTTCCTATCATCTTTAACTTGTTCCAAATCTAGCTCAAGTTCATTATGTATTCTATGTTTCCCTAAAGAGGGAGTTCATACCAAACCCATCACATTAACTAAATAATGAGGTGGTTCAACTGGAACATAACCTCTCTTATGAGGATTAGATGGTGGATATCTTGGACTGTAGAGGCATTGTTTATAGAAAAATAATCCACAACATGTTAAAGTGTTGTGGAGTATCCAAAAATATGAAGATTTCATATTGAAACTAGAAGTGACTATGAGGAAAAATTACCCACACATTTTATCCTCAATGGGTACAAGTTGAAATTTGGTGGACACAATTTCTTATTTTGTAATGAATGTAATGACCCAAACTTTTAAATTATGTTTTATTTACTAAAAATGATTCTATTAATATGTCATAATCAATAAAAAAGAATAATTATTACTACAATTTTCTCATCGGGATTTGACTGTTATATGACCATTGGTTAATATTTCCACTGGAAACAATAACAATTGTTAATGTTATAATTATTGATTATAAATAGAAATGATAATGGATAATTAATGCAGAAAGATGAGTCTACGACATCATATAGTAGTCTCTCTCCATACAAATCCAATTTAAAAAAAATATTGTACGAGGAAGCATCACTCATCTTTTCTATAGACAAATACCAATCCGAGCTTCAACAATTTAATCATGGTCAAAATTTCTTTGGAGAGAAGCTCATGTTGGTGGAAATTACTAATCTGGCAATCTTATATGACTCGCCCTAAGAGTCTGTCAAAATCATGCACCTTACCCTTATATCTTATGTGTGTTTTATGATAGGTTTTGTATCAAGTCCTTAGATAATTAATGTATAATCTCTTTGTATAAATAAAATTTTTTTCCATCATTTTTGTTCGATTTATAGTTTTTCTTATTAAAATATAATTTTATAAATTATTTATTTTCGAATAGAATTTGTACAAAGTATAAAAGATAAAATGTTTATAATAAACTATACTATTATTAATATTACGTATTATAATGTAATAGTATTATAAAACCCGTCATTTTTAAATAAAAATGATAACATAATTTCAATTTTTTGAAATCTTAATATACCTTCAATATGTATTTTTCTTCCACCTATTATTTTTAATAATTTAGTATTTTTTAAAAAATTATTATATATAGACATTTATTATGAAAAAATACATTTAATTTTTTAATTTATAATGTTAATATTATGTTATCATGAATTTATGATATTTTTATGAAATGTTTTTTTCAGTGAATAGTTAAAAAATATATAGTTTTGAGTTATTAGGGTGTTTAATGACATTGTAATGACTTAATATGTAATATATAATGATGTTATAATCTTTTGAATTAACATATGATATTATGTGTTTTAATTGGGCAATAACATGGGAAATACCATGGGGACACCCATGATTTTACAAATACCACTAATGATGTGTCCTCGTTAATTAATTAAAAACTAGCTATCTTTTACTATAAATACCAACCCATTACTTAGATTCGACTCATTACAAAATTACCCCGATGATATATGTTATTATTACCTTTCAAGGAGTCCTCCCAAGGTGTCCTTAATCCCCCCATGTTCCCAATCATAGATTATAAGTAGTTACCATTCATGGTATGGGAGTTCTTTCTTTTCCTTACAATTTCTCTTTTATGTGGCGTCCATTTAAAATTTTAATACCATGTTATTATTTACATTTAATTATATCCCTATAATTTTTATGAGTATTTTCTGAATGTCATACCCATGTTATATATCTTTTTTATTGTTTATTAAACTATGTTTCATATCTGTTATGCGGTTGACTTTTATCTCAAAATCACTCTTTTTTTCTAAAGAAGTTATTTTATTTTATTTATGTGAACAACAAATCCTTTTTTATTTCATGGGGTATTAATAAATACATAAATATTATTTATTTAATTATAAAATTTGAAAACATAAATCCCTCATTCAATTTTCTTGGGTTATAAATGTCATAATAATCATGTTTTAAAAAACATTGTAAAATGTCATGACATTATTATGAAACCCATTTATTATATACTCTAAAGATTATTTTTTAAATGATTGATTACTTTCTATGTGGAAAACATGATAAAAATACAAATTAATCATGTTCCCTAATAGTTCTCCAATATATTGGGTAATGAAGTTAATCCCTTGAGATGAATAGTTGTATGATACCTTGGTGGATAACCTTGGTAATTCTTATGTCTCATTAGGGACGGCCCTTGGTGATATGTTTATGAATGTCCAAACTATATGTTTTATCCAAATTTTCATGTTATGACTAAATTTATTATTATAATTTTATGCCTATTTATCATGCCATTACATCATTCCTCGTGTTTTTATTGATATCTCTCAAGTTCACATGTAACCTTTATCACTTGTTTTCCCATGCTAGGACTTCTGCTCACCCTTACCATTGATGTGTGTCCCTAGGTTATGTGATTTAATAAATCATCAAAATATGAAACATGAATAAGCCTTTCAAGTGGAATAGAAGAATGTTTTATGTTTTCATGTATTTGGTAACTTATTTACAAGACATTAAAATTATAAACATCATTTATTTATAAAATTTAATGAAAAGTTATGTAAAAAAAGGTGGGTTGCCATATCCTATGTGGGATAATTGTGGAAGATTTTCAAATTTAGAATTATATAATTTTATAATATATTTAATCCTCAAAGACAGTAAGCCTTCCCTTCATAGCATTTTGTGATTATTATAACACTCGATGAAATTTTTTTAACATTATATTTTAATAAAAATATGATCAATTTTACATTATAATAAATATTTTTTTCAAAATAATTAATATTATTTGAAAAATATCAATCCTAATCTTACATTGTAAAAATAATCCTATTTTTAAATTTTGATATTTTCCAATCGAAATTATGTTTTATTAATTATAGAAAATGTGGTATTAAAAATTTAAATAGATTATTTATAATAATTTATTATAATATATAACATTAAATTTATACTGAATATGTTTTTTATATAAATAATTATTCTACCATTTAGGTGTGAAAAGATATTTTTTTCATAAAATTGTATTTTTAAGAAAATTATTTTAGTTTAAAAACTAATAATGTTTATCCATTTTTATCAATAAATTTAATATTTATAAATGAATGGTTTTATATATATTTAATAATTTTATATATCAATATATTAATTTTAACCTATATAATTATTACTATTAGTCCTATTGTTAATATAAGAACACCTTATGATTGAAAATTGCATTTTCTAAAAAATGGTTTTTGGATAAAATTTAGGGGTTTGTATTATAATTTATTTATTCCAATTCAATTAATTTAATTTAAAAAATATATATTTTACAATATTTGTTCCGAAAAATAAATATTATATAACAAGGTAAATATAATTGTTTCTCATAATTAATAGTAAAATTAGAAAAAATTAATTACCATGTATAAGTTAAAATCTAATTTTTTGAAGGGTTATACTATAACAATAAATATTAAAATGAACTAAAAATATTTAATTTTAATTTTAATGACATATTTTAACCTTATATGATATATGGTTCTACTATGGTCCATTTGTTCGCATCATGGTGCTTTGAAAACATGTGTATATCATTTTCTTTTCAAAAATTCTATGTGTGCCCTCTCCCCCACTTATAAAAGGAAACCCCATAAAATTAATTATTAACCCCCATATAGTAATTTAACATGACCAAAAAACAATAAATATCTCATAAAAATAAATATTCCAATGATATAGGTTCTTTTCTTTTTAATACACCATCCCTAGAATTTTTAATAACGATCCCAGAGGATGTTCTCTTTATCGAATATAATTTTCTCCACTAAGATAATTCTTGTTTACATATTCTTTTACAACTTAAAATTATTTATTAAAAATTAAAATATAATTAATCCAGTATATAAAATCTAATTAAACATTTTTTAGTTTATTAGATAATATTTATCCACCAATTTCATCATCTAATTGGAAATAAATTTATCGAACGTGTGTAATGAAGAACACCACCTCACGAACCGTTGACATCTTTACAATCATGAAATTTCATGGATAATCATAATGACGGAAGTAATTAATATAAATGATTATTATTAAATGATATATATTATGCAAAATGAATATTTCATCCAATTAAATTCCCTTTCACCCTTTAATGGAATGATATCATCGCTCGTTCATATGTATGACCTACAGCCTAAGTGAAGTGATGTGATTCATTTTATATTGTAATGTATCATGAATTATTATATGTTTTTTTTATAATGAGTAATTATGATATTTATAATATTGATATAATAATGTAGATGATTTAACTACATTACATCCTCTTTAAGAAGAAAATTGATGATAGAAATGCATGAGAAAACCAGGTAGTTAGTACCGGAATAAATGGTAAAATTTAATTATTACTAATAAACGAGTTATAAGATTTAATTAATATAAAATACATGTAATTATAAATATTAATTTGGTATTGTTTATAATTAATAACATGATTATAAAAATTAAAAGTTACTTTAAATCATGTTAAATAAGTATAGTCTCTATATAAGGGACTTCAACTCAATTTCACTGCATTGAGGTATATTTTAATCGTATGCACCGATATATTTTATATGGTGTGTACTATGTAGGACCCTGAAATACGCTTAGAGAGGAGGGGTGAATCTAGGTGTAATAATATTCATTTGATATGATGGATCTTGTTCCCATGTTGGTATGAACTCGTTAGAACCATATATTGGATTCAATAATAAATCAAACATTCACATTCAAAAAGACAACACAATAATTTTACATGGTTCACCACTAAGGGAATTTCCAAAGAGAATACGCCATTAGACTGTTATAACAAAATCCCCAAATATACTCTAGTTTTGGAATATAACGGTTTTGAAATAGTCAATCTATGCTAGGAACACTTCATTTACATGATTTTAGGAATATAAAATTGCATCCCTTCGAACAATTCTATTGAATCCCCCATGATAAATTCTTTGAGAGAATTCTTACATAGTTTATCAACATGAAGGTTGATTCAATGGATCATTACTAATTTATTTTTTCCTTTCTAGCATAATAATATTCTTTCACCATATACCCGAGTTGATGCACTCTAAAATTACTGGTCTCTAATAAATCCAACGTTCAAAACTTCCTTCCGCAAAGCTCTTTTGTAATTCTCAACAATTAGAAAAGCTAACTTCCTTCATGGAATAAAATTTATTCATCTAGAAATTTTTCTTCTTCCACTAAAAAATTTGATCCATCCTGTGGTGCAATTTCTTCAAAGAATAGTTCTTCTCTCATAGAACTTACCTACTCTGTGGATGGATTCATCTCTTAGGAACCACCACTCCTCTACTGACTGTGCCTACATCGCGGAGGGATTCCTATTTCACAGACCATCTCTTATATAAGGACACTTTTTCTCATTCATGGTATATTTCCTCTTCCATGTATTTCCTTTAATCTTATGGAATATTTCCCTTTGTGTGATATAGAACCCCACAAACCTTAGTTCACAAACTTTTCCCATGAACCAATTCACCCATCGTATAATCCTCCCATGCGAACTATTTTCATTCATAGAAGTATTTCCCCATGAATTACATCATACTTATCTAAATTCTTCCTAGATCAATGATGATGAATAATGAAAACAATGCTCTATGTTTTGAAAATATTTACAGTCCTTATATTGAAAAATAAATATTAAAATCTTGTTATTCCGAATAACCCAAATATTTTATGTGGTACATCCATCCAAATTTACAATGGGAATCCAGAAAACCATTTTATGTTCTCAGTCCAAGCATCAACTTTCTTCCATCATGTCGGCCAATGTCTTCTATAAAAAAACCCCTTTTCAGAACCTCAAATGACCATCTTCTTTCCCCAAATGTAGAGAAATCCTAAAAACATTGTGCCACCCATAAATTTCATGGGTACCACAACCAATTTTCTCTACATGGTCCATGTATCGTGCTTCTTATTCCACATAGCAATGCATTATATAAATCCCTTCCTTTATTGATTTTCATTATTATTCCACATACTCTCTTTGGGATCCACGAACTATTATTCGTGGTCAATGAACAATGTTAAAATGGAAAAACACTTTTCCAAAAACCAAAAAACCTTTTTTGGGGCACAAAAATTTGTCAAACCATGGGAAAAAATTCCACCTTCAACAATATTATCATTATATACTGTCAGACCACTCATCCTGAAAACTCCATGCTCAACTAGATATATATTGAAAAAAAGCATAAACCAAACTCTATTAATATCAAATAAGAGCCATGGTTCCAACACACCATTCCACTTTTACATGTTATGTCATTAATCATTAAACTTTAATGGTATTTTAGGGTTCAAAATGAATTATTCCATGAAATCTTATTTTAAATTAATGTTTTCAGTTTGTAATATATTTCATCTCAATTTATATTCCATTGAGACATATTTGTTAATATTTACCTATTCTATTCTATATAGTGTATATACTTCCTATTTCAGGTAATTGTCATGTATACCTATTTAATCATTATGGTTACTATTTCAATTCTAGTTTATTTTTTCATAGGGTAAAAATGTAGATGTTACCAATGTGGAATGAATCAATTTTACAATCAATATATCTTTTGGAATTTCTTTTATTATCATTTAATAAATATTATCAATTATCCATTATAAGATCCAATAATTCACATAACCATTGTATATTTGTTTTATTTTTATATTTTATTTCATTATATTCTTTCAATGGTAATTTAATCAAGAAAATAATTGTTTATATGAAAAAAAAAATTTATTTCTTTTTTAAATCAGATATATTTTCTTTTCACCTAAATGATTATTTAAAAAAAATTCCAAAGTAAATATATTTAATCAAATGATTTACTAAGTTCATATTATGTAATATTTTACTTTAATATTGGTTTTTATAAATATTACTACAATATTTTAGAAGTTACATTTTGTAAAAAATGAAAAAATTGAATGTTTTTTTACATATATTACAAAAATGTAATTACTCATTGTCATAACCATTTTATGAAATGTATCCTTCTATAAAAATTATCAATGGTCTTTATAAAATAACAATTTTATGGTTTATTATTTTAATATCACAACTTTATTCCCTATTTTCATTCCAATGTATCTGATTTTATTAGAAAAACTATATTCTTGATGAACATATGGTCACCCCTTATCTCCAGATTTATTTTCTAACTATTAACCTGAATTGACAAAATCTATTTATTTTTATCATTTTCATTTGATTGTTTTTAATTATCCAAATTCTGTATCATGGATTATATTCGTTCCTAAACTATATAACATTTTATCATATGGTGTTTTTATTGAAATTTATATGATTACATGAAGAAATATTGATACATATGTATACTTTATTCAATATGAAATTTTTTTAATAAGTAATATTATTCTTGAATTAATTTTATGATTCAATATATGATGAATGATTTGGGAATTACATTATGGATGGGCCCTAGAATTATATATCACATTGATGCATCAGTAGGTCACTTGATGTTTTAGATCATGGGGAAAAATATTAAAAATTTCCCTTATTGAGAAGAGGTTATTATTATACCCAAATTTACTACATTAATATTTATGATGGATTCATTTTATGCTCATATTATTTTTTAAAATGATGTTGATTCAATTATATACATTTCCATATGGATTACTCATTCTCTATTCATTATTGTCAATTTATTGATCAAATGACAAGTGTGTTCAGTAACATATCATTATATATATATATATTATTCCTTATTTAAAATCATATATATCTAATTCAATGACGTATGGAAATTACTCAGTCTTGGAATACGTCTTATAAAAATTAGATTCTTATCCATCTAGAGGTCATGATGGGACATCTAGTCTTTCGGTGTGTTTAACATAGGTTGGGTAATAGATGGATACAGAGAGGAGGTAAGCTATTTACTTATGATGTCAGACCTTTTTAGATCATATATATAGTGTTTTTATTGTTTAAAATTATTTGTATCTTCAATAGAGAAATTATTTCATGAATGGTGTATTCTACATATCAAATATCCTCCAGTATAATACAGACTCATATAATTCATTTCCGCCAAAGTATATTGATCTACGAGTGAATGGGTTCATTGAAAAAGCAAATGATATGTATAGTAGACTAGAGAAAGCATTCTATTTGAAGAAGGTTAGTTTCATTGGTCTTGGAGATATGAAAGAATAACCATATATAGTATGTTACCTAGGTGGGGAGTTAAATTAATGTGAGTAGTGGAAGAATGTTTTCTTAGAAACCTTTTTACCACCCTTGGAAGATGAAATTGGGGATAATTAGTTTTGAAGAGGGTAGTTTGAAATGACCTATCTCTTTGTAGATGTAAAAATAATTCTTTTTCTAGTCAAAACTTATATTACTATGGTATGATTGTAAATTATGTGTAAGGAGTCCTCTAGGATTGTCTGGCGAATGTTTGGATCCTATAAATCTGTAATTTGGATGTACATGGTGAGCCACAGGGTAGACACATACTTATTGCTAATTGTGCGACTCAACCATATGGGAATACTATGTGCAAGAGGATGTCGCATGGATTCATTGAAACCATGTTGTATATGGAACACATTAATGTAACATCTCTCAGATTAGTCAAAGATCCATTTTCAGATGGTTTTCACATGGTTTTCCCTACTGTGAGAACATCCCATGCAAGGGGGTTCCCTGGGTTGTAAATGATTCATGGTTTCGAAACGGGTTGGGTAGACTTGTAGCCAAACTGTGGGACACCATTTTTATTGGGGTTGGGTGATGTAATATTTTATCTAATTAAATTTTTTTAATGCCTCAAACCTTATCTCTTCCTCCTCCAGTTCACATCATAATCATGAGAGAGATCCTCACTCAATAATCATGGGATTTTGGTATCTAACTCACTCTCTATAGGTTTCCGGTTCTTTCGGGTTCATTGGAACCATACAAATTTGAAATTCTATCCACATCATTATTTTCTATGTTTCTCATCCCCTCTATTTTTCTTTTTTTGTGCAATCACATTATGAACATTTTTTTGAAAATTTTACTATTCTACTAAAATCTATCGTTCTAGGTTGATTATAAGAATACAGTGGAATGAGTGTGAGATATGAATCAATGTTAGGTGGTGTAGATTATATCCCACATGTTTTTTTCTTTAATTTTTGAACCATTATAATATACACTGGAATTCTATAGTGATACCTCTGAAATTATTCTAAAAATTAATTTAAATTATTTCTCATTTTTAATGAAATACTATCTATCGGAAAATCACCTCTTAATTTATTCTACATGGATTGGGTCATCGCTATGGGTGCACCATTCCTTGATATTCATCTTGAAAACTGTCTTGATTTTTGGAACTAGCCTCAAGGGGTGTGTTTCCAAATGATAAAATATATGAAGTATTAATTAAATCATGAAAAATTGAAGACCATTTCTTTTTTACCCTAAACATCATTCTATAAATGAATTTTTGATTATATATAATGGATTACTTGATTTAAAAGGTACAGTTTTATTTCCCGAGTCGGTGAATTATTTTAATACACTGGCATGATTACAAGGAATCAAGTCTCGAAGGAATTATCTTTTTATAAATCTTCGAAAATATATTATATACATGAACTTTATAATACACATTAAAAAATAAAATAAAACATAAATAATCTATTGATAATTCCATTATTCCCCTTGCTTATCCCTACATATATAACCTAATACACTTCTTGGAATCCTGGGAAAACAAAACATGTTATACGGGTGAGCTCATATGCTCAGTAACGGTAAATAATTTTGCAGGTGCTATAAACATTTAAGGAAATTTGTGTAATAAAAACAAAAACCTTTTAAACATAAACATGAAGATCATATAGAGAATATAAATACAGAATTATCATATAAACGTGAACATGGATATTCTTCTAGTCTAATAATCACATGTAATAATTAATTTCATAATAGAATAATGCATAACATTAGACATCATTACCATATAGTTAAGGCCTCGTGCCAAGACTACAAATAAAATATTTTTCAAGGCCTTGTACCATGAAAATAGATTGTCTAATGAGACTTACCAATGCATCGAGGGTCTATAGAGGTCCCCACCTGTCACTTACTACATCCAATGGATTCCTAATATGAAAATTTTGGAACATAATATAAGCATTCGTGTTAAAAATAGCATATTAAATCTCAATAATTCAACGACAAACAATATATGATATAAAATATCACATCCATAATCAATCATATCATAACTCATTTGATACAATATGTATGATTTTATTACAATAAATCATCCTTAATCAAGAATAATATATAGTAAATAACGTTGACACATTGAAAATGATCAGTAAAACTCTTTGAGTGAAATACCCATTTTTCATCAAATCATTTAAAACATCCCAAATTTATAAATGATTAAATTTTAATGATATTTTTTTAATCAATCTTTCCCATACCACTTTGAGACATTTTAAAGGAATTGACATTTTAAAACATTCATGTGCATATAAATTAATCTTTAAAACCATTATAAAAACATGGACATTAATGAGAAGGATTTATAATAATAAATATTTTAAACTTTTAAATTGATGTTTTAGTTAGAGTCCTATAAAAGAATAATATTTAAATTTCTTTTAAGAAACATGGAAATTGATGATAAATATTTTTTAGAAAATACTTACACATAAAAAATCTCAGATAATAATGAGATTGATGAATTAACCATTACCTTGTATGTTCATTTGGTCGAGGGTATGTTTAATCTTCTACATAATGACCATTATATAATATTATATTATAGTAAAATCATATTAATATTTATAATTACATAAATTATTCATTTATGTCTTTATAATACTCATTTAATAATGATTTCAATGTTAAATTAACATTTTTGGTAATAATCGGGTTCATTATCATACGTGTTTTAACTTGTTAATCTTGATCGTATCATTATGATCATGATTGAAATACATAAAGAATATAAAACATGATTAATATATAATTTATATTTATATTAAAAATATGTATAATTTATAGTTATATGAAATGGAAAAAACTATTTATGGAGATGGTATGTTGTATGTACACATAAATGTTATTTCTATTTTCAAATAATATTGAATGCAACTAAGTGAATGTGATATATGTAAGTACAAATATATAAATATATATCTTCACTAGCATTATTATGTCATATATTAAATTCTTATTAAAAATATATATGTAACACCTCATGATTTCATAGTACGTTATTTCTTCAATGTAATTCAATAACTTGCACTACTCGCAACACTGTGTTCAAGTGCACCACTACTTACCAAACTATCCCTTCAAAAAAGGTTATTAATAGTATTAACTATATTTTTATCTTTATATAATCCATATAATTTTAGAATAAATTTTCTGATTTTCTTATACATAATGAAAAAAATCATTTTTATATAAAAGATGTATTTTTAAAAATCATTCATTTTTTCCACCTCTTAATGGAGAACTTTTTTTAAATCCAATATTTGAAACGTTTAATTATTCAATTTGAAAGAAAACATCTTCTTTATAATTGTGACATAAGAATTGTGTTTCAATAAATTTTTGGTGTTTTTCATATAACTTTCATATTTTTGTGTACACTGAAAAATTCTATATTTTAACTGAAAACAACTTTTTAAATCTAAATAATTTGTATTACTAAACTATACATTTCAATGGTTTGGAATTATAAATAGATTATATTATTACCATTTAATCCAATGATATTAATAGGAAATAATTTCTCTTTGAAATTTAACATAAACAAGTATTAATCTTTTGTTAGTTATTATTCCTTAAAAACATGCGTTTTAGTTTCGAAAATGGTAATTAATTTTAAATTAATAAGTGAAAATTCTATTTTTTAAATTTGTTAAAATAGAATTATTTTTTGAATTCATAATATCAAAATAATATTAGGGTGAAATTTTTGTATTTTTCTAAAAACATTCAATATTTTATGAATAGTGAAAACACTGAGTTATTGGTTAAATCCATATTTTTTATTTAAATTTTTTTTATTCTATTTATATTTATTTTAGGTCTAAAAAGTTATACAATACCTATATAAGTAAAATGTAATTCATTGATGTCAGTTTATAAAAATTTTAGATATATAAATATTTTTATTGGCCTTTTTACCCTCTTTTACCAACATCCAAGGAGCATTTGAAAATTTACATAAAACAAAATTTTACCACTTCTGTGAGTTGAATTTATAAAATCTGAGAGGCACGATTTATATCAGTAAGTAAAATGTGGTTCAATAAGATGAAAATAATTTTTGGTGAATAGTAACTTTTTAATTTTTTTTTCCACTCTTGAACGTAAATAGGGTAATTAAGGATAAAATGATATTATTATTACCCTAAAACATGTGATAATTATATTTTATAGGTGTAATTTGACCAAAAACAACCGTAGGAATAACATATGATCCTTTAGGTCAATTTGGATTAGATTATGTCATTTATTTTTATTTAAATAAAAAAAGAGTTAAAAGTGTTAAATACAATGTTCAATAAATAAACCATTTTTCATATTGGGATACACATAAGTTAAATTAGACTATAAATATTCACTATAAATATAAAATTATTACCTACATAATGGTTTTTTATTTATATTTTTTAGAAATTTAATAAGTAAATTTATTTATGACACAATTATGATGCAGTAATTATGGTATTAATGAAATATTAAATTAATTGATATTATAAAAATCCAAAGAAACGTAATTTGACACTTTTTATGAATTACACTAATTTTATAGGGTCAAATGACTTATTATGGTGGGTTATATTAATTGTTTTGATGAAATAATTATGTTCTGAATTTATAAAAAACAAACAACCAAAGAGTGTCAAAATTGACATAAAAGAGTTTTTTTAAAAAATATTATATTATTAATTGATATTCTATTCTTAAAAAATTAAGGTTTGGCCAAAATACATATATAATGATAGATGTATCATTAATTAATGACTTGGGGTTCTCTTGGAAGTATATTGTATTTTTATTAACTATACAATATAAAAATACAAAGAGATATAGTAAATGTCAAACTATTTAACGAAGAGTTAAATCTAAAATATATGTTTAATATAGTGAACCGACCCTATCTAAAACCTATTGGATGAGTGTATTACTACCTCTCCCCACCAAATCCAATAAATAATTCATTTTTAGCAATTATAAATAGAAAATGATTTTATTATAGAATAATTTTTCTAGCTTTTCCAACGGTGCCCCTCACCCCTCTTATAAAAGGGCATTCCAGCTTCCCTCAAATTCACACATTCAAAGGCTTTTGGCTCATACAAACTCTACCACAATACCCTCTCAACTATCCTCCCTTCATCCTAGTGTCCTTACTTTAATCAGAAAACCAACTTATGGAACCCTTTTTCTCAAATCAAAAGGAAGAACCCAAAGAAGAGGTAAATATTTCATCACCTCTTAAATGTTCCTTTCTTCTTCCACGTCATCTTTCATTGTTGTTTCCATTATAAAATAATAGCTAATGTATCGTCTATATACCATGATGTTATTATAAATATGGTATAAATATATTCATTATTCAATCCATCCTTTAAATGACATGTCACCATACATGTGTTTGTACGACGTGCCGTCTCAACGTCGTGGTGTTATTGTTATTCAATACATTATTATTTGGATGGGTATAAAAATATTTTTTAATTGATATAGATAATAAATATAACATGATAATTATTATTTATATATGATATAGAATCCAATTATATGTTATTCTAATATCAAAAGAATGATATTTTTCCTCATGCGTACGTATGGATTACAGTCTCAAAGAACGTGATGACATTAAATTCCCATCGTAATCCATTCAAGAATAATTTTCATTATATGATTATAAATAATGTTTAAATACTTAATATAATTCTTAATATAAATAAGATACACCCTATCCATAAAAAATTATTTACGAAACAAGTCGTATGAAGGAAAAACGAATCAGTTAACACATGAAACGACGATAATACTAAGATATTATTAACAAGGCAATATTAAAAGATCTTATATGATATCATATTACGGTATATGATTCTATTATAATTTAATATCAATAATTTCACCATTATACAAGAGGTTAACCTACCCTCTACAAAGGAAATGTACATGGTAAGGGTTAATTTCCAAATCTCTTTATTATCCGATGTTGTTTTTACGTAAGTATCTATAGGGACATCTTTATCATACACATCTTTGTTTCCTAAAAATGTATTTCAAAACATTTTTACAATTTACTAGACTATGGGTTAAGTAATTTATACACATATTTTACTTTTTATAAAATTTATGGAATGAAATATTTCCATCTTTTTCCAAACAAGCTAATTTATGACCTTTTCAAAAAAATTATTGTAAGAAAGTTTTTTAACTTATATGGTGGGTGCAGCTCTTTTCTGCCATTTTATCAACGTCAATGTTTCCCTTACAAGCATATAAGAATATTTTCAAAATAAATTTTTTCTTAAAATATTTCATGATTGAATGGAATATTTCTCTAAAAAAGGTTTTTATTTCATGTATGTCAACATCCTTGGATGGATTTTAAGCTTATTTGAAGTTAATTTATTATGATACAAAACATCCATATTGTATTGAATGTTTTTTGATATGTTTGAATGCATATGTGTTATTTTTACACCATTAATGTTTTATTGATAAAGTATTGACATTTCGTATGCATGTTTTAATTTGAATGTTTATGTTATGTATAAACATTTCTATGTGAGGAATGCATTAGATTTAGTAAGTGACGAGTTGAGTCCACTATAGCTTCTCGTTTCATCGGTAGGTCTCATGAGACAATCTAGTGTCTTGGCTTAAGGCCTTGACAAAATATTATTTGTAGTCTTGGAACAAGGCCATGATTATGTGGTTATGAAAGTCTGAAATTATGCATCCTATTATTATAAAATATGCTATTGATATTGTATGTTATTATTTGACTGGTATAATATCTATGTAAGTAGTTAAATGGAATTATTTTGATTTATATTTTCACTATTATAATGAAGATTATTTTAAAATGTATTTTGTTTTGTTTTATACATTTCCATAAATGATTATTCTTATTTTTGAATTTTTCTGCTGTATTAATATACTTACTGAGCAACTGAGCTCACTCCTTTCTGTGTTTTATTTTACCCACGATGCGAAGAAGTATATTATGAATGACCTGCAGGGATATTCTATTGGATATTAATGTTGTGTATGGAAATTTGTTTTTGTAGTTTTCCATTTTATGATGTAATGTAAACCTCATGAATGTATCTAGTACTTCCGAGGCTACTAAACTAATCGGTCTTTCAAGACTTGATCTTTTGTGATCATGCCAATGATATGTAAAAATGCACCGACTATGGGCTTCTGGGGTCGTGGTGTTATAGTTGGTATAAAAGGATCTTTAGTACAAACATTGAAAACTATATTTAGGTAAACATTGATTAGATCACATAGCCCTTAGATAGACTTTGAGGATTAATATAGAAGAACTTCCTAAAATTTGGGTATTATAGAGATTTTGTGCATTTTCCACCTATACATCCCTATCTGGATATGAATAGGATGAGGCATCTTTGGAAAAGATGTATCTAGGGGTAAAACCCAAAACACCACTTTGAGCTAGACTCAAATGGGAACTGGTGCACGACAATGGGACTTACTGAACTCTTGGTTACGATACTCGTGGGGGATAAGTTTAGGATAATTCACATTTTCATTACAATCCGTTATGAAGGATTTAGGAGTAAATAATTCTCACAAAAACATTTTTAATACTGTGGATTATATCCATAAAACTCTTCAATTTACATTAGGTATATTACATGTTTGAAATTATTAATTGTGATTCATAAACGGACTTAGTGTATGACATTATTTAGAAACAGTGCCCAATAGAAGGAATGAGAACTCCAGTAATATGTATGATCCAAAGAATAAGAAGGATCAAATATTTCATGGTATTAATCCACCATTTAGAAGGGTAATAATCTCCAACGTATTCTCAAAATATGAAGATATAGTATCTTGTGTTAATAAGATAAGTAGATAATTATATGGGTCCTATGGCTTTGAAGGGAATGAAAAGACGAAAAGGATGGTAGAGAGGAATACAGATAAATCAAATAAGGCAATGAAGGATTTTCCCATATGTGATAACATTGAAAAGAATCACGTTGATAAATTCATAAATGGAATGAGAGTTTTTAATAAGTGGGGAGAAAAAGGACACCAAGTATGTGATTTCAAGGGTGAGAAAAATATTTCAAATGTACAATACTTCTTCTACTAGGATATGGGACACTACAAAAATCAATGTCTAAATCATCAGAGTATACCTAAAATGTTGGTATTGGATAATAATAAAGATATCATACTTCCGAAGATGAAGTAGAATGATTATATTTCTTACGTTGTTATTAAATTATTATATCATTTGAGTATTGTCTTAATGATGTACATTTTATAAGAATTATAGAGTATATAATGATTGTACTGAATTAATATTTCATTGAGGACTTGAGATTGTGTGGAACCAAGAATATGGACTCAATAGTAGGTTAAATATTTTTAAAATATATGGTTGAAAGAAAGATAAACCATAATATGGTTCTGATACTGAGGTAGTGATTTTGGAATAATACATTATTGATTTAGATTAATTATATTGGATATTCTTGACTACCTTGAAACTGATTAATGATTTATATATTCCATCACTGATGGACATTACAACATTTTGTGATAGAAGAAGTATATCCAGTATTCTAAAAGTAATAAGTGAGCATGAATGTAATCAATAAGTATTAATGTTAATTCAGGATGTTTCATTGATTTAAATAAATACTCGTTGAAGGTATTCACATGTTATTACGTGGAAAAAAAATATCTTCATTGGGTTTAACTACCATATGAATTTTGGACTATGAGCTTGGACAGAAGTATTTTGGATAAGTCTATTTTTAGATTATTTTTGTGTTTCCATAAAAAGGGCAACCCGTAGGTCGGGCAGAAACCCACCATGTCCGGAAAGGTTGTGAGACTTGAACCTGCAACCGAAGGGTGACAGAGGTGTATCACCTACCACTAGCCCACATTATGTCCCACATTGAATAATGTAGTTTTTTAAAAGGTTTGTTACAATAATTATAAATTAATTATTTGGGAACCCTATACAAATAAGATAAATAGAATATATTGTTATGTTCTATTAACTAATAGAGTAAAATATGAGATTTTGGTATAAATTAGTTAAATGATGGAACTCTACTTGACAAGTATTCAATTTTTTCTTCTCTTATTCATTGAAGAAATTTATTCTTAGGCATTAGGTAAGGGATCTTAAAACTAAAAAGGTTTTATCCTAATTCCATATGATTTTTTGAACTGATGATATTTTAAATCATCATAAATTGATGGCTTTGAGGCCCTCAATTCCACAGTTGTTTGTGACTGATGACCTGAATCAATCACTATAAATATTTAAGTTTTCCCCTCAATTATGGGATTTTAATTTCACCAATGTTCTCTTAATCGAGATCATAATTTGGTGGTGACTTTTTCATTCACCTTTTTTCATATTAAGACTAAATTTTATTAACCCAATATCCGATGTGGGTTTTCCAACAAAGGTATTTTCTATTTCAAACCTTTTATTTTCTAAGAACAATTTCAAATTGCATGGACACAATTTATTGAATATGGGAAGAAAATAACACCCTAAGATTTCATAGTACATTATTTCTTCAATGTAATTCAATAACGTGCACTACAACCAACACCGTGTTCATCTGCATGATGACTTACCAAACTAGCTCTTCAAAAGATGTTAAAAATATTATTATCTAAATTTTCAACATTATATAATAATTAAAATTTTAGAATCCATATTTTGTGTTTCTTAGACATAATTAAAAACAAACCAAATTAATTTTTTTCTGATTAAAGAAGTGTTTTTTAAAAAAATACAATTTTACCGCCTTTTAATAGAGAACCTTTTTAAAAACAATATTTGACACAGTTATATATTAAATTTGACAAAATATAATTCTTCTTTAGAATAGGGGAATGATAATTTAATTTCAATATAATTTGGTTGTTTTTCTGATAAATTTAAATTTTGTGTGAATAGTGAATCATAATATATTTTAATTGAAAAGAAATTTTTTTAATCAAAATAATTTTTAGTGTTAAATTATACATTTTAAGGTTTTCAAGTAAAAATAGATTATATTTTTACGATTTAATCCAATTTTATTAATTGTAAATAATTTCACTATGAAATTTAACATAAAAAAGTATTAATCTTTTGTTAGTTATTATTTCTTAAAAACATGATTTTTGGTTTTGGCATCGGAAACTAATATTAAATTAATAAATTCAACTTAAATGTTTTGAATTTGGTAAAATAGACTTAATTTTTGAATTCATAATATCAAAATTATCTTAGGGTAAAATTTTGGTATTTTTTAGAAAACTTTCAATTTTTGTATGAATAGTGAAAAACACTAACTTATTGGTTAAAACCAACTATTTTATTTAAATAAAGATTTATTTTAATTAAATTTATTTTAGGTCATAATAGATACATAATAATTATATATTTTCAATGTAATTCATTGATGTTAGTTTATAATAATTTAAGCTATATAAAAATTTTATTGAAATTTTTACCATCTTTTACCCACCTCCTAGGAGTATTTGTAAATTTACATAAAACATAATTTTACCGCTTCAGGGAGTTGAATTTAAAAAATAAGAGATTATAAATTGATATCAGTAAGTAAAATGTGGTTCAATAAGAAGAAAATAATTTTTGGTGCATAGTAACTTTTTAAATTTATTTACCACGATTAAAAGTAAAAAGGGTAATTAAGGGTAAAAATGATATTATTATTACCCAAAACACATGTACTAATTATATTGGATAAGTTTAATTCGACCTAAAATAGACTTAGGAATAAAAAATGATCCTTTAGGTCTACATGGATTATATTAGGACATTTATTATTATTTAATTCAATGAAGAGTTAAAAGTGTTAAATTCAATGATTAATAACTAAACCAATTTTAATATAGGGATACACATAGGTTAAATTAGACTGTAAATATTCATAATAAATCTAAAAATATTTATTACATAATGGTATTTTATTTATATTTTTTAGACATTATATAATTAAATTTATTTATGAAACAATGATGATGTAGTAATTACAGTATTAATGAATGATTAAAATAAGTGAAATTATAATTATCCAAATAAATGTAATTTTAGACTATTTATGAATTACACTAATTCTATAGGTTAATATGACACATTAGGGTTGGTTTTATGAGTTTTTTTATAACTTATAATGATGTTATAAAATTAGAAAAAACCAAAATACCTAATACTATCAAAATTGACATAAAAGTGTTTTTAAAACAAATATTAAATTATTAATTGATATTCTGTTACACAAAAAAATAAGTATCGGAAAGAAGACTTATATAATTATAGTTGAATCATTGATGAACCACTTGGGGTTCCCTTGAAAGTATATAGTGTGTTTATTTACCATACAATATAAAAATACCAAGAGATTTGGTAAATGTCAAACAATTTAACTAAGAGATAAATCTAAAAGATAAGGTTAATATAGTTAACCAAAACTATCTAAAACCAATTGGTGAGTGGTTTTCAAAAAATACCCACCTTATCCTGTAAATAATTTATTTTGGATCCATTATAAACAAAAAAATATTTTATTATAAAATAATATTTCTATCTTTTCTTAAAGTTCCCCTCACCCCTCTAATAAAATGGAATTCTTCTTCCCTCAAATTCACACCTTCAAAACCTTTTCGCATGACCAAAATCTACCAACATACCCTTAAAATTGTCTTCAATTCATCCTAGAGTCCTTCCTTTAGTCATGAATCCAACCTATGGATACCTTTTGATCAAATCAAAAGAACGAACCTGAAGAAGAGCTAAATATTTCATCACCTCTTTCAAATTCCTTTCTTCTTCCACTTCCTCTTTATTTGTTGTTTACATTCTAAAATAATAACTCCAGTATCTTATATAATCTATTATGTTATTATAAATATGTTACAACCATATTCATTATTATATCCTTCATTTGAATGAAATTTCAACATACGTACGTACGTATGGCGTACCATCTCCACGTCGTGGTGTAATTGTTATTCAATACATTAATATTTCGATTGGTATATTAATGATGTGTAATTGATGTAAATAATTCATATATCATGATAATGATTCTGTATATATGATATAAAATACTATTATATATCATTTTAAAATTAATTATATTGTCGCTTGTGCATATGTACGGGTTACATTCTCCACAAACGCGATGATATTCATTCCCCATCATAATCCATTCAAGACTAATTTTTAAGATGATTAAAAATAATTTTTATAGACTTAATATCATTCTGAATCTGAATAAGATACATCCAATCTATAACAAACATTACCTACATAAAAAGGAATATAAAGGAAAATTAATCAATTAACACCTGAAATGACGATAATGCTATGAAATTATTAACAAAGAAATGATAACAGATCACATATGATATCATATTAATGTATATGATTCTATTATAATTTAGAAAAAATTATTTCACCATTATAAAGGAGGTTAACCAATCCTCGACCAAGGAAAATTACAAATTAAGGCATAATTTCAAAATCTCATTATTATCTGAGGTGGTTTTTATGTAAGTATCTACTAGGACATCTTTATCATCCACATTCATGTTTTTTATATATTTATTTCAAAATATTTTTACTATTTACTAGACTATGGGTTAATGTCATTTATACCCTAATTTGAATTCATATAAAAATGTTTGAAAAGAATCTTTCCGTCGTTTTCAAAAGAAGTTACATTATGACCTTTTTAAAAAAATTAAGGTAAGAATATTTTTTTGACTTATATAGTGGGTGCGGCTATTTTCCACCATTATAACAACCTCTAAGCTTCCCTTAAAAGATTATAAGATATTTTCAAAATAAATATTTTCTTAAATGATTTCAAAATAGAAGGTTATATTTCTGTAAATAGGTTTTGACTTCATCTATGTGAACATCCTTTGATGTATTTTAAGCTTATTTGATGTTTATTTGTTATGATACAAAACTTCCATATTGTATTGATGTTTTGTGATATGTTTGACTATGGATGTCTTATTTTTACACCATTCATGGTTTACGGATAAATAATTGACATTTCATATTCTTGTTTTAATATGATTGTGTATGTTTTTTTTAACATTTTCGTATGAGGAATGCATTGGACTTAGTAAGTGACGGGTGGAGCCTGCTATATCTCCATGATGCATCAGAAGTTCTTATGAGAAAAACTAGTGTCTTGGCCCTATTTTTTGATAATATCTTACTTTTAGTCTTAGAACAAGGCCTGGACTATGTGGTTATGAATGTTTGGCATTCTGCGATCCATCATTTTTAAAGTCTCTATTGATATTTCATGTGATTATTAGACTTGTAAAATATCCATGTGAGTAATTAAATGGAATTATTTTTATTTATATTTACCATATTATGCTAATTTTTATGTTGAAAAGTCTTTTGTTTAGTATTATACATTTCCTTAAATGTTTATTCTTATTTATGAAAATTTCTGCTATATTGTTATCATTACTGAGCATCTGAGATCACCCCTTTCTATGTTTTATTTTTCTCAAGATGAGAGGATGTATATAATTGCTGACCTATAGGAATAGTATATGGGATCTCATTGTTGTCTATGGAAACAATATTGTTGTAGTTTTCCATTTTACGATGTAATGTAAACCTTATAATTATATATAGTAATTCTAAGGCTACTAAATTAATACATCTCCCAAGACTTGATCTATTGTGATCAAGCCAATGATACGTAATAATTCATGGACTCCAGGATTCTGGGGTTAGGGAATTTCAAAATATTATTATAATCAACATTGAATGGGGAACCTGAAATGAATCTCATCGAGACGGGGAGATGGTAAGTCGTACGTACACATAAGCGATAATATCCTTTTCATAATGATTAAAAGGTGTGGAAATGGAGGGTATATTAATTGTATAGAGAAATTATCATGTTATTTTAATTATTTATATACATATTACTCATCATTATATCCATCCAAATAATATAGAGTTGAATAACAAATTACACTGCGGCGTGGTGATGGTTAGCCATATGTACGCATGCATGGGGACATTATTGTTCATAGGATGGATAGAATAATGAGTATGGTTGTACCATATCTATATTAGCATTACATTATGTATAAGGTACTAGAGTAATTATTTTGTTATGGAAATTTCAAATAAAGGTAAAGTGTAAAAACAAAAGAACTTTGAAAGAGGTGATAAAATAATTTCCTCTTCTTTGGGTGTTTCCATTTTATTTGAAAAAAATGGCTCCATAGGTTGGTTTTCTTCTCAAGGTAAGGCCTCTAGGTTTATGTGAGGGAATTTGGGAGGTGATGTGGGTAGGGTTTTTCCGATCCAAATGACTTTGGAGATGTCATTTTGCGAGAAAGGGAAGTACCCTTTTATAAGAGAGGTGAGGGACACATTATGAAAATTTCGAAATATTATTTAATTATCAAAATATTTTTGGATTATAATGCCTCCAAATTTAATTATTTCGAAGATAAGGTCGGAATGGGTGGAAATCCTTTCAACCAATAGGTTTTAGGCAAGTTCATGTCAACATATTAAACCTATTATTTAGATTTAACTCTTAATTAAATAAGTTAACTTTTACCATGTCCTCTTGTATTATTATAGTAAATGGCTAATATACATACTATAAAATTCCAAGAGAACCCAAAATGGTTTGGTATTGATATATATAACCTTATATATGTCCTTTGGCTGAACCATATATTTTTAAAAATATTATATAAATTAATAATATAGTATTTATTTTAATATATCATTTTCATAATTTTTGAAACTATTTGGTATATTGTTATTGTTAAAGTCAAAAAAACATTATCACTTCAAAAAAACTATTAAAACAAGCCATAAATTTAATATTAACCTATAAAATTCGTGGATGGAGTCAAAAATAATAATTTACAATTATTTGTATTTTTATTATATTAATTAATTTCTTCTTTCAAAGATAAAGTATTTACTTCATCATCATTGTGTCATAAATAAATTTAATTACTTACTATCTAAAAATTATCAGTAAAATAACATTATATATTAAAGACTATTATCTTTATAATGAATAATCATAGTCAAATTTATAGTATATATAACCCTATATTAAAAACTTTTTAGTTATTAAACTTTAAATTTTACACATTTTACACATCTTTAAATAAAATGATGATAAAGGTACAATCCAATCCAAGTAGATCAAAGAGGTTCAAATTTTATTCCTAATGTTAATTTTATTTCTAAATACACATATACAATAGTGTTAGGAAATGTCTTAGGGTAATTACAACATCATTCCTACCTTTAATTACTCTAATTACTTTTAACCGTGGTAAATAAAATTCAAAAGTTATTATTCACAAAAAATTATTTTCATCTCATTGAACCACATTTTACGCACTGATTTCAAACGTGTCTCTCGGATTTTTTAATTTCAATTCATATAAGAGGTAAAATTATGTTTTATTCAAGTTTAAAAATGTCCCTAGAAGGTGAGTAAAATACGTTAAAAAGTTCCACAAAATTTCACATATCTAATCTTATTATAAAATGACTTCAATGAATTAAATTGAACAAATATCGGTATTATTTATCTATTTTGACATCAATATAAATTTAAATAAAAATAATATTTATTTAAATAAAAGTCATTTTTAAACAATAACGTAGTGTTTTTCACAATTGAACAAAAATGAATGTTTTCATAAAAATAACTAAAATTCTCCCTATGATAATATTGATACTAAAAATTAAAAAATAATTTATATTTTACCAAATTCAAAAAATATAAGATATATTAATTAATTTAAAATTAATTCCTGTTGTTAAAAGAAAAACACCGTTTATTAAAAATTTAAATCTCTCAGAAGATTGACTTATGTTAATGTTAAATTTGAAAGTGAAATTATATATATTGACCTAATTTGTGTTAAATGATAAAAATAAAATCTTATTATTCTTCCAAAGCATTAAAATTCATAATATTACACTATAAATTAGTTTAATTAAAAATGTTGTCTCAATAAAAATTTGGTATTTTTCACTATTAATCAAAATATGAAACTTATCATAAAAGTACAAAAAAATTAACCAAACTATAATTTTATGTCCCTATTCTAAAAAATAATATTAGTTCATTAAATTTAATATAAACAAGGGTCAAATATTTTTTTTAAAAATAGTTCTCCATTAAAATGTAGTAAAATTACATTTTTTAAAAATTACTTCTTTTATCTAAAAAAAATTGAATTTGTTCTTATATTATATATAAGAAATACATAATATGGATTCTAAATTTATATGGAGTATATAAAATAAAAAATTTAGAAACTATTATGCATAATATTTTTTTAAACTGTAGGTTTGGTAAGTCATGGTGCGCTCAAACTCTGTGTTGTGTGTAATATAAGTTACTGAATTATATTGAAGAGATAATGTACTAAACAAATCTTGGGGTGTGAAATATTGGATGCATTGGATAGGCTTATTTGGATTTTTATTTATTCTAGCTTGTTGACTATACACACATGAAGTGTGATACTATTTATGTTTTGTATGAACTAACTGTATGATTACCTTTCCTCCATTTGATCTAAACGTGTTACATAGGGTAGATACTATGGATGGGCTCAATGGCTAGATGTTCATACAGATTCATGATCGATACATACACCCCTATATGATACTCATGGGACAAGAACAAAGGTTTCTTTTCATTGTATTTCAAATGTGATTAAGGGGTTCCATTTATGAGTCAACTAAGATGAACTTATACTATATTTTATGTATATATATATATAATTCCATTGGAATAATACTTGGGATCCCATATGGATTTCCAGGGATGATCTTCGGGTGCCTCTTGATAATTTCTAATGATTTTCTTTAAATCGTTGACTATAATGTGTAACTATTGTTCCTGGGACAGGTCCACCAATCCAAATCAAAAGAATGTGGTTGTTCTAGTCCGTGATGGTTATTTATGCACACCCACTCACCTTATTTTATACTTTTATTGGATAAATATTTTAGATAAATCACATTTTACTGAATCAGGTGGATTTTGAAGGGTATCCCATGTGAAACCAAAAAATATGTTTATTTATTTATTTCACTAATGTAATTATTATCAGGACACTACTGATTTTATATGAACATATAGGATTTACCTAGAAACCATTGTTTGTGGATAATGAGTATACATAACAACCTTCTTAAGCCACCTATAGTGACCATAAATACTTTATGATTAGAGGTATAGATAAATAAAAGTTTCCATCTAATGACACTTATGTTTCAGTTCTGGGATGTAGTAAAGGAGCCTATGATGAAGCCAATACTCATAGTTATATATGTATCTACTTTTGTTCCTTTATGTATTTTTTATTTCATTATGTATATGAATTATCCCCATTATCATCTGAACATTATCTAGTAATGCAACATAAAATTACCATCATCATCCATTTTTTATTTATTTGTCATGCATCTTCTACCAGCTTAATACTGGAAGATTATCTATTATTCAACTATTTTTCTTCTATTAGTAATTAGGATGTTCATAATATATGTATTTAAATTTGGATACACTATAACACATGAGAGAATAGTCTCCAAATGGACACACCTTAGGCCCTCACTGGTAGTTGGAATCCTCTAGCATATGGGGAGGCATACTTGAGACCATGTGGCATACCATCTTGGGTAGCGCTTAGTGGCTCACGGGGCGAGACACTATATATTACACCTACACATTGTTATGCTAGATACAAATCCATTTTTATAATCCCAACATATATTTTGATTCATAGAAACCACTGACTCTATAAATTACAAAAGGTTAAGGATCTTTTCCAATTGTCATTCTAATCCATAAGGATTTCACTAGTGTTTTCAAATCCTAATCTCCATAAAAAACTTGAAATTCCCCTAATACAATGTTTAGAAAACCATGTAATTAATACACCTTAATTAATTATTTATTACAGAATATTACATGTAATACAATCTCAAATAGTCATAAGGCATAATGTATTTTTGGAATTAGGTATGTACAATCATAATGTAAAACATGGTTAACAGAATTATTGAAATACCTGGAAATATTCCCTTATATTCCTTACATATTATAAAATATCAATGGATAACTAGGGGATATATATATATATATATATGAATGGGGTGAGATATAAATAATTGTATTCAAATTAACATACCAAATCATAAGGAAACATAGCACATGAGTTCCGAGAGGGGTGTAAGGATTACATAATAGGGGTCATAATAATATTTTGTGACAAAAATGAATTAAATAATGTGATAATATAATAGTAATATACGAATGTACAAAAAAATAAAACATGACATCAAAAACATAATTCAAGGTTAACCACAATGAAAAAATTAAATAGCTTCTGCAAGAAAACTTCTTGTAAATTGTACATGGAATATCATTAGTTTGAAACACTACATAATGCATTAAAGGAAAATAAAATTCCGGTTTCTCCTGTCATGTTCTTGGAATGTAGAATTATATGTGTTCCACATAGATCATAAAACCTAAATATCTATTTAATAAATTTCATACCCAAGATTATAGAGTGTGTATTAAATAAATGTAAAACCATATTTAATGAATGATAATTACTATAGGAGAATAATATTTTGTGTAAATGTACATATATATTCACTAAATGAATGTTTTAAATGTAAAATCATAGGATACTTTTAGTTATAAACAATAGGTATAAATACTATTTTATAGAATGTGTTAACAAGAGAGAAAGGGGTCTATCGTTTCATGGCAATCACATGTATAATAATATGTATATTTGAAAATATTTAACAACATGAATATTTTGAAATAAAAATAAAATAAAAAATGACGTTTCTTTAATAAATAGGATATAGAGAGGATCCCTTACATTGTGAGGATGAATAAAAAATAATGGCGCTTATTAACTGTTTGGTGATAATTGATATGGATCAAGAAATCCAAGATCCAAGTAAATCCATTCTATAAGGGTTTTGAGTGTATAAGAATGAGAAAATGGGTTTGTTTAAAAAGAAAACATGGGGATAATACATTGTTAATTTCCAAACATAGGTTTTGGACTCAATATGAATAAATAATCATGACAATAAACCCATGGTTTTTTTCCAAATTTTTTAACCAAATATGATTTTTTTCA
Organism: Viscum album; assembly: GCA_963277665.1. NCBI lineage: Eukaryota > Viridiplantae > Streptophyta > Magnoliopsida > Santalales > Viscaceae > Viscum > Viscum album. The sequence goes on along the minus strand of OY728134.1, from coordinate 352,053,254 downwards.
TTATTTTATAAGGATAAGAGTGAAATCCTTACAATAATACACTTCATGATTTTGATGTGATTATTTTAAATAAAGAATTTATTTTAAAGCCTTAAAATATAATATTATATTTAGATTACTCAACAAAAGGTTTAAATTTAATCAAATAAAAAAAATTATTTAAAATTGGAGGCAAAATTTGGGTCATGAATAATCATTATATTATTTATTAAAACCCATTTATACAGTTACAATTTCATCAAAAAAACAAAATAATTATTCCATATTTAAATTTTAAGAAAAAAAATGATAGCCTTGTAATTTTTTTAAAAAATAAAATTGCTATAACTTCAATTATATTATTTCAAAAACTATATTTTTTTATTAATAATTCTTTAAATATGCCAATTTGGGCTTTTAAATTAAAATTCCATTTGTATAGAAAAGTAATTTTTTTTTGTAAATAATTGTTGCATGAACCTTATAAAAATTACATTTTACTTTATAATATTATATTATATATTATATTTAACAAGTATAATTTTTTGATAGTATTCCATTAAAATATAATTTTGTAATTTTTTTTGAATTCCCCAACTACTGTATTTTGATAAATACTTTATATTTCCCAAATATAAAATTTCTATTTCATTGTATCAAAATATATTTTTTATGCATATTAATATTTAAGAATTCTAAATGAAATAATAATCAGAATAAATATAGTCATTCTTTTAATTAAATGAAAATAAAAACATTCATAATGTTAGAGTCTATATATATAACTATTTCTAACACACGTTATTTCCCTTAGGGTATATTGTGTGATGGTGATATTTGCACGGGGTGGTTCACCGAACATTTTATGGGTTGTGGTCACAATAATCTTGGACATATCCTATAATTGTTTTACCTCATGCTGCATGTGTTGAATCTATGTTTAGCCATGGTAATGGAAACAAACTATTTATTCTATCTCCATAAATATATTTTATAAATTGGATTCCAAGGGTCTGATTCAACTATTCAAGGCCATCTATTCCTTTGTCTTTGGAATATGGATGTTATCATAACTCTTCATATACTAATCTAAATAGCCCCTACACAATAACTATATTATCCATGGATATGATGCTTAATGGTGATTAAAATCTGTTAGGTATTAACTTATAAATGTTTAATATTTTCATACTAGTAAATTTTTTTAGTAATTACATTTAATGATAAATCATTTACTAATTCAAAATGGTAATTTCATTTATAACTGTTATGTTCATTACATTATTACCACCTTAAACTCCCATATATTTTTGGTTGTTCCCTCAATGTTATTTTGTAATTCATGGTATATATTATTCTCCAGTTTCTTATTCCTTATCATTTCTTTTTTGTTTCCCTACTTTTTTCTTCATTAGGTATTCAAAACCTTATTCCACTGATGACTAGTATTATTGGACATGTATTATTAGTATTTTTATTTTTTATGAAGAGATAAACATGACATGAATTATTCATGTCATTACACATCATTCCGTAATGGTATTGGAAGACAGAGATTTTAAATTTAATTTAATTTAATCAAATTAATATATAATTAACCTTTGAATTTATTTGTCCCCTTAGAGATTTGTTTCGAGGATGTGGAATGGTTCTGATTCTATACTTCTAAAAGTGGTTGTTTATCGTTCCATTGTGTTGAGAGATTTTGATATGTTTTTCACTGTAATTATATTTGGTTAAATATTCAATTTATTATAATTATTAACTAGAATTTATTATTTATGATGTCATATATTAGGTTATATACCTGGATGGTGCTTCATTCCTCAAAATTCCTAGGTAATGTTGTTGGCCCTTAATATTTAGGTTTGAAAAAATTTAATATTGAAGGTGATAACTAAATTCTCCATCATTATTATTTTATCATGTATTTGATATAGTGGAACTCTCCCTAGTTCATGGTAGATGTCATTTGAAATAAATTTAATGTTTTCAATTATAAATTACCTTACGCAACACCCATAATTATTTCATGATATTAGTAGGAGTATTGATTCATATTAAACCCCTTGTGGTAATTTTTCATTTTTTTCTTGGCAATTCAAAAGGTTTTTTTAAATAAAATGTTTGGAATTTTTTTAAAATCTAGATAGGTTATGGGATAATAAATGGGTGTTTGAAGGGATAATTGATTAATTCTAAAAGCTATAATTTGTAATGGTAACTGAAATAGATTGGTATTGAATAAATGGAAATTCATGAATTTTAAATTGGAAATGGAATCATAGTAGTGAAATGAGGAATAACATTAGTGGTTTCCTTGGAGCTGAGGAGACATCTATGCAAATTAATAATAAAATAAATAAACCTCTATAATTTTGAAATGTATTAATCTAATATAAAATAATTTTTACCACACTCAATATATTGAGCATGATTTATAGAATTTAGACCAATCACCTTAAGTAACATCTATAAGTGAGAACTGATTAATAAATAAACATCATATTAAAATAATTATAAAATATAAAATTAAAAATAGATAATTTAATGTTATTGGTAATGTTTTTAATAGAATTAATTTTATCATCTATGATGACAAGTGAATGTGGGAAAAATAATGACATGAGTTAAGCGTTATTGTCTCTATTTTCAATTCCATGAGATATTTTAATATTATTCTTATAAGATATATTTATAAGGTATTTTAACTTCCCTATTTAACTAATTTATAGTAAATTTCCTTCAATTCATGATATTTTAATTTTTTTTGTTGCATTTTTTTATTCTTATGTTACAACAACCATATAAAATTCTTTACCTCGCATTTAATTTTTTGAGAAGCATTTCATTTTATAAACCATGATATCATTAATATGGTGTAATTTATACACAATTACTATATTTTAAAATATTTATTTAATTCATGTGGATTAAATATCCATATCATGTTCTCTTATTTAAATTATTTACATTCAAATTATAATAAAGGTGAAAGTGTTTTTCTAACTCAACTCCCTTAAGTGATTAATAATGTTGATTATTGAACTTGTTTAAATTATGATTGGTTTTTACAAACATAATATTTTCATTACTTTTAATTTATCTCCTTAGTTATTATAAAATTACATTTTAATTTAGATCAGTTATCTTGACGAAGTTTTATTTAGATATTAAATCATTTTTGAGAATAATTCACATAATCATTAATTATTTTTTCCACTGAATATCCTTATTTTCTTCTAAAAATATTTTTATTTAGTAATTATAAAAATATTTTTTTTATCTAAATTATATTTCATATTACCATTACACTTGTTTCAAATGGATTTTATCATTTTTATTACTTTGTTATTTAAAAAATAATTTTCAAATTATTAAAAAATGATTTCCCAAACTTTTCAAATCAAATGGTTTATTATATAGTCCCTCATTCCTATAAATGGAAAATATTTATTTTCAATAATGAAATATTTTAGACTATTGTTAAAAGAAAATTGTTTTAAAAGTTTTCATTTTACCATTAAAAAAAATCCTTTCTTTTTCAATGTAATATCTTCATTTATGACAATGTTAAAAAAATCATTAAAAATTATCATTGCTTCGCTTCAATGATCATATTTATCAAAAAATATATACTTAAATATAAATACCCATTTATGAATTAAAATCAAAATAATTTTTAATATATTTTGAATGATTAATCTTGTGAAAATCAAGTAATTTATTTGTCGTTCCAATTCATTAAATGTTTATGGTTTTTATTTTGATGTATTTCCTCTTTGAATAATTTATATTTCAGTAATTTAATTAAATAGTGTGTAAAAAGATGTTATACACTGATTGATTATGGAAATTGTTGACCAAACTATTTAACATTATATATAATGGATAAATACCTTATTCTATATTATCATGGTTGATGGGTATTTTCATAGAATGTTACAGAATATCTTTTGATACCCAATAATTTTTTATTTGTATATCATGCTATGATTATTGATGGAATTATGAGTTATTTAATTAAGTGAATTAATTTTATAAATTCATGATTATTTTCATTCCTTGGGTTATGTATAGTGTGATGAATAGAACCAATTTTTCCTCCCTTGGGTTCTATAAGATATGATGACTGATTAATTTCAATGGTAACATGTATGTATAGATGAAGGATAGGTGGGGTCCAATATACATTTTAATGAATTCTTAAATTTTTTATAAATCATTAGAAAAGTAAAACATGGAAAACAATGTAGCCACTGTAATGTATTAGTGCATTTTAGAATCATGATGGTGATGTTTCTCTATGATTTTATTTGTGAAAAGTAATAATCTATCCTAATTTCATGCTCTCATGTATCTTATTTAATAACTAATTATTCCAGGACCTTTTTCTTTATGACTATATCCTTATTATTTTAGTTATAAATCGGGATCAATTATTTTTGGGGTATGATAATATAATTTTTTTTCCATGTACCATGATTATACACATATTCTCATCATACTCTCATATAACATCATTATTTTTTATCACATTTCAATTCACTTACCTATTGTTTGATCTCAAACCCATTCGTACGTTTTCATTTCCCCTTGTCATGAAAATGATTTTAATTTATGATAAGTAATTAAGGGAGTCCAATGTAACAACCCAAACTTTTGAATAATATATTGTTTTTTTTAAAATGTTGGTTTTACTATGTCATAATCAACAAAAATATATAAGTATAAAAGAAATGTTACCATCATGTTTTGAGCATTATATTACCATTGGTTAATATGACTGTTGTAATTAATAATACTTTTTAGCATTAAAATTATTGTTTATAAATTTAAATGATAATGGATAAGTAATACAGAAAGAAGAGTTGTTGTCCTAATCTAGTAGAATCATTCCATAAGATGTCCATTTTTTTAACATAATTTGGTGTATAAATAGTAGGCTTCACTCTAGACCAATCCCAAGCTGAGCTTCATCAATTTAAGAATGATCAAAATCTCTTTTGGTGGAAGTTTAAGTTGGTGAAAATTACCTATCAGGAAACGTTATCTAAGTTACCCTATGAGTATGTCAACATCAAACACCTCACCCTCAGGTCATATGCTAGAGTTATAATAATCTATGTTTCAACATGTTATATACTAAATTTATATTCTATTTGGGTAACTAAAATTGTTCTTCCATCATTTCTATTTTAAGAATAGTTTTCCTTAATGAAATAGAATTCTATAAAATGATTTTTTTTAACAGAATTTGTAAAATATAAGGATTAAAAAAATGTTTAGAAAAACAATGATATGGTGAATAATGATTATAGTAATTATATTGTAATACAATAACATTCGTTTTTAATTACAAATGAAAAATAATGTTTTTTTCATAAATTTTACGATGCATTCACTATATATATTTCGGTAGGGTATTATTTTTAAAAAATGAGTATTTTTTTAAAATTTCTCATATTTAGTGATTTTTTATGATAAAATAAAAATCCTTTTCTAATTAATAATGTAGATATTAGGTTATAGTGGATTTATGAGATTTTTATGAAATGTGTTGGTTTTTAATGAATAATAAAAATATAGTTTTGAGTTTTTTTCTGTTTTTAATGAGATCAAAAGGATTTAATATGTAATTTAAAATTATGTTAGAGTCATGGGAATTAAAATATAATATGAGGTTTCAAAAGTGGCCAATACAATTGATATATACCATGGGAAAGCCCATTGGTTGGCAAATTCCACTAATGAGATGTCATCATAAATTTATAAAAAAAATCCCTCTATTACATTAAATACCCACCCATTACTTTGGATCCTTTAATTAATTAATCTCCCCCTTGAATATCTTATAGTATTACCCTCTATGATGTTATCTAAAGGTCTCCTCTATCCCCCAAGGTCATGATCATTGAGTTTTAGAAGTTACTCTTCCATGTGTGGGAATCCAGAACATCTCATTTCCTTCCATAATCTCTTTTATGTGGTATATCATTTAAATATCTATACCATATTCACATTTAAATGTCATTAAATCCCTCATTTATAATATTTTTCTTTTATTAATGGGTGATCCGTATCATGTATATTTTAAATATTTTATAAAACTATGTTTCATACATGTTATGGTGATGAATTTTGGTCTAAAAATATCATTATTTTTCTCCAGAAATTATTTTATTTTCATTATTTCAATACCAAATACGCATTAATTTCTATGGGTATTCATATTGACATAAAAATTATTTATTTTATTCTTTAATTTACCTATATAAAAACCTAATTCTTTTTATGTGGGTAATAACTAGCATAATAATCATGTTTTTATTAACTTTTTAAAACAACAGGATTTTGATATGAACACCATTTATTTTATTCTCTGTGGGGTATCTATAAAAATTATGATTATGGTATATATAGAATACATAAAAATAAATACATATAAGTGTTGCACCATGATAACTCCCCAATGTATTGTGTAAATAAATTAATCTCTAGAGATAAAAAGTTTTATAATACCACGATGAATAACCTTAGCAATATTTATTACACATTGGGGGTGGAACTTGTTAATATGATTTTGAAATTGCAAATGTTTTTTGTAGAAAAATTTACAAGTTATCACTCAACATATTATTATTAGGATATGACTTGTTTTCATGCCTTTATTATATTACTCATGTTGTTATTGATAACACTAAATTTCAAATGTAATGTAAAGACCCAGAAGTTTCAATGAAATGTTTTTATTAAATACTTTGGAATTTGACGAGTTTCTGGCTTCTGATGACACATGATTCTGAGGCACGGTGTGCCCGGAATCAATTTCCGAAGTTTAGCACTGGTATGTTCATTAAATGAATGAGCGGGTTTTTCTGTCTTTTGAACCGATGATCGGAATTGAAATCTGAGGGAACCGATGAACTCGCAACGCCGGTAATTGCTTAGGGGGACGATTACCGGAGATGCGTTTGCACGAGAGGAGAAGTTAAAATTTGTGGATTAAATGAGATGTGAATAAAATTGTGGAACAATTTTATTTATAATCTAATGTGGTTATATACTACATGGGGGAGTTGGGGTGGGACACATAAGAAGCTAACTACCCATGTGAGGTTATTTGTGATGTGGGGCCCACACGAGCCCTATCCTTTCACATTCCCTAAACTCCTTTTAAACCCCCTTCTTAATTTTTAACTTCCCTTTAATTGTGTAACTCTTCCTCTCCCCTCTCTCCCTCTTCTATTCATTCCAACACACTCCTTAATTAATTGATTTAACCTCTTCAATTAAATTAATTAAGTGTTTGAATTTTAAATTTTGAATTCATGAAATTATTAAATAAAATAAATAGAATCCTTATTTTATTTGGGTTGTCTATTGTTGTGTGAAGAAAAATTGGGAGAACTCTATAGTTTTTGAAGAACTTCATCCTCAAAGAAGGATAGTTCTTCTCTGATGAAGAGCATCGAACATTCAACGTAGAACGACATGGAAACCACAATTCTCCATCATATTCTTTCTGGGAGACAAAGAAGGAGTCACCGACGTGTGGAATTCGCCAATGATGATGTCCATGAATCCTCACCTCGCGACGCCATCTTCCGCGATGCCAACGTTCGTCATCAATTGGTGAAGTAGGTTGATTTGTTCCAATTTTATTCGAATAAAATTGTATGTTGTGCTTCGTGAAACCTTTTTCATCTTCAGCCGATTGTTACTGCCAAACGCGGATGGCGCGGGCCGAACCAACACGGCCCAAGGTCCCTATTTTGTTTCTTGATCTCAATGGAATCGACAACTGAAGGTGGAGGAAGCACGACACCGTCGCGCCGTGCCGGGAACGTGGCAGAGGAATCCGGTGCTGACATGCCTGCAGTGAGGAAGGAATCGCGGCCTGCTTTTCGGGCTGTGTCAGCGGAATAATTGCCCGGCCCATTGGCCAACCGGGTGGAGGCGAGCTGCGGCGCACGGATGTCACCACATTGGAGAAACTGGTTAGCCCATCGGCCGGCCGGGCAGAGCTGAACTGCGGCACCAGGAGGGCGTCGTGGTGGATGACCCGCGGTCCACCCGTGTAGGTCGCTTGTTCCAGAAGGACGGGCTGCCTAGCTGGCCGGTTTGGGGAGGGAGGTGCCGCTTCGCACCGCCGGTTCGGGCAGTCGGGGGCCGCGTCTGAGCCTCGTACCGCTCATCCTTAGGGTCGAGCCAGCCGGGCCTCGCCCTTTGGTCAGATTTGATTTTTTCATCAAACCATTCTGACACCCCTACTAGGTCGGACCCGTCAAATTGGGTTAACCCGACCTGTTATCCCACTGGTCTGAATGGGTAGGGCCCGCCATTCACTTAAACATGAATACATAAATACAGCACGTCTAATTGACACACCGTCTACGGAACTGGGACTCTTTTTACGAGATGGTCCTTTTACGATACTGTAAGTGAATTTTGGACATCTTTGGTAAACGTCCGGGTTTGGAATGAGCATATTTTCAACCCAGCCCCTGGAACGAAAAAGACAATATCTCTCAGACAAGGCGTTCGATTGACGCGTTGTATGTCGTGTAGTGTTCCTTTTGACGAGACAGATCTTCAAGATATATAAACTCTGGATTTCGTGCCATTTGATGTATTGACCCCCCCCCCCCCTTTACTCGAGGATCGGACCATCTTAGAATCGAGTACGTTGTGTGCGGGAACCCTAGAGCTGGTTGTGACTCAACGACTATTGTATTTGAATCCTCTGTGCGTTCAACAACGATGACTACCATACTAGAATCCTCCATAGGTTCGACAACGATGAACACTGTTCTTGTATCCTACGTAGATCTGGAAGTATTGATATCTCTACTTGTATCATGTGTGGGTTCGGCAGAGTAGCTGTTCTTGTATCCTGTGTGGGTCTGAAAGCTTATCTCGACTTGTATCCTGTGTGGGTCTGACATCTTAGATGAATCAGTGACTACATCAGATCATATTTATCACTATATGAAAGATGTATACATGTGTGAGCTGAGTCTTGACATTCAATCATTATCATTGGTATGATTTACTTCTTTCCTGTGTGGACTGGTTGTGATTGGGCTCGGAAGATGGAGTGGTACTATGATTTTTTACTTAGGTATATGTATGGGAATATACCTAAGTAGAGTTGGTTGGTACTTCATGTTTGTATCTTTCCTTTGTGGTTTTACCTTTGAGGGTTCTGGGAGACCATCGGCATTCTCAGGGTCCCTACTAAGTATCGTTATAATCACCCCTGCACAGGCATTTCCCACAGTACATTGTGTTGGTTGCAGACGACAGACATCACAGATTATGGTCAAGGCTTGTGGACATGGACGAAATCTGGAGATAGACCACCTAGCGGGACGTACACAGAGTGGACAGACGGAACCGATTTACCGATGAGACTATTTGTACCCACCCTTCAGGTGGGATTCCTAGAAGAAGACTCGGTGGTTGCGGCATTACTTTTCAGATTTTATGTTTTCTTTCTAAGTTGTACTCAACATTTTTATGGGTTGGTATACTGGCACATTTACTTTTCAGCACTTATTTTTGTACTCAGTTTACTTTGTGTATACTCCAGCATGCATACTCTTTTATGTTCGTTTACATATATAAAGGCAATGTATTCCCTTTCATCGGGATTTACACCATTGGGGATAGTCTCCAGCCCCTGGCCTATGGATAGCGGGCTTGGGGTAGTCACGGTATGGAACATGAGGGCGGGTTGTGAAAAATTGGTATCAAAGGGTGGTTTTACTTCTGAACTCAGGACTCTGATCATTATTTCTTTGAAGCAATATTTTTTAGAGTTTTGAGTATGGATATCATTCCAGGGAGTCTAGTGTTGGTTCGGCGGCCGATGTATCCATGCACCAGGACCCTCACATCTAATTTCTGACGCAGTGCCCGAAAACATTGATTGCATGTGTGTTTCAAAAAAAAATTTGTGATTACATTGTTTCATCTCACCATGTATACTGTATTATCTGTGGCGCACCGGTTACTTTTCAGGATGGTCCCACAATGGTAGCCAGCTAGGGTTCCATGCTACGTGCGAGATGGAAGCCCACCAAGTGACGAGGCCTCGGTGTAGGGCCCCATTACATCGGAGGCACTAGCGGTACCACTACCCGCTGGGCCATCAATACTACCAACCACAGTAGTGGAGAGTGCACGCATCCTGAGTGCGCTGCATTAGTTTCGGCGACAGTGGCCACCCAGGTTCCATGGAGAGACGGACCCTTAGGTAGACGAGGATTGGATAGAGGATATCATCAGAGTCATCCGATTGGTAGGGACACCTGAAGATCTTATGGCGATACATGCAGTGATTCTCCTACATGCAGCAGTAGGGATATGGTGGAGACTGATGCTCCAGGTGCATGATGATGCATCTCTACTTTGTACGGACTTTGAGAGCCTCATCCGCTATGAGTTTTTTCTAGCGACCCCCCATGCAGTGCACATCCAAGAGTTACTACAACTGCGGCATGGCAGCATGACAGTAGCCCAGTACTCGGTGAGATTTACTGACCTCTCGCGCAACTCCATAGAAATGGTACGAGACCCATTCTTCCAGGATCAGACCTTTTAGCATGGACTAAGGCGTGAGATTAGAGAATGAATAATTCCCCTCAACATTCCAACGCATGCAGGGGTGCTGGATCGATCCCTTTAAGTGGAGAGCTTTCTCACTGAGCAGCCACCAGCAGTGAGACCCACCTTAGGGTGGCACGGAGCAGTGTCTTCTATAGCAGGCAGTCGAAAGATGTCACAGGGGTCCATACGGATTAGGTCGTCTGGTGGGAGACCTCAGGATACAGGTTTGGCTGTGCGGGGCACATGACACAGAACCAGCCTTACGAGGAGCAGACAGTGTTATCCATTTGGCGGGTAGGGCCACATGGCTCGTGACTGCTCGACCCGCCATACAGACGAGCAACAGATAGTGGATGGACCCTCCAGGCAGAGGTATATGTTCGCCCGTGGGATTCTGTATGTAGAAGGTAGACGAGGCAGAGGAGCTGACCGAGCAACGGGTGGTGGATGACGTATCGAGGCTCTACCACCAGCCCCTCCCCCCAAGAGGTCCACCCCGACAATAGGGAGCTGGCGGGCAGAAGCAGGCTCAGCTCCATGAAGTGGAGGCTTACGACCACGGAGCACCTGAGATTATTCGAGGTACTATCGGTGTCTACTCCACCCTTGCTACAATTCTTATAGACATAGGTGCGGGTCATTATTTTATTGCCGCTACCCTTGTTCGGAGCTCTGAGATTCCAACCGAGATGTTGGCTCGGTCCTTATGGCTAGAGACTCCGACAGGAGCAGTGTCGATGATTATGCATTGGTCTCGGCAGTGTGAGCTTACTCTAAGAGAGGGTGCTTCATCTGGGATCTTCTTGTAGCGGCGTCGAGGACTTACGACTTCATCTTGGGTATGGATTGGTTATCTACAGTCCATGCCAAAAATGAATATATTAGGAGAAATGTTTGGTGCATCTGCACATATGGGAGCACATTCACCTTCACCAGCGAGAAGGGATACTTTGCAGCACATGATGGAATTACGCGGAGGAGAGTGCAACCGATGACACATCAGTTGTCTAGTCTCATCCTCAGAGCGGTTGATGTGTGGAGTGTCTGTTTTCATGTTGTGGTGGATCAGTATGTGGAAGTTTTCTCTGATTACATTTCGAGATTACCTCCTAGCAAGGAGGTAGATTTCTACATAGACATGTTCCCTAGGACATCACCGATATCTACTCCAGCATATCGGATGGCTCCCACCGAGCTTCGTGAGCTGTGGGTATAGTTGGAGGACTTACAGGGAAAGGGATTCATCTGACCCGGCGTTTCACCCTGGGCTTCTCCGATTTTATTCACCATGAAGGCATATGGGTGCTTAAGACTATGTATCGACTACCATCACCTAAACCAGGTGACCGTGAAGAACAAGTATCCACTCTCGGGGATTGACGACCTCTTTGATCAGCTCAAGTGAGCACGATGGTTCTCGAAGTTTGACCTCAAGTTAGGCTATCATCAGCTCGTAGTTCCATACGAGGAAGTCTAGAAGACGACCTTCAGGTTTCATTATGGCCAATACGAGTTCTTGGATATGCCCTTTGTCATAACCAACTCACGAGCTGTGTTCATGATTCTCGTGAACAGAATCTTCCAGCCTTAACTAATTCATTTTTTCGTGGTCTTCATCGACGACATACTAATTTATTCGACTACTGAGGAGGATCAGGCCTACCACTTGCATGCTGCACTGGACACACGCTGAGAGCATCATCTTTATGGTACTCTCTTGATGTTTGTGTTCTGTATTCGATAGGTACACTACTTGGGTCACGCCATATTGGAGGCGGGATTGGCGGTGGATCCTGCAGGGATCGAGGCATTACTTGCTTGGGAGCCACCCAGGTGTGTGATGAAGGTGCGGAGTTTCCTAGATCTGGCTGGGTACTACCGGAGATTTGTACCAGACTTCTCCAGAGTTGCAACGCCACTTTCAGCTTTGACGAAGAAGGGTAACCCCTTTGTGTGGTCAGATAGATTCCAATAGAGCTTCTAGGAGCTGAGGCAGAGATTGACCTGTGTGTCCATTGTGAGGGTACCGGAGGAGGGCATTGGGTAGGAGGATTACAGCGACGCATCAGGGACCGGACTCGAGTGTGTCCTGATGTAGGAGTGGGAGGTGATCGCATATGGTTCATGACAGTTAAGGCCACACAAGCAGAACTATGCTACCAGTGACTGGAAGTTAGCAATTGTAGTCTTTGCCTTGAATATGTGGCGTCGCTATCTGATTGGCGAGCGCTTTATAGACTATTCTAACCACCAGAGTCTCAAGTAAATCTTCTCACATATGGACCTGAACCCAAGACAGTGGTGATTACTCATGTTACCCCAAGAATATGACTTTTAGATAGTCTATACTTCTGGGAAGGGTAACGTGGTAGCTGATGCTCTCAGCTGGAGAACATGCATTCAGCTACTTGGAGAGGCGATAGAGAAGCCGGCCACATTGCAGATATCCTTTGTGGATAGAGATGGAGCAGCCTTTGTACAGTCACCCACAGTCACTACTCCACTAATTCAGTGGGTCAGAGTGACAAAACATGGGGACTTTGATTGTGAGAGGCGAAGTGCTCAGATTTCCACAGGGCAGGTGCCTGATTGATTTTCTGAAGGGGGAGATAATGTCATCCTCTTCAGGGGACGTACCATGGAACCAGTTTCATTACAGGAGGAAGTGCTGAGGGAGTTTCACACTTCCCCTCTGCCGGTACATCCAGGAGTGGAGAAGATTTACTAGGACTTCAGACGACAGCACTGGTGGCCGGGTATAAAGAAGGTTGTAGCAGAGTTGGTTTCATGATGCCTCACTTGCCAGCAAGTGAAGGCGAAGCACGAGGTACCAGTAGGCTTGTTACAACCCTTAGAGATCCCAGAGTGGAAGTGGGTTAGAATATCAATTGATTTTATGATGGGGCTTCCATGTACATCCAGAGGACATGAATCTATCTATATTATCGTAGACCGACTCACCATGTCGGCCCACATCCTACCGACCAGAGAGCATGGATCAGTAGAGATCTTGGTACTCTTCTACGTTCAAGAGATCGTACGGAATTATGGTGTACCATATTCTATCATATCTGATCGAGAATCTAGCTTTAATTCCTGGATTTGGAAGGAGTTGTGGGAGGCATTTGTGATGCAACTATGGCTAAGAACTGCCTTTCATTCATTGACAGATGGAAAGATGGAGAGTACCATTCAGACTCTCGAGGACAGGCTCTGTGCATGTGTCCTTGACTTTACTCAGAGCTGGGAGGATCACCTACCCTTGGTGGAGTTTGCGTACAACAACAGCTACCACTCCAACATCGGGATGGAACCATACGAGGTAATGCATGACCAGCCAAGAAGATCACCTATATGCTAGACTGACCCTGGGGAGTCAGAACTTATAGGACCAGAGATGGTCTAGGCTATGATGGAGAATGTGCAAATCATCTAAGAGAGGATGAGTACTGCATAGTGTATACGGAAGTCCTCTACTGATAGGATACAGATACCACTGAGGTTTGAGGATGGAGACCATGTTTTCTTATGGGTCTCACCACGATATCGATTATGAAGATTTGGAAGGGTGGCAAGTTATCTCCGCACATCATCGGACCATTCTAGGTCCTCAGTAGGATAGGCCAGGTGGCTTACCACCGGCCCTTCCACCTCAGTTGCACCGAGTGCATGACATATTCCACGTATCTCAGCGGAGGAGATACGTGAACGACCCAACACATATCATCGACCATGGGGAGATGGACGTCGATGAAGGGGAGACATTTGTCGAGGTACCGATGGATACCGAGGATCGATATGAGCGGGTTCTACGTGGATTGTAAATTCCTCTGGTGCGTATTCGGTGGCAGCACGAGAACCTCTTGGAGAGCACGTGGAAGCGGGAGGCCCAAATACAACCTCAGTACCCTCATTTGATTCCCTAGTTTATGTTTTAGCTTTACGAGGACGTAAATCCATGTGGTGGTAGTAATGTAAAGACCTAGAATAATCAAGAATTATTTTTCCAAAAGACTTTGAAATTTTACGAGTCTGTGGCTTCGGACATCACTTGCTTCTGAGGCATGGTGTGCTCGGATTAAATTTTTGATATTTAGCGTGGGTACGTATAGTAAACAAACGAGCGGGTTTTTCTATCTTTTGAACCGGTGCTTGGAATTGAAATCTGAGGGCATCGATGAACTCGTAACACCATTAATTGTTAAGGGGACCTTTTACAGTAGATGTGTTTGCACGAAAGGAGAAGTTAAGTTTTGTGGATTAAATGAGAAGTGAATAAAATTTTGGAACAACCTTTTTTTATATCTAATGTTGTTATATACTACATGGGGGAGTTGGGGTGGGACCCATAAGTACCTAACTACCCTGATGAGGATATTTGTGAGGTGGGGACAACACGAACCCCAACCTTTCACATTCCCTAATCTTCTTTTAATCCACCTTTTTAATTGTCAACTCCCCTTTAATTGAGTAAATCTTCCTCTCCCCTCTCTTCCTCTTTAATTATTTCCAACACACACCTTAATTAATTGATTGAACCTATTCAATTAAATTAATTAAGAGTTTGAATTTTTAATTTTTAATGAATTGAATGATTAAATAAAATAAGGAGTAGACTTATTTTATTTGGGTTGGAAATTGTTGTGTAAAGAGGAATTGGGAGAACTGTAGAGTTTTTGAAGAAAATCATCCTCAACCAAGGATGGTTCTTCTCTGACGAAGAACGTCGACCCTTCAATATAGAATGACTCAACAACCACGGTTCACCATCATCTTCTTTCTTCACGACATAGAAGGAGACACCGACGTGGGGAATTATCCAATGATGACATCCACAAATCCTCACCTCATGAGGCCATCTTCTGCGACACCGACATTTGTCATCAATTTTTGAAGTAGGAAGATTTGTTCCAATTTTATTTGAATAAAATTATTCGTTGTGCTTTGTGAAACCTTGTTCATCTTCAGCTGATTGTTACCGCCTAATGCGGAGGGCGTGGGCGGAACCAACACATCTTGAAGACCCTCATTCATTTCTAGATCTTTTTGGAATCAGTGACTAAAGGTGGAGGAAGCACGGCGCCGTCGCTCCATGCTATGAATGCAGCGGAAGAAGCCGTTGCCGACACGCCAGCAGTGCAGAAGGAACCACAACCTGCTTTTCCGGCTACATCGGCTGAAGAACTGGCTGGCATGTTGGCTGGCCGGGTGGAGTCGAGCCATGGTACCGGGAGGGCATTGATCTGGAGAAACAGTTCATCCCATTGGCCGACCGGGCGGAGCTGAACTGCGACACTAGGAGGGCGTCACGCTGGAGGACCCGCGACCTACCCATGCGGGCCGCTTGCGCCAAAAGGCCATCTGTCCTCTCCAGCAAGTTTGGGGAGGTTGGTGATGCTTGGCGCTGCCGGTTCGGGCAGCCGGGGTCCGCGGCCCTGCATTGGACCGTTCGACCTTAGGGCCGAGCCTGCCGGACCACGCCTCGCTAGGCCGGGCCACCCCCCATCGGGCCAGGTCGTGCCCCACCAGGTCGGGCCATGCCACTTCAGGCCAGATCACGCCCCTTTGGGTCGGGCCACGTCCTTCGGGATGAGTTGCATTTTTCCTTCAGACTGGTCTGACACCCCTACCGGGTCGGACCCGTCAAACTGGTTTAACCCGACCCGTTGGCCTACGGGGCTAAACGGGTCAGGCCCGTTATTCACTTAAACGTGAATAACTTAAATACTACGCGTCCGATCGACACGCCGTCTATGGCATTGGGACACTTTTTATGAGACAGTCCTTTTACAATACTGTATGTGATTTTTGGATAGCTTTGGTAAACTACCGAGTTTGGAACGAGGATATTTTCAACTGGGCCCCTAGAACAAAAAAGACAATATCTCTCAGACCGGGCGTCCGATTGACGCGCCATTTGTCGCATAGACTTCCTTTTGATGAGAAAAAACATTGGGATAATAAACACTGGACTTCATGACAGATGATTTATTGACCCCCCTTTACTCGAGGAGCGGACCCTCCTAAAATCCAGTACGCTGTGTGCGGGAACACTAGAGCTGCCTGCGACTCAATGACTACTGTACTGGAATCCTCCATGGGTTCGACAGCGATGACTACCTTACTGAAATCTTCCATGGGTTTGACAGTGATGAATACTTATCTTGTATCATCTGTCGGACCGGCAATATTGACCTCTGTACTTGTATCCAATATGGGTCCGGCAAAGTAGCAGGTCTTGTTTCCTGTGTCATTCCGATAGCTTAGCTGGACTTGTATCATGTTTGGGTCTGACAACATAGATGAATTAGTGACTACATACAATCATCTCTATCACTATACAAAAGATGTATTCCAATGTGAGCTGAGTCATGACTTTCAATCATTATCATTTTTATGATTGACTTCTTTCCAATGTGGACTGGTTGTGCTTGGGCACAGATGTTGGAGTCGTACTAAGATTGATGACTTAGGCATATGTAAGGGAATATAACAAAGTAGAGATTATCGATACTTCATGTTTCTATATTTCTTTTGTGGTTTATCCGTTTAGGGTTCTGGGAGACCTTTGAGGGACTCAGGTTCCCTACTTAGTATCGTTATACTCGCCCATGCATGGGTATTGCCCGCACTATGTTTTGTTGGTTGCAGACGAAAGACATCACTGATCGTGGTCGAGGTTTGTGGAGTTGGATGGTATCCGGAGGTGGACCACATGGCAGGACGTACACGGAGCGGACGGAAGGACCTGAGGTACTGACGAGACTATATGTACCCACCCTTAAGGTGGGATTCCCGGAATACGACTCGATGGTTGGTGCTTTACTTTTCAACTGTTGTACATTCTTTCTCAGTTGTACTAAACATTCACTTGGGTTTGTATACTAGACCATTTACATTTTAGCAGTTACATTTGTACTCAGTTTAATTTGTGTTTACACCAGCTTACATACTCTGTTGTGTATGTTTACTTATATAAAGGAAAATCCTTCCCTTTTATCGAAATTTATTCCTTTTGTGCTAGTCACCAGCCCCTGGCCTATAGAAGGCGGGCTTGGGGTAGACAAGGCATAGACCCCGATGGCGGGTCATGACATATAAAATGTTTCACTTTTTTCCCTTGTTGTTCCTTATTCTCACCCATTCTACTTCAGTATGTACATATGTCATTATATATAATAAATGTACATAATATGAATCTTAAATAATAATTTATTATGGAATATAATCTTGATTTATTTTTTCATGTTTTATGTAGCATATTTATAAGACCCAAAACAATATAAGATCCAATTTTTGTAAAATGTAATGAAATGTTATGTAATAAAAAAGAGAGATTCCATAGTTTTAATTAATTGATGGTTGGGTTATTTTTAGAAATAATGATTTGAAATTTTATGAAATATCCTTAAATAAAAATATTAAATATCCGAAAACAACATAGTATTTTGTAAAATTATTAAGAAAGATGAATTGGAAAAAATAAATCCATGTCTAGATACGAAAAAATGTTATGTGGCGCTGAAAAAAATGTATCTATGGATAAAACCCAAAACACCTCTTAGTGTTCGACTCAAACTGGATCCGATGCATGCCATTAGGCCTTGCACAACTCCAGATTTGACACTTCAAGGAGATATTTTTGATTAATCATAAGATTTTTATGAATCGTAATGTAATATTTTAGAATATACAAATTGTTTTTAAGAAATTAAATGTCTAAGCCAGATGTTATACAATATAAATATTTTCTTGGAATAATAATATTATTAAAAAAATTTCTCACAAAGGTTTACTTCTTTTAAAAATTTGTTGTATGTAGGAGGAACCAATTAAATAGTGACAGAAATGGACAATGCACTGATGGCCATCTGGTAAAATCTAGAATGAAAATTTTCATGAGAATAATCAATCAACTGATTGTAGATGTAATAAATAACATGAATGAAGATGATAGATAGATTCCACCAACAATAGAATATCTTTCTATTGAGTCAATTATAGACTATGACCACCAATGTTCAGTAGATCTACTAGCCCATTTATTGTGGAATAGTACATATTCTCTATAGAAAACATCATTTCTAAACATATTTTTTTAGAATAAGAGAATGTCAACATGGTTTTTGACTTCATAGAGGGTTAATCTGATATGTGTTTGGTGATAATGAATAACATGAATCCAATAGGTGATATTGATGCTATAGAGTGTAAACTATTCAAAGGGATATTATTTTTTATTTTTTCCTTATTTGATGATAATTTAAATGGAGAAGTAATTTCTCATGAAAAATTATATGGAGAATGAATATGTGGTATGAAACAAGATGAACATCCCAAGACAGTCTGTCTACACCTATAGATTCTTTGTGGATCCTATTAGTAATGTTGATGGATTCCTTTGTGTGCTAATACCTCATCTATCGAATAATCTTTCCAAATGAGACTATAAAAACTATAAGGATGTTGTGATGAGTGCTATGAATGTAAAATTGGATTTTGGTGAGATGAAGTGGTCTCAAGAATCAAATTAAATGAGAATATCAATAGAGCCATGCATATGGAACAACACTGATCATAGAGAAGGATGAAAGAAACATAAACATTCCACGTTAAATAAATGTTGGATGAATCATTTAGGGAACTATTTAATCATGAGCGATAAATTCAACAACTGTGGAAGAGATGGCCATATGCCTCAGAAGTGTTGTAGTGAGGTGAATCCACAACTTATCAACAATAAAAACAAGGGGAAAATGGTGTAGGCCTTACCTGAATTCCAATGCTACAAATTTAGATTTCTAGGGAACATGTCCAATCATTATCCTATTCTGAATGAAGTGTGGGTAATCACAATATACCTCAGCATAGAATAAGGGAGTGGGGTATTTTTTCTACTGTTAAATCTGAATTATAAGTCCAAATAATGTGTCGATTGGTACTCTTGTTGTTCTATAAATTCTAGAAAGTACATTGTTTGAATTTTGTTCAACTCATTTTATTATTTTCTCCAATATTGTAAATCTTTTTGAATCAAACCCTGAATTGTAAAAGTAGATTTATTAGTATAGACACCCTATATTATTATCCATGAATCAACAGGATTTAGAAAAACTACAATTTATTTTGTGAGAATAATATTATCACAAATCTCGTAGAAATTCACATTCTGAAATTTAACATTATACAAGGGATAGACTGTCTCAAAAATAATAACGGTCAGATCAAATTCATATGAAAAGACATATCAGTGTCTTTAATTGGAAAACCAAAAATATATTTAAAGGAGATATACATTGACATGACCATGGCCTAGAAGCACCACCAGTATCCTTTACATTGGATTTGATTAGTGATGATGAATAAGGGAATGAATGTATAGTCTTAGATTATGTTCCCATCATTTTAGAATACATTAACATTTTTTCTAAGGAGTTTCCTATAGCTCCACCATAAAGAGAGGTAGATTTATCCATTGAACGTATTCATGGATCCAAGATATTATCAAAAACACCATTTAGAATGTCAAATGTGGAGTTAGAGAAATTTAAGAAACAACAATAATATATTTTGGAGAAGGGGTTTATCAATCCAAGTGTCTCTCCTTGGGGATAACCTATTACATTTTTGAAGAACAAGAATGTATCAATGTGGATATAAATTGATTCTAGTGAACATAATGGGATCAAAATATAGAACAAGTACTATATTTCAAGAATTATAATTTATTTGACTAGCTTCATGGGTCTCAATTCTTATACAATGTTGATCATCGATCTAGTTATCATCAATTGATGGTGAATATTGAAGAAATTAAAAATACCACCTTCCGATAAAGATATGAGAATTATATGTTTTTTTATTCCCTTCGGCTTGACTAAGTCACCTTATATATATATGGATTTTAGCATTGCAGTTTTTAAGGACTATCTTTATAACATTACGTATGTATTTATTGATGATATTCAGATATATTTTAAAAATTGTGAGGAGAATGAGGTTCAAATAAGGGTTATTTTGAAAACTATATTGAATGAGTGGCTTTTTTAATGTTTATAAAATGTGATTTTTTGTTACGAAATGATTAATTCATGGGGTAAATTGCTTCCAATGAAGGAATCACAGTTGAACCTACTATGATAGGGGTTGGGGAGGAGTGGACTAAGCCTATGAAATTAAATGAGTATCGTAGTTTCTTTGGTTTACCATGATTTTAAAAGAGGTTTTTGGAATAATTTTCATGAATTTCTATTCCATTAACCATGTTAACTTTAAAATTGGTTAGGTTCATCTGGAAAAAGGACTATGAGGAATGATTCCTGTATCAAAAGAAGATATTTGTTACAAAACTCATCTTAACTCTTCCCTCAATCAGATAGGTATTCATTATTTTTAGTGATGCACCTATAAAATGGATTGGTTGGGTCTTCATGGAAAATTAAAAGTATATTACTTATATATATATACTATTGAAAGATCCTGAGTAGAACTATAAAACGCATGATATGGAGTTGGTTGTGGTTGTTTTTTCTCAAAAGATATGGACGCATTATCTTAATGAGGATAAGTGTGATATATAAAATTACCATAAATGTTTAAAGTATATTTTCACACAAATGGAATTGAACATGAGAGAGATGATATTGTTGCAACTTATTAATGACTATGATTGTTCCAATCATTAGCATCTCGTAGGAACAAACAATTTCATTAATGTTGTAACATCCCAAGTAAGTAATGAATAATAGATATTTTTATCTATGTCTATTAATGATAAAGATAGTGTTTTAGAGGCTTAAAATGAAAATAAATACAATCTTATGCATGGAATACACTAATATTCTTAAAGGATTGTTTTAGTGCCTTTTGATGGAAAACCATTTTTGAATCTATATTTTGACAATTTTAGAAACTATGTTTGTCAAAATAAAATTATCCTTTATGATTGGGACATCAAAATTTACCTTGTGTGAATTTTTGGTAATTTTCCGACAATGTTCATTTTTAAATGAATAGTGAAAAATACTGCATTTTACATCAAAACTACTTTTTAATCTAATTTATTTATATGATTAGATTATGTTTTGAATTGGTTTTGAAGTGAAATTAGAATATATTTTTACCATTTTATCCAATGGTGGTCATTGGAATCAATTTCGATTTGAAATTAGACTTAAACTGGTGTCAATCTTTTGATACTTATTGTTTTGTAAAAACACGCTATTTGCTCTGGCAGCGGGAATTAATTATTAAATTAATTAATGTGACTTATATGATTTGAATTTTGTAAAATAGACTTCATTTTTGAATTCGTAATATCAAATATAGCTTAGAGTGAATTTTTGGTAATTTTCTGAAAAACTTCAATTTTGATGAATAGTGAAACCACTAAGTGGTAATCAAGCAAACTGTTTTTTTCAGTTAAATTAAAGTTTACCACTAATGTGTAATGAATTTTGAAAATCCGACATACATGGTTGTCATTAAGAAGTAAAATGTGGTTCAATGAGATTAAAATAATTTTTTGGTGAATAGTAACTTATTAAGTTCTTAATCGCGATTAGTGGTAATTAGGGTAGTTTAATGTATAAATAATGCTTTAATAATATAAAATGACCTAGACACATGTCCCAAGCTCATTGGTTGTGTCATGGCTGACCAAGACAAGTCATGGCCTAACTTGGGGACCCCATGTATCCACTTTTGTTGGGAAATAACATAAATTACTTTTTATTTAATGTTAAAGTGAAAATGACACAAACATAATATGTTTTGCGAAAACAATTTTTAAGTGGGGTTATACAAGTCAAAATTTTGATTATAAATATTCAATGGAAAGCTAAAAAGATTTCCTACATCATAGTAATTTGTTTATAATTTTTAGACATTAAATAAATTTAATTATTTATGACATAATAATGATGCAGCGATGACATCATTATTTGACGATTTAAATAAAATGGAAAGATAAAATAAAATCTATGAACTACACATGTCCAAAACCAATTGGATGAATGGATTTCGATGCCTTATCACCTTATCCACGAATTCCATCAATGTGGGACCTTTTAAAACCGAAACACATTTTCAAATAATGTAATGTTTCTTTACTTTCCAAAAGTGCCCCTCCTCTCCCCTTATAAAAGGCCCCCACCTCTACCTCATTTCACACACTCTTCAAGCCATTGGCTCGGCCAACCCCTGCCCATTTGCTCTCTCCACATCCCTCTCCTCATCCTAGAGGATTCCCTTTGGGCAGAATCCTTTCAAAGGAAGCCTTTAGGCTCAAACCAAAAGAAGTTACACTTTTTAAGGTATTTCATTCTCTCATGTTCATTTGTTTTATTTTGCTTCTCCGACCCCCTAAACTCTTTTTATTTACTTCTTTTGTAACAACACCAGTATCTTCAATATACTAGGATGTTGTTATAAGATATATTTGAGCTACACTCTCACACAACTACATCAAATGGTTAAAGAACATACGGTTTCCGTGGATGGCGAAATTCTGCCTCCCGAAACGATGATTGTTCAATACTCATTTAACACCTTCAAAGGTGGCCATTATGATGTCACTATTTTTATATATGATATATTATATGTTTATGTTTTCCTTAAGCTTCTGTTTTTTTCATTTTGGGCATACCTTTATGGTTTCCATTATGGGTAAAACACGATATCTTCATTTTAGGAAGTGCGGACTACCGCCCCCTAAAAGTGATTTGATTCGTTAATACCATATGTGGGATGTGTAAAGGATAAAGTTAATGATATTATATATGTTGTTATACTGGAATTATAATATACTTTTATATCATTATGATTCCATTCCAGAAAATATGAAATAGAAATGGAAGTAGCGTTCATGCGTACGTACGGCTTACCGTCTCCATGAACGATGCATTTCATTTCTTACCTCTAAATGTGATGTAATATTATAAATGAATGTATGTACTGGATATATATGACATATATGATATCTACATAATGAATACCATTCTGGATATAATGAACCTTTGACCAAATTAACAACTTGTAAGTATAAGAAGTCAATTTTTGACTTAAGAACCAAATACCGACAAAATGAACATTATTAACTTAAATGATTACATGATGTTCATAACATGGTATAAAAGGAATAATGAACTTGAAAAAGATTCATAAGCAAGTAGAGATTAACTCAAGTTTATTATTCAGGAGTTTAAAGAACGGTCGGGTCAAGTCGGATACGAGGTATGGGACTTCGTCTCAATCTCCTTTCGTTGAGGCATATTTTATTTTATACACAACTTTCTTTTATACGGTGTATAACCCCCTTTGACTTTTACGTTTACTCAAAAGGAATATTTTTTATACGAAGCGTTTACTAAACGACAAAAGGGAATGTTTTTGTCGTACGTATGCGGCGACAACGACTTCTCCGCCGTCGTAACCGTTATTTGAGTTTTGGCTTCCTCTACAAGCCATACCTTTTTTTTAAAAAGAAAAATAAATACCATGTTTTACTTTGGTATTGAAAATGGTTTTCATAATGTTTTTATTATATCAATGTGTTGTATTGATATCTCGTGATTGAAATGCGGAAATGTTATGTTTCTTTTATGCATGTTTTATGTGATATGATTATGTTATGGTTCTTGGGCATTATTATGAAGACGGGTGGTTCCGTGATAAACTAAGGGCGGGTGAGCCCGTTATAGCTCTCCAATGCATTGGGTAACGCGAAGGAGTGAAACGTTAAGGTTTCTCCGAAGAGATTTTAGGGAATATACTGTGATGGGTATTCCAAACGTAACCAAGAGGGTTACCCCCTACGTAAGAATGTTATGAATGCCTCAAGTTACCTTTACGTATTATGATTTATATGATTTATTCATGTTTTTATGAGGTATGTTAAAGTGCCTATGTTTTATGGGTAAAGTATGATTTCATTCTTATGTATATATGAACTCATGTTTCCTTTCCATGTTTTTATAACCCATACTGAGTTCTTACGCTCATCCCAAGTTTTTGAAATGTTTTTCACAGGTCAAGGGAAAGGTACATGATAAGATGATAGAGTCAAGGATGTGTCAAGAAATAATCCATGTTTTATTTTAAATGTGTTTCCATTGATGGGAATGAAGAATACTATCTTTATGTAACCACTTTGTTTATATGTGGAATGTAATGCAAGTTTCATGATCTAATTCTCTAAAACTCTAAACCCGAAAAGATCCTCAACGTGTAATCTTGTAATAACTCAAGATTAAGTAAGGTTTAAGGCTGGGGCCTTATAGTTGGTATCAGAGGTCGGTTTAGATAACTTTAGGAGTTAGAATTCTATTAAATGATTATCCAAAAATATTTTTTTTTTCTTTTTCGAAATGATATAGCATTTAAAGATTACCATGTTGCTTCATCTAAGACATGTTTGTTCAGAATGGTTTTCCGCAGAGGAAACAGGGAAGCAGTGCTAGGAAGGCATACAGAAGGAAATAACCTTCCGAATCAGCATCCAGAAATGGTCGGAATTGGAACTGAACAGTTTGTTGCAGTAATGGCGCAGTTGACTCAGGCGATAAATGGTGGTGGTATCCATGCACGAGATCAGCCAGATCAGCCGCAGAGGAACATGTTAGTGGTGGAACATTTCATGAGGCAACATCCACCATCATTCAGAGGATCATCCGACCCTGTGCAAGCTGAAGGGTGGATTAAAGCACTGGAGAAGATTTTTGATGTCATGGGGTGTTCAGACAATCAAAAGGTTAGTCTTGCTATTTACCGTTTGGAGGGTGAAGCAGATCAGTGGTGGTCTATGGTTAAAAATATCAGGGAAGCCGATGAGATTGATGCTCTTGACTGGGATGATTTCAAAGGTATGTTTCTTGAGAAGTATTTTCCTAAGGCTGTTCGACTTAGGATGGAAAAGCAATTCTTGGAATTGAGGCAAGAGGAAGACTCAGTGGCTGCCTATGAAGAAAGGTTCACTCGATTGGCAAGGTATGCTCCCAATTTTATCCGGGACCTTGATAGTAAAATCAATCGTTTTTACTCAGGATTAAAGCCAAAGTATCGAAGGGCATTAGCTTCTCGAGAGTTTAAAAGTTATGAAAAGCTTGTTCGATGTGCTGAGAAGGTGGAAATGGAGTTTGCCGATGACCAAGTGTTCTATAACAACCAGCAGAAGAAGAGACCGAGGTGGCAGGAGAAAGGTAAGAATTCTTCAAAGAAGTCTGATGGTAAGAGAACTAAGTTTCCAGTTTGTGATAAATGTGGCAAATGGCATGCTGTGGAATGTCTTCTGAATTCTGGGAAGTGCTACCGATGTGGTAAGATGGGACATAAGGCTCGTGATTGCACTGAAAAGGATCAAGGTGAAGGTAAAAACAAATTTGATTTACAGTTAGTGAAATGTTTTAAGTGCAATGAGATGGGTCACTATGCAAACGAGTGTCCGACAAGGAGCTTGAGTGATGGGAAGCAGTTAGACTACAAGCAGAAAGGGGTGGTGAAATCCTTTGCAACTACTTCAGCGGATGTCGGGCCATCAAATGAAGTCGTATCAGGTACTTTGTTTGTTTTTTCAGACTATGCCAGTGTGTTGTTTGATTCGGGGTCTACACATTCTTTCATCTCTGAGACCTTTTCTAGTAAAATGGGAATACCATCTCAAGAAATGACTCCTGAACTTTTGGTAAAAACACCTGGGGGAAGTGTCGAGGCAAAAAGAATTTATAAGAATCTTCCTATCCTTATCTGTGGAAAGAACCTACTTGCAAACCTTATTGTTCTACCTCTAGTAGAGTTTGATGTTATCCTGGGTATGGATTGGCTCTCTATTTACCATGCTAAGATTGACTGTAGAGCTAAAGAAGTTTCTTTTCAGAAAGACTTTCAGTTTGTTTACAAGAATGAACCCTTACTTTTGATAACATATGAAGAGGCCGAGAAACTTGTAAAAGATGGAAATGAATGTTACCTTGCACACGTCGTTGAAAATAAAGGAACTGTTCAGATTAATGATGTGCCAGTGGTAAATGAGTATCCTGATGTTTTTCCTGATGAGTTGCCTGGAATAATACCAGATCGGGAAGTTGAGTTTACTGTTGACTTAGTTCCTGATGCTAAGCCAATTTCAAAACCCCCTTATCGAATGGCACAAATTGAACTTTTAGAGTTGAAGGAGCAATTGCAAGATTTATTAGAGAAAGGTTTCATTAGACCTAGCACATCACCATGGGGTGCTCCTGTTTTATTTGTTAAAAAGAAAGATGGTTCTATGAGACTTTGAATTGATTATAGAGCCTTGAATAAAATCACTGTTAAGAACAAATATCCTTTGCCTCATATCGATGATTTGTTTGATCAGCTCCAGGGAGCTCAGTTTTTTTCAAAGATTGACTTGAGATCGGGGTACCATCAGCTGAAGGTAAAGGAGGCAGATATTCCGAAGACCGCTTTCCGTACGAGATATGGCCATTATGAATTTGTAGTAATGCCTTTTGGGCTAACCAATGCACCTGCTGTATTCATGGACTTAATGAATAGAATTTTCCATGAGTTCTTGGATAAGTTTGTGGTTGTTTTCATTGATGATATTTTGGTGTTTTCTAAAAGTAAAGAGGAGCATGAAAAACATTTAAGGGTTATCTTGCAAACCTTAAAAGAAAAGAAATTGTATGGGAAATTCAGCAAGTGTGAGTTTTGGTTGCAACAAATTGCTTTCCTTGGTCACATTGTTTCTAAAGATGGAATAACTGTTGATCCTGCAAAAACAAAAGTTGTGGAAGAATGGCCAAGACCCACAAATGTAACCGAGATTCGTAGCTTCCTTGGTTTGGCGGGCTATTACCGAAGGTTTGTTAGAAATTTTTCACGGTTATCTAGTCCAATGACTAAGCTAACTCGGAAGGGTGTTAAGTTTATCTGGACAAAAGAATGTGATGATTGTTTTCAGGAATTGAAAAGAAGATTGGTGAATGCTCCAGTTTTGGCACTACCTTCCAGGAATGGTGACTTTGTTATATACAGCGATGCTTCATTGAAAGGACTTGGTTGTGTCCTAATGCAGAATGATCAGGTAATTGCTTATGCTTCACGACAGTTGAAAACTCATGAGGTAAATTACCCTACACATGATTTGGAATTAGCTGCTGTTGTTTTTGCTTTAAAAATTTGGAGGCATCATTTGTATGGAGTAAAGTGTGAAATTTATACCGATCACAAAAGTTTAAAGTATATATTCACTCAGAAAGAGTTAAACATGAGACAAAGAAGATGGCTGGAATTAATCAAGGATTATGATTGTACAATTCATTACCATCCGGGAAAAGCAAATAAAGTGGCTGATGCTTTGAGTCGAAAAAGTAATGCTTCATTAACAATGTTGCGTTTGGAACGTGATCATTTGGTTAACGATTTGATGAAATTTGGCATAGAAGTTGTTGGTGCAGGAAGTCCTTCTGTTTTGTTTCAGGTATCAGTGAGATCTTCTCTATCAGATAGAATCAAGCAAGCACAGAAGCAAGACAGTGAGTTGCAGAAAAGGGTAGAGCTGGTTCAGAAAGGTAAGTTGCCTGAATTCAACATTGATAATGATTGCGTTTTGAGATTTGGGAAGAGATTGTGTGTGCCTTCTGATTCACAGTTGAAGAGAGAGTTGTTATGTGAAGCTCATAGTTCTCCGTTTTCAGTTCATCCGGGCAGTACTAAGATGTATAGAGATCTGCGGGAGTATTACTGGTGGGATGGAATGAAAAGAGATATTGCTGATTTTACTGTGAAGTGTTTGACTTGTCAGCAGGTTAAAGCTGAGCGGCAGTTACCGAAAGGGATGCTTCAGCCTTTACCAGTGCCAGAGTGGAAATGGGAGAATATATCCATGGACTTTGTTGTTGGATTACCGAAGACATCTCGAGGTAATAATGCAATCTGGGTTATTGTTGATCGCTTGACCAAATCTGCTCATTTCCTTTCTATACGAGATACTTTCTCTCTTGATCAACTTTCCCGTTTGTATCTTAAAGAGATAGTCAGGTTACATGGAGTTCCCCTCTCCATTGTATCAGATCGTGATCCCAGGTTTACCTCTAACTTTTGGAAAGGCCTTCAGAAGTCGTTGGGTACTGAATTAAATTTTAGTACAGCTTTTCATCCTCAATCAGATGGGCAGTCAGAACGAACAATTCAGACATTGGAGGATATGCTACGAGCTTGTTCTATGGATTATCAGCGGAGTTGGGACCAGCATCTTTCTTTGGTTGAGTTTTCATATAATAACAGTTTTCATTCCAGTATACAGATGGCACCATTTCAGGCATTATATGGGAAGCGGTGTCGAACTCCAGCTTTCTGGGATGAAGTGGGTGAAAGAAAGTTGATGGGACCAGAATTGGTAGAAGAGATGGCAGAAAAAGTTCAGCTGATTCAGAAACACATGAGAACAGCTCAGAGCAGGCAGAAGAGTTATGCGGATAACCGGAGGAAGGATCTATCTTTCGAGGTAGGTGATCATGTTTTTCTCAAGGTTTCTCCTTGGAAAAGTGTGATGAGATTTGGTAAGAAAGGAAAGTTGAGTCCAAGGTTCATTGGACCATACGAAGTTCTAGAGAGAGTTGGATCAGTTGCATACCGAGTGGCTTTACCTCCGAGTTTATCTCAGGTACACAATGTTTTTCACGTTTCGATGTTGAGAAGGTATATGCCAGATCCATCTCATGTTTTGAGTCCAGAGGTAGTTCAGCTGGAAGAAAACCTATCTTATGAGGAACAACCGGTCCAGATTCTTGACCACAGGGAGCAAGTGTTACGGAATAAGGTGATTAAGCAGGTAAAGGTTTTGTGGAAAAACCACATGATTGAAGAGGCAACATGGGAATCCGAAAATGCAATGAGGGATAAGTACCCCAATTTATTTGATAAGTAAATAAATTGCGGGGACGCAATTTTCTAAAGGGGGGAAGGATGTAACATCCCAAGTAAGTAATGAATAATAGATATTTTTATCTATGTCTATTAATGATAAAGATAGTGTTTTAGAGGCTTAAAATGAAAATAAATACAATCTTATGCATGGAATACACTAATATTCTTAAAGGATTGTTTTAGTGCCTTTTGATGGAAAACCATTTTTGAATCTATATTTTGACAATTTTAGAAACTATGTTTGTCAAAATAAAATTATCCTTTATGATTGGGACATCAAAATTTACCTTGTGTGAATTTTTGGTAATTTTCCGACAATGTTCATTTTTAAATGAATAGTGAAAAATACTGCATTTTACATCAAAACTACTTTTTAATCTAATTTATTTATATGATTAGATTATGTTTTGAATTGGTTTTGAAGTGAAATTAGAATATATTTTTACCATTTTATCCAATGGTGGTCATTGGAATCAATTTCGATTTGAAATTAGACTTAAACTGGTGTCAATCTTTTGATACTTATTGTTTTGTAAAAACACGCTATTTGCTCTGGCAGCGGGAATTAATTATTAAATTAATTAATGTGACTTATATGATTTGAATTTTGTAAAATAGACTTCATTTTTGAATTCGTAATATCAAATATAGCTTAGAGTGAATTTTTGGTAATTTTCTGAAAAACTTCAATTTTGATGAATAGTGAAACCACTAAGTGGTAATCAAGCAAACTGTTTTTTTCAGTTAAATTAAAGTTTACCACTAATGTGTATTGAATTTTGAAAATCCGACATACATGGTTGTCATTAAGAAGTAAAATGTGGTTCAATGAGATTAAAATAATTTTTTGGTGAATAGTAACTTATTAAGTTCTTAATCGCGATTAGTGGTAATTAGGGTAGTTTAATGTATAAATAATGCTTTAATAATATAAAATGACCTAGACACATGTCCCAACCTCATTGGTTGTGTCATGGCTGACCAAGACAAGTCATGGCCTAACTTGGGGACCCCATGTATCCACTTTTGTTGGGAAATAACATAAATTACTTTTTATTTAATGTTAAAGTGAAAATGACACAAACATAATATGTTTTGCGAAAACAATTTTTAAGTGGGGTTATACAAGTCCAAATTTTGATTATAAATATTCAATGGAAAGCTAAAAAGATTTCCTACATCATAGTAATTTGTTTATAATTTTTAGACATTAAATAAATTTAATTATTTATGACATAATAATGATGCAGCGATGACATCATTATTTGACGATTTAAATAAAATGGAAAGATAAAATAAAATCTATGAACTACACATGTCCAAAACCAATTGGATGAATGGATTTCGATGCCTTATCACCTTATCCACGAATTCCATCAATGTGGGACCTTTTAAAACCGAAACACATTTTCAAATAATGTAATGTTTCTTTACTTTCCAAAAGTGCCCCTCCTCTCCCCTTATAAAAGGCCCCCACCTCTACCTCATTTCACACACTCTTCAAGCCATTGGCTCGGCCAACCCCTGCCCATTTGCTCTCTCCACATCCCTCTCCTCATCCTAGAGGATTCCCTTTGGGCAGAATCCTTTCAAAGGAAGCCTTTAGGCTCAAACCAAAAGAAGTTACACTTTTTAAGGTATTTCATTCTCTCATGTTCATTTGTTTTATTTTGCTTCTCCGACCCCCTAAACTCTTTTTATTTACTTCTTTTGTAACAACACCAGTATCTTCAATATACTAGGATGTTGTTATAAGATATATTTGAGCTACACTCTCACACAACTACATCAAATGGTTAAAGAACATACGGTTTCCGTGGATGGCGAAATTCTGCCTCCCGAAACGATGATTGTTCAATACTCATTTAACACCTTCAAAGGTGGCCATTATGATGTCACTATTTTTATATATGATATATTATATGTTTATGTTTTCCTTAAGC
The DNA here is from genome assembly GCA_963277665.1 of Viscum album. Classification (NCBI taxonomy): domain Eukaryota; kingdom Viridiplantae; phylum Streptophyta; class Magnoliopsida; order Santalales; family Viscaceae; genus Viscum; species Viscum album. The sequence continues at coordinate 352,021,809 of OY728134.1, read as the reverse complement.
TTCTGTTTTTTTCATTTTGGGCATACCTTTATGGTTTCCATTATGGGTAAAACACGATATCTTCATTTTAGGAAGTGCGGACTACCGCCCCCTAAAAGTGATTTGATTCGTTAATACCATATGTGGGATGTGTAAAGGATAAAGTTAATGATATTATATATGTTGTTATACTGGAATTATAATATACTTTTATATCATTATGATTCCATTCCAGAAAATATGAAATAGAAATGGAAGTAGCGTTCATGCGTACGTACGGCTTACCGTCTCCATGAACGATGCATTTCATTTCTTACCTCTAAATGTGATGTAATATTATAAATGAATGTATGTACTGGATATATATGACATATATGATATCTACATAATTAATACCATTCTGGATATAATGAACCTTTGACCAAATTAACAACTTGTAAGTATAAGAAGTCAATTTTTGACTTAAGAACCAAATACCGACAAAATGAACATTATTAACTTAAATGATTACATGATGTTCATAACATGGTATAAAAGGAATAATGAACTTGAAAAAGATTCATAAGCAAGTAGAGATTAACTCAAGTTTATTATTCAGGAGTTTAAAGAACGGTCGGGTCAAGTCGGATACGAGGTATGGGACTTCGTCTCAATCTCCTTTCGTTGAGGCATATTTTATTTTATACACAACTTTCTTTTATACGGTGTATAAACCCCTTTGACTTTTACGTTTACTCAAAAGGAATCTTTTTTATACGAAGCGTTTACTAAACGACAAAAGGGAATGTTTTTGTCGTACGTATGCGGCGACAACGACTTCTCCGCCGTCGTAACCGTTATTTGAGTTTTGGCTTCCTCTACAAGCCATACCTTTTTTTTAAAAAGAAAAATAAATACCATGTTTTACTTTGGTATTGAAAATGGTTTTCATAATGTTTTTATTATATCAATGTGTTGTATTGATATCTCGTGATTGAAATGCGGAAATGTTATGTTTCTTTTATGCATGTTTTATGTGATATGATTATGTTATGGTTCTTGGGCATTATTATGAAGACGGGTGGTTCCGTGATAAACTAAGGGCGGGTGAGCCCGTTATAGCTCTCCAATGCATTGGGTAACGCGAAGGAGTGAAACGTTAAGGTTTCTCGGAAGAGATTTTAGGGAATATACTGTGATGGGTATTCCAAACGTAACCAAGAGGGTTACCCCCTACGTAAGAATGTTATGAATGCCTCAAGTTACCTTTACGTATTATGATTTATATGATTTATTCATGTTTTTATGAGGTATGTTAAAGTGCCTATGTTTTATGGGTAAAGTATGATTTCATTCTTATGTATATATGAACTCATGTTTCCTTTCCATGTTTTTATAACCCATACTGAGTTCTTACGCTCATCCCAAGTTTTTGAAATGTTTTTCACAGGTCAAGGGAAAGGTACATGATAAGATGATAGAGTCAAGGATGTGTCAAGAAATAATCCATGTTTTATTTTAAATGTGTTTCCATTGATGGGAATGAAGAATACTATCTTTATGTAACCACTTTGTTTATATGTGGAATGTAATGCAAGTTTCATGATCTAATTCTCTAAAACTCTAAACCCGAAAAGATCCTCAACGTGTAATCTTGTAATAACTCAAGATTAAGTAAGGTTTAAGGCTGGGGCCTTATAAATGTATTATGTAATAAATACACTATTGGGATAGAAATGGAGAGGATTAAAAGAGATCCTATGATAATATACCTATTACGATTGGACATGGGATTTTTAAGGTATGGGACATATTCAAACATAACCCAAATTATTTCTCAACAATCATTACAAGAGAAGATCAAAAAATCTCAAATAGTGATCATTTTTTGTAGAAAAACATAGAGATTATGAAGGGTGGGATGTTTCCTAAGATCAATGTTGATAAATATGTGGTACATAAATTTTGAACAAGTCAGCGTGTTCTATCTATTCTGTAAATAAAGAATAATCTGATGGATGAAGCGGATAGTTCTATATTCACTATACATCATAGAATCAGTAAAATGTAGAGGGACTTTTGTGATCATTATTGTTGGTATAACACCAAAAAGACAATTTCGGAGCACACTACAAGGTTTATAGTTTGTTATTATGTGACGGAAGAGAGAGGAATTACTAAAAGGGAATTACAACCACTACATATACTAGTATAGATGTGGGAAAATATCACTATGGACATTGTTAGTAGTCTCCTGAGATCTTCCAAAGGAATCAATTTGTTATAGGTTTTAATAAATAGTCTCAACAAGACTACCCATTTAACCAATCATTTGGAATATACATATCTTTACCAACTCATCAATATATAAGTGAATGATTCGGTAGGGAATCATGGAGTTCCACAATCTATCGTATCTAATCATGATCCAAGGACCACTTCAAAATGATTGAGATTTATTTAACATTCTTTTTTTGATGAACTGAATTTCTGTATGACCTATCAGCCTCAAACTAATGGAAAATATGAAAGGACTATTTAGATAATCGAGGAAATGATGAGAAAATGAGAAATGGATATTAAATGTGGATGGGATTAATATCTTTCATTAGTTGAGTTCTCATAAAACAAAATCTTCCATTCAAGCCTTCAGATGGCTCCATATGATGCTTTATATGGGATGAAATGTAGAAACCCTACTTTCTAGGATGAATCTAGTGAGGGAATTATTTTTGAGCCTTATCTTGTGAAGAAGATTACATAAATGGGTCATTCCATACAACTTCAAATAATGGATTATTAGATTTGGAAAAAATTCTATCTTTAATACCATCAAAGAGACATGGAGATTTATTTTGGTGATGTTGTCTTCCTTCAAATGTCTCTATGGAATAGAGTCATGTTCTTTGGAATGAAAGGGAATATCAACCCCACATACATTGGACCTTTTGAAATACTTGATTGAAAAGGAACTGTTGCCTATTATATTTAACATGTTCCAAATATATCTCATGTTCATTATTTATTCTATGTGCCCCTCTAGAGGGAGTTCATACCAAACCCTTAAAGTCAACTAAATCATGATGACGTACAACTGGAACATAACCTATCTTATAAGGATTAAATGGTAGAGATCTTGGACTGTAGAGGGAATTTTCGATATAATAAGAATCCAAAACATGTTAAAGTGTTGTGGAGTTACCAAAAATATGAATAATTCACATGGAAACTAGAAGAGACTATGAGGAAAAAGTAACCACACATGTTCTCCTCTGTGGGTACAAGTTGAAATTTTGGGGACATAATTTCTTATGGTGTAAAGAATGTGAAGACCCAAACTTTTAATTTTTGTTTTATTTACTAAAAATGTTTTTATTAATAAGTAATAATCAATAAAAAATAATAATTATTACTATAATTTTATCATCGGGATTTGACCGTTATATGACCATTGGTTAATATTTCCACTGGAAAAAATAAAAATTGTTAATATTATAATTGTTGAATATAAATAGAAATGAAAATGGATAATTAATGCAGAAAGACGAGTCTATGGCCTCTTATAGTAGTCTCTCTCCATAAAATCCCATTTTTCAAAAAAAATTATAGGAGGAAGCATCACTCATCTTTTCTCTAGAAAAATCCCAATCTGAGCTTCGACAATTTAATAGTGATCAAATTTTCCTTTGTGAGAAGGTCATGTGGGTGGAAATTACTAATCTGGAAATCCTATACGACCCGCCCTAAGAGTCTGTCAAAATCATGAACCTGACCCTTATATCTTATGCGGGTTTTATGATAGGTTTTGTGTCAAGGCCTTAGATAATTAATGTATCATCTCTTTGTATAAATAAAATTTCATTCCATCATTTTTGTTCGATTTATTGTTTTTCTTTAAAAAAATAGAATTTTATAAATTATTAATTTTCGTATAGAATTTGTACAAAGTATAAAGGATAAAATATTTATAATAAATTATAATATTATTAATAAAAAGTATTATAATGTAATAGTATTATAAAAACCATCATTTTTAATTACAAATGATAATATAATTTCAATTTTTTGAAATCTTAAAATGCAATCAATATTTATTTTTCTACCAGTTATTATTTTTAATAATTTAGTATTTTTTAAAAATTTATTTCATATAGACATTTATTATGAAAAAATAAATTCAAATTTTTAATTTATAATGTTGATATTAGGATACAATGAATTTATGGTATTTTTATGTAATGTTTTGGTTTTTGGTGAATAGTTAAAAAATATATAGTGTTGAGTTATTATGGTGTTTAATGAAATTGTAATGACGTAATATGTAATATAAAATTATGTTAGAATATTTTGAATTAACATATGATATTACGTGTTCCAATTGGACAATAACATGGGAAAATACCATGGGGACACCCATGATTTTTCAAATACCACTAATGAAGTGTCCTTATTAATTAATTAAAAACTCACTATCTTTTACTATAAATACAAAACCATTACATAGATTCGATTCATTACAAAATTACCCCGAGGATATATGTTATTATTACCTTCCAAAGAGTCGTCCCAAGGTGTCCTAATGCCCCCCATGTTCTCAATCATAGATGTTAAGTTGTTACCCTTCATGGTATGAGAGTTCTTTCTTTTCCTTCCAATTTCCCTTTTATGTGGCATCCATTTCAAATTTAAATACCATGTTATTATTTAAATTTAATTATGTCCCTATAATTTTTATTAGTATTTTCTAAATGTCATACCCATGTCATTTATCATATTTATTGTTTATTAAACTATGTTTCATAACTGTAATGCGGTAGAATTTTCATCTCAAAATCACTCTATTTTTCTCAAGAAATTATTTTATTTTATTTATGTGAACACCAAAACCTTTTTTATTTGATGGGGTATTAATAAATACATAAATATTATTAATTTAATTATGGAATTTGAAAACATAAAACCCTTATTCAATTTTCTTTGCTTATAAATGTCATAATAATAATGTTTTTAAAAACATTCTAAAATGTCATGACTTTATTATGAAACCCATTTATTATATACTCTAAAGATTATTTTTTAATTGATTGATTATTATCTATGTGGTTTACATGATAAAAATAAAAATCAATCATGTTCCCTAATAGTTCTCCAATATATTGGGTAATGTAGTTAATCCCATGAGATGAATAGTTTTATGATACCTTGGTGGATATCCTTGGTAATTATTATGACTCCTTAAGGATGGCCCTTGGTGATATTCTTATGAATGTCCAAATTATATGTTTTATCCACATTTTCAGGTTATAACAAAATTTATTATTATCAATATATGCATATTTATCATGCCATTACATCATTCCTCATGTTTTTATTGATATGTCTCAAGTTCACATGTATCCTTTATCACTTGTTTTCCCTTACTGTGACTTCTACTCACCCTTACCATTGATGTGTGTCCCCATGTTTTGTGATTTATTAAGTCTTCAAAATATGAAACATGAATAAGCCTTTCAAGTGGAATAGACGAATGTTTTGTGTTTTCATGTATTTTGTATCTTATTTACAAGACACTAAAATTCGAAACATCGTTTATTTATAATATGTAATGAAAAGTTATGTAACAAAAGGTGGGAGTCCATATCCGATATGGATTAATTGTCAAAGATTTTCAAATTTAGAATTATATAATTTTATAATATAATTAATCCTCAATGATAGTAAGCCTTCCATTCATGGCATTTTGTGATTATTATAACACTCGATGCAAAATTATTTTTTGTGAACATTATATTTTAATAAAAATATAATCAATTTTATATTATAATAAATATTTTTTTCAAAATAAATAATTTTATTTGAAAAATAGCATTCCTGATCTTACTTTGTAAAAATAATCCTATTTTTAAATTCTTATATTTTCCAATCGAAATAATATTTTATTAATTATTGAAATTGTAGTATTAAAATTTTAAAAAGATTATTTATAATAATTTATTATAATATATATAATTAAATTTATACTGAATATGTTTTTATATAAATAATTATTTGACCATTTTTGGGTGAAAAGATATTTTTTTCATAAAATTGTATTTTTAAGAAAATTATTTTAGCCTAAAAACGAATAATGTTTATCCATTTTTATCAATAAATTTAATATTTATATATGAATGGTTTTATATATATTTAATAATTATATATATAAATATATTAATTTTAATATATATAATTATTACTAGTAGTTATATAGTTAATATAAGAACACATTATGATTGAAAATTTCATTTTCTAAAAAATAGTTTTTGGAAAAAAAATTGGGGTTTGTATTAAAATCTAATTCTGCCAATTAAATTAATTTAATTTCAAAAAAAAATATTATAATTTATTTTTTCAGAATAATTAATATTATATAACAAGGTAAACATCATTTTTTGTCATAATTAATAGCAAAAATAGTAAAAAATAATTACCATGTATAAGGTAAAAACTAATTTTTTGAAGTGTTATACCATAAAAGTAAATATTAAAATGAACTAAACATATTTAATTTCAATTTCAATGACATTTTTTATCATTATATGATATAAGGTTATATTATGCTCCATTTTTTCACATCATGGTGCTTGGAAAACATGTCCATATCTTTTTCATTTCAAAAATTCCATGTGTGCCCGCTCCCCCACTTATAAAAGGGAACCCCATAAAATTAATTATTAACCCCAATATAGTCATATAAAATGAGCAAAAAATAATAAATATCACACAAAAATAAATATTCTAATGATATAGGTTCTTTTCATTCTAATAAACCATCCCTACAATTTTTAATAGCGAACACAAAGGTTGTTGTCTTTATCAAATATAATTTTCTCCACTAAGATCATTCTTTTTTACATCTTCTTTTACAACCTAAAATTATTTATTTAAAATGAAAATATAATTAAACCACTATATCAAATATAATTATATATTTGTGACCTGATGAAATAATATTTATCCACTAATTTCATAATTTAATGGGAAACAAATCCATCGAGCATGTGTACTGAAGAACACCACCTCACGAACCATTGAATTCTTTACAATCATGAAATTCTAGGGATAATTATAATGATGGAAATAATTAAAATAAACTATAATTATTAAATGATATATATTATGGAAAATGAATATTTCATCCACTTCAATTCACTTTCACCCTTTAATGGAATTATATCATCGCTCGTTCATGTGTACGACCTACAGCCTATGTGAAGTGATGTGATTCATTTTATACTAAAATGAATCAAGATTTATTATATGTTTTTTATAATGAGTAATTATGATATTTATAATATTTATATAATAACATAGATGATTTATCTACAATACATACTATTTATGATGAAAATTCATGATAAAAATTCATGAGAAAACAAGGTAGTTAGTACCGGAAAAAATGGTAAAATTTAATTATTACTAATTAACGAGTTATAATATGTAATTAAAATATAATATATGTGATTATAAATATTAATTTGAAATTTTTTAAAAATAATAACATAATTAAGAAAATTATAAGATAATTTAAATCATTTTAAATAATTATAGTCTTTATATAAGGGACTTTATGTCAATTTCACTACATTGAGGTATATTTTAATCGTATACACCGATATATTTTATATGGTGTGTACTATATAGGACCCTAAAACACGCTGAGAGAGGAGTGGTGAATCTGGGTGTAAAAATATTTATTTAATATGATTGATCTTGTTCCCATGTTGGTTGGAACTCGTTAAAACCATATAATTGATTCAATAATAAATCAAACATTCACATTAAAAAATGCAACACAACAATTTTACTTGGTTCACCACTAAGGGAAAGTACAAAGAGAATACACCATTAGACTGTTAGTAAAAACAAAATCCACAAATATACAGTATTTTTGGAATATAAGGGTTTTAAAATAGTAAATATATGCTAGGAACGCAGCATTTACATGATTTTAGGGAATTAACATTACATCCCTTCGAACAATTCTGTTGAATCCCCCAAGATCACTACTTTGAGAGAAGTCTTAAATAGTTTATCAACATGAATGTCAATTCAATGGATCCTTACTACTTTATTTTTTCTTTTATAGCACAATAATATTCTTGAAACATATACCTGATTTGAGGCAATCTAAAATCACTAGTTTCTAATAAACCCAATGTTCAAAACTTCTTTTCGCAAAGCTCTTTTGTAATGCTCAACAATTAGTGAAGCTAACTGCCTTCATGGAATTAAATTTATTCATCTACAAATTATGATTCTTCCTCTAAAAAATGTCATCCACCATGTGGTGCAATATCTTCAAAGAATAGTTCTTCTCTCATAGAACTTACCTACTTTGTGGATGGATTCACCTCTCAAGAACCACCACTCCTTCGCTGACCATCCCTACTTCATGGAGGGATTCCTATTTCACAGACCATCTCTTATATGAGGACACTTCTTCTCATACATGGTCTATTTCCTCTTCCATGTATTTTATATAATCATATGTAACCTTTTCTTTTGTGTGTAATAGAGCCTCGAAAGCCTTAGTTCACAAACTATTCCCATGAACCAATTCAACCATCACAGAATCTTCCCATGTGAACTTTTTTCAATCATATAAGTATTTCCCGATGAATTACATCATAATTATCTAAATTCTTCCTAGATCAATGATGATTCATAATGAAAACAATGCTCTCAGTTTTGACAATATTAGACTTCAATATAAAGAAAAATAAATATTAAAATCTTGTTATTCCTAATAACCCAAATATTTTATGTGGTACAACCATCACAATTTATAGTGAGCATCCTGAAAACCATTTTTTGTTCGCGGTCCAAGCATCAACATTCTTCCATCATATCGGCCAATGTCTTCTATAAAAAACCCCCTTTTTAGCACCTCAAATGACCACCTCCTTTCCACAAATGTAGATAAATCTTGAAAACTTTGTGCCACCCATAAATTTCATGGCTCCCACAACCCATTTTCTCTACATGGACTACATATTGTGCTTCTTATTCCACATAGCGATGCAATATAGAAATGCCTTCCTTTGCAGAATTTCATTGTTATTCCACATATTCCCTTTGGGATCCACAAACTATGATTCGTGGTCAATGAACTATGTTCAATGGAAAAAACCCCTTTTCAAAAAACCAAACAACCTATTTAGGGGCACAAAAAGTTGTCAAACTGTGGGAAAAAATTCCACCTTCAACAATATTGTCGTTCTATACTGTCAGATCACTCATCTTGAAAACTCCATGATCAACCAGATATATATTGAAAAAATGCATAAACCAAACTCTATTAATATCAAATAAGAGCCATGGTGACAACATACCATTCCCCTTTTTACATTTTATAACATGACGCCTTTAAAATTAATCGTATTTTTGGGTTCATAATGAATTATTCCATGAAATGTTATTTTAAATTAATTTTTCCATGTTGTAATAGATTTCATCTCAATTTATATTCCATTGAAACATGTTTGTCAATATTCACCTATTCTATTTTATGTAGTGTATATACTTCTAATTTGAGGTGTTTTTCATTTATACCTATTTAATCATTATGGTTACGATTTTAATTCTAATTTATTCTATCATAGGGTAAAAATGTAGATGTTACCAATGTGGTATGAATCAATTTTAAAATCAATTTATATTTTGTAATTTCTTTTATTATCGTTGAATAAATATTATCAATTATGCATTATAAGATCTAATAATTAACTTAATCAATACATATTTGTTGTATTTTTATATTTTCTTCCATTATTTTCATTTAATGGTAATTTAATCAGGAAATGAACTGTTTAAAAGAAAATCAATTTTTTTTAATCAGATATATTTTCTTGTCACCTATATGGTTATTCAAAATATTATTTCTAAAGTCAATATATTTAATAAAATTATTTATTATGTACATATTATGTAATATTTAACTTTAATATGGGTTTTTATAAATATTAATAAAATATTTTAGAAGGTACATTTTTTTAAAAAATGAATAAATTGAATGTTTTTTACATATATTGCAAAAATGTGCACACCCATTGTCATAACCATTTTATGAAATGTATCCTTCTATACAAATTATCAATGGTTTTTATAAAATAACAATTTTATGATTTATTATTTGAATATCACAATTTTATACCATATTTTCATTCAAATGTACCTGATTTTATTAGCAAAAACTATATTCTTGATGAACATATGGTCACCCCTTATCTCTAGATTAATTTTTTAACTATTAACATAAATTGAGAAAATCAATTTATTTTTATCATTTTTATTTCATTTTTTTAATTATCCAAATTATTTATCATGGATTCGATTCTTTCCTAAACTATATAACATTTTAACATATGGTGTTTTTATTGAAATTTATATGATTACATGAAGCAATATTAATACATATGTATACATTATTCAATATGAATTTTTTTAATAAGTAATATTATTCCGGAATTAATTTTATCATTCAATATATGATGACTGATTTTGGAATTCCATGATGGCTGGTCCCTAGAATTATATATCACATTGATGCATCAGTAGGTCACTTGTTGTTTTAGATCATGGGGGAAAATATTAATAATTTCCCTTATTGAGAAGAGGTTATTATTATCACCAATTTTACTACATTAATATTTTTAATGGAATCATTTTATTCTCATATTATTTTTTAACTGATTTTTGTTCAATTATTTACATTTCTATATAGATTACAACTTCTCTATTCATGATAGTCGATTTATTGATCTAATGATGTGTTTGTTCAGTAACTTATAATTATATATATATTAGTCCTTATTTAAATATTTTAGTTTCAATTCTACATAAATGTTATAGATCATTTGAGGTCACCCTTTTTTTATTTATTTTCCTTGTATTTGAAAAAATAATTTTTTTAATGATCTCGAGGATACAAATAATATTCTATTACTTTGGTTTATATTATATCCCTAATGTAAAATTACTATCATGTTTGTATTTTGTCCTCCAAAACTAAAAAACTGATCATTCCATTAGGAATTGACCATTTATCTACATAACAATTTAATAAATTAACCTCCAGATCGGGGTAACAATTGTTTTGGATAATTCAGTTTGTATTAGAGGATGTTTACTAAACACCTTGGGAACTGGATTTAGCAAATATATTTTAGGTAAGATAACCCTATGATATATATTGAGGAATGTATATTTGTTGAATAATATAATTTTTTTTTGTTTTGGGTATAGAATATATGGGTTTTCCATGAAATAAATACCTACATAGATAATATATGTGAATGTGGTTTTGGGATAGTTGTACTTCAGTGTAATAATATAGAAAATTGTGCATTTTTAATTTACTCAATAAAAACATATTTCAGGAAAATAGGATTTAATTCCCACTTGGGTCGATATTCTTGGGCAATATTACATGGATAATTTATATATTTTAATAAAAAATTAAGAAGGTTTTAAAAATATTTTTAGTATTTAAATATATTCCCAGAGGAAGAAACATTATGATTATATGATTAATAATGAATAATGTTTTCATTTATTTAAAGTGATACACAAGATTTATAATTATATTTTATTTGATTTAAAATTAAAAATTTCATGAGATAATCTATAACAGTACATTATTATAGATTCGAAACTATAATAAAGATGTGTATTAATACTGATTGACACCATAGAGATCTCCATGTGGATAAATCCAATATATATTATATGGGAATTGAAAATACCATGCCTATATTAGGGTATCTTAATCAGGTTATCAAAAATATACATGATTTAGTGGAGAAAACTTTTTTTCATTATTACTATTATCATATACTACATTTCATCATGTGATATAATCCCCCATTATTTAGTGGGACAAACTATACAGTGGATCCTTGAAATGGATTTAGTCTTTTGAAATGATATTTATGTCTATGGGATGTTATAAAAAATGATATACTAGATGTATACTATCACAAGTATGGTTTTAATAAATGATATTAATTATTCTATATTACTATTGAGGAAGAATATTGAGAAAATACTTAATGGGAAAATTTTAATGAATCAGTCTCAAAAAAACAATTTCCCACATGATAATTGGACTAACATTGACAGAATTGTCCACATTTTAATGAAAATTTAAGAATAAATTGTTGTGTATTAGCAGGATAAATTCTCAATACTATTTAAGTATTCTATGTATAACATATACAATATGAAATGTAAAATATACTATTTTATTTAAGTTATTAATCCAAGTCTCTGATGAGAATTGGTCTCTCAATCATGTTCATCATATAATGAAATACTTATGTGCACCATATAAATTAAAGAAAATACAATTCTTATATAATCTTGAGGACCAAAAGGTAGAAGAAGTCAAATAAATAGTATAAAAAATGTAAAATTCATTGAATATGAATAAAATCAGTCAATTTCCAAGTGAATGGGTTTTTTGTTGAAAATATAGTGATAAATGTCATCTGGATAATTAAATATATAAGATGAAACAAATTGATGATTCATATCACTTTTTTAGTAACTAAATTGGGGAATTTAATAGAAAATTTACCCAATCATCAATGGAAAATAACATGTAAAAAGAAATATGGGTGTTGTAAAGGCTCAGTGAACACATTAGATGTGGGGGAAATACCCAATAATGTGGTGGCTTGTTCTTTAATAATAGAACCAATGTTTTCTATTGTTTTACTTGATTATAGATCACTACACTCATTTTAATCATCCATTTTTTCAGGAAAATTATATATTTACCTATCACCTTATGATGTGAGTTTCCATTCCAAAAACCATGTGGAAGTCTCACTTTATGAGGATGTGTCATGAAGTTCCCATTTTGAAAAATAAAAACGGTCTATTTTATGAATTTATAATGATACCATTATCATAATTCAATATAATGTTTTTAAAATATGAAATTTCTATATATGATGAAAAATTTTAATTTAAGAAGAAATAAATTATGATTCTTATGGAAGATGAAAAATTTATTATATTTAATGTGGAGAAATCAACATCCTTGTAATGTTGAGATCCACCTCAAGTATCACTTCTTAATGAGATACTTCTAGAAGAATATAAAATAAAATCTAATAATGGAAAATATAATATTAAAATTTTGGATACTCGTATTGTAGATCAATTCATTGATGGATTTCATCAGGAATTACCTAGACATCCACCAGGTCATGAAGTTGAGTTTCACATTGACATAATCCATAATGAAATACTAATATCAAACACTCATATTGAATGGATGCTTTTAAATGAGTTTATTTTATGAAATGACTAGATCTTTTGTGTGATAAGGGATTTATTCTCCCTAGATTTTCAACATAGGGATCCCCTATTCACTTGGTGAACAATAATGATGAATTAATGAGTCTATCCTTAAATTTTTAGAAAATAAATGATTTTATGATTAATAAAATGTGTCTTTTGCCTCATATTTATTACTTATTAAATCGACATCAAAGATATCAATATTTTCCATTTAATAACCTCTATTTTGTGTGCCATCAATTACGATTAAAATAAGAAGATATTCTAAAGACAACATTCTGAAGGAGTTATGGATATTATGAGTTGTATGTAATTTCATTTTGGATTAACTAATGTACCCCATATTTAAATGGACCTAATGAATAGAATAATAAAAAATATCTTTATAATTTTTTTAATTAATTTATGATATACTAGTGTATTCTATGAGCTATGAGTACTATATGATACACTTTTGTTTAATACATCATACTCTTAGAAGAAAAGAGTTATATTTGTAAATTTTCCTATGTAAAATCTTTCATCAATATGTTTCTTTTCTTAGCCATATTATCTCCATGGATGGAATCTCTATTGATCATGTGAGGAAAATTTTATTTAGATAATTTCCTAAAATAGAATGAATATCTGAGGTACATTGCATCATTATTTTAGAAGGTTATTATTATAGATTAATTTAGATCTCTACCTGATTCAATAAATCATTACCCAAGAATACATGTAAATGGTCAATGTTCTTATATACAATGTAATGTGAATAATGTTTTGATGAATTAAGAAGGATATTGGTGGATATCCAAATTTTGAATCTTCCATTAGAAATTTTTTTTATTTATATATTATGATAAATCAAACAATTAAGAACATATTTTCATTATAAATAATGATATTTTTTCATATAAATTAAGGTAGTTAACTAATCATGAACATAATTGTTCTTCCCATGATTGCGATTTCAATGATACAATATTTTCATTTATGATATGGATTCATTAACACTATTTTTAATTAATTGAGATATACACAAACCATAAGATCCTTAGATACATCTTTTCCTTGACATTATGAAATAGAAATGACATTATATAATAAATGTTTATGATTTCCCGAATCATTACCACCTAGGGAATGCAGATAAGTGGTCGATTCATTAAGAAGGAATGATCAATGAGTTTAAAACCGAATAAGGATTGAGAGGGATCATATTTTCATGTATCTTGTAATGATATATATGGTAATTATTAAAGAATGTTGTAGATAACTATTTTTTAAATGATTATGAATGAATAATTATAGTAAAACATTAAAATATATCAATATGGTGAAGGAAATTTTTATACCAAAATTATAGATCTGAATTATGGGATATTGGTGGAATTACTTTTTTAGGATATATCCCTAGTATATAGAAATATACTACATGGTCAATCTAAACCTCAGATAAAAATAGAACTATTGGATAATACTGGTAGATGATTTTTTTTTTGTAATCCCTAGTCGAACAATGATCTATTGGGATTAGTGGTAAAAATAATAGTGGGATAGGTTGATGCAAGACATTTTTAATTATCTATCAAGATGTTTGTTCTACAAATATGCAAAGGATGAGATAAAACACAATATAACATTCATTAAACCTCTTATTAGTAAAATATGTAAAATGGTTTATATTATTATGAAATTATCAAAGTACTCTTAAAAACCTATAGAAATAAAGAATCAATAAGGGTTATTATTGATTTCTTAATGAAGTAATTAAATTTCTCCCCTATATGTGATGAATGAACAAATGGTATCCTTATAAAGATGTATAATAATTTAGTTTTATAACATCATGGGAGACATATATCTATTATATTTGAACATGATCCTCATTTTACATCAAATTTATGGAATATTCATCAAATAGATCATTATATTGAGATTAATTTGGGAACCTCCCAAATTCCTAAAACTAATTGATAGTCATAAATTATTTTTGAATATAATAAAATATATGTTGAGGTAAAGCTCAAATTAATTTAATCGAATGTGGGATCATTATTTGGCTTTTGTATCAAATTAATAAACTAATATTTTCCATTAAAGTGTTAAAATAGTTCCTTATAAAGCATTATTTGGAAAGAGATGTCATAATATTACTTTCTAGGAAGATTTTGGTTGTGTAAAACATATAGTTCATGAACATGTTGATCATACAACAACAATGGAATGGATATTTATGAATATATTAATGCTTTTCAATAAGAGAAAATTATTTATGAAAAATCACAACGGAATGATTGGGATTTTAAAGTGGTAGATCACTTTTTATTGAAAGTATATTATAAAATGCTTCCATAAGGATACAAAGGAAAGGAAAAATGATATATAGGTACAGTGTAAACAGTGATATTTCTAAATAAATTGAGATATTTATTACTTATTTGAAATACACCAAGATACTCTAATTAAAATGAATATTTCCTTATATATTTTCTAATGAATCACATTCCAAAACCAAATAACATTATCACTTATGAAAAAATATTACTAGAATATGATCTATGAGATCCTATATTTTTTCCATGAATGTACCTCATTGAGTTTTTCTTTAGATCTATTTTGGCAATCTGTTGTTCTTAGACAGGGATCCAATCTTGGGAAAAATTAACTAAAGAGAAGGGTTGTGTTTTTATATAAATTAATAATGTCCCTCTATAAACGTGTTAAATGGGATTATGAGGGTTTTCTATGGATTTTAAGGATTTGGAGCTGGTTTATGTATATATATAGAAATGGGTTTGTAATCATTTTAAATATAAATCACATGTTGTTTATATATTAATCAATGTGTAACTGTTTCCAAGAACATGTCATGAAATGGTTCATTATGTGATGAAGTTAAATATTTTTAACATAATTCACACCATGTAAATGTCAATCAGGAGATATATTAACTCGAGGCAATGATTTTTTCTGTAGAACATAAAAATGATGTAATACACAATGTGAAAGGATTACATGTCACCTATTCTTCAAAACCATTAATTTTATAGTGTCATAATGTATGAGTTATTCATTTAGATTACATGAACACTCTACTCTTGACCGAAGGGAATTTTCTCGGTGATTTTGGAGTTTTTTCATTGTTTCTAGAAGTCTCGACAATGTATATAACCCCTTGTGAGTTTCATTTCATATGTTTTTACTCTCTCCAATAGTTCCCCATTATGGTAGTGAAAATATCCTGAAAATGGTGCTATTTTACAGATTTTATTTTGTTTTTTGGGATCTAGGTTATCCTATAGACCTTATGGAACATTTTTCGTGTTGACCATTTCTTTTTGAAGATCGTCATTTAAGCCCTAGTTAATGGTACGATATAACACCTAACCCTAAGGTATGATTTCAATTACAATAGTGTGTGAAATATACATCATTTCACAAATAAAAAATTCACATTAATTAATGGTTTAATTTGAAATTATTTACATATATTTGGATAAAACATTGGATACCTTTGGTATATTGAGATGCACCATAGATGGCAGTCTCTATTGAAATGATAAATTGGTGATCGCATTCATATAATTTTAAAATGACATGTGTTTCAAGTGACTTCTTGATATAGATTCACCTTAAAAAAATTTATTAATCGAGTAATTGAATAAATGGTGGTGATATTCACTTCTATCACATGATGCGATGCTTATATATCGAGATAAGCACTGACACATGTTGTTATTGTTATATACCAGGAAAAGTCCCAACACATAATTTCATTCTTATATGACACAATGTGACCTAACGCATGATGCAATGCTTATATCTTGGGAAAGGTCCTAACACATGTTGGGATTCATATATACCTGTCTAGGTCCGAACACATTCTACGATATTTATATACCATTATTGCCTATGAAACATTATCTTATTCTTATATATAATGATATTGCCTAACACATGATTTGATTCTTATATAGTGTAATTGTCCCATTTATATGTTTTACCATGTGAATATTTTATGTTTCTCATGGTTGTGTTGTATACATAGAGAAATTCTGACATGATCATTAATTATGATGTTTGGTTTATTGTTTTGTTTGGAATTATTTTTATTCATGCTCAGAGACACTCTATAATAGTGTCGAAGAATGTTTATTGGTTTATTATGTTAATTTATGGATTCAATTATACCCATATTAATCAGATTATTTCATGAACTTATAATCATTCATGTATTAATAAATATGGTGGTTTTGACATACTAGGTTTTACCCAAATCATACATGAGATATTTTTTTGTATCTGAAAAAATTACATGTATGCATGTTTCGATATTTCAAATGACGATTGAAGTTTATTTTTGGTTTTTGGATGGGATGGAGCACAGATATGTTACTATAATGTGTTTTAGGACTAGGTTCATTTAAGACTTCATTTGATTATGATAATATTTTATTTTTATTCTTTCCAGTAAGAATTTTAGTTATATTAACAATTTCATTATATTACTCTTTTAATATTTGGATTTATTCAGTTTTTTCCTTTCAAGGATTTTTTATATATAACTATTTATCCATATTTTTTCCCTAATTATGTTACACAATTATTATTATAATATTTTATTATAACTTATTGTCATAGATTAAATTCTACCCTCTATGTTATTATAACATTGTTACTAGACATATGTCACTGGCATATGGGAAGTCTCATCTGAGTTCATGTAGCCAACTGACTCAGTCACCAGGCAGAGCATTAGGAATGTAATGGTATAATGTGGTATTAGAGCCTATGCATGGGAGTATCTAACCCATGAAATGGGAAAAATATGTTTCAATGGGAATGTGATTTCACATCCTTATGTTGTCTTCTTATGGTTTATTGATATTTTACCATGCATGATTAAAATTTGGTGTGATTTTAATTTTTATATATTGATACTCATCTATTAGTATGGAGAGAGATGAGTATTAATAAAAAAGTATATAATATATATATATATACTAACCAGATGTTTTTAGGATAGCGAAATATTTATTTCATGTGATTTATTCTCCTATATGAACTTTGAAATGGGACGCCCATTATATATGATAAATGAAATAAATCAATTGATGTTTGATGCTAAATAACTTGTTAATCCATATATAGAGTGGCCCTGATCAAGTGGTTCAACGTTGTTATAACATGTTGAGGATAGAATTATTTTTACCTTGTGTTATAAGGAGTGTGGTGGGCCTATATAAAAAATTTCTCCGTGTTTTTTTGAAATGATTGTCATGAGAGTGAAAATAAGCATGCTCCTAGTTCACCTAAGCCGTAGATTCTTGTAGTTTTTATGATCAAATTGTATTTTATTTTCATTATAGATTCTTGAGGGTCCTAAAATTCATTTAAAGGGAGAATATATACACTAGAAAATTATTTACTGAGATTATGATATAGTTTAAGTTGCAACACAATCCTATGTTCACTAGGTTGGAAATCCCGAAGGCAGTCGTGCTTAGGATTGAGTTAGTCTTAATAATCATCGAGCACATCGAGATACATAAGGACAAGAGTATGAATCACAACTTATACATAATACATAGACCATATAATAGTTAGTGGGTTATTATTGAGTATGTTAGGTAAAAGTTGTAGTTATCTTGGAGAGAGTTCAATGTGATGTCCATGATGCACATCTATCTCGACACATAGAGGGGTGAGAAGGATCGTGAGTACATGCACCTGATGAAATAGGGCATGTAATTGTTGGACAATGTAGGAAGTTTCACTGACATGGAAACTTTTAACCATCTATATAATCTAATGAGGTCCCCATGGTGAGGCATTTTTAGGATGGAAATATTTGTGAGATCATGTCTAAAGTGAGCATTTTTGGTTGAGCAGTTCCAAGGATGTGAAGAATCGTACACTCGTCATGAAATGGAATCTGAGAAGAACCCTGATTAGAAACTAGGCCATTTTAATTGTTAGAACTGGGAGATATTCTTATGGTAGAAATAATTACCAATATTATGGTTTTAACCAAGACAAAAGTGGTCATAGATGTCAGGGTAGTGGTCATCCATCTAAATATTATGTTCCATTATAGTTCTATCAGTGTGGAATGGCTATCCTAGAGAGGGCTTAATGTATATAACCTATGTCAGTGTGTCTTTCCTAATTAATTTAAGGTCTTCGTGATATTTTTCCCCCAAACATATGTTCATTGTAGGAATCCCAAATTCTAATTATTTAAATTAGGTTTATTTATAGACCTGAAAACACACAATAGTCTTGTATCCAAAGGTACATGCTTTCCAAAGGTAGGAATTTTTTAGTTTTATTGACCTATGAATCTTATGAACTCACATTGGTAAATATAATTGGAGGTCAGGAACATCACACCATTATTAAGAGAATTATATCATACTCTAATACTCTTTTATAAATTTAATATATATTCAAAAATATTTATTAATTTACAAGAATAATGTAGGATTCCCTCGAAATTTGAAATCAATTATTTAGTATGTTTGGAATTAAAATAATTCATACGTATTAATGGTTCTTAATCAAAGAAAATATTTGTATTTATTTGAGGTTCACCATCAATAGTATCCTCTTGCATTCTAACTAGAGATTCTTTATCCATTGTTATGATGATGCTGGTTTTAAAACCACTGAGTAGGTCACTCTAGAAATTATGGTTATCTAGGTATATGGATGGCACAATAGAATGTATCATCATCCAATGAGACAAAAATTATAATGATGTTGGGATTGTACCTTTAGATGGGCTAACGATGTATCCTTTGGAATGGAATTAGAACCCATGTAGTTAGGATCCACTTAATGGGACACATCCCACATTTTAAGGTAGTTTGATATGGACATAACTTTAAAATTTAATATCATGGGGAAAAACAATCAGGAAAAAGATTCCTAATCATGTTGGGTGTGGTACGTATGTTGAATTAGCCTAAGGAATGTGTAAATGTTGTGCATTTTAATTTTGTATTATACCAATAAAGGAATGTTTCTTAGAGGGAACAAGGTTGATTTGGGGGAGTTCGGTTGGGACTTCAATGTGGCATCCTACGCATCACATTTGAATGGGAATCAAATCCCATGTAGTTCAGTAATTATTTTTGGGGAGTGTGGACCATTGAGAGGATTAATTACAGGCTTATTCCTAAAGAGGATGCCTTGAAAAGGAGTCATGGGTAATTTATTGTCTCAAGATGACATGGGAGCATAATTTGGGGCTTATATATAAGGAGGATTCCCACTAATTGTAGTGATAGGGTCCATGAGAATATTTTAGTTAATGGAGATTTCAGGGGTTTAACTCTGGGATTACACCTAAGAAGGATTCTTTTAATGTGAGATTTATATTAGGGATTACAGTCAGGAGTATCTCATTGAGGATATCCTGAATTCAGATTTTATTGAAGTGATTATATGGATCTTGGGCCATAGGAAGTTCTCCTATGTATTACAATTATGGTGGGAATCAGATTTCATATAGATCATTTTGGTTTTGATTGGGGGTAACACATATGTAGGGTGTCTTTTGAGCTTGGGCCTTAATTTTGAATACTACGTATCCTTGTTAGAGCAGGAATCAGATTTGGCATAGTTCACGAGTGTGTATTTTGAAGATATTTTGATCATCACAATACACTGTACACACATGTGTCATTCTCGATGTGAGAAACAAGTGGATGTGAAAGATGAAACAAAGGAACAAACATTTCCTTGTCCGTTGGTGGAATAGGATTCACCTATAGAGGAATAGGTTGTGTAAATAGTGGATGAGGGACTAAAGTAGTGAACCATTCATAGTGAAATGAAAGTGAAGTTCACTAGGTCTGGCCCAAATGTCTAGGGGCTTATGCTATGATTGATGCCCAAAATTGGTCTTTTGGTGGGGAGGTAGACTTCTCTAATGTACAAAAGAGAAATAATGCATGAACTGTACACACACTACTAGGGACAAGATACTCTGAGTCATAAATATGGTATGGGGAGGATTGAGACAAAACCCTAATCCTCCAAACAATTAATTCATCAACATTGTTCCTGGTTGAATATCCCTTGTGATAGTTGAGATACAAAACCACATACATCACATGGACCCTAACCCCCACAATAAATTTTTTTTGAGAATCCACTGACCATTGAGATAAAAATCAAAACAGGATTCCCATTTTTTGGACATTCCTTAAGATTATGTGAATTTGGTGGTCTTTTTGGAGGTTTCAATGTGAACCCTTTCATTCAATAGATCCAATGAAGAAGGATCTATTCCATGAGTGCCTTTGAATGAGGCTTCATGGATTTCTCAATCATGTTGACGGGTAGGGTAAAAATCAAGGAAGTGGCTCTCAAGTGAATATATTTTACACAATTATAGGGTACAAAAGTGGTCCTAGGAGACTTCATGTTTCTTGATGGATGAACAACCTTGGTGATTAAACATGGGAGTGGCATGGATCAAGACTTTAAGAGTTTCCTAGGTATTCCTATGAGTGGGGAACTCAATTTCATATATAAGTGATGGATAACACACAAACCTTCTTGAATTAAGGGGATTGGTCACTTGGGGTGACCATTTTTTTAGGATTTAAAACACACAATAGATTCAGTTCCAATGATCCTCCATTAATTCCCTCACTCTAGTTTTTAAATAACTACCTTAAAGGTTTTGGAGGGCATTGGTGAAGTACTAGGGTGTCCAGAGAAGCAATCTAGACTCAAATAAATTTATCCATGCAAATGAATACACCAAGGGTCTATTTATTGGAAAAAATAGGACATTGGACAAAGGTTGTTTTGGAACTCATATAGGTTTCAGACTAGTATAATGGTGTTCTGGAACTTGTGCATCACCAGTTCTTTCTCCTACCTTGGGAGAATTCAGATATGACCCTTCCCAAATCATGAAATTCTACATGTATTTTCTTCTACTTTTGCTAAGGAATTTACCTTTTCACTAATAAGAAACAAATTTATTGAATATTTTAGTGATAATAAATGATATAGATGCCCACACTGTATTAACTATTCTTATTTATGAAATATTTGAGATTACATCATTCATTTGTAAATTTGATGAAAATTTTAGTTTTACCATTTAAAAAATTATTGTGGTATTTGGAACATAAATATTTATTTTGAACTATTTTAAACTTCTATTTTGTAAATTTTTTCCTGACATAATGTTATAAAACATTCATTGAGGACTTTGGAGCTAAATCAGGCATTTGGTTTTTGGAAATGGTCCATTAAGTCAAAGTTGGTATGGACTCGCTAGATAGGAAAAGGGTTCTGTATTTGTGCCAAAAAATCTTCATCCATGCGTAGATTATGCACAAAACTTTCGAGGAGCTCTAGGAATCTTTTTCTCATGAATCATATTTATGGAAGGACATATGGTTCACGGGTTATGGTGGTCAAGTTGGTGGTGCAATTTGGCATAAAATATATGTCTTAGATTCCACATTCACACTTGAAACCACATTGAACCAAGCCTCCCCACCAATCTATAAATTGTATTTATTGTCATTTGGAGGGTTTGAGACATGAATTATGAAGTTTAGGGTAGTGGATAAGATGTTCCACTCCAATTATCCATGAAATTCAATAAGGGTATCTCTTGAAGAAAATATCCCTTCATCGAAGCCCTATTCTTCTTCCTCGTGCTATAATGATTGTTTTTTCATAATCAAAATCATTATTATTATTTATTTCTTCTATTTTCTAATATTTTGTTCAAATAAATTATTCTCTTAATCTTATTAATCGGGTTGGAATCAAGTGGATAAATGTGATTGGGTTCTACACTTTCTAAACCCTTGAACACACAAAATGTATCTACGATGACTACACCACCCGTGGATGATTAGTTCTTTTTAGTAATCAATTTACCTCAAATCTTTTTCATTATTTTATTTTGAATCAATGAGCTACCATAATTCACATTATATGATCTATTAATTGAGTATTTAATTTAAATTAAACTACGAAACCAATTGAACAATTGACACAAAAACAAGCATGGTCGGAAGTTTTGTAAATTAGGAGAGTGCGATCATAATTTGTAATAAAATACCACAAGGGATTAATATGTTGAGTTAAAAAAATACCTTAAATCAATTAATAAATAATTCTTGACTAGATTTTTGATCTAATTAAACACTTACAATAATCTCTCCTTTGAACATCAATCAAAGTAGGGTGATTTTAATGCATGTTCCGAACCTAACCTAGAGTTTAAGTAAGTTCATCTTTGTGATTATGTTAACTTCCACAAGGTTCAAGGGATAAAAAATAAGGGATTTCATTTATGTTGATGTTAGTTAAATGATAATGAAAAACAATTGAGTGAAGAGGTAGAGTTATATCAATAAACCATTTTAAACATTTTCTAAAAAAATGTCTTATTGTTGTTTCATTTTAATCAAACTTCATTTCAAAACTAAAAACAAAACAAAAATACAATTTTCTTCAAGAAAACTTCTTGTAGATTTATAAACTATAAACAACCCCTTACTTTTAATTAGTGTTTTATTTACATTAATTTTATTTTCAATATACTTTTTCTATGATGTTAAATTTACATCCCCCTCTGAGAGACGACCTAGGTCAGCCACTCGGTTGCACCTAAGTGACTGATGACTAAATATCATTTGGAAGCACCCATGACTGTTCCATTCAAAATGGTACTAATTTTGGGGAGGCAAGAATTTATTTCAACAATTTATAGGTATTAAATTTATTTTACATTATATTTTCTTCTTCCCTTAATTCTTCCTTCTTTAACCAATTAGAGTTTTAATTTTTTTTTCTTCTTCTTCTTGGAACATCAACTAAAAATTATCATCTTTTATTTTATTATGGTCCAATTTTATTCATTTCGTTTTAATTTTATTTATGACATGAAGTAATCCTAAAGATCTCTTATATCTTGAAACTGATATTGAACACAACCTTGGGGATCGAATCAGACATTCTCAGTCTATGGGAAGATTAAACATTCATCCAGTTGCAGAATTATCCACTGTATGAACATTGAAATTGGAAAAACCTATAATTATAACATAAAACAAGAAACAAAGGTTGAAATTAACGTGAATGGAATTAATAGAACCATTAAAGAGTTGGTTGAACCACATATTTACTATCAACCAAATTTCATTCCATACCCAAATCTTGAATCATATTTTGAACTGAAATCTGGATTAATTCACCTACTTCCAAAATTTCGTGGCCTCTCTTGTAAGGATCCCAATAAACACCATAAAGAATATAATGTGTTTCTCTTATCCCATAAACCAATAAATATATCTTATGATCAAATCAAACTATGGGAATAACCATTTTCAGTTGATGGAACTGAAAAGTATTGGATTTATTATTTAAAACATGAAGATATACCTTTTTGGAACAATTTGAAATTTATTTTCCTATAGATATTTTTCTAGCATCAAGGAACAATTCCATTCGTAATGAGATTTCAGGGATTATGAATGTGTAAGGGGATTCAATGTATGAGTACTGAGATTGATTCAAGAAGTTGGGTTCAAGCATCCCACATCACCAAATTAGTTAGTACCTAATCATCCAATACTTCTATAAAGGACTAAAACCTATGGAGAGGATCAGGGTGGATGTTGCAACTAGAGGGGAATTGGTATACTAGACACCAATAGCATTACATGCGTTGATTGACATAATGGAACCAAACATCCACCAGTTTGGCGATCAAGGTACACCACATGTTAGTAGAGTATATCAGGTAAACCCTTTCTATTTTGAAAATAATTTGATTGATACTAAGATGGAAGAATTGACTACTATTTTGAGGATGATTTATTGGGAAAAATAAACATCCCAAACACCTCCTTTAAGTCCTTGTGGAATTTTCACAAAGACAAGCCACCCAACTATCGGTTTCCCCCAACAACAAGAAATAATAAATTTTTGTAGTAGTGTTTCTTTGGAGATCATATCACCAGAAACAAAAACCACATCACCAAAAGTAGTTTGATTCATTTGCACCAACATACAAACAAGGGTAGATGGACTAATCAGACATGAGATATAGCTGTAGAAAACAACAACGTCCTCCTATTCAGCAAAACTTATAGTATCCTCCACCTTACCAACAGGGTTTCCAAAATCCTCATAGGAGATTTAATTCTCAAGCATCATCTAGCCAACGACAAGGGGATTCTCAATAAAACATGATTCTAATACTGATGATCTTTTGAAGCTGGTTGTTCTTAATCAACAAAATGAGTTGAAAAGTCAAGGTTCGGAGCTGAAGGATTTGAACACTCAAATGAGCCAGATTTCCACTTTCCACAATTAACCTGTAGGTAATAATTCCATAATTCTACCTTCCCATCCAACTACAAATCTAAAGGTAAATGTCATTTACATCACATTGTGAAGTGGGAAGCGAATGAATGATACTTCTTACACCCACCATTCAACTAGGATTCTCCTCAAATCTAGAGAATCTCTATTCATGACAAGCTAAAGAAACACCAAAGGATAAAGATATATGTAAGAAAAATATTTAGGATGTTCCACCTAAACCCCGTTGATTTCCAAAAAAAAAAATTCATAAAAGATGTTGGCTGAGGATGTCAGTTAAAAGGAGGTTTTGGACACATTCATGTGTGTGGAGATAAACATCTCACTTATTGAGGCCATTAAGAAAATACCAAGGTATGCCAAATTCTTAAATGAACACTGTACTAATCAAATAAGAGTCAAGATGAATGAGAGGATCAATCTTCGAAGGAATGTGTCAGCACTCATTACACATTCTCAAGAAATGCCAACAATGTGTTGGGATCCCGGTACATTCACTATACCATGCACCATAGGGGAGTTTCACATTTATATGATCTTTTTGATTTAGGGTCTTCCCTAAATTAGATGCCTCACTCGGTACTCACTTATTTACTGTTAGGTGAGTTGAAGCTGATGAGGGTAGTGGTATAGTTGGAACATAGAGCTACAGAATATCCAGTGGGAGTCCTTGAGAATGTACTTGTCTGGGTAAGAGGGATGATCATTCTAGCCGATTCTTATGTGCTTAACATGGAGGATGATCAGTTAAGTTATCATGCTCCCATTATCATAGGTTGAACCTTCCTAAAAACAAAAAAAACTATCATAAATGTCAACGATGGTACACATTCCTTGTATCTTGGGGAGGAAGTTGGGAAATTTAATGTTATGGACTCCATGAAGTACCCCTTAGAGGACCATTCTGCTTTTTTATCTCATATTTTTTTACCTCCAAATAAAATACCAATGGAATTTTATTGTTCTATGCATTGTGAGATGATGAGTATTGGTTCTTATTTGATGTATATGAGCACATACACAATCGTTTATAATGAACATTTTTCTCTTTGATTTTATTTTGAAAGGGATTCATATTTTTATTTTGAACAAGTGAACTCTGATTATGACAAAGCTGTTGAGTATGCTGATGGATTTTATGTTTTATTCTCTAATTGTGATGATTTATTTTTTTAATAATGATGTTATTTGTTCACATATTTTAGTTCCTTCAATGTATCTATCCATAAACCAACCCCTTACACTAGATGTAAATCCATAGCCACCAAATCTAAAATAATCATACTGGTTGTGAGGGGAGAAATTACCTGTTATCCTAGCCAACAATATTTATTTTTAATAGGAAGAAAAACTTTTGAATATTTTGAGGGAGAACATCAGGGAAATTGGGTGGACCTTGGCTGACATATCAGGTATTATCCCCTCTATTTTCATGCATAGGATTCTTTTTGAGGAGGATGCTAAACGGGTTAGGCAGTCACAACAGAGACTGAATCCAACTCTTTTGGATGTTGTTAAAAGAGATGTTGAAAAATTGATCGATGTAGGTATAAAATTTCGCATTTTAGATTCCCATTGGGTATGTCCTATTCATGTTGTGCCTAAGAAAAGTGGTGTTAGAGTTGTTAAAAATGGGAAATATGAGTTAGTTCCAATGAGGGTACAAAATAGTTGCCTTGTGTGTATTTATTATAGGAAACTAAATCAGTCCACATGCAAGGACCATTTATCCTCCCATTTATTGATCAAATGCTTGAGATACAGGCTTTGAAGACACATTATAGTTTCTTGGATGGATTTTTTAGGATATTTTCAGGTTACAATTGCTCCAGGGGATTATGAGAAGACAATATTAACTTATCCATTCGGTATGTCTACCTATAGAAAGATTCCATTTGGACTATGCAATACCACAGATACCTGCCATAGATGCATGGTGAGTATTTTTTTTGATTTTACTAAGTTAATCATGGAAGTATTTATGAATGATTGTACAGTGTATAGTTCATCATTTGATTAATATATACGTAGTTGGGAAACATGTTAAATTTTTGTTTTTAGAATAATTTATTCCATAACATTTAAAAGTGTCATTTCATGGTAGACCATGGAATTGTCTTAGGGAATGTTGTATAAAAACATGCGGTTATGGTCGATAGATGTATGTTAGATATCATTTCATCCTTACCATATCCTTCATGTGTGTTTGATGTTAGATATTTCCTTGGGCATGCATGATTTTATGGGTGCTTCATCAAATATTTTAGTAATATAGCTTTCCCTCTATCATGATTGCTTCTAAAAAGATTCGGATTTGGTGTTTGATGATTATTTTATGACTTAATTTTATGAGATAAAGGAGTGTCTGACAACTCCACCGATCATACAGACACCACTGTTCGATCTTCCTTTTGAAATAATGTGTGACGCCTCCAACTATGCAGTTTGAGCTATTTTATCTCAGAGGGTGGAGGGACGTTCAAATCTGATTGCCTATACATCGAGAAAACACGATTCATCCAAATCAAACTACAAAACCATATCCAAGGATTTTCATGTTGTCATAATCACTTTAGTTAAATTCCTTTCATATTTATTGGGCTCTAAATTAGTTTTTTTATGACCATGCACCTCTAAGGTACCTCTTGAAGATGCCAGATGCAAATACTAGGCTAATCTGATGGATACTCCTTCATTAAGAATTTCATATTGAGATAAATGACAAGGAGGGGAGGATAACATGGTTATAGACCACATGAGTAGGCTTACTCACACACTAGACGATGAAACCTTGTACTAGGTACGACTTTTAGACACTTTCCCTAATGAGCATCTTTATTCCATCTTAGGTACGCATCCTTGGTATGAAGATTTACTTAACTACCTTATTGCCTCTGAAATCCATGAAAATTTAATGAAACATCATGTCCAAAAATTAAACAGTGGGTCATGATTTTCTGTTTTTGAGGATTCATACCTATGGTATATATGTAGTGACCATATTTTTAGGTGTGTTCATGATCATGAGTTTGAATATATTCTAAAATTTTTCATACACTTTCTTGAGGTGGACACATTGGACCCCAACAGACAACTAGGAATGTCTTAGACTCTAGATTATATTGTTGTAGCTTATTCCATGATGCACATGTGTTATTTAAGTCATTCACCCATTTCAAACACATTGGGAACATTTCAAGGAGACATGAGATTCCTCAAGAACACATACTATTTTATGAGATCTTTTAGGAATGGTGCTTCAATTTTATGGGTACACTTCCAAGATCCCTTTTTCAAATACTTTGGATGTTGTTGATTATGTGAGTAAATGGGTGCAGGCTAAGGCCACCAAGACTCATGATTCTAATGTTGTTGTTAACTTTTTCAAAGAATGGATTTTTTGCAGGTTTGGAGTACCGAATCCCATCATCAGTGACCAAGGGACACACTTCTATAATCAGAATCTTTTTCCCCTATTTGTATGTATGGCGTGACACAAAAAACATCAACACTATACAACCCCCAATAAAATGGGCAGGCTTAAGTTTTAAATCGTGAGTTGACTTTTTTTTGGAAAAAACCATGCAACCAAATTCTAATGAGTGGAGCATGTTCTTGAATGATGTATTGTGGGATTATAGGATAGCATATAAGACACCCATTGGTTTGTCCCCATTTCATATTGTTTTTGGTAAATTATTTCATCTCCTCACAGATGTTGAGGATCATTATTATTAGGCTATAAATAAATAAAACATGGATTTGGGCCATGCTAGAATCCAAAGGAAGCTACCAATTGAAGAGCATGAGGAGATTAGATTTTTCTCATATGAGAATTCAATGCTCTACAAGGATAGATTAGAATCTTCTCTTGATCATCTTGTTATGGAAGTCATTACTGCTAACACTTTGGAGGTGTATCCCTATTGTATGATGAGGGATTTGAAGTGGAAGAAGCAACATGTGCTTGCTTGAGTGTAACTGTAGTGGCCTCTACTTTTCATGTTCTCCATCCCATAGATGATGGATTATATGAGACATATATTCTATTTCTGCAATGGAATAATCCACTTTTTCGGTGATCAAATGATGATCTTGAAACCCTACTATGTATTTCATAGGGACTATTGGTATATTAAAATCATCCTAGATATTTTCTACAAACATTGGAAAAAACAATTTTTGAGGGAGTGGTAGGTTTGTGGAATATCATATTTCTTTCCATCAATCATTGAAATATTGAACTCTTTCATTCTCATTTTTTTCAGTTCATAAGATCTAAAAAAATTGTCTTCAACAGTGTTGAGATGATTTATAAAAGGAATTTCTGATAGACATATTCAAATAATGTAGTTGATCGAGACTACAAGCTTCTATAATAGACAAGGGACATACCCTATAGTGATTTCACAAAACATATAATCAGTACTACTTATGGTTGTTGAGGGGTCACTATAATGGTATCCCAAAGAGAAATGAAAGGTATAAAGTGATACACCATATATCCAAAACCATTAATGATTGGAAATGTGGTATTAAAAATGTTTATTAGGGGAGGATCATATCATCCAATTAGGGGAAATTCTTATTTTCTGGTTGTACTGGTGTATAATGACGTTCCATATCTTTCAATTGAGTTTTTAATGACTCCATTATATTCATAATAATTTGGGAATCATAATTATGATTAGGGAAATTTATAGGTTCTTTTGATGGATCCTGGAGATGTGTGATGACCGGAAAGACCACTTGTGGTGGTACTACTGGTATTTGTTTTGGATAACCCATAGGGACAGTCTTATAAGGATTCACTTGACCCGGTTTTGGATTTGTTCCCAATTTAGGAAATTTTTTATCCACATATTTAGTTTAAATAAACCCTTTTTGTGGAGGATATTTACAATATGTGGAAGATAAATATATGCATGTTGAGAAAGTCTGACGGGAATGCTGCCTTCTAGTAACTCTTCATTAAGTCTTCTCAAATCCTTCATCTCCTCCTCTTGCTACGTAAATAATTATTATATTGAATGGAATTGACCTTATCCAATGGAAAAGTGTGACATGATCTATCCATTAACGTTCACTTAATTAGGTTCTTTTTAAAGAGGTAGAAGTTGATTATTTTAGGGAATTCGTAGTTTTTGGGTAAGTCACTAATTTTGGGTATGCACACCTCCTTCATTTTCATCATTGTGTATCACATTATGAATAAGAACATAATACTCTAACTCCCCTAAATTGGACCCATTATCTATAGTATATTCCATTGTGGTATTAATGAAATTCATTGAAGCATAATGAATTGATGGAAATCTATCAGTATTTTTGTGAGATCACCATCTTCGTCATCCTCCAAGAGACATTGTTCTCCCATCTTGTGGTTCCCCAGGAACAGTTGGATGGAAAATAATATAAAGGGAATCCATGGATAGTTCAGTTGTTCATTCACATTAAGGAATTTTCTCTAATATATAGAATACTAGATTTCAATGAGTAGGGGATGGTAGATGTGAAAAATCCCCCAACCCTATAGGATGGGGCTATTCATGTTCGCATACCTAAACCCTTTGGGCATTGATTGTTGACTCTGAATATAGGGTTAATAAATCAACCATCCCTTGAGGAATGGTTAGTTATTAAACATCTATAGTTGATATAATCATAGCTTCTCATCTTATTTTATGAATACTAGTTTGAACATTTGCTCGATGCTATATCTGAGACCCACATAAATTGCCTTTTTTGAAATATTGTTGTGTTTTTTCCAAAATTTCAGTGAACTTATGGATGAAATTCTATATGCAAGATGCCAACATGATGTTTTGAGATTCTTAATGCAGAATCATGTCAACATATTTCACTATATGGACCTAAATTTGGTGAAAACTAATCGAGGCATATTCTTGTTGATATTCCCTTCAGTGATGAATAGAATTTATTAATTGTAAATGGTTGGGGGAAATAACATTTAATGAGTCCACTTTCAATGATATTTGATGATTTTGGAGCATAGTTAAATACATTGTTTCAACTACACCACATCCTCTAATAGGAACACCATATGTGGTTTTTATGATCAAAATTTGAAACCTTTTTAATGAATTGAGGAATGCACAATGAAGGGCCACCTATTGCTTCTTGATCATGGGATGTCCACAGTCCTGGAGAGATGGAAAGTCAATTTTCTATAAAACCCTTCTTTTACCTTCACATGACGTTGATATTCATCATATGGTAATAATTTGGATTTTAGATGATGAACAATCTTAAATATTTTGAGGAGGATATCATGAATATAATCGTCTTCCAGCGTCTCTGGAATATTGTATTGTGTGGTTTCTAAAGGCTAGAACATGACTAGTATTTCACCCTTATCTGGTTGTTTTATAATCATCAGCATATCCTCATCATATATTTTAGTGGTTTCCTAACTTGGTTTGACCAGAGGAGACACTGCTCGGTTGCTTTATAACAAGCAATGGGATCGGTTCATGTTTCTTATGCTATAATAGAAGGAAAATGACCAAAGGGTGGTTCATAGAATGATTTTCCTATTGGGATGTCTTCTCGATGAGAAAGTATTTCATCTACCAATAACAAGGAAATAAACATGAATGGCCTTATCTTTGAAAGTACCTAAAGATAAGAGGGGTTCTGATCAATATATTATGAGATGTAAAATTTTTGTGAGAATGAAAAACAATACAGCCAAAATAAATTTCATAGAAAATTCTATCATGGCGAGTACCGCCTTGGTGTATTACAACAAGTGTTAAATACACTTTCTCCATGTTCATCAAGCCACATGGAGGGTTCTTATGTCTCTCATCTAGAGAGAGGTTCTCGAGATTGACCAAATTTTCATGATGCAAGCCTTCATGATGATGTTTCCACTAAGGAAAATCATAATTACTACTTCTCCTCCTCCAATAATTTGGTAATTGGGAGGGTAGGAACATCAATAGCAATAGATAAATGTTTGAGAGCATCAAGAACTCCAGTATTAAGAGGAGCCAGATTGTAGACCGACTCTTGATTCTCTCAATATTTTTGGTGATATTTATTCTTAAGTTATCTCAAAAACATATTTTGGGGAACATGCTGGGAAATGTGGTTATCATGAGTAGGTATATATTCATTATTTGGAGTGGCTATAAGAACATACAAATTATATTCATTTGGAATGAGTGTTTGTGCTTAATTCACTGGTCTCTATGATATGAGGGAATATGCCACATTCCCCCGTAACTAGATCTGAGGTGTGAATCTACTTCAGGATGGAATTGTTATGAGTCAACCCATATCTAGAGAAATAATCTCATTTTTTACCTCTAGTACTACTCAAGTAGCCATTATGATATTCTAGAAAGCTCCTCAGATATAGGAAGGAATGTTTCGGTTCTATTTCACCATTACCAATATGTGTTTGTTGACTTTTGTGGCCAGAACAGGAATATGTATACATTATGCATCCTTATTAGGTTTATGTACCTACTCCATTACTCCCTTTCATGTTAGTTGATACTGATAGTGCTCATGAATCCTAGAAAAGTGTAGAGTCTACCCCAAGATTGTCGTTGGATCATTCCGAATGACTTTTCAAGGAGCTGCAAAATGAAACTGTTCGAAGACAAAATGGATGTTAGAAAATGAATGTTATTGTTGGATATTTAACACCAATCATGGTCCTAATAATTATTTATATATTTTCAGATGTTAAATATGGTAGTCTTGATGAGTTCATGTGGGTGTATGTTATTGATTGGAAATTACATCCACATTTGGTTTGTGGGATTCCATGAATGAAACTAGAAAAGTCTTGTGGCTAACATAATTAAGGAAGATGGGTGTATGTTCCCATTTTCTATTTACCACCTAACAAGTTTGATGGACTTATTATTAGGGGGAAAATGATGGAACATTCTCCTTATATTCTAGATGTCGTTTTCTGTGGGTTTTCATGCAATATCAGGTCTTACAGACTCATGCCAGACTGCCGAAAATTACACCCCAATCATGTTGTGAGTTTTCTGCAGTGTGGCTTTGGCAGTAGTGAGACTTCATGAGGAACCCCTGATTCTATGGGATAACTCCTTGGGTGGATTTTTTTGATTCATTATGTTTTTCTTTATAACTTTTTTATTCCTTCTTCTTTTGAAAATCATAAACATCTTATCTTAATGAAAATATAATTTTACCCTATATTTTACTTACATAAAGAAATTTTTCCTACCCAAGGAAATCTACCGTTACCTAGTTTTCACTGTTCAAATCAATATTTTTCTTATGTATAAAAATCAGATTCATATCTAAAAATGTGGGAACCGTATAATAATTAGATATGGAGCATTCTCTTTTTGGATCCAAATTCCTGTTATGACCTGTTATGAAGTTATACTCCGAATTCCCTCTTAAGAACTTTTTTGATGTTCAACTTTGATTTCTAATTACAAACATATATAAAGTTCTAACTATGAATTCTGATGATGAATTCTAATTACGAATTCTCATTACGAATTCTGATGATGAATTCAAATTATGATTTCTCTTTGTGAATTCTTGATGATGAATTCAGATTACGAATTCTCATTATGAAATTCTATGATGAATTCTGATTACAAATTCTCATTACAAATTCTGATGATGAATTCTGATTATGAATTCTCATTCCAAATTCTAATGATGAATTCTGATTACGAATTCTCATTACGAATTATAAAGATGAATTCTGATTACAAATTCTCATTACAAATTATTATTGTGAATTATGATTACGAATTATGGATATGAATTTGTATGAAGTTTGACACCGAATTATTATGATAAACAGAATCTGAATATCAATGTATTATATAATTTGAATTTATTCTTGTTTAGACTCCGAACTATTATTTTCTTACATTCAGAACTTTCGTATTCTCTACATTCTGAATATAATTTTTTTTATACATTCACTTATTCTTTTATAAAATGATGTCATGCCTTATGTTATTAACTAACCATTGGTTGAGTGACACATGTACAGGTCCATATTAAATTCAAGGAAGAATATGATGATTGGAGGAGAGAGTCGACCGTTGGAGTTGTGCCTATAAATAATAGATCATTTGAACACTTGACAACATCTTTGACATCTATGATTACATGCTGTTGAAGTGATTTATAGAGAGATACGCTCGTATAAACTCTCAAGCTTCGTGCAAAAGGTTTTAATTGATTGTTAAATCTTTTCTTCATGATGATTTGCTTTGTGCGACACCAATTGTTACTGAGTTCAATCATGGGACTCCAGGGATAGGAAGACAGAGGTGTCGACTACCTGATAGTTGATGGCTTATAGGGATAGCAAGACAGACTCTAATATTTGTATTGAGGGATTACCGTGGTGTGGGTAAGACATAAATTCTTGAATGTATAAATCAAGGGACCTATTATCCAAGGTTTTTGGATTCCCATATCATTTGGTTAATAGATTTATTGTTTGTTACTTGTAGTGTTACTACATTGTTTTCACCAGTTCATTTTGTATTGGTAAAGAAATAATAAATTCCTTATACTTCCGTACTTTTACTCTGATTATATAAGATTCTATAAGCATTAAGGTAGAATCATAGTTGTTGAAATTTTTTGTTAATTTTCATTTCCAGAATCACTTTTCCAGAATCAATAATGTTTATAGAACACATAGGTGTTGTTAATTTTGGTTATATAAAATTTCCTTAAAGATTTTTTAAATGTATACAATTCACCCCCCCCCCCTATTGTATTTGAGTATATCATACTTATAAATTATATCATACATTTGTTATTATAGATTATTTCATACTCACAAACCATTTTAC
Source organism: Viscum album (assembly GCA_963277665.1). NCBI lineage: Eukaryota > Viridiplantae > Streptophyta > Magnoliopsida > Santalales > Viscaceae > Viscum > Viscum album. The sequence goes on along the minus strand of OY728134.1, from coordinate 351,986,296 downwards.
AATTGGTATCAGTGGATAGGTACAATTTGAATTAATCTCACGATTAGATTCAGAAGACTTTCTTAATCATATAACTTTCGAAATTTCATATTCAGAATTGAATTTCTGAATTTATATTTTTTTCGGAATATGTTTTTCAGAATCATAGTTCTGATTCAGTTTTTCTTAGAGATACTCTTAATCTAAATTTTCCTTACTTAGGATATATTTATCTTTTTTACAAACTTATTCTACTAACTAGTTTGTGTGCAAAATATTTTCTTATGAATGGTAGGTTTAAATGTTGGTCCTATAGATAACCTAAATCCTACATGACCTCATGTTTTGATGGAAATGATTATGAGTACTATAGAGATAAGATGAAGACTTTCGTTATCAATACTGTAGTTGATAACTATATAATGTTCACATGAGATTATTAGATTCTAGATAAGGAATTGAGAACCTTTACAATTCAGTAGAAAGCAGAATATCAATCAAATATCAGAGTCAGAAATACATTTTTGTGTTCCATGACTAAGAAAATCTATAGTCAAATATCTTCTTGTGTAGCTGCAAATAGTATCTGGAAGAAACTTGAAGTTAAACATTTTTATACATCCAAATTCATTGAGACATCAAGAGATATGCTGAGAGCTTAATCCCATAGTTTTGAAATTCCCTTTAGGGAACCTATAAGAAAAGTACATCAAAGGTTGATGACTATTGTTAATAGCTTACAATCAATGGGAAAAAAAGGTTTGGATGATGAGGCTCGTGTGGATATGATCATTGATATTATTCCAAATGAATGGGAGTCCAATAATAGAGATATTGATGAGAGTAGGAAAGGCACTAATATTTCCTTAGATGAGTTATTTGGAACTCTTCTTCAGCATTAAACCAGAATGAAGAGAGATTCTGAAAATGTTATGAAAAAGAATGGTAATGGAGGAGTTGCTTTTACAACCACTTCTAAACATATGAAAGCCAAGACCCCAAAAAGAGTAACTAGATCAAAGATAAAGAAAGTCATTATTCAGTAAGAATCTAATGACACCAGAAAGTCTGAGAATGAATTAGCTAATATTTCTCTAAGAATGTATAAGATTGTTGATCAAAGGAAACCTCAGAATAAGTACATGAAGAAAGACTACAGAGATAAGAAAGATGGATAAGTTCTGTGTTATGAATGTAAAAGAATAGTTCACATCATACCTGATTGTCCCTTGTTAAAAATGAATGAAAAGAAGGAAAGGAATTTTGAAAGGAACATGAAGAAATTCTATCGATCAAAGCACAAGAAAAGTCTAAAATCTAATGATACTTGGAGTGCCAACTGTGTAGATTCTTTAGAAAGTGAATCTTCTGAATATGATTCATCATAACAGAAGAATTTGGGTTTCATTTCTACTACCTCTTCCCCCAATTCATGTCTTATGGCCACGGTATGCTTTTCTGATGCTTTAACAAATTTATCTCTTGATAAGAATTACAATTCTGAAAATAGTACTTCTAATGAAGATACTTCATCCTCAAAATATAAATAAACATCATACGAAGAAGTATCTAGATCTTCCAAGTTACTTTCTGCAAAAAATTGTAAAATTTCTAAGAAATTAAACAAGGAAAATACTAGGGAATAAATTTATACAAAAGATATTTCAGATCTTTCAAGAGACCTTAGAGATAAAGAAGTGCTTTTAGAAAAACATTCTAAAGACATTGAGAAAGAAAATTCTGACAAAGAAGAACTTTCTAATGATCTTAAGAATGAAATTTTAAAGATAAATGTTTTTTAGGAAAAATATAACTCTAAGTAAATCATTCCTAAGGATAGGAATTTAGTCATTAGACTGAAATCTGAAATATTTTCTCTTATGAAGCTTCTTGAAAATTAACCTCTAGGAAGGAAAATTTTCAGATGATGTATTCTCAAATTAAACCTCAAGGAAACACTACTGGAGTTGGTTATACATACCAAAACATGTTTTCAAAAACAACTATTTTGTTCCTTCTAGATCCCATTTTCGCGCGATGTTTCAAATTGGTGGGCATTGGAAGAAAAATTGCCCTTGGAATAAAGTTCAGTGTCTTGGGTTTCATAAAGCTTATTTTTCTAAAATAATGTGGACACCCAATATTTTGTTATCTAAAAATTCCAGATCCATGAATGCTTGGATTCCAAAAAACTAATTTTTTTCTTATTTTCAGGAAAATAAGGAATGTACCAACAACAATATGTAGTACATGGATAGTGGATGTTCCTAGAATATGACTGGTAACAAAAACTTTTTTGAAATGATTATCAAAACTAAAGGATGAAAATTAACTTTCAGAGATAATGATCAGCAATAGATTATTCGTATAGGTAACATCATTTTTCTTGGAAAAAAATTGATTTCAAATGTTTTATTTGTTAAAGTTCTTAAGAACACCCTCATTAGAATAATCCAATTATGTGATGAAGGCTACCTTGTGAATTTTGGGAATGATAAGTGATTAGTGCACAATTACACGGAAAAATTTATTCTTTCTACCAATAGGAAAGAGAATGTTTACACCCTAAACATAGAAGACCTTATGATCCAAGACATTCCTTGCCTTATTGCAATGGAAGATCATTCTTGGTTATGGAATAGAAGGTTAGGACACTATAACTTTGGGAACCTATAAAAACTCTCTAATAAAGGATTAGTTAAGGATCTAATGGAGCTTAGATTTGATTCTTTAAAAGTTTGTGACCCTTGTAAATATGGAAGGAAACATAAATCATGTTATAAATCAGTTGTTGAAGTCTCAACTACTGATGCATTACAGCTAGTTCATATGTATCTTTTTGGTCCAACACAAACTAGAAATATTGGGGGAATGTATTATGTATTTTTCTTAGTTGATGATTAAAATATATTTATGTGGGTCTATTTTCTAGAAAAGAAGTCTAAAGATTTTTCTTATTTCAAATGTTTTAGAGCCCAAGTGGAAAATGAGAAAATCCTTCCATTGAAAACTATCCATAGTGATCATGGAGGAGAATTTCAAAATTCTGATTTTGAAACTTTTTGTAGTAGAAAAAAATTACTCAGAACATTTCAACACCCAAAACACCTCAACAAAAATGGTGTTGTTGAAAAAAGAAATAGAATTCTTCATGAGATAACTAGAACCATGTTGAATGAGTATTTTGTAGACAAACATTTTTGGGCTAATGTAGTAAGTACTGTTTGTTATACTATAAATAGTGTTTTGATTAGAACTTTTCTTAATAAAACACTTTATGAGTTATGGAATGGTAGAAATCCTAGACTTTCCTACATTATGTTTTTTGGCTTCAAGGTATTAATTCTGAATACTAAAGACATTTTACACAAATTTTCACTAAAATATGATGAAGTAATTTTCTTAGGCTACTCCAGAACATCTAAGGCATATAGAGTTTTCAATAAAAACACTTATAATGTTGAAGAGATAATACATGTTAAATTTGATGAAACCGATCCTCTAGTTTTTAAACAACCCCAACCTAGATCCTCATATGTATTTTCAAAAACTGATTATCATCCTTTGATAGAAAATCCTTCTGATAATGAAAATGTTCAAGAAGATATTTCTGAAACATTTACCACAGAAGATTTACTACCCTACGTTGATGAACATGTTTTACAAAACCCAAATCAATCATTTCTGAATAATCATCCCACGGATAATATCATTGGTAATGTGAATCAACATGTAAGGACTAGATGTTTCTTAAGAAATAAAGAAGAACATCTATCATTTCATTCCAAATTAGAACCAAAAAACACTGATGAAGCTTTAGGTAATGATGATTGGATTAAAGCCATGAAAGATGAACTAAATGAATTCGAAAGGAATAAAGTTTGGACCTTGGTTGAAAGACCTATGGAAACGTCTGTTATTAGAGTAAAATGGGTCATTAGAAATAAGTATGATGAAAATGGAATCATAGTCAGAAATAAAGCTTGATTAGTTGCTAAAGCATATAATCCAAACGAATAATTGACTATAATGAAACCTATGCTCTAATATTTGTACGTGAATCTATTCATATTTTACTTGCCTTTGCAACATTATTCAATTTCAAACATTTTCAAATGGATGTGAATTTTTCTTTTCTTAACGTTTATGTTCAAGACAATGTTTTTATTGAAAAAAATCCTATATTTGAAGATACAAAACATACTGATCATGTTTTTAGACTCATCAAAGCCTTTTTTAGACTTAACCAAGCCCCTCGAGCATGGAATGATAGACTTACAATATTTTTTCTTCAAAATAACTGTGTTAAGGGAAATGGATATCCAACTATTTTTATAAAGAAAGATAAGAAAAAAAATATTATTGTTAAAATTTATGTTGATGACATTATATTTGGTTCAACTCAGAAATCCTTAACTGATTACTTTTTGGATCTTATGAAATCTGAGTTTGAAATGAGTATGATGGGTGAGTTAACATTTTTCATTGGTTATAAAATTTCTCAAAATCCAAAAATAAGATATATATCCCAATATAAGTATATTAAATATCTTCATAAAAATTATGGATATAACAATACTAAGAGTATAAGTACTCCAATTAGTACCTCAAACACACTTGAACTTGATGATGATGGGAAACCAGTAGATCAAACATCTTTTATAGTTATGATAGGAATTCTACTATACATGAAACATTATTGACCAGACATAATGTTTTCAGTATGTTTATGTACAAGATATAAATCCAATCCTAAGGGATCTAATTTAACGGTAGTGAAAAGAATTTTTCTCTACATAAAGGGAACCATGGATTTATGACTATTTTATAATTTTGGAAATGATTTTATTTGAAAAAAAATTCGGATGCTGGCATTAGTTGATATAGAATTGATAGAAAGAGTATAGCCATAACTTGTTATTTATTAGGAGATTCATTAGTTTCTTATTCCTGCAAAAAGCAACATTCTGTATCACTATGCACTAATGAAGCAGAATATATAGCAGCTGGATGTTATTGTGATCAAGTGATGTGGATTCAACACACACTCACAGACTATGGATCGAGTTTTACCAAAACAAAATTTTTTTTGTGAGAATACATGTGCCATTTCCCTTAGTAAAAACCGTGCACATCACTCTTGTTCAAAGCACATAGATATTAGTAATCACTTTCTTAGGGATCACACAAAAAAAGCGATATCATTCTTCAATTTATACGAACTCAAGATCAACTTGCTGATATTTTCACAAAATCGTTACCCTCTGATAGATTTTAATACATTAAACAGATGTTAGGAATGATAATCGTGAGGTAATCATCCATCATTAACTTTCTTTTGAACTAATCTCCTTATAGTAATAATCTCATTTTCATAGGGGGAGTACATGAGTTATTATGATTGTAATAATTTTTGTATTGAAATTTTTTCGAAGTTATGTTTTTCAATATTTTTTTAAAGAAATGTATTCATAGTTAGTTTTACAAAATTTTCATAATAAACGTTTTCCTAGTTAGTTCCTTTTAAAAACATTTAATGGAAATTTTTGTAAAGGAAATTTTCTTACTTGAAATTTTCTTAAGGGAAATTTTTGTTATGATAATTTTCATAATAGAAATTTTCATAATGGGAATTTTCATACTCATAATTTTCGTAACTATTTTTTTTGTACTGAGATTTTCCTAAGTATGTTTTTGGTAGTATGTTTTTCGTAGTATGTTTTTTTTCATAGTGAGTTTTTCATAATAAGTTTTTCGTAGTGAGTTTCTCCTAGTTAAATTTTCAACAAGAAGATTATAACATGTTTCGAATAATATTCCTAGACAATTTGAAAGGTACGATTTCCTTAAATATGTTTTAATAATCATTTTTAATTGTTGATATTCTCTTTTAATATTTTGGATTTGTTTCTCCTTAAATCCGAATGTTTTTATTAAAGCCTCAAAAGATCGGAATCAAGATTTTCTTGCAGGCATGTTTTCAACCATCAGATTAGATCTGAGAGTTTTTCAACTGTTATGTTGGTTTTGGAAGTTGAAAGGTCACCTCCTACACCTATATAAAGGGGACCCCTGATGGTTTTCCCACATCGGTTTCCAAGCTCTCACGTCTTGAAGCTCTGCCTCAGTTCCTAAGCCTGTTATGAATATCTCAACGTTCCTCTAGTCAGAATGTCTGTAGAAGCTTCTTCCCAGGAAATGTCTACCATGAATCCAATCTCAAAATGGAAATTATACATGGAAAGGTTAGTTCATCCGATATTTTTAAAGTACAATTCAATCATTTATAAGAATATAAAGATAAATGGATGGGAAAATGTCGGCATTTCTAATCCAGGTGTTCCAGACATGGTGTATCCGGATTTAATCATAGAGTTTTATGAGTCAGTGTGATTCTTTAAGAAAGATGATAGAGAAAAATTTCCATTCATGTCTTATGAAAAAACCTACAATCTTTTTTATATAAAGGAAGCTAGCTTGGAGGGATTATCATTTGAATGGGAGGCAGCATTTTACTCCCACAAACTCTCGGATATTCAAGGTAGTTTCGTTAAGGTGAAGGCCTTGAAATTTCTTGGACTTTCTAATGTCAAGACAATAAAAATTTCCCTTCTATCTTTTAACAACCAGATTCTTCAGCTATGGGTACAAGGTTTTTTAGTACAGAGAAAAGGTGACAAAGATAACCTCATGAAGAGTGACATATATTTATTAGATTTCCTAGTAAAACTAAGGAAAATTAATTTGAGGAGGCATGTTCTTGATACAATTTAGAACATCAAGAATGGAAATATAATAGACCAAATTATCATGTATCATACCTTACATTCAAAGCTGATAGATCGGTGTCTTGAATCATTCATGATTGAATACCAATCTATGTCTCGGAATTGAAATGTTATGCTTGTTTGTTATGACACCTTGAATAGAATGAATATGGGTTATTCTAAGGAGATAGAAGAGTTTTATGATCAGCCAGAGGAAGAGGAAGAAGCCAATCCTGAAAATGTTGAAAAATCAATACCATTAAAGAAGGATAGACATAAACGGAAGTTAAAAGAATTGGAAGATGAAGGTGAAACTCCTAAGGCTAAGGAAGCCCAATCCGCACCTCCCAAACCGAAGAAACAGAAAGCATATCCGGATGAGGTGGTTGCCAAATGGAGGGAAGATAAGGAAAAGTGGAAAGAAGGGGAGCCATATTTTGGCTTGGACCCTACTGATGCTAAGTCTTTAAGGGAGAATACTCTGGAATACCTTGATAATAAATAAAAAGAGAAGAAGATGAAGAAGAAAATGTATGAGGTTGAATTTGTACAATCCCCTTTGAAATCCATGAAAGTAACTTCCGAGAATATTCCAGTACCTGAAGCATTCCTAGTCGAGCCATTACCTGGGACCCTGGGGAAGAATTTCCTCACTCTGGAAAAATATAAAGAGATCGAATCTGTGGAAGAAGTGGAATAGGAGGAAGTAGAAGAAGAATAATAGTTACAAGAATAGAGTGGTGATTTAGAAGATCTGATTAAACAAGTTAATGAATATCAAGATAAGGCAATTCCATCAGAGAAATTACCACTCCAAACATCACAGGGCTAAGTCCTCAAAGCTTGTCACTCCTAGAAAGGAAGAATAGAACGATGGAAAAAAAGACGAAGACAAGGAAGCAGACGATGTAAATGAATTATCTAAGGAATAATGTTATGAAAAGCATTTTATTGAGGAAGGAGCAAAAAAAGAAAAAATTGATGATGATAGAGTTGTTAAATTATCTGATAGCAAGCATAAATCTCCTGATGAGAAAGTCATTCCGAAGATTGATAAGGGTAATCAAGTGATTTTTGATACTAAAATAAAATCTACAATGAAGAGGAAGGAAGTTGTAGGAAATTCAAAAAAGAATCTGGTTGAGATTGAAAAACCACTCTCACCATGTAATGTCTTGGATTCGGAGTCATCTTCATGTGTCATGATTTTCTGGAGCAGTATTAGAAGAATCTAGTCAGTTCTATTCAAATTTTTACAAACATAGATTCTAGATTACAGATGCTCCAACACACTCTTAATCAGATTTCAGATTCGGTGTCCATGGTGATGGAAAAGTGTCTAAAGGTAGAATCTGATTTCAAATCTTTTTCTATATGCTACGAAGATCACATGAAGTATTGAAAGAAAATGAAAACTTGGTCAAATAATATCATCCAAAATAAGGGAGTGCTTGTTGAATTTTAATACGGTGTAAAAGAATCTTTTGATACCTAAAATTCCATGATCACGGATCTTACAAACAGTTTTCAGGAAATGCTGACCCTAGAGAAAAATACACGGAATCAACAGGTGAAGGATCTGAATGGGATGATTAACTCTATTGCTCAATGTTGTAAAGGGGAAAGAGATATTCGGATTGAGATCGAAGAGAAGCTTGTAAAGTAGGATGAAGTTTTTAAGGCTCAGTCCAAGGCTATGAAGGCTCGAGATGACATGATTAATGCCTTATAAAATCAAGCTGAGGAGGATCACAAAGAGTTAAGGAAGCTAAAAATCCTTCTAAAGAAGCTAATCCCCAAGGAAAAATAAGACAAATTGACCAATCCGATCTTTTGTTGTAATGTATTTCCTTGTAAAAATCTATTCAATATTAATGAAAACACTATTTTCTTATATTTTTTGTAATTTTGTACTAATATTTTAGGTACCACATTGTTTTCCATTCCCTAAAATGCTTTTTGAAAATCACAAAATGGGAGAAGGAAAAATAATTCTAAAGAAGAGAATGAATAGTATTTATAAGTATAGAAGAAGTATCCCTATGTATGGGGGAGTTTATCTAAGGGGAAATTATCATTATGAAGAATTCCATATTCATAGTAAAAATTTCATTCCGAAAATCTATAATACGATCCTCAGTGTTCCAAAACGTAAGGGGGAGTTAGTCATATTCACCATTATCCATGAACAATGAGAGATAAGCTTTATTTCAATGTCCTGAAAATATTTTTATAAGTCCTTATATAGTTTCTCAGATGGATGCTTCTGCTTTCCAAAAATGGGGAGATTGTTGAGTCAATAAGGTTTTCCTTATGACTATTCTATTCCTTCTTGTTTTGAAAATTACAAACATCTTATCTTAAAGAAATTCTGATTTTACCGTATATTTTACTTCTATAAAGAAAACATTCTTACCCATGGAAATCTAACCTTACCTTGTTTTCATTGTTCATATCAATATTTTTATTAAGTATAAAAATAGGATTCATATCTAAAAACCACAGAATCGTATAATGCTTAGATATGAAGCATTCTTTTTTAGGATATGAATTCATGTTATGAACTTTTATGAAGTTCTACTCTGAATTCCCTATTACGAACTTTTATGAACATCAACACAGAATTCTGATTATGAAGTTATATAAAGTTCTAACTACAAATTCTGATGATGAATTCTAATTATGAATTCTCATTACAAATTCTGATGATAAATTCTGATTACGTATTCTCAATATCAATTCTGATGATGAATTCTGATTACAAATTCTCATTACGAAATCTGATGATGAATTCTGATTATGAATTCTCATTTTGAATTCTGATGATAAATCTTAATTTCAAATTCTCATTATGAATTCTGATGATGAATTATGATTATTTATTCTCATTACGAATTCTGATGATGAATTTTGATGACGAATTCTCATTAAGAATTCTGATTGTGAATTCTGATTACGAATTATGGATATGAACTTTTATGAAGTTTGACACAAAATTCTTCTGATAAACAAAATATGAATATCCTTGTATTATAGACTTAAAATTTATTCTTGGTTAGACTCTAAACTTTTATATGGTAACACTTTGAACCTTTATATTTTCTCCGTTCTGAATATCAGTTTTAGTTATGATTTCACATGTTATTTTATAAAATTATGTGCATTCCGTTATCAACAAACCGTTTTTTGAGTGATGACTTTACACGTCCCATTGATGTTCAAGGAATAATTTGACCGTTGGAGGAGGGACCCGACCGTTGGAGTTGTGCCTATAAGTAAGATCTCATTTGAACTCTTGACAACATCTTTAACATCAGTGCTTACATGATCTTCGAGTGATTTCTAGAGAGCGAGGCTTTTATAAATTCTCACGATTCATGCAGAAGGTTTCAATGGCATGTTCAAACTTTGATTCATACTGACTTTCTTCGTGCGAAATTGATTGTTTTTGTGTACAATCGAGGGATTCCGGGGATAAGAAGACAAAGGTGTCGACTACCTGATAGTTGAGGGCATGTGGGGATAGCAAGACAGACTCTGATCATCGTATTGGGGGCTTACCCTGGTGTGGGTAAGACATAATTTCTTGAAAGTATAAATCAAGGAACCTCTTATCTAAGGTTGTTGGATACCCTTCTCTTTGTGTTAAAAGAGTTATTGTTTGTTACATGTAGTGTTACTACTTTGTTTTCCACTATGCATTATGTATTATAAAGGAATGTATAACTTTCTTATACTTCCATACATGTACTCTGATTATATAGGATTCTATCTACATTAAGGTATAATCTTAGTTGTTGTAAGCTTTTGATAAGTTTCATTTCTAGAATCACTTTTTCGGAATCAAGCATGTTTTTAGATCTCTGAGGTGTTTTGAATTTTGGTTATACAAAATTTCCTTAAGGGTTTTTTAAAGTATAAAATTGACCCCCCCCCTTGTATTTGAGCATCTTATACATATATATTCGATCCTAAATTTGGTATTATATATTATATCATACTCACATACCATCTTACATCTTTTTGGTCAAACTCTCTAGAATAGGGGATGGATTGTTTATTGCATTCTGAGGATACACTCCTGAAACAGGTAAAGAATGTGGTTTGCACTATCTGCGTTTGTGCCACCAGTCATCATTCACTATATGATTGATTGTTATTGTTTATATGGATAGACTTTTGGGTAACCTCTATGGTTAGGATAGTACATTTTTTATAATACTCTCAGATTAGTGCATTTGCAACCCAGTGATGAAGACGTTGAGTCGGTGATGATGTCCTTCAATTATAGGAGGATCCAGCATGTGCAGCAGCTGATGAATTCAAAAGAGAAAACATGAAAGAATCCATTTGGAATGAAAAGAGTTCTTAGAAATAAATTTCATGTATATATGAAAAATATCAACAATGTACTCTAGTGATGCAGAATATTTTAAATGATCAAAAGTAGGATTGGTTCACTTGTTTGGAACTGTTTTATCAATTGACGGGGTCCTGACAGATGAGTAACATTGTCATCATGGTTATGTATTCACGTCGAGTTCAAAATATTTTCCACATGAATGTGTGTTCTGGTTAGGAATTACTTCATCCAGATGGTTTCCATCAGAGTTATTTATAGAACTTGAAAGACCCAATGGATTTGTATATAAAGTGACCTTATTTCCAAATTCATGCATTCATGAGGTTTATTAACCTACGACACTTAAGAACCATCATTGGTTTGGAGGATGGGAGATTGGGCTCATCACACTATTTTGAGGGGAATTATTACCTACTCTAGGAATTTCTTATAAATTTTAGATATTTTCATGAATTGTTATTAATATACCAAGTTTAATGTATGTTTCCTTGGAAATTTTCAATCAATTTTTATAGCATGTCTTGAATTCAGAATCATTTTTATGTATTCAAGGTTCTTCATAAATGGATATATCTATATGTAATCAAGATTCCCCATTGAATGTATCCTCTTCTAGACTACATGTATATCTATTAGTTGTTCTTATGATGATTCTAGTTTTTAAGCCACTCAATGGGGAACTCTTGAATTTACGGTCATCCAGGTAGATGAATGTCACTCTGGAATTTATTATCATACAAGGAGATATTATTTATTAATTTTGTTGAGATCATACCCATACATGGGATACATAAGTATCCCACAGAAAGTAATCAAAACCTACATTTTTTCATGCTTCTTAGTGGACTCATCATAACTTTTAATTTCATGTGATAATGATCTAACTGTATAGTTTAATATCTAGTGATTGTGACATCTTAGAATAATATTCCTAGTAAAAGTTTGGTGCATGACTTATACTGATGTATCCCAAGGAACATGTAAAGGATATGGATTTCCATTTTGGATGGTAGCCTATTGGGAATATGGACCATATAGAAAAGGAATCATTTTTGTGTTGTTGGGTTTGGACCTCAAAGAGGCTTCCTACATATCCCATTTGAATGAGAAGCAAAGCCCATGTAGTTTGGTAAGTTTTTAGGTGGTATGGACCTTTGAGAGGATTAATTTGGGGATTATTCCAGAAGACTATACCATGTAAAAGGTGTCATGAGTAATGTGTTAACTCAAGATGATATGAGAGCATACTTCAGGGTTTAATCCTAAGGATGATTCACATTAATAACAATTACATGGTCCATGGGGATGTATTACTTCATAGTATTTTGGGGGATTAACTCAGAGATTAATCCTAATGAATATTGCTAAATTAAGATAATTTTGATTGGGGTTTAAACCTAGGAGGAGGCCCATTGAGGGTTTCCTAATTTCTAATTTTAAAGATTAGGTGATGTGGTGCTCGGGCCTTACGATGGATTCCTATGTATCATATTTATTATGGGATTCATAGTTATCGTATTTAATTTTGGGTTTTATTAGGACTAATCCTTACGTAGGGTTTCGTTTGAGATCTGGCCTTATGTATGCATCCTAAGTATCCTGGTTATTGAATGAATTAGAAATATTTATTACAAGAGTGTGTATTGTAAAGATATTGTGACCATAAAAAACTTTTATGCCCACATAAGTGATTCTAGGTGTGATAAACAATAGTATGAGAAATATTAAAGAAACCAACAATGTTTCCCTTCTCCACTGGTGGAAGCCGATTTTCTTATGGGTGAAGAAGGCATGTCAATGGTGGGAGTGGGTATGGAGCAATGGACATTTCAATGTGAAATGAATGTAGAGGTCATTATGTCCGGTCTAAATGGCTTAGTGATTATACTATGATTACTGCCCAAAATTTGGTCCCTTGTTGGGGAGGTAGACTTTTTTTGTCAAAAATGAAAAAAAAACATGAACAGTACCAACTCTACTAGGGACCTAAGGCTCTAGGTCTTAGAGATGAGATGGGAATGAATAATCCCAAAATATAATCCTAAAACAATAAATTCATCAACAATATTACTAGGAGAAGATCTCTTATGACCATGTATATACAAAACCACAGACACCGCAAAGACCCTAACCCCCCAATAGGACAAGTGTGGGAATCCTTAGACCATAGAGATAAAAATCCACAAAATTAGACACACTGGTGTGCCTTTACCTATGATTATGTATATAAAGAGGTATTAGTGTAGGATTAAACATGAACCATTTTCGGGATGGGATACAAATAAGAATATTCCCTACCATAAATTGATTTGAAGGAGGATTCATGGATGGATCAAGTATGCTAAAGTGTTGAGTAAACATCATGAAAGAGGTGTTGAAGTGAATGTATGGCATGTAGGTGTGGGGCATGCAGGTATGATTGGGAGACATAATGTTACTTAAGTGACCAACTTCCTAGATGATTAAACTTGGGTTAGAAATGGATCAATATATCAAGAGTTTTCACAGGTCTTACAAAAACTGGGGTTCATATATTCATGTATATGGGATAGAGGGTGTGCATGTATTCTTGAATTACAGGGTTTGGGAACAGGGGTTGGGAATGTGTTATGGATTTTAAACACTCAATGGAGTAATTTATAATGATCCTACATTAATTCCCTCACCTTCAGAGTTAAAAAATTACCATGAAGGTTTAGAGGTCTTGGGAGAAGCACTCAGGATTCCAGAGTAGCAATCAGGTTTCGGGGAAATATGTCCATACAAATAATGACCCTATGGGTATATTTATCGGCCAAAATAGGACCCTTAGTGAAGGGTGGTTTTTCTTCAATGTAGGTTATAGTTCATCATAGTGGAGCATAGGTTCTAGTGTTCTTCTTGTGATATGGCCTACCATGGGTGAATTCAAATAAAACACTTATAAAATATACAAATTCATCATGTATTTTATTCTAGTTTTTCTATGGAACATTCCTTATCCAATTGTTTATCCTTGTGATGGAACGGAGTGTCAACACATGTTTTGTGCGAAAATCCATCAATATACTAGAGGTAGGGGTCTATAATTAAACATGAATTTTGGGTACCAATGGGTGGGGTGAGACCATCAGACATAACCCTAACTACTTTTCAAAGAAGGTATGGATTATATGAGTATGTATGGAGGTCATTTAGTCTAAAAAACACACTAGAGGTCATTATGAACTTGATTAATAAGATCATTTTTCCTTTCTTGGACATGTTTTTGGTAGATTTTTTTATGCCATATTAATGCAATCCCAGAACTTTTTTTGATCTTAAAAAACATCTTGACATCATCTGGAGTATATTGAGAGACAATCAGATTTATTCCAAATTACCTAATGTATTTTTTTATTGATAGAGTGTACTTCTTGGTCCATGTTATCTCTGAGGATGGAGTGTATGTGGACCAGAAGAATGTTGCTTCCATTTTATAATGGGAGAGGCCCTAGAATGACTTTGAGATTCAGATTATTCTTGGTCTAGAATGTTATTAACAGAACATAATCAAGCTGTTATACCATAAATTAGCACTTCTTTCTGGACTCCCAATAAAAGGGGTGTATAATTGTTTATCAAATTATTATCAGATTTCTTTTCACGAGTTGAATATTAGGATGACCTTAGCACCATTACATTCTTTACCAATATTTGGTAAGGAATATACAATATAATTTGACTCATTTGGAGTAGGAATCATATATTTTATATTGAATGAGGAGCTACGGTTCTTTTATGGTTCTAGATAGCTGAGACCTCGTGAGAGGAATTTCCAGACACATGACCAGGAGTTAGTAGTGGTAGATAACTCCATATGATACCGAAGACACTATATTTTGGGATAGATGATTTTTGTTTACATAGAAGAAAAGATCCCCAAATACATATTTTCATAGTGGAACCTGAAGCTTCGACATTAGTGGTAGGTTGAGTATCTTTGGTCTATTGACATCAAGATGGATTACACACTGGGGAAATAAAATGTTTTGATGACTCCACTTGATAAATGATATTGGATGAGTTAGTTAATGATAAATTGGATGAGTGGTGGATAATGATACTCTTTATAGATATGAATCCTAATTTTTAAAAGTAGTATGGATGAATATTTATGGCATATACATTGGTTATTTCTATGCTTATTGAATATATCCTGATATATATGTTATTAAATATTGAAGGATTATATCTACACACTATAATATATGGTTGAGTGCATCCATAATGATGGTATATTGGTATTAGTGATATTATTTTATTTTATGGATAACTATGGGTTTCAATGGGATTTATTAAGGAACCAGTGAGATATTTTCTGGGGTTTAGATGGATGGAAAATCCTGTTTTGAAAATGATATTTCAAGATATCTTTAGATAGTACTGATTTCCAAGAATTAATAAGGAAATAGTGGGACTCATGGAGATATTTTTTAGCTTTCAGCAGATGAAGATCGAGCATTTGAGTCCTACTAGGATTTTCAACCTATTCCATTCCTGAGTAGAAATGGGATGATGCTACAATGGATTTTGTGATAGGATTACCCAATACACCACACACGAATGATGTTGTGTGGGTGGTTATTGATGGACTAAATAAGGTATAGAACATCACTAATTTTAGGGTTTCTTTCATCATTGATGATCTTGGTTGACTATACATGGACACGATTGTTCATTACCATGTGGTTTTAAGAAACATTTTTTTCTAATCAAGATCCCCATTTATCATATCATTTTTGGAATGGTCATTAAATGGCTTTGGAATTACAGGTTCTTCTAAGTATAACCAACAATCCTCAGACAAATAGTTAATATAAGTATATGATTAAGATTCTAAAGGATATGTTATGAGACGATTTTATTTTATTTAAGTGGTGCTTTTGAGTAACATTGGGAACTTGAGGATTTGTCATATAATAATTGATTCTAGGAATCAATAAAATATTTACATTTCAGGTCATTGAAATTAATTCTATTCCATTCACCTATTTAATGGATGGAGGTAGGATTGTTAGCACTTGTTGTCCCTAGTCTTGTGTTAGAGATGACTATGTATGTTCAATTAATAGGGCAGTTGTTTGTTACTACACATAGACAACAAAACTAATACTCTCTCATGAAATGAATACCACTAGAGTTTGAGGTTGGTCATAATGTTTAATTCCAGGGGTCTATTTTGTTGGGGAAACCCTGTATTTGGAAATTGAGAAGGATTTCACATACGTCTTTTGATCAATGTGAGATAGTGGAATGGTTTGGTCAGGTGATGTACCAATTATACCATCCACAATGATACAATCACATGCCCAATTCCTTTCATGTGTACCATATTTGGAGATATTATACAACTGATTATCATGTAGTAGACATAGAGTATATCGGTCTTTCTATTGATTCATCCTTTTTTGGATCATAAAATAAGGGTTGTATACCATAGTATTAAATATCCCCTTAAGTGGATAATAGATCTATATAATGTGTAGTGGATGCATGGGCATATTTTGGGGAGACAAGAGAGAGGGAGTCTGATATGTGAGAAGAGTGTCCGAAATTGATAATGAAGACCAATAGTGATACTTGGATATTCCCATGGAGAATATTACATATTGAGGGTATGATGTATGATCCACTCCTTTCCAAATCATGTATCTCTTTTTTTAAACATTTAAACCATGGTGGATGAGTCTTGTTTGGATTAGGAGATCCTTTATTGGATAAAATGTCCAAAATATTGGGTATTTATGTTTATTTGAATCATTTGAGTCCTGATTAAAATTTTTTAATTGGGATTATGAAAATTTCCTATGTCAGGGGATTCGTTGAAGTTGGTTCATGTCCTTATGTAAAAATTGTGTTGAAAATATCTATTGAGAAATTACACACCATGTATATGTCACATGATGTGTAACTATCACTAGTAATAAGTCATGAACTTATTCATGATGTGAAGTGGATACACATTATGAAATGAATACCCACCATGTAAATACTGATTGGGATAAATATTATCTTTATGAAATGTGTTGTTTTATCATAACAAAAAATGAGGAAATACATGATGTGAAAGGATTACACATCGTGTATTCCCAGGAGAGAATTTTTTTATGTGGGATGTGTGTATGATTAATCTCAATCACATTGTACCTATCATATTTAACGAAAGATGGTTTATATGATAATATTGAGTCTCCTCTTTAGTTCTGAGCATCAAAATGTCACATTTAATCTCTGCTGAGTTTTGATTCTTAGTTTTCTCACTCATTTCCATTTTTTCTCAAATCTCATAGTAGAAATATTTTTTCCGCGACGTTGTTTTGGGTTTTTCATATCATTTCTATTTGATCTAGGTTCAAATTTTTATCTTCTACACCTTATTCCTTGTTGGGATTTTCCTTTGGATGTGTTACATTAATCATGGGTTAAATTTTGGGGGTATAAATTTTAACCATGTTGTATGATTCTAATTAGTAATGTGTGTCCCATATACATTATTTCACTAATGATACATGAACTGAAATTAATGTTTTAGTTTTAAATGATAATTTTGAATTTTGACAACTGTATGGATCAAAATATTTATTCTGAGATGAGGCATGGCTTGATGTCTCTTGTAATTGATTAATTTTCAATGTATTACATTTTATTTTAGAATTAAATGTGTTTCCTAGGTAATTTATTAATATATATTCACTATGTAAAATCGATGTTTTAATTATTTGAATAAATGGTTAAATTAAAAAGAAATTAGTAATTAGAATAATTAACCTTTTTGGTATTATGAATTTATATTGTAAAATGATTTTTATTGTGGTATTCAATGATGAAAAATGTTGTGATGATTATATACCAGGTGAGGCCCTTCCACATGTTGTGATTGATATTTACCAGGATAGGCCTTGACATATGATGTGATTCTTATACAACGATAGAGGCCCTAAAACAAGTTTATATTTTTATATTATAGGATATAGAGTGAAACATGCCCTGATACATATATTTTGGGCTAGGCCTTGTCACATCGTGTGATTATTATATTCCAATATATGTGATTCCACATGTTTCTAGGTTATCTAAGGGGTGAGGCATTGGCACTTGTTGTGATTATTATATAAAGGTCTTATCACAACTATTTAGTATACCTTGGGAATTTGGTTGTGGTTAGCATGGATTTATACATGATTAGAGACATTTCTGTATAGTACTGATGATGGTTCTTTGTTTTCATGGTTTTGGTTGGTATGGTTATGCTACACGATCTGAGACACTCAGGAAGGGTTACAAAGAATGTTGATTGATTTATAATATTAATTTCATATTTAATTTATATATATTCTTATAACCTTATTCCATGAACAAATTATCATACTGGTTTATTTTGGCATGGTGTTCTTGACCATCTCAATTTTTATCACACCCTACATGGGCCATCATTTGGTACCTGAGCAGGTTACATGGATGCCAGTTTGTTCAAGGGAAATATACCTTTTAGTTTCTTGTTTCTTATTGGATGGGTTAGATCTTGAAGGTGGGAGATGAATCCAGTTCAGTGTCAGGGAATCATAATTATTCATTTGACTTTAATAGAAATATATTTTTATTAATTTCAAATAAAATTTTATGTTCTTTCATCTTCTCATTAGACTAATCTATATTGTTATTTATCCAATTTTTCCTTTCTCAAATTTTGTTGTATGATTATTTATGAACATTATTCGTGAAATTTTGGATACTATGATTTTAGTTTAATCATTAATTGAATCTCTTTATAAAGGATATAGTCTCTCTAATATTTTATTTAGACCCCCACAACTAGTCACCAGCCTCTGGTATATTGGGAGGTGTTCCTGATGTCACATAGCCAGCCTGCTCGGTCACTTGAGGGAGTATGGTGAAGAAGACCTTACATGATTTTTCATCCTATGAAGATCCTATAAACCTTCATGAAATAAGATTGGAAGTGTTGAGGAATTATAAAAACCTACAGGTAATGAAAAATTATAGTAATCACAAATTTTGGGATGAATAATGGTAACCGTAGTAATTTATTATGAATAAACGCCCTCAATTTGTTTGATTAAAATATCCCTAAAAATATCGACAGTGAAATATTTAGAAAAGTTAATAATGTGAAACCTGTGACATAATTAGAGTAAGTGAAAAAAATTTACTTATAAAAAATTATAATATTAGCATTTGAATATTTCATGGAAAACCATTATATTTTTATTGACATAAATCAATTTTGAACATTTTAAAAATTAGCCAAGGATGATTTTTTAAAATTTTCCCTTATAATAATTATTTTATAAATAATAAAAAATTATTATTTAAATATAAATACATTTATTGATATAAATTTATTATAACGATATTAATTTATAATATATTGAATATATATTTCATAGAAATATATAGGAGAATATTTTGATGTAAAAATAGTTGTTTTTTCAGAAAACTATTTTTTTCAGAACATTTTTTTATTTAAAAATGTATAATGTCCATCCATTTTAATTAATTAAAACTATCATTAATGATGAACCATTAAAATTAAATTTAAATATTATATATCTAAATATTTAATATAAATGAATCTAACTAGGATTAATTTCAATATAGTAAATATTGTCTCACCTTCTCCAGAAAATCCTCTGATTAAGAATGCATATATTGAAATCATTTTCCAGTTTATTTTCAAATTCAATGCAAACATTTATATTAATTTAATTTAACTAATTTATTTCATTTTTGGAATTATACTTGAAAATATTAGGTAATAATTCCACCCTAATTATTAGGCATCTGGAATATTGAAAAAAGAAAAAATTAATTACATAGTAAAAGAAAAAAATGGGTATCGATAGGGATAAACTAAATAGTTATTGGTTAAAAAAATTAGAAAGAGGACTAATTTATATTGGATGATAAAATTTATAAAAATATATAATTTATAGTTTTATAATTACATTTTTATCCATTTTTTTGTGGGAAATCATTGGAATATTTTTTTCATAGCATATATTCCATCTGTGTCATCTCCCCCACTTATAAATGGGAACCACCTCCCCTCACTTACTCACATAGCTTAAGTTATTTGTCTTAAAACAAACCTACCAAAATCTATATAAATAATACTTTTCATCATTCTGGTGTTTTTTATTCCCATTACTCCATCATTAAGTTTGTTAATAAGATATCCAAATGTGGTTCTTCTAAGATGTGGTAATTGTATTCTCTATGATCTTTCTTTTTTACATCTTGTTTTACCAACAAAATTTTTTTACTAAAAAATAAAATATAATGAAAATTATATATAACACGTATATATATATTAATACTTTTGAAATAATTTTTCTCCATCTCCTTCTCCATCAAAATGGAATCAAATAGATCAATCGTTTGTATTATGGACTATAATGTTGCAAACTAATGTAAGTTATTTTCCATACCCGACTAACATGGAGAGTAATAATGAAGGAAATTATGAAAATAATCTATAAATATGAAAATTTTAAAATAATTAGATATTTATATATCATCCCCTTCTCATTTCACATGTTAGGTAAATGATATCATCAGTTGTACAAATGTATGCCCTACCGTGTCCATGAAGAGATGTAGTTCATTTTTGATGTCCAATATTAATGAAAGGTCCATAAATTGTATCTAATGAATAAATATGATATTTTTAAACTAATATAATTACATAGATGAAGAAAATATATACCATAAAAATTTATTGGGACATTCTCGATAATCATGTATAAAAAACATGGTTGTTAACAACTGAAAAAATAAGAAAAATTAAAGTTACAAATGAATGGAGTATAAAATGTTATAAAGGATAATATATGATATTATAAATTTAAATATAGTACATTTATAATGAAGAACATTTTTAAAAACATTATACATGAGGTTAAATAACATTCAACTAATGGGAAACATGAGGTATGAGTCTTTGTCTCATTTTCTCTTCAAAGAGACATGTTTTAATGTTATGTGCCACTTTCTTTTATAGGGTGTATACACTATCCCTTTTACATGTTATATCCTGAATCCATCATTATCCATGGTTTATTATGTTTAAAGTTGAATTATTTTGTCCATATGTATATTAGTATAATTGTTACCTAGTGGTTTGGTATTTCATCTCAATTTCCATTCTTTTGGGACATATTTTCTAATATGAACCTGTTAAATTTTATGTGTTGTATATAATTACCCTATGATGTGTTTAAAACTAATAACTATTTATTCAAAATGTATAATGTTTCATCACATGGTTATTCTTTCTTATGGTAAAATTTTGGATGTTACCAAAGTGGTAAGAATCAATTTTAGATCCTCACATTTTCATTCGGATTATTTTCACACAAAATTATTGAATATTGTAATTTATAGAAAATAAAATTTAAGAATTTACAATTCAAAATGATATATAATTTTTTTAAAACTTTCCTACATCTTTTCAAAAATTTAGTTCATTATTCATGAAAATAAATGTTTAAATGAATAACTTATTTTATTTCACTTTAAATTATATTTATTATTATTACATTTATATGTTTTACAAAACCTTTTCACTAAAGTATTTTTTTACTCAGTTTCTTTATTAAGGATATCTTACATTATTATAGTCTTTCAGAAATCATTTGAATTGAATTATTCTTCTATTATTTGAAGGGTTGTTTTAATAAAAACTCAATATGAATGTTTCTTAAATGCATATAGTGATAATAGACATCCTCACCAATTAAACCATTTTATGAAATATAGATACATACAAAATATTCATTGTTTATACAATGAAAATTATTTTAGGAAATATTATTTTAGTATTTAACATCCATTCCCATTATTTTCAAGAGGCCTTTATTTTAATGAAAATAACCATAGTTTTTCAATGAAACGGTGGTCACATCTTATATAATGATTGATTTTGTAATTGTCATCATTCTATAGAGAGTATATCTTTATAATGATCATTTTTATTAGTAATAGAATTTATAAACAATATCAATTTTAAATATGGTATGTGTATTATTTTTTTCAAATCCATATAAATCATTTTCCTATGGTGTTTATATTGACTCTTATATGAGTATTTTTTGGAAAAATTTATTAATATGTGTCATTCACTAAATACATATTTTTTTATAAGGATTTTTTTTCATTGATTGAATTAACAATTATTTATTTATTGGAATTATTTAAAATTGAATTGAAATGTGTGGCCAAGAATTATATAGCCACTCGATTCATTACCAATTCTCATCAGAAAAATCAGTTGGCCCAAATAAATGGTTTTTAACAATATCTTTTAATTTTCCTGGGATATAGTTTTAATAATACATATATCATGGTGTCTGATATTATGAATTTCCATCAATGAAGATTCAGTTATTATTATCTATTTATTCATTTTGTTCTCATGATATTTATTAAATGGAATTTCTATTAAATTATTTATCATTACAAATTCATTATGTTTTATTTGATCATGATTTTCATGTTATTAATTAAATGTCATATGTGATCAAATTTTTCCTTACCATATTGATTAGAAAATATTAACTAATGATGGATTCTATTATTCATATACCATACCATGAATTTGATCTCACCATAATTTGGTTTCATTTCACCATGATATGAAGATGAATTATTGGAATAACAAATGGACTTTAAATTTATTCCATTAGTAGTTTTTTTTATTACAATGTAAAATGGGAATCATTTATTAATCTGGTTCTCTAGAAAAAATTCAATTGATCTACCCTTTTGTATTTGATCCAACATAATTATTCAGATGTATTAAATTAAAAATTGGATTTGGGTTAATGGAGTAGGAGTTGTAACAATTATTGTGAGATATAATGATTTTCATTTCAAAAAAATGAAAAACAATGATATGTTTATGTAGGTTTTCTGTATTTTTATAAGAGAATATTTATCTTAATTACGAGGATTATTTTAGTTATTTACGGTAAATATGATAATATAAGCGCTGATAAATCCATAGACATATGTTTAATATAAAATTATAAGTATATGATAACATCCAAAAATTTTATTAAGTATGAGATTATGTGGTTTTCCTTGAAATAAAATCCTTATATAGATTTTAAATGTGGATAAATTAGCTAAATAATATATTCCAAGTAACCTTGATTGGGTTACATTGGGTATTAACTCAATTTTCACTCAGTGCAGAACATAGGGGCCTAACCACACACCAGATTTGATATTTTTGGGTAATATTCTTTGGTTAATTAACATCCTCTTTTTGAACTGTTATAATGTATTTCAAATACATTTTATTAGATAATGTAATTGGGAATGACTATGGAAAAAATAGATTAAAATGTGGTTATTTATCTTTTCATCTACATTTTAATAGATGTATTATTTTATGTATAAATTTTAAGTTAATCTTTGAGAGAAAACATTTCAATTTTTATTTTGTTTATTGTATTTTATGAAAATAATATATAAATATATGTTATGAAATTTTCATATTATTTATCGATGTATATTTTCCCCAAAATTTATGAAACCCATTTAGAAGTGACTATAATATGGAAAAAAATAAATGCTGATATGATGGTTTCAATTTAAAGGCCCAGATCCTTATGAATCAACCCTTTTCATGTTTCTAAATACTAAGGTTCTTGGAGGAGGCTCAGTGGATGTATATAAGAGTTTGGATGTGAAATTATTGAAACATGAATAATTAAAAACTATATAAGCATTACATGTTGTTTATGTCATGATCACGTTGTGTATGTTTTCATTGTTAAATAATAAAAATCGTATGCATATTTCAACAAAAACCAAACCCTCGGTATTAATAAACATTAATGGGTATTACATGTCATGTAAATAAATGATGTTGTATTTTTAAAACCTAGAAAACCCCTTGAGTTTGTTAAACTGTATGTATAAATCACCTCCATCCTGATTCCCGGTGACCTGGTTTCCACTTCATTAACATTTTTGGGATTTCTTATTCAAGGATTGATCTCTAGATTCCATTATTCAATCTATAGCAACCCATAATTGACCCAAGACATGTTCCACCACTATTCATTAGGTTCCTTCTATATATTTTTTACATAGTTAATCCTTTACATGGGATGGAGCTAGATGTCCATGTTTCTGAAGGATTTTTGTTGGTTGTTTTTAGAGTATTTGTGGCCTGACATTCTCAAGGAGATGCAGATCCTACATGAGATTCAATGGATATCCACATGATTTGTCCATTCATGTGCAAAGAAAATTCCAACCATTTATTGTGTTAATTAATTCATTTCATATTATATTTATTTTTTATTATAGAGATAACATGATTTGCCTTCTCGGATCACAATAAAATTTCCCTAATAATTACGTGAACCATATTCGAGATTTGATATCGATCACATAGTGATGTTTTTGTTTTATACCATGATAAAATTATGACTATTTATTTTTAGAGAGTTTGTTATCTTTTTTGTTCATGTTATGCTTGTATTAGCCTGTTTTTCTTCATGGAAATTGGTAAAAAATTGTAAATCCAGAAATAATTGATAATAAATTGGCTAAATGAATAAAGAGGCAGATTTTATGAATCTGGCGTGTTGTAGTTTTAATGTTGCAACCATGTTTAAATCAATTATCCTTCATATTTGTTAGTGGATTTTAATAAATATGTGAATTATGCTTATTTATTTTTATAATGAAATAAATATAATGTTAAATTATTTTTTTAGTTAATTTTTCTAATCCTCTACAAGCATACTGCATAGGATTCCATGAACTGGAACCTATAAATAATTATTTAGTTAATTCAATATTGTATAATAATTAGTTGTGTAAAAAATATATTGCCTTGTTGGGCCTTATTTTCCCTCATTCTTGTTAAGTACATGTGCCTTTTTATTTAGAGCCATATGGGCTCATTGTGTGAGAATGAAGAAATACTTTTTCTAGGGGCTTAAATGCCTTGTTGCATTATTGTTTGTTTCATGTTTCCTATAATTTGATCTTTTGATGGATTTTTTTGGTGGGATGTTGTTATATATGGGGTGGGAAACCCCAAATGTTATGTGAGCCTAAGATGGTTGAGATAAGAGGGATGTTATGGTATAAGGTATGGGGAGGCCCAGTTGTTGTGGTAGGAGTAGAGGCATTTAATAGAAGGATGCATCTAGATATGACTGTGTTTGTCAGGGAGGAAACTAGGTATGATAAAACTGGTTGAATATGGGCTTACCTAGTCATATGGAAGTTATATTCTTAATGAATTTTTTTGGTTGAAGGACAGGATGTTGGTTTATCTATTTTTTTCTTACTTGTTAAGGTAGATAGATGCTCATGGTTGCGTACCATGTTTGGTATCTTAATATGTTTTTAAAGTGTACCTGGTAATATGGTACAAAATATTGAAAATTAATGAATAAATTTTTAACATGTGTGTTTGGAGCTTGCTGGAATGAAATGTTGATGTTATAATTTTGAAAATTCATGGAATCATTTTGGTTATTCCATAAGTTAATGAAAAATTATTATAATGATAAGGAAATTTAATGTGGAAAATATTAATGTTTAATTAAATGTTAAAGAATTAATTAATGAAAAGTCATTCTGATGAAAATGAATAAAATTATTTGATGTATCTCATTAAATTGTTGCGTGATTATAGGATATATGGTATTAGTAGTGGTAGTTGTGAGTCTGAGAGATATTAGCTGATGTTGGTTTTGGGACTAGGGTATGTCCTGAGTGTGGTTGTGAAATATATTATATCACATAAATTTTTTTTATATTCTACTACACGTTATCGGTTTTAGAAATTAACACCCTATATATTCTGATCCCTGGTGGGTGTTTTCCCCTAATCCCAGAGGGAGGATGGATTGCGGACAACCCCCTTTTGGCCCCAATCTCTTCTATTGGAAGTTATTTTTGCAGGTATACATGATGGTTACTTTCCCACATATATGTGTATAGAGGCATGTAATGGATTTTTGTTATTTCACACACATGTTTTAGAGATATTGATTCATAATTCATACTATAGGTATAATGTGTATTGTTGTGATGGCTTCAGGATCCTTACTTGGTGTATAGGTTAGGATGGTATGAGTCATTATACATGATTTATGACACACATTATACATGTTGTGGTGGATGTGGGAAACTTCCATGATAAATTTGGTTATGTGGACAAGGTGGTTTTTTGCAAGAGGTGCATGTTCTGGTTCTTCACCCAAGTTTTTATGAGTAGCCTTTTTGGAGAGATATTCTTAGGATGTGTGGCATTAGATCATAGAAGAAAACCAGTGGGGAAGCAATAGAAAGGTACACATCATATTCCACATTATATAATAATATCTTATATGTGATTCATGGTTACAGTATCAATGGAGAGTATTACAAATTAGGATACTAGTTAAGGTGATGAGTTAGATTCAATTGTTGTTCACTATGCTTTAGAAATCATTCATTACCTTTTTTAGAAGATGCTCAATGGAGGATCTTACTGATTACATTGTTATACTAACCATTACTATAAATAAAGTAATTTTCTGGTCAGTTGGAGTAGGTTGGAGTTCAGTCTTGTTACAACTAGCTTGGGGTTTAACAAGAGCAGTTTGGGATACTTGGCCACCTTCTTCTATACATTTCTTTTGGTACTTATAGTTTTTCATTCATATGTAGTAGCTATAACTTTTCATTACATGTGTGAACTAAGGATTTCTTTTATATTATAGTCTAAGATTGTGTTGGTGGGTTTATATGTTATTTATCTCTTTCTCGTGTGTTCACTTAGAGGTTAATGCCTCCCATATGAGTGTTATCTAAACCCTCGATGATAGTTTCAAACTCGGGGCCTACTTGGGGAATGAATCAGGTCTTAGTATCTCTCTACTTAAATTTCCATCCCATGAGGGGTACATATTGTTGGGAAGGGGTAATGACAGAGTGGTATCATTGTATAGGTTGTGGTATTGGATGGATTTGGAGTTATATAGAGGTCCAGTTGCACGGGATGGTTGTAAAACATTGTTATCTATGTTTAGAAAGTTCTATAAACAGTAGGGACCAGCTTAGAAATGAATATTTTTCCCCCTATGATCTGATGTGTGAACATTTTTGCTTAATGTGGATTCTAAATTAATTCATACTAGTTGTAGGGTTGATAATATTGATTGTGTCAAGCATTAATCTTTTTATTGATGAGTTTGAATGGGAATACCTTGGGATAGGTTAACCAAAAATGAATAATATAAAAAATATTTATTAATGCTAACATCTTCCATATTCTAGGTTTATGAGGTCTAACTATTCTTATTTTTCAGGAATGGAAACAAATCGAAATCCCCTTCTGGTATGCACATAATATGTTCTCTTAGTTGAACTGTTAGTTCACCAAAAGTGTTTTTTAACAATGACTACATTTGGAGAATGACACTCTGAGTGTTTCAAAACTAGAGTATGTAGAGGTATTAGGGTTATATATTAGATACAGTCATATTGGACTAATTATAGGAGGATGAGAATTAATTCATTTGGATCTATGCTCAGAAGGAGGAATGGATATCATCTTCGAGGATGATGTTGTCTGGGGAAGTGAGGAAGTCGTGGTTCCGGTTCCATAGATATCGTGAGGATTTGACTGTCCTATCAAAGGAGTTCAAAGAGAAGTTTAGAACTGAGTTTCTTTTTTATACCACGAAGGTAGCCAGTCCCCGGGATTTGTTTACCCTTATGTAAATGATATTAGTGTGTGAAAGTTTGGGATCCATTTTAGGATACTTTTAGGATATAATTCGAACCTATTTCTAGATGAAAAGGCTACAGAGAGGCGTTTTGAAGAAGCATTGAAACTATAGATCCAATGACAAGTTTTCCTATTTAAGGTGATGATGAATTTAGTGGTTCTTGAGAGAGTATAGATCATAAATATAACATTATCAAGAACAATATCATCATGAGTGGTAGTTTTCAAGATTCCTCATGAAGTATAGTTGTGGTCTAATGTTTCCAATTTTCAGGGCAAAAGTGTTTCTGATCAGCCAAGGGTAGCTCTCGGCCCTCAATTCCTCTTCTATATAGTGGTAGTGGATATTTGTATTATGCAATGATATTATACACATGTTTTTCTTGTGTATGCTGAGGAAATAAATAGTTATAGTGCCTGAAATTTTTGAGTAGTCAACGTGTAGCAATTATTCAACATCAGGATCATCCACCGAGGTAGATCAGGCTGATGCAACAGCAGTTGGTTTCTCCTATTTGGGATTAGCATTTTGTAGATAGTGATTTAAAAATACATCATTGGTTCACTTCTCATCCTCAAATAGTATATCACGACTGTGGAGGTTGTCACACCAAGGTTAGAGAGTTCGTTGATAGAGTCGTGGTCATTTTCATGATTTATCATTTCTTGTGTCGAGTGATCTAGAAGTCATTTGAGGTACCAATTTATTATTTTCTACTTGGGTTCATTCCTTGATTGACTTGGGAGTGACACACTCCTTTATATCACATTCCATTGTCTATTTATTGGGAAATGAGGTAGAGAGTCTTCCAATTCCCTTGGAATTGACTATACCTATGGGCAGATGATCTATCTTGTTTGAGGTATAGAGAGATTGTGACCTAGTGATGGTGAAACATCACCCTTGGGGGTATTTCTTATATTTATGGAAACTACCATACGAAATCATCCTTAGTATGGATTGGTTGTATTCAGTGTAGGATATCATGGAGTACTTTATGAAACATGTTGTGTTCATTTATGAAGATGGATAACCAGTAATATTTTTAAATGAGTGAGACCCATGGATTGTTTAGAGGATGGTTCTATACTTGTCATCCTTGATGGTAG
The DNA here is from genome assembly GCA_963277665.1 of Viscum album. Lineage (NCBI taxonomy): Eukaryota > Viridiplantae > Streptophyta > Magnoliopsida > Santalales > Viscaceae > Viscum > Viscum album. Next base: position 351,957,288 of record OY728134.1, on the reverse strand, counting down.
ATATGATTTGGATTTCATCAAATGTTAAACAATCATTGTTTCCTGGTGTTATATAACAGAACCCTGATAAATATTCAGTGTAAGTTGTAATATTACCCCCATGATGAGAGATCTAGATTGGGATCAAACTCTTGCCAGATGTGTCTCATATCTCATTTTATTTATATAAAATGGAGCATTTTTATATTCTTGAGGTGCATATAAATCATGATGGTATGATGTATTGTGGATTTGTTTTCCTGAGTGGGTTACAGTGGTGTGCACCTATTTTCTTCAAAAATGTCTCTAAGGGATGTATATGGTTGTGTATAGATTATCATATATTAAACAAAGTGACATTGAAAACCCCCTTTCCTTTTCCTTGGATTGATGTTTTATTCTGTAAACTGAAGGGTTAATGTTAGTTCTCAATGATTGATTTGTGGTCCTAATATCATCTTATGTGTGTGATGGATGTGGATATCCCAAATACTGTATTCTATATTCATCATGGGAAGTACAATTTTTTAGGTCATTCGGTGAAATGAATGCCCAAATTGTGTTCATGGTATTAATGAACTATATATCTGATGAGTTACTAGATTATTTTCTGCAGTATTCATTAACTAAATCATTCTTTACTCTATGTCTGAGGAGGATCATGCAGAGCATATGCATGCATTTTTTTGGAGTTCATTATTATGAGAGATTGTTTGGGATGTTTCTAAAGTGAGATTTTTCAGATCGAGAAGTCTATTTATTGGGAAATTTTGTATACTAATAGGGAGTAGCTATGGATCCATCAATGATATAGTCTGTTTCTTCTTGTTAAATCCATAAGATATTGGTAGAGGTGTGAATTTGTCTTGTTCTTTCATTCTATTATAGGTTGTTCGAAGACAATTTCTCTTGGGTAGTGACTCCCCTAATAGTGTTGAAAAAAATGAATTGGGGATTCATGTAGGCTGATTAATGTGAGCTAGATTTTGAGTATTTGAATAATATTTTGATAAATTTTCAAGTTCTTATACATCAAAAAGAAAGAGTTTTGTTTGAATTTTTTTTGATTTTGTGTGTAATAGTTTAGGTTTTATCCCGATGGAGTGGATATTTTCTTATTCATATTGATCTCAAAAGTAACATCCAAATTAGTGTGATTATGACACTATTGATATTGATTAAGAATAAGTAGTGTTCACTATAAATTTATGGAGGGATTGATTCATCGGTGGACATTTTGTGGTCTTCAATTGTTATAACAGCTTGGGTTATGATTTCTACAAATGTGAGAAAAAATATTCTAGTGTCAGGGGATGGAGTTTTTAGGGGGTTATGAAATCAAGATTTTATATACACTTGGAAAGGGGAATGTCACAGCTGATACACTTTGCATGATGTTCTCCTAGAGTAATTTTTATGATGGAATGTAATGTCATAAATAAATAAATAAATTTTTAACCAACAAGATTTGAGATTTCTAGGGTCAAATATTAAAGTTATATTTTTGAGAAGTCATGGACTATATTTTCTTATTCCAAGAGAGAATGAAGATTTATTATCATGATAATGAAATATAATGTTGAAAATGTTAATGGTTTATTATTGGTTAAATAATTAGTTAACATAATTTTAGACATATTAAATGAAGTAAAATATTTTAAATTGTATCTTTAAATAGTTGTGTTCTTAAATGATATCTAGTCTTTGAATTTGTAGCATAGAGTCTGAGTGATGCAATTTGTACCAGATTCTATGATTGTGTTATTCTCATTGTGTGGTTGTGAGCTATATTTTATCATTTACATTTTGTGTTTTTAATTGATAACTCACACTTCTATTTTAAGAAACTGACAGCGTGAGGATTCTTAGAAATGAGGGTTGTGTTTTCACCAACATCCCGATGGGAGGATAGATAGATGACAACCACTTTATCCCCCACTCTATTATCTTGGTGGTAATATTTATTTTTATTGATTATGGTAGGTTTTCACCATATATGTTCGTATAGTTTTGTAATAGATTTTGGCAATTTAACACACAAGAATTAGGGATGTAGTTATTTATGGACTACTAGATGTGTAATTTGTATTGGCTATGATGGATTGAGGATTCTTACTCAGTGTATGGGTTGTGATGGATTGATGTATAATACTAGATGTATGACTAATTTTATACAAAATGCGGTGAATCCTGGATAATACCTATTTACATTTGGTTATGTTTACATGGTGGTGTGTTATATGAGGTGAAATATGTGGTTTTTCACCAATGATTCAGTGGGATAGAATTTTTTTAGAGATTTTCGTAGGATTTGCAATACATGGTGAGAGTAGTGGGGTACCCCTGATATTCATTATTATAATATATTCTCTTGTATGTGATACACAGTGAGAGTATCCATAGTGAGGCTAAGAAAATAGTATATATGTTTAGGTGATGAGTTTGTTTTACTTATTATTCCATGTGTGTTAACATGATTTATTTACATTTGTCAATATTGGCTCTAGGGAGGGTCCTAATGAGTATAATTTTTTACTCACCCTATGTATATATAAACTGTTTTCAGTTCCGTTAGAGAAGGATGGACATCAGGTTGGTTACTACTTGGTTGGGGTTTAGTATGAGGTGTTTGGGATTTTGGGATATTGACATCGTTACTTTTTTTTGGTACTTACAGTTTTCCCTTCAGTTTTAGTAGTTCATTTATGTCATTATTTATCTCACATACTTATTCTTTTATACTGTACTCTGCGTAGGATTTTGATTGTGTTTGACTTGCCTCTATATTTCACTTGTGCTCTCTTAAACGGTAATGCCTCCCATCTAGGTGATTATTATACCCTCGGTTCCAATCACTAACATGGGCCAACTAGGGGCAGGAATCGAGTGTCACTATCTCTCTTCTCCCATCTCCATCCTAAGAGGAATACACTTTGAGTGGAGGGAGTCTTGACATTCATAGTGTATGATATTTTCAGAATTACTTTTCATCTGGTTATCTTATAATAATATAATATTTATGTGACATTTTCATTAATCAAGTTATCATATTTTAGTTTTAGTAATGGATGAAATCTGAAGGGATACATTCAATAATGTATTCCAAAGACAATAGAAAGATATTCCCAATTATAAATCACATGGGATATGTACGGGAGTAAGAAATTTTATGACCATTCCAAGGAAAATATCATAAACTGTAATGTCCCGGATTTTTTGTATACTTTTTTTAATAATATGGAATTATTTCGAGAACGCAAAATCTAACAGCATGTGATTCTAAGGCTTGGAGGTCCTAGAATGAACCCTCAAAGTTGTGTTAATATTTAAATAGAATGGGTAAATAGTTTCCCAAAAATAGAGAATGAACTCTTAATCGGTTGCCCGAATCAGAAATATGATGGCACTATTGCGCTCAGGATAATGGGTTTACCCTAGGCACGACATATGTTTAATCAGCATGGGAATCCTGTCAGAAAACTCAAAAATGGGATAACTTTAATTAAAATTATTAAATAAAAATATTTTATTCTACAAATTCATTTAACTCACAATCGGTAACTCATACAAAAAATCTGAGACCATTGCTAAAATTTGGTGGGTATTCTCTCTTTAGGAAGATACTATAATTGGCCGGTGCGGGCCACTAGTGAAATTTATTTTTTGACCATAAATAAAATAATTAAGTGATAATTATTTTATTTTAAAATACATAAAATTTAAATGGTAACCTGGATTTGAAATCTGAGAATATCATTGAGTTCTTTGGGTGTGTTTCACTTAGGCAGATCCTAACCATGACTGGCACGAATCGAGGGTGACTGTTAAAAATTGTATGAACTTTTTTTGGGTACATTCAGTAAACATGCAAGCATCATTTTATTACTTTTGAATTGGTGCTCGGATTATAATTTTGAGGGCACCATTGAATCTACTCTGCTAGATTTTCATAAGGGAGGATTTACATTATAAGCAGTAGGTATGGTTAAAAAGTTATTTTTTGCAACTTTTTAAAAGAAATGAAATAAAATAATTTTTTTATTTTATTTCATATCTTCCAATGGACAAGTATAGGGGGTGGGGACTGTGATTTGTGAATCCAATAAATTTCTTGACCTGTCATCCCTATGTAATGATGTCGTTGGAGAAATAGGAAGCTTCCTAATTAATGATCCCCATTAAACTCCAACGTCGTTACTTACCCTCCCCCTCTCCTATATATATGGAACATGTGAGAAGATATCGGCACAGATTGACCATGAAACAATGTGTTGAAGGAGAGCTACATAAAAGGACCCTTAGACGACAGAGCCGACCCAGGAGGAGGTGAAAGATGACACCAATCCATGATCCAAAGGGCGACGTACGAGTGGCATCATTGACAACCAGTTGCGGTAACGACTAACATGACCCATCTATAAGAACGGTTGTTTCTTTGGAGATTCGATGTATGGGGTTATTATTCCTCTTCCCCATTCATGAATAATACGAAGAATGTGGGTCTACTGAAAAATAGGTTGACCAATGATTCATTTGTCTTTGTGGGAGGTCATTTTTGGGTATCTTGTGGGTTTTATCGGGTTGATTATTTCATTTATTATTAAATAATTAACCACCCACTTGTTTATGAGATAATGCAGAGGGCGTGGGCCTAACGAACCCAACTCGATCCCTCCGCTCTCCTTTCTACATCCTTGTGCCGCCATGGTAGACCAACTGTGTGACCACACTAACTGGCTATGTGGTAGATAGCGCATCAAAACATTCCTCAAGAAGAGGTCGCGACACAATGATGCGACGATCGTCTGACATGTCAGCACCGGATGGCCACAGAGGGGGCATAGCGCAATGACACGAACTGCCGATAAACACGGAGGATTGCGACTTGGTAGCTGCGGTGACTAGATGTGATGATGGCCATCACGCCGGAAGGCTGGAACGATGCTGGCATAGCAGAGTTGGGGTGCACCCCCGGTGACGCACCCATGAGGAAGCATGGTCATGGACCACATTAGTTACACAAGGAGCATGGGCCACCAGATGGATCGGCAGATGGTGGACGGGGCGTGTACTAGCATCTCACCCAGCATCAATGATGAGACCCATCAGTCGCGGAATGCAGGGCCCACAACACCACGTAGCGTCGCCTTGGGGGCCACCCCCACAGGTTGACCCGCTAATGTGGTTTCGGGGCACCCGTTGGGTGGCCCCTATGGGTTGGTCCAGCGGACCGACCCGCAGCCCAAATGCCAAAACCGATGACCAATTGGGCCAAGCTAGGCCCAGCAGTCCAGGTTGACAGGAGTCCGGTTGGACCCATGTCAGGACGACTTGATCCAGGTCGACCTGGGTCAAGCCGGTCTGATTGAGGATGACCAAACACCGACCTAGTAACGCCCAAGAACACTAAAAGGGCCTTATCATGAGAAACGGAAATCTATTTGAAGAACCATATATGTCGTTGGGATCCATGGAGTTATAAGGTCTTTCTGACTTACTCCATTATAGTTCTGGAGAAACATGGAGTACAGTCAGGTTGGATTGTACTTGAATCTGATCGGGCCCTCGTAACTGAATTGCCAATGATGCACAGACCAGACGTACGATTGAAAAGTTTACTTGTTCCATTGGACCCCTTATGACATGGAAGATAATCGGGTTACATATTATGAGACATTGTGAAAGTTGAAATACGACTACTGTCTTGGGGAGCGGTTCTCTAATATGCACTACATACGGAACACTGTGACTGGTTGAGAGATTATGACTACTGTCTTTTCAACTCAGAGTGAATTGATGGCCACGGTTCACTATGAGGAGGAGTACCTCAGTAGGCCACGGTGGAAAGAAGTCATGGTATTCAGTTGGGAGGAGTACCCCAGTAGGCTGAGGTGGGGGAGGGAGGCTATGTGTGACCCGACAGACCCACAGTATACGATGGGGAGGAGTACCTCAATTGTTCAAAGTTCGTGGAAAGTTGTTCTGTGTGACATGGAAGGCCCAATATACATGATAGATGATACATTCCCCATTAGTCTAGGTGTTCTACGTCGTAACTGGGAATGTTACTTATTTCGATCCCTAAAGATTCATGTGGCTGACTATCAGCATTCATAGTGATCCTATGTGGGTCAACATCATAATTTTGTTTCTCTAAGTTGTATACCTAGTTTGAGAAGATACTATAATTTAATTGTGTCTATTGACTTGAGATTTGTGATTGAGATAATAATTATTGATTTCCATTGTAGAGTTCTAGGAGACCTACGAGGTCTCAGAGTCCCTATTGAGTATCGTTATACTCACCTCTGTACGGGTTTCACCGGCACCTTGTTGTGTCTTGTGCAGATGAAGTACAACATTGATCTAGGCATAGAGATTTAGGACTGGACGATGGTCAGAGGTGGGACATTTAGTGTGAAGTGACACGGAGGAGATGGGAAAATGTGGAGTATTGTGGAGGCGATAAGTACCTTCCCTTCAGGTAGGATCCGTGGTGGACGATCCAAAAGCTACTTTTCACATTTTTTATATTTTGTACTTTTCAGATGTACTTGTACTATTCCGGTTGTTATTGTATTCCAGTACCTTTACTTTTAATACACTTTTACTATAGTAATTAACTTCACAGTTGCTTCCTGTTGTGTTCTCGGACCGTGTTTTTGTACAAGTTTAAAGGCAACACCTCTCTGTTTTAGGGAATATGGATTTCGATGCTAGTTGCCACCCCCTGGCCTATGGAAGGCGTGCATGAGGTGGTTATGGTATGGGTCCCAGGGGACGGGTTATGACATAAACTATGATTAAAATATGTGAACTTATTTTATTTCTCAAACCCACCATAGAAGATAATTTTGGAATCTCATGGATATTTGAGTGTTAATGTTAATGAAAAATTGAATATTTAATTTCACACATGTCAAACGTTTCATAGGATCCCAAGGGAATGGATAAATTAAATATTAATTTTTTTTGTTTGGATGGACTTACAAGCATTGTCCTAATTTCCAAAGAGGGATAGAGTAAGACAATACACATAGTGGTATAAAAGAGAGAATGTAACCATTTTCCACAATTTTTGGATTTAAAATCATCTAATTTGGGATTTATGAAAGTTGATTCTATAACCCCAGACTACCAATGGTAATATGCATGAAATATTAATTGTTTAGTTGGTAAAGAGAAATAAAATGTGATTATAATAACTGAAGTGGATAATAATGAATATTGAATAATTATCCTTCACTCTAGAGTTATGAATGTCTTTTTGGAGTTTGATCTGTGGAACTATAGTATATCTATTAATATCCCTATGTATATTAAATCACTAGTTTGATTATTTAGTTATCAAAGGAATAAAAATATTGTTTTATGAGTTTTTCAATACATGTTGATGTTTATGGATGTGTGAATTATATAAATTTTAATATTATTTGTTTAGATAAATATAATTTAAATTTGGAAATTAGAGAATTCTATCAACTTGTCTGTGAAATTATTTGGAATAAGAAGATTATCATTAATATCAATAATGATGGACTCTAAAGGTTATTATTATTATTATTCACCCTTTTATTAAATTTATATTACATGGTTACTAATGTCGAATAATAATAGACTCTTGGATCATTTTTTGGAAGAAATTCAATATTATGTATAATACAATTCTAGGGAAAAATATATATTTCTTGAGTTATGAATTATATCTTGATTTAAATCTATATTTTATATCTCCTAATACATATATTCAGTTTTTGATAATTATAATTTTTGTTAGGTAATTTATTTGGGTTGGGGGGAATGTAACATGTTGAGATTTTGGAAAATAATTTCCCCTAAATTAATAATATTTTCAATTGTCGGTTTTACATGAATCACTATAATAAAAAGATGTAAAAAATTGAAGTTCAATTTTTAAAAAAACATAATGATAATTAAAAGAATAGTAACTAAAAATATTTTAATCAATTATTTGTTCACACAAATTAGGATTGTGAAAATATAATAATTTAAAAAATTTCCAATAAAATAGACATTCCTTCATATAATTTACTTTCATTGAAATGATAAATTTATATGTAAAATAATTATAATTTTTGAAATTGAAATTAATTATTAAATTCATCATGTATAAATTATCATTTGGTAATTATTTTATATTTTTCTCATCTATAGGTTTTGAATTCTATTGTAAATAAATATAATCATTACAAATACTGTAGTGTTAACTATTAAGTGAGTAATACTTAAAAACATATAAGCCAATTTTTTAATAAAATTTAATATAGTTAAAATTATTTATTAATGAATAATATGAATAATTTTTAAAATCTAGGATTAATTATATTGTAATAAAAGAAACTTTTGTGTCAATTTTTATATTCTCTAATATTAAAAATTAATTTTCATCAATTATAGTAATAAAATAGGTAAAATGGATTTAATATTTTAGATTAGCATGTTAATTTTATTTATTAATTTTAATTAAATTATACATATATACATATATATGATTTTAGGATAATAGTTAACTATTACGATATTGGTAAAACTATTATTTAAATTTTTTTTATAAAAATTTATAATTTTATTGTATTCGAATTGAATAATTTCTTCGCACCAATTTATATATATAATTATAAAAAATATAAAAAAATATATTAATACTTATTTAATTTTTAATCAATAGTAAATAATATTAAGAGAACATAATGGTTAAAATAATGTTTTCCTAACAAATTGTTTCCATACATCATATATTTTTTAATTAAAATGACAATTTTATTTTTTGTCAAAATTGAATTTCATTCTATGTTTTGTAATTTTATGTTAATAACAAAAACTTTTGGTATAATAGATAACATTGTATTTATAATAAATCATACGTTACTTGTGAAAACCAATTTTACTAATGTAAATACAAAAATGGAAAAATGTTCAAAAAAAGGGAAGAACTGCTTACGACATATTTTAAATGATTGATTGGTGGACCTATGTCCTCTTGGATAAATTTGTTAAAAATTACTAGGGGATATTACTACAAAGATGAACCAAAAATCTCCTAGTTATAACTATATTTTGAGGTTGTTGTGGGTTCTAGTGTGATGCATGCCTTTACTCAGGGGTCTAGGTGTTGAAGATCTCACCACCCAAATTATGGAGGTAGTGTTGCAATTTTGACAACAGTATTAGAGCTGAATATTTATGAAAATGTTGCAATATATAATTGTATACATACTATCATGTTATATTTTTCATGTATCTCCATATACATATTGGCACCAATTACTTCTATAGATTTGAAAAGGGTAATGATTTGATTAATGTCACATGGGCTTCTTACCCTTGGATACTATACCTCAATTGAATTATTATTCAATAACTATAGAAACATGACTTTCTAATAAAAAAATTATTTAATATTTCATTTGAGAAATTATTAATTAATACTCTAAAATCACAATTTAATTCTACACTCGAGTTACTGAAATCATTATTCGAATTTTTGGACAGTGTTATTCCTGAACCACATAAATCATTTCATATTCTGATATTAATCACGTTAATTATTTTGATATATTTATCTCATTTATAGAATCATGTCACATTACAAATCCACTTGATTCTGTAATAATTTGTATCAAAGGATGTGTCCAAAAGATCATGTTATTTTTTGATTGATTGAATGATGGTTATAGAGGAAGACAATGAAATGGTAGATTAATTTGAAGGAATTTACATTAGAAATTAAAGGAAATATATAGAAGATTATATTTTTCAAAAAAATGATCATTATTATTCTAGGAAAAATCCCAACAGAGATCGAGAAGATAGTGTTAGAGATACTTGTTCGATAGGTTATGGGAGTTATGGGCCTAAAATTGTACAACAACTAGCCATTCGACATCATATTGAATATTACGGTGACTATGTTAATGAAATATACTTTTAATATGAATTATAATCCTTAATCATAAAAGAAAGTATACATGATCTGAAAACTACTCAATCTAATGATGATTTAATGGAATATTATTTCTAGTCTTGTCAATGTAGTCAACGCCATCACAAGTCAGTTGTTAATAGTTGGAATTACACTTGGAAACGAGGTATGCACAATGGATTTAGTTTCATCATTTTCTAAAATATGATGAAATATTATAATATTCATAACAATTTTATTGGGATTAATATAATTGGGGATGAATTATGTACTAAACTTAATCCTCTGTGAGGATATTTAGATAATATAATCTGTAAGATTATCTTGTTTTTATCATAACATGGAATGATGAGGCATATATGTATAGTAAGATAGACATAAGGAATGATTAAAATTAATGTAAAATTGATGAAACAAGGTAAATTTTAAACGACCTACCTATTATATTTTTAAAAAATATAATAAAATTTAATAGGTTTCGAAAATAATAATACAATTCATCAGAAACTGTTACATAAATCATTGCATATAATGTAACGAATGATGTGCCTCTACTGAGAATAGATATTCCTATAGAATGTTGGATTTTTAACCTAGTGGAAACATTCCATTCAACTTTTAATAAATGTATCAATATAATTATGTATCAAAATTTTTTTATTGTAGATCTTTCTGATGATGAAACATTAATGATTTAGGGTACGATAAATCCAGGGTTTAAAACCAATCATGGGTGTTTCATATTTCATGAAAATGAAATGAATAACCCAGTACTATGTTTATATATTATTTGTATTACGAAAAAAAATTATTTTTCTTTTAATACTACATTCATTGGTGGTTTGTGGAATATTTCTAGGGGACCTATGGTAATTGTTCAAGGAACAAAGAATGAAACCCTTACAGAATTGAAATTTTATATATCTCTGTCACATTTAGGTAAAAATCACATTTTATTTTGACCAATTATTTATTTGAGACATTATTGGGATGTTTTAGGAGATGTTTTGGAGTGTTTTGATTTTTTTGGGTCAAGTCCATGTGTTTTTCACTTTTGGGAAAACCATCTATGTCATGCCAAGAAACTATACATCTTCTTCCATTGTCCAAAAAGGGAATAGTTTTTCTAAACCCTGCATTCATCTAATTACATCATATATCATGAGGAATATTTTTTCCATTGTTATTAAATATTTGGTAAAACTAAGGCCAAACAACGCGGATCCTCTTGTAGAAAATAATGGGGTAAATGGTTTTACAATAATGGTGGCCTAACAATGATGATGGGAATTAATTATTTGAAACCCATTTAACATACCTGAATCAACTTCTATTCACCTAGTTCATTCCACATTTTTCAAGGGTCTTAATTTTGAGGGGATTCATATTAAATTTAGGGGATTTCTTGTTTGAATTTTGATCAATGATGTTTGATCCATATTTTTAGTGTTATTTCTCAGTTCTTCGTCATTATTCTCCTTCCTTATTGATCTCTCCACTTTATATTTATATTAATAGTATATGATGTATTTTAATAATATCGAAGGATTATCTAATGATGAAATTATGTTTCAATTATAGAATCCATCGAATGATGTGGAATTATTTTGATATGGATTGATAATTATGCGATTCATTGAGATCATTATTTTAAGTGATCTCTCTCTTTTTCCATTTATATTTGGATTGTTGAATCAAAATTTAATTTTATAGGAGTCATGGTTTTTTATTTTTTATATTTCCTTACACTCATTTGATGGTAGATCTTGTGGAATTGGTGGAATAATAAGTGTTTTAGATGGGTGGTTTTATCTAATGTGTGTTTTATATAAACTACACATGGTTTCTAATTTATATACATGATTTAAAAAAAATTAATATAAAGATAGTTTTTTTTGTAAATTCATATAAAGTGTTTTTATATAAAATGGTTTCCAAAATTATATACTATAATGAAATGTCTATTTCACACCACTATTGAATTATTTTTTTAAAATTAATTTCCAACCATGTATATGGTGTACAAATGATTTTTTTTTGTTTTATTATAGTATTTTGATATACCATTTGGAAATGATTTGAATTGTCTAGAACAAGGGAGACTGCAGTACATAGGACGGCAGTCATACAGGCACATATTTCCACTAATTGTAATGAGGATCATATATTGTGGTGTTTATATAATCCCTATGTTTAAATTTATGTTACTAGTTTATATGAAATCATAAGGCATTTTAGACATCAAGGTTCCTTTATAGTACATGTTTCATTATTCAAAGGTCTTTTGTAGTGAACACTGACAATTATTGATCACATGGGGGGAGGATGAGGGATACCACATACAAATATTATCATAGGGCTATGTTCCAATATGATTATTATTTATTTCTATTTAGGATGAATACTAAAAAATTATAATTAGATTATATTAAATATATTTATAATCTACTATATATAATTTTTTTTTCAAAATATCAAATTGTGAATTTGCATGTTTTGGTTAATTTGGAAATTTCATATATAAGGGAACATATTCCTCAAAAATGATATTATTTGTATTATATAGCAATGAATCAACATTGAACACTTATTTGGATCTAATTGGGAATATTTTTCTCTGACCATACACCCACCATTGGATAAGTGTATATCTAGTGTTACATAATACAGGAAAGGGAAAGGTTCTATAGTGAGGCATCGACTATTTGAGTTAGCTTGTTTTGGGGCTCAGGTTGTGAGTTGGTGGGAATATTTCCACTATGAACACATAGATATTGTTCATTATATTTTTTACATGGGATTATATCAGATCAAAAATTTGTTTTTTTTCATTTTTTAAGATTTATTAATCTTTATTCTATTGTTTTTATTGGTTATGGAATTTCAATGGATCCTTATCATATACATCCCGATGGTTGATGTATCAGGATGTGAGGAATTATTCCCATGGTTATCAGTGATTCCTAAGTGATTCTTTATTGCATATGTGCATAACTAACTCTATTTTTAACTTTTTGATAATCCTTTTAAAAAATATACTATTCGGTAATATGGTTTTGTTCATGATATATTGGTTTTAGAGTAGAATGAACTCATGTTAATATGTCATGTTATGTTTGGTTGATGTTAGATAGGAATTATCCGTCTTGAGGGGTAGGTTATGCATGAGTGCATCGACATATATAATCATATTAAACCTTATTTTACCCCCATGTTCTTGGGAAATGATTCTTCTATTTTTAGATTTTATCTAATCTTATTTTTACATAAATTATTCTAATTAAAAATAATATTTCTTCCCTGAAATGTGGTCTGTTTTTATTCGTTAATATAGTACCATGCATCCAAAAAAATAGATAGTTTTTTCATGGAGGGTGTTGTGTTTGATAATATATAATTGTAACAACATATTAATTAGAACCTGATTGGGAATATAGTATTGCATATTTGAGTAGTGGTCCCAAATGTACCACATAGTGAAACTAAAGCATGGGAGGTTCAAAAGGAATTTATTGGAGATAAAAATTGAGTAGTATTTCCTCTATCATAATCCTCAGTAATTTTAGGGGATGAATGAATCACATAATTTAGTGGTCACATTATATAACAATAATTTGGTCTTGGAATTCTTATATACTCTAAAATATTTTAAGGTGAAATATTCTCTATTATAGTATAATGGGCTAAACAAGATGTGTTCGGAAACAATTCCCCATGTGAAGCAACATGGGGTATTATAGGGGAAAGACATTAAAGAAATATTCCTTCAATAGTTCTCCCAAGAATATATAATTATATAAAGCTATGTAGACACTCTATTCATTCATTAGTGGTTATCACTTAGTGAAAAATATACTAATAAATTTTCTTCATTTCAAAATGTTTCTCCAATATTTTTGAAAATTATAGATCTAATGGATCAATGAATCAAGGTCAGTTTTCTATCATACATTTAGTCTCTAGAATTCATGAAAATCATTGAAAACTATATTGTAGTAGTTTATACCATGTTATGGGTTTAAATTGATCAGTAGATGAATTTGAGATTAGTCATACTACATCTTCTACCATGTGAAAAGTGTATTGGAATATATAGATAGAATAAGAAGTACTGTGAAATTTTTAATGGTGGTAGAGGTAGATCATAGTATTGGGATTGCTTCACACAATAAATAGTAGCTAGATCTATCTATATGTAATTTTAGGGTACAAAATGTTTTATTTGTGAAAACATAATTGATTTCTAGTTCTTGTTGTCACTGAGGCCATTTTACGATGTTTTTTGAGACCATTTCTTCACATTGTTATGTATTTAGTTATTCTTATGTAAAGGGAATTGTGGAATGTTTTTAAGACTCATATTATATAAATATACAATAGAATGTATTTATATTGATGTATATTCATCTATTAGAGGTTTTTTGGTAGATATTGGAACCATAATAATGATAGTGAGAGGTACAATTTTTATTTAATCATCTATAAAACCACTATATTTATTAATGCTAACTCACATTACATTATTTAAAAACATTTTATGGTTCATTAAAACCCTCAAAAATAACTCATTAAATTTATTATAGAGTTGTATAAACCTCAAGGAATGTAAAAGTGGAATGTTTTTTGATTCCCATTTGTTGTTTTTTGGTCATTGATATTGAGTTAATTTTAATATTTTATGGTTCTTTACTTGCATCTATTTGAAATTATCATTATAATGGAATGTATAGTTTCCAAACGTGATGTTGTTGATTTTAATTATTCATAGTTGTCCCTCACTAACCAATGTAAAATAACACAACTATTTTAGGATGAATGGGATATGAGGTCTATTTGAATTGTACCTCCTCTTACAAAATTAAGGAGTTTGATATAATCTTTTTCAGATGATATTGGAAATGAGTACTCTTGTTGAAATATTCATTTTGTGGTTTGAATATTTCCAATATTATTCCCTAATAACATCTCTTGGTATCACCCATAATGTGATGTTGATTTTATTTATTTATCTCATGAATGGAATTCATATGATATCTATTCCTTTTTATCATCAGACAACAGTTGAGTTGAAAGTGTTTGATATACAATTCAATGATTCTATGATGATTTTTTTATTCTCCCTAGTCTATCACCATATAAAGCTATTATTATATGTTCCATGAATATGGGTTGAACACTTAGACATTCTCTAATTATTTTATGCTTACTGATATGAAATTAAATAAATATTATCATTTCCCCATATTGATGAAAACATTGATATGATTAAGGGTGGAGAGTTATTGTCAAACATCAATCTTCGGACAGGTTATCAAAAGCTTTGTCTTGACCCTTCCTCTGGGACAGATGACATGACTACCCAAGCCCTCTTCCCATAGGACAGGGGCTAGAAACTGGAGTCATGTAATCGTATCCCAGAAAAATGAAATGAAATTTCCTATGTACCTATACACATGCACACAAATCAAATACATAGATGCTCGAAAGAGAAAACACATCATAAACAAACACAAGGCACGCCATATGAAAACCTAATGTAAACGGGGACAGAATACAAGCCCAAGATAGAGGAAACTAAAAGTTAACGTTTTTTCAACTCCACTATATAATCATCTACCTAATGGATAGGTAAATAAATAGATATCTTAATCAGTAGAATCACTCCTTGTCTGCTAGGTCATGCAAAGAACCACTGGGACCTAATCCACATGGGACTCTATTAATGTGTCGGTCTTCTACACAAGACACAAATCAAGCTGGAAAAGCCCGTGCAGGGGTGAGTAAAATAATACTTAGAATGGAACCCTAAATCAAAAATTAAAAGCCAACAAAGGATACGACTATAAGAAGAAACAATCATCTCAACATTGGTACATGTAAACAACACATAAACCAAGAACAATATGGTATAATCATAATGGATTCCAAGACTCAAGGTCTCATTCACTGCCAGTAATATGTTTTTGCGTGTAACATTCTTTTATTAGAGTTATATCACTCCTCGAGAAATATAATTTTAAGCATATAGAAATATTCTACAAAAAGTATCTGATAGAAGATCTAGTCTCAATATTTCAAGAAGTTCCCTGAGACATCCAATCATGCTAAGACAAGGAGTCTTGATATCCCAACCAATCATTGATCACAACATTCTTTTCAGGGTATGATCATTTTGGGAGACCTCAATACATAATCCATGATTTCATCAATAGTATAGATTATGCTATATAGAGTGGGGATTCTCATGGAATACCAAGAAACAAATTTTTATTACTCACAATTTAGGGTATTCTTAGATAATACCACAAACCCTAACGATGAGGCTCGTAACAGATTGTTTTAAAAAGAATCCCATGTACCCTAATGACAAGGAACACTAAATGGGGGACATATTACCTTTTCTCAAAGGTAAAATCAAAACCCAATGAACCCCATATGGGGTGATTGAGTAACAATCTAATTCCAAGGAGGATTTCATTACTCTAACTCGAACCTTGTCTCTCGATGGGATTGATTTGCAATTCCATATCTAACCCTCAACGAATGATTTAAGGGGTATAGATATATACCTACACTAGACCTCACTAAGGTATCAAAATCCATCTCAGAACGACTACATCACCCCAAGGGATCCAACCCCATAGATGGATCATCAAATAGACCTACGGTTTCATTATAACATTGTTTTTTTAAGGTGAAGATTAGTCATAGGTCCGGGCCATCCCCAGTTAGGCATAACAAACAAGAGTCTGACCCAACCCACTGGACCGTAGGACTAGCTCTCTAGGATACTAGGACAACCTAGCTTTTCTGGTCCAACCTGCATTTGGCAGCCTGGCTTTCTCAGCAGTTCATGACCCCCCATCTCTCTTCAACGACTTTTATCCATGTGTGTTTCCTCCATTAAACATGGTCAAACCACATGGTGGGGCTGTTCCGTTTGACCAGTGGACCATGTATCTCTACCGTGAGTCCGTTCTGTGAACAACATAGATCTTGCATGCCATGTCTCCCCAATGATGCTTCCTCCTACCGCAGCTGTCTACCGTCGTTGTAGCTATCCACCACCGCCGCAACAAATTTCGGCCGCCCACAACCACACCACCGTAGGCCCCTCCACCATTGGATATCGAGCCAACGGCTACCTGGCACTACCACTACTAGTGTTCTCCTATTGTATATCGTCCCACGACTAGTCGTCAAGCCAAAGGCTCTACCTGTCACCATATGCACCCTCCTTCCATATTCCGTTCTACTTCTTCAGTTTTTATTGGACCACATGTTTCTACCAATGTGGAATTCCTTCATCGTCTCACCACCATGGTGTATTCATGTTGTCTGATCTTCTATCCAAGTTCATTGTTCCATGGATCAAAGGTGCAACGATCTCTCATTCATAAGAGATGAAATGTGAAGAAATATCGGGGGATAAGAACACACATGGAATGCATTAATGTTAAATACTATCCATTATTCACATAAGTGTTTATTTGTCAATGTTATAATATTTAATGATAAATAATAAATCTGATGGATAAAATCCTATTAATGCCTCATATGTTTTATACATTGTTCATGGACAAATGAACCACAGATACACGTTTTTGTAGGTTCTTTTGTGTTCTTCATAAAAATTACAAATGATGAAGGAATAATAAATAAAAAACACCCTACCTCATGGATTGGATCATTCCTTTGTGAATAATGGTATTGCACTGCCATTTTTCATTGATCCTTAGTCCCTGATCCGAGATTTTTGATCCTTGATCCATGGGCATTCTTCACCAATTTTCATTCTCCACTGGTACGATTCAAAAACACCTTTTCTTTTTCTAGATATTTCAGAATTTTTTTCTAGGTTTGTCAATCTAATATCACATCTTTTTCAATATTTTAAATGATGAAATTCATTTCTGCATCACTGGTTTTCTATGTTGTAGAATCACCATGATATTTCTTTTATGGAAGGAAATAAATTATTTTTCATGGTGTCATAGTGTCATTGCATCACAGAAAAATGTTAAAAGAAATAAAATATAATTTTTTTGAAGTTTATTTTATTTTCTTTTTAGACGTCATAAAATTATATTTTACCGTCGGCTTGTTCCATTTGAGTTTAGGACTCGCCTAAGGGAAGAACAACCTCATGAGTTCAAAAATAATCTTCAATTTCCAATCACTATTACCATTTATGACTAATATGAATTGTAAATAAAATAATTTTTATTATTTATTTTATTTATGGTTATGTCCCAAAAACTACTTTACACAGTTTACCTGTAATATCCAATTTAAGTCTCTGCCTAAAGAAAACACCCCATTACGTTCTCAATGGTGGAATCTTATTTTCAATTCGAGTCATCATTCACGAGTTATAAGGATTTGAGAAATGAAATAATTTTTATTATTATTTTATTTATGGTTATTCCATTTTGGGTTATCTCACTAGATTCCCACTCCTACTAATGTGAAGTCATTCCTGGGGTAATCATAGCATCCCAAATGGAATGATGCCCTTAAATTTTTTATATGGGTTCCTATTTAAGATTTATAACTATTTTCTAGTATAACCACACAAACATGATGTAAGAAATGTAAAAATTTATTCAGAACCATTCTAGGAACAATAGACCTCATAATGGAACTCAATCTTAGCACCTAGTCTCATAATTTTTTCAAATATTTTCTAAAAATAAAACTGAAATTTTATTAAATTACGATTTCTTGATTTGTGAATAGATGTTCATAGGATATATTGATTTAGAACATTAAATCACAACTGATCTCGAGAAGGTTATGGTTGTATTTTCAATGGAGGATCCTTGAGATAAAAATACTCTTGTGTTTGAATAGTTATTATTAGTGGTATGATAAAAAATTCTTAAAAAAATCATCACCATTGACTACCGATACTAGACTAAGATATGTGTTTTATAGTAATTTAATAGGCATAGGTAGGGGATATGAGTTTATTTATAAAGATAA
Source organism: Viscum album (assembly GCA_963277665.1). Taxonomy (NCBI): domain Eukaryota; kingdom Viridiplantae; phylum Streptophyta; class Magnoliopsida; order Santalales; family Viscaceae; genus Viscum; species Viscum album. The sequence goes on along the minus strand of OY728134.1, from coordinate 351,938,381 downwards.
TGTAGTACAATAAATAAATATTTTGCTTCATCCAGACAAAAATAAATATCCCCTCGTGATCGCAAACATGATGTAGTTATATCATCCCGTTTGTGTTGGAAACACTACATTTTTTGGGATATTTTTACTCTCTATTTTTACTATAATAGTATAAGAAAAATATTACTATAGAAATATATGAACATCATGTACATTCAATGAGTGGAGTACTATTTGTCGTTTGGATTTGACATTGACTACAACCTTGCAATGGATTATTTTTTTCAATCCCACAAAAGAAAATATTTCTCTCAAGAAATCATTGGATTTGAGGAGTAGTGGAATATCATGGAAATAAAATCTCATAAACACCTAATTGATGGGAGGATGTTATATGAATGATTCATTCTAGTGGTTAGTTGTTTTTATCTCTCAATTCAATTCATTAGTTGAAGTAGCAAGATGATGAGTTAAGGTAAATCAAGGGATCCTTATAAAGTTAAAATATATTTTCAAGTTCTCTCTCTATTAAGATTTGATTTTATGACTTAGGAGTTTATTCATAATCCCTGTATCAATTAGGATGACCATGATATATCATTTTCATAGTTTTTCATTAGTTTTTCACACATGAACTATGAAGAGATGTTAAGTCAAAAATATTCAGTTTTTTAAGTTAAGAAGGAAACATAAAATAGTAGAAATCGAGTCCCATTATAAGAAATTCCAAATTATTATGGTTAAAAAAATATTTCACATTTTTTTTATCCTCTGAAAGTTCTAATTATTAAATGAAATAAGGTATTCATCTATTAAATCATCAGATTACTACAGACAACCTAAGGTAAGAATACTATCTTGGGGTAAACTGATTATTTTATAAAATTGATTCACTTAATTAAAATTTGAGGATACCCTAAAATTAATTATTTTTTAATTCTACATATTCATAAGACTATGAATCTCTAGGGGGTATTATATTTTATTTTCTAAAACAGAGTTTTTGAGATTACATCTTGATTCATGAATGGACTCCAAGAGGCGATAGGGATTGAATTTATAGAGTGTATGGATTATTATCCACTAAAAAAAGGTCTGATGGGGCATGATATAAAAATACTAGAGGATATATCAATAGTTTCATTCAATAAATTATAGTATATTTGGTTTGACATTTGGGACTTTTGGAATATTCTTATAAAAATAGTTACCAGTATTCTATTATAATAGATCCTCTCAAATATCTGTATGGTTTCCTTGGTAAATCTCCTCTTTATTGGATAAAGGTAATAAATTCATTCATTGTGGGACACATTATTTAATAGAAGAAATTGGTGAATATCAAAGATGTATGTTGATGATTACTGATGGACCAATGATTCAATAACTCTTACACATTCCTTCGACACCATCTATTAGAATTCTCAATTGGTTACTAGTTTTTCTTTGAAGTATCACCTCAGTTGGTTCATCATTATCTTTGGATTTATGGTATGGTTTCTCCCATATATGTTAGACAAAATAATATTATTTATTAGATTGATAAATGGAACATTCGTTGGTGTTACCAATCTAGTTAATAATTATTCATTACATATTACAAATATCATACCATAAAAAATATAATACTGGACATTATCATGTCTTTAATTGGTATGATATTTCTCTATAATCGAATGAGTATATGGTTGAGAAACATGTGACGTAGATATATGGAAGATTCTCAAGGACCAAATTTGTATTATTCTAGAATATTCACAAAGGTAGTATGGGATTAATTCATAGGAGATGTGGGATGAATAATTTTTGATGGGGGAATAATGAAGTCATCATTTGTTTATCAATCATAAATGCCAGGAGTTTTTGGGGGATAAAGTGATTTTTTCAGGATAATTTTCATATGCCGATGCCACATATAGTTATGAATATGATTTAGTGTTTCTTATATTGTTTTGAGATATTATTAGGTTATTTTAATGTTAATTTTTAGAGTAATTAGTGTTTCCATGGCCTATTCAGGACTAGTACATGCTATGGGTAAGCCATGCATGTCATACTAGGAATAAATGAATATTTTATTGGTATCTCATATGATAGTTCATGGTTGGTTCATGGTTTGTCCAAAAAATATGGCCTTATCCTAAAACCTAACAACCTGGGTAATAGTCATTTCTCATGGTTGGTGCATGGTTTGTCTAATTATTTGGAGAAATGGTTAAATCATTCCAATATCCTTGTTTGGGCCACCAAATTGGAACATAGTTTTAAAATAATACAGAAAATCCATACTAATGTGAAAAATGTTTTTGAAAATTATATTAGAGGATGGAAACACCATCAATTTTCCTCCATATCCCTCCATCACATTACGGTCTAAAATAGGAGAAATTCATGGCTGATTTAGTTATTTATTTCCTCAAGGTGATTAATTTTATTGGATCCAATGGTGTTGGATCTAGATTTGAAATGTAACATCTCCATAATTCTTAATTATTATCCATCATTATAGTTTTATCCTCTCTATCCTATGATAAATCTTAGATTGGTGGTGTATTAACCTGATCATGGTTTTTATGATCATATAATGATGTTACAACTAGATCAGAAATTGAATGTGGTTGAATTAAAAGGATATGATTTTATAGTTATGTGAAACTTTTAGGTGTTTTTGGAAAGTGGTATATCTATATTATCTTCTAATATTTGGACCATTTATATGGAATTTTATTTCATGAAATTCATGTATTAGTGTGTTCTATTGATTCTGATATCCCTCCTCCCCTTTAGTGTGCATATCTTGTGAAATGGTAAGAATTACAATAGTTTCAGGTGGGTTGTTTCATCTTAGGTCGTCATCTAATGAACTACACATCTTTAATAATTTCTATAAAATATTTCTAAACAATAAATGGAATGATATATGATTAATTTAAATTCATATATGGTTCATTTTTATATAAAAAGGAATTTACACGTGTATTTGATAACTTAATATTTTATTTCAAAGAATCATTGACATATTTATATATATAATTGGACATTAAAGAATAATTTTGGGGAAAAATTATTTATTTATTTAAAATATGATATACCCTTTGGATATGACATGAAATTTGTATCACATGGGATACAGGGGTACCTAATATAGGGGCATGAAATGATATGTTTTCCATTAACCATAGGGATGTTAAAAATTCATGGTGTTCCAATACAATCCCAACCGTCATGACATGGACTAGTTTACATGAAATGAATGGGGGGTTTAAAGAACATTGTATTCCTCTACTCCTTAGGTCATCATATTTGGGACTCATGTTTTCCAAAATAGTAATTATTTCTATGATGGGTCGATAAACCATGAATTCACAAAACAATAATATTCTAGGTGTACATTCCATTTTTTTGTGTCATAAGGATACGTTCTTGAAATTTTGAAACAGTTATTTTAAAGATCTTTTGACTCTATTTTATGTGAAATTTCTTATAAAATATTTAAATAGATAACATCCTTGTTTTTTATTAGTTTTAGATCATTATATATGATAAAATTTCTTCTTTAAAAATTTTCAAATTTTGATTATATAACAGATACTACTTATTGAACACTTGGTTGGATCAAATATGGGTTTTCAACACACTTATTAAAAAATTCATCCTAATTTAGAAATAGTAAATGATTTCAGTGAGGTTGAGTTAGTTATTCTTGGTACATGAGTGGTTAGTTATTCATATGTCTTCCCCAATGCACATGGATATTTTAGTCCTTATCCTTTGTACTCTAGATACTCATAAATTATGTTCTAGGTTTTCTTCTAGTCACATATCTATTTTTTTAGTTTTTCTCCATTATGTATTTTCTATCCATCATTATGATACATGTCATTCATGTTATTTTATCTGGTTGGGTGAAATCATTCTCTAGGTTATCATTGTTTCCCAAGTTCATGCCTCCATATCATAGGGATTGGGTATTCCCTTAGATTCATGGTGAAGATTGAATAACAACCATGATTGATGTTTTATTTACGATATTTTGATAGGGAGATAATTCAATATAATTAATTTTAACATAAAATTATAGTGCTATTCACAAACGTAGTATTTTCATCTGGTCCACAAGAGTGACAAGTGATTGAAGGTGATTGAAAATATATAATTTCTATTGGTGAAAGATTCAATAGAAGTTATAATTCATGGAAATTTAAAAAAATGAAGAAAATGGTATCATTTATAAAGAGAGTAACAATATTGATAGCTATAAAGTTAGATCCAGTTAAACCTGATGTTTTTGAGACTTACCTATAACATTCCCTTGGAGGCCAAATTATTATGTTATGTTTATCAACTACTCTATATGAAATGTTTGATTTAAATTAATGAAGAGAAATTATGAAAAGTTTACCATGTTTTAGATGTGTAATGACATTTCAGAGTGTGATTTTGGATTATGTACAACATTATTATGGTCTAACAATAAATTAATGTATGTCAGTGAGGATTTTATAGAATTAATTCCTAAAAATGGATTTCATTGAAAGTTTAATTTTCTAGGAACATCACACTAGAATGTAATTGATGAAAGGATCAATAAGACATTGATTTAAGATTTTAGGTGTGTGAGGATACACTTGTAGTTAACCCAAACCTTCAAGGCCCACGGTCACTGAAAATAGATGTATATATCATAAATATAATTCTATTTTCATTAATGATAAAATGATTACATGAGGAGGCATAGTCAAGAAAGGAGGTATCACTCATAGATTTTACATTATTTTGTTGTTTTATAAATGTAAATATTTATTTTGATGCAATGGATATGTTTAATGATAAGTCTAAATCATGTCTCTTTATTTGAAATGGTGATGAAGAGTTTACTTATATGCATTGGGATAATAAAAAACTATCATTAGAAGATAGATCATGATATTTGATGATGGTGTTATATACAATAACAATAATGATATTAAATTTGGTTGTGGGAATAATGATTTTGATTTATAAGTGGATATTAAGGTTTCAGCTAATCATATGACACCAAAACCAGTGGATCTTACTCCTCATGTATAGGTGAGGAGATCAACTTGGGTGAGAAGTATTGAATAGATGCATTCCTCGTATTCATAAATTTTTTTATAATGTCGATTGGGGGCTATAACATTTAGAAGAGGTAATATAGTTGTAGTAGTCGAAAAAGTTATATGTGGTTATGAAAGAGTAGAATTCATCATATCATGGTAAAAATACAAGAGAGTTGACCCTCTTTACCTATCAATAGAATGAATTATACAAAAATATGTATACCAGATGGTGTAAAACCTAATAGAAAGTGGAGATAAAAGGTATGAATATTTGTGAAAGGAATCAATTAGATATTTTTATCATTTCATATAAAAATTATAACCCATAGTAAACATTATAACCATTTTAGTGTTTCTCTATATTATTACAACATATGACTTACATATTGTGCATATTGATGTAATTACTACATTATTTTACGAATATTTGTAGGAGGAGATTTATAGGGGTTAAATAAAGGGATTTGATGAGTAATTATAAGATAAAATTACATGAAAAATAAAAATAAACATATTTAGTTTAATTATGTAACTTGGATGTTAATGAAGTAGTTGGATGAAATCATGAAAAAATTGTAATAAATGGTTTTTCATGGATTAAAGAATCCGTTTCATTTGGTTGATGATGGATACATTTTTTTACATTAGAATATGGAAGAAATGATCATTGATGGATCATTTATGCAATGATTTTATGAGTTAAAATAAAATGTAGCTAAGGCGTTTGAGATAATTGACCACAGAGATAATTTCATGGTTTTAGGGATTCCCATCAAGACAAACCACATAGTTTAAACATCAATGTTTTCACATTGTTACTACATTGTAATGGTTTTGATAATAAATAATAAGATAGAATAATATATTCTTTCTATTCCCCTAGGAATAGATTTCAAATTGTAATACCCATAAGAACCAAATAAAAAATAAGTGGTTTAGTACAGGTAAATTTTTCTATAATAAATATTTCTTGGAGTATTGATGTATAGAATGTTCTATAATCAACCTAACATTTTTCTTGTATATGAATTTTAAAGAGTTAAATTTTAAATCTTGGAAATAATTTTAGGGATATTGTGATATGGATAATGATTTATTTGATGGGATGAAATGATATATCAATATTCTATAAGAATGGAAATTTATTATAGTGGTATCTGGATGGTAGACATAATGGTGATATTATAACTTGAGGAGTACTACAAGTATTGGTTTTATCTTTGACTAAAATGAAGAATTTTGGATATCTCGACTACTGATGTTTCATGAACATTCAATTAGATATGAAGACTAATTTTTTGTAATAAAACAAATGAATAGTGTGGATTTGTATAAGAACATAATTGAGGATATGAAGAGAAATTTTGAAAAAAATTAATTTCCTGATGATGTTCATATTTTAGTATATCTTATGTATAACCATATGTTTAATGAAAGAATAATCCTATCCAGTTGAAGTATCATTTCATCTATGTATAATATATTATGGGATTCTTACATTTTATGAGTTTCATTGAATAAATAATATGATAGACTTGATGGAAATGCCAATTGTAATTAACATGTAGAGTAAATAATGTGACACTATAGGTATTGATGGATTAATATAGGCTATTAAGTTGATTATGGAAGAACATAGTGTGCGTATATATGGTAAAAACATAGAATTTCAAGATTCAACCACTTGAAATTGAATCCTTGATAATAAAAAAATATTTGTGATTTAGTAAGATGATGAGAAAATATTAATTAAGTTATCTAGGTCCATATCATCAATTTAGTTAGTTCTCTTTATCTGTCTCCATGTAAAATGTTGTAGTATTGGTGAATCCCAATCCTATTAGATGATATTTTCCAAGGTAATGGTGTATAATACTTCATAGAACTCAAATTTATCTCATGGTTCTACCATCATAGAGAGACCATTAAAGGTATTTGAGGGTAGTTTCCACATATTAGGTGTCTACTTCTAGAAGTCCTAATAGTCTATATATTGGATTCGCTTTAGAAACGATGACCACTTTGGATGTTTTTAACGAAAATACCAAAATTTTACTATATTAGTGAAAATTTTAATTAAAATACTTGAAAAAGTTAATATTTCACTATTTACATATTTTAATTGATTAGTATTATTTCTTATTGAAGGGTGACTGAGCCACTATATCCCCTAGTATATCATTTAATCAAATTCTATAGCATATTGGTCAAACCATGAGCCATAGTAGTATTGGAATTTTCCATTTACAATGCTTCATTAAGTGATCATTTGAGTTATAGATTATGTATACCTATAATGTTACCCAATATTTAGAATAATAAATTAGTGATATATTTCTATATCTCCATGTAAAAATGGATTATTCTCAGTCGATGCTAATCACATTTTCATGTGATCATATTCTTTTATTTTGTATTTTTTTCCCAAAGTTACTCTTTAATGTTATATCATTCACCATTTTTACTCCAAAATTTTTTCAAATATTTTTTTTAAAATGAGTTCTTGAGGTCTTCTTAATCTAATATTACCCCACATTTCACTATTTTCAACTTTGGATCCATTTACCAATGAAAAAATTCCTGCCATCATCGAAATAGTAATGGGTATTTACAAAAGATCAAATTGTGTCTCTTAAAAATGTATATCAATTCAACCACATTTACACACCCATTCGAGAACATTAATGTCACTAACGCTCTACCCTAGTCTCTACTCAACTATCTCCATATTCTCTAAAATATTTTTTTTCAAAAAATAAAATATATAAATCCTTAATGTGTTAGCCATGGTAGAATATGTAATGGTATTGGTAATGTTGTCCACTAAGGTTTCATAATTGTTTTCTTACTCTACAAAATCAAATACACTATAATAAATGGATTTACAATAAATTAAATATTATTAATAAGCTTGAATGTAATCATACTAATATAATATCACTTATATACCTTCCTCAAAATCCATTTCAAAAACGTAATGCAACATCACATCGACGTATTAACTCTGATCTCTATGAAAAATGTGTTATATTTTTTATACGAACCTTACATGGACGGTCAAAAATAATTATTTAATGAAAAATATAATATTTATAAAATCATTTTAATTATTAAATGATAATTAATTTATTTTTGTAAAACCTATTCACTTGAAAACAAATGTTTCATTCATCTTTATAGGCGGATTAATAGCATCACAGAACACCATATTATCTCCCATAACCACATAACATGGATTAAAGTAAAAATGTACTTAATTTATAATTATTTAATTTTTAAAATAGAAAATAAGATCATATTATTATATTATAAAATGTATAAGTGATACTAATAATGAAATATCAATGTAAACATAAATGCCTTAAATGAGCTTATTGAAACAATATTCTTAACTGGATCCCAATTATGGAAAAAACTGTGCAATTGTAAAAAAAAATTTGAATGTAATAATAATTTTCAAATTAGTTTAAAAGTCGGGAAAATATAAATATATTATACAATACATTTGACAAAATTAAAAATAATAAAAAAATTTAAGAAAAATCGACTTAACCACCTCCAGTAACCACCATAAGAGAAAACAATATAATAAATAAATAACATATAGTAACACATAGAACCTATAAAATTAAATATATATTGAAAATAATCTTAATATATAACAAAATAAACATAATTTATTTATTCATGATGTCAATCGCACACCCAAAATGAGTTAGGACAATTGGTTAGGGTTATTTATATATATATTCAATTTTATGTGACATTTTTAATATTACTTAATATTTTTTATATGGTGCACTCAATACACTATTTCAATTATTTGTAATGAATTTAATTCAATTAATGATGTTATAATTTTCATATTATGGTAACTCTCTTTTAATCATTTCGTTCTTATATTCCCACCAACGTAAGTGGTTTTTTATCTAAAATTTAATATGTAGCGACATATTTATTATTGTGAACCATGATATCATTAATACAGGGTAACTATTTTCTAATGTATAAAATTTATAATATTAATTTAATTCATTATGTTTGAAAATACATATCATATTCTGACATCAAATTTATTTCAATTCAAAAGATAAAAATTTTATAAATGTTTTTGTAACTCAACTCCATCCATTGAGTTATATTTGTTTTTTCTGAATATAATTCTTTTATAACTAGTTTCATTTACCATTAGATTATATTCCATGGTTCCTCATATATATCTATACTGTAATATGACTAATTATTTCATATCTTTTATGTTGATAATATTTTTTCCCAAAAAGTAATATCATTAAAGAAAATAATTCACATCTTCTTAAATGATGGATCCCCCTTTATATCAATATATACATTTCTCACAAACATTATCAATTATAATTGGAATCCAAATTATGTATTATCCATGGTGACACAAATAATAATCTTCCCCTCTTTCTAAACAAAAATTTTGTTCGGTTTTTTATAATGTGTTCTTTCAAAAATGATTTTTCAATATATTTAATCAATTGTTTCTATTATTTGATAGCGAAATGATTTATTTTAGACACCATATGACTTTAAAATAAAATGTTTTTAATTGAAAGGATCTATTATTTTGGATACATTTTAAATGTATCAAATTTAAGAAGTTCCCATATAATATTTTCATTAAAAAATATTTTATTGTTTTGGTAATGTTATATTTTTTATGGAAAAGTTAAAATTGTTTTTCAAAAACAATTTAATATTTTCACGATATTTTTAAAAAATTAAAAAATATTTATTTTCTTGGAAATTTTTTTTCTTGAATTACCTCTAATGTTATCTTATACTATTTTGGGGGATTAAACCCATTTAAATGTTTTAACAAATTTTTCTTCCCCAGTTACTAAATGTATAATATTTCCCATATAATCCCTTCCCTCTATAAACTATCTATATTTCGGTTTATTGATTTAGTAGTGTTCACATAGATATCATATTTTGGTTGAATGGGTAAATTATTTAATTAACTGTACACTAGTTACCTATATAGTGTATATAGCATATTTAGTATTATCATGGATGATGGTTATTTAACTATAATATTAATTTATAACTTTCGACACCATTTTTATTTGATTTTTTAAATTATGTTACCATAATTTATATAATTAAGAAGGATTTATTTATGTGAATCTAATTGAAAAATAATGGAAACCAAATTTTTGGGGGTTCATTATAATGTGCTGAAAGAAACTCATTTATCTTATCATGGATTATTTATTATATTATATATGATTAATTTCTAGTGGAACATGTACGTAAGGTCGAATGACATGTGTTGTACAATATTGTGCTTCAATTTATTGTTTAAAAGTTTATATCTCCTTATACATGTATAAAAAAGATCATGTTAGTTTGTCTCATGATTGGGTGTAGTTGTGTGACTCATGATGGTTATTTTTCTACGTAATAATGGTTGTACAACATTTCTAATGAACAATGATTATACACTATCATGGATCTAGCTTAATTTCTAAGGATTCCATGCACACTAAATTTATGTATATATCCATATTCCATGAATCCTCATTTCTTATCTATTCTTGGTTATGTATGATTATCTAATTTTATTTTTATACTATTATCATACCCACATTCTTATCTTATTCTAATTTAATATCTATAATTGTTATAACATATGTTTTCTTTTTATGATAATTTTAGCTCACCCATTTTACCCTATTTTCATTTCTATAGGTTATAATGATTATATTAATATTAGAGAAGATGTGAATGGAGTATAGTTTGAAAGAGTTGGGGTGAAATGTTCACAGCTATCATTATATTAATTACATAGGTAACTAATCCTCAAAATCACTAAACCATACCTTCATGAGATTTTGTAATTACAATGACATGTACTGATTAATATATTTATATAATGTAAGAAAATACATATCTTGTTTGTGTTTCTATATTATAGGATCCAAAAACTGTTTAATCTGTAATATATTTGTGATCCTTATTTTAATGCTCTACATTCCAAATAGATTGATGATTTTAGGTAGTTCATTTTTTCTTTATAAATTCATATTTTACCACTAATGTTTAAATTTGTGGTTCTTAATGTGGGTATCATTTTTTATGATTAAGGATTTAAGAACCCCAAATCTATTAATTATGTTCTCTATAACACAACATTATTATATTTGTTATTTGTATATTTTATAACCACTTCCCACTGAAAAATTTAATCTAAAACCAAAATGATTTAATCATTTTCATGGGACTCTAGGAATGGTCCCATAAATTCTAATCCTTGGACATCAATTATTTCGGTATCTATAATTTCTTTTTGGGGATACTCTTTTCCCCATATATCATTTCCCATTTCATGAACATTATAACATCTTACTACAAGAATCATATCATCCCTAAAAGTTTTCGGCGAATAAAATCCATTGGAATGAACTTTTTGAGTTTTTTACCCAATATGATTTCATCCCCACAGTGAAAAGAAATTTTTTTAAAAATATGTTGTATCTCTTACCACGGGGATGAACTATTGATGTGTATCCTTGAATCCCATTATTATTTTATGTTTTTTATATTTATAATAAATATATATTTCCTTATCAGAAAATTATTGTTCCTTAAAGCATCATATAATAATTATTTATTTCATTTCTACAGTTATTTCAGTCTATAGTATTTGTTATTAGAGAATTTATAACGGGGTTAAATTGTTTTTATCCTATTTAATGTTTGATGTCAATTAATAAATATATTGAACCGGACTCCTATGAGTCATTCCTTCCTGAAAAACTTGTATTTGGGGTGTTTTGGGGGCCGTCAGTGACTCATTCCAAGAGGTAGTCAAAATATACTTTAAACCATCAGCATTAATGAGTTAGGGGAATTGGCATCATTGAGTCATTGGAATAAATATTGATGGGATATGGGAATCCGCACTGGTGAGTTAGAGGATTAGGCATTGGTGTGTCAAGGGCGTCAGCATTAGCGTGTCAGGAGCATCAGTATTGGTGATTCATAGGTGTTAGCATCAATGATTCCGGGGTGTTGGCAGGTTAGGGAATCTATATGTTGAGGCGTTGGTAGGTTGAGGTGTTGGTAGGTTGTTGTGTCGGTAGCTCAACATTGGTGGATAATTGTCGGTAGGTCAAATCGGTAGCTCAGTCATTAGAGGAATAAAGTCAGTGACTCGTTTTCTATTTTTTCTAATTTTCCCATGTTTTCTAGTTTTTTTGGTCTTACATTTTATTTGTGTAAACTAGTATTAAATACCTCATTGGGAATTTCTAAGAGAATTTTAAAAGATATTATGTATATATTTATTATCCTAATTCATTAGGGTCTTCAAGATATTCAAACTGCGGGATCTTCACCACGATCCAACTTTCATGGCTTTCAAAACTATTCTTCTATTTAAATAGGATATGGCTCTTCAAAGTTGGGATCTTCCTTTACAATTGTGCTTTGTTTCCTCCTTCATGCACCTAGATAATTCCTCCATATAAAAGTCATTTTCCGATGCTAGATCCCCTCTTTCATAGCTTTCTTGGAGTTCTCTGTTGCTCGTTCTATACCCTATTTTGGCACATAAAGAGTGTTTGTCGCCTGTTGTTTCAGGTAGGGATTTCTTCTTCCTCACATCAATTGTGCATCATGTGGGGTGGGTGTACGATGGATTCCTTGTGAAAAAATGGTGAATAATTTTCTTCAAATGAAAAATAATTAGAAGGTAATTTGATTAAATAATTACAAGGGTCAAAAAATTATTAAGTTGGGAGTGGTTTAATTTTGATTGCTCATATTAATGGATTTCATCTACAATTTGTTGTTGACGCATGCCTTTTAATAATCATGGAGGTTAGTTGCTTTTTTATTCACACTGGTGATGTCATGTTTTTCGTGATTCATGATTTATAAGGGTAAGATGAAATCTTTTTAATCACATATACATGGCTATTTTAATGGAATCCCCAAGATAAAACCTATTGTCTATCACCCACGTTATTTCTATAGTTGGATTAATGAACCCCACTTACCAAAAGAATATGCATTGCTTAATGATACTTGTTGGGGATTTGTGTATCGGGCAGTATCTGGTTGGGGGTGTTGGTATCCCAGTTTGAGAGACTAATTGATTTTGGATTAGATGTTCTTGTAACTAGTGGGACTTCCTCTGTTGTTTTTTGGCCATCAAATGACATAGGGAAGTGGGACTGCTGTGTGGTTATGAACTTGTTATGTAGTGGTACTGCATCAAAGAAATTTTTGGGAAGCAGGGCCTGAAAACAAGGTTGTGCTATGAATTCATGTTTATAGTTTTTAGGTGTAGATTTATCATGTAGTGGGACTGCCAGTCCTAGTTGTGCAAGGAGGATTTTAAGGTATAACATGGAAATATAATAGTTTTCAATGGTTCAAAGGGTGTTTATGAATAACATGGGGTCTGCATTGGGACTGCGTGTTGGTTGTTCTTTGTTGAGTTTATAAATGGTTGTTAAAATGTAAATACTTTTCCTTATTCCCTCTTCCCTTTTCCAATATTGTATGTATTGAAGAATTAAGTGAGTTGGTTTTTGTGTGCTTATTTAATCAGGATCTTCACCTTCTAACGTGGTTGAAGATGTTATGCTATGTAGTTGCCCTGAGTAGTACTAGAATAAACTAATTTGAACCCATTAATTAATAAATGGTATGAGGTAAAACAAAATAGGGGTGTGGATATTAATAATATGTGGTTGATTGTGTGGGTGTGCATATAGGGGTAATATAAAATGTTGTTCTGGTGGTCTGGTTAGTTGTTTTGGGGACCCATAGGATGGGCCGAGTGTTTGTTTACTTATATGTATTAATTTTAGTTCCATTTGATTTCTATACAAATTCCCACCCTTACTATGAAACATGTGCTGAACACATATATTTTATATCGTAGGGTGTCATTACAAACATCCAGGAGAGAGGATGGATGGTTGGTTACTTAATTTCTTCCCTGCACCCTCTTCCTTTTCTTACTGCTTGAACATATATGTAACACCATGAGATTTAATGAAAAATATTATTTTTAATTTTATTGATGTCTTGTGTTGTATGCTACAACAAAATGAGCTTTAACTACAAGCATCCCTGACTGGTCTTGCATTACACACAATCGCGACCTACCACGATAGCGTGTGTTGTACGCAATACCGAGTTTCACTAAACAACGATATGTTATATAAACTAGCCGTTATGAATAGTAATAAACACTTTTTAAAGTTTTATAAATTTTTTCTTTTGAAATGGACTTCATTTTTGGATTCGGAATATCGAAATTAGCCTAGGGTAAATTTTAAGTATTTTTCTGAAAACTTTCAATTTTTGATGAATAGTGAAAACACTCAGTTGCTATTTAAAAACTGACTTTTTATTTAAATAATTATTTATTTTATTTAAGTTTATTTTAGGTCATAATTGATACATAATACCTATATAGGTTCAATTTAATTCATTGGATTGATTTTATAATAATTTTAGATATATAAAAATTTTATTGAACTTTTCAACGTCTTTTACCCACCTCCTCGAAGAATTTAAAAATTCACATAAAACATAATTTTACCACTTCTATGAGTGGAATTTATAAAATCCAGGAGACAAGGTTAATATCAAGGACTAAAATGTCTTTCAATGAGTTTAAAATAATTATTGATGAATAGTAACGTTTTACTTTTATTTACCACGGTTAAAAGTAAATAGGGTAATTAAGGGTAAAAATGATATTATTATAAACCTATCACATGTCCTAATTCTATTGGATAAGTGTAATTCGACGAAAAACAACCTTAGGATTAAAATATGACCATTTATGTCTACATGGATTTGATTAGGACATTTATTATTGATTTATTTAAAGAAGGGTTAAAATAGTTAAAATCAAAGTTTAATAACTAAAACATTTATAATATAGGGATATACATAAGATAAATTCGACTATAAATATTAATTAGAAAGATAAAATGATTTCCTACCTAATGGTATTTTATTTATAATTTTTAGACCTTAAATAAGTTATGTTATTTATGACTCATTGGTGATGCAGTAATTACCAAAATAATGAAATATTAAAATAATTGATATTATAAATACCCAAATAAGTTTAATTTGAGACTTTTTATGAATAGCACAAATATTATAGGTTAATATGTCATGTAATTATTGATTTAATTGTCTTTTTTTTGAACTTATCTTGCTGTTATGATTTTCACAAAAAATCAATTACAAAATAGTGTCAAAATTGACATAAAATAGTTTTTAAAATAAATATTATATTATTAATTGTTATTTTATTATTAAAAATGTAACGTTCGTCCAAATGACTTAGATAAGGTTATATATATTAATAATAAACTAATTTGGGTTCTTTTGGTTTTTTATAGTAAGTTTATTGACCTTGTAGTGTAAGAAAACTAGAAGACACGGTAAAAGTTAAATTATTTAACTTAGAGTTAAATCTAAATGATAAGGTTAAAATTGTTACCTAAACTTGTCTAAAATAATTTGGTGAAGAGTATTTCGACCCATACCCACTTTAGGTTCTAAATAAATCAATTTTTAGCTATTATAAACCTAATATGACTTTATTATAAAATAATATTTTCAGTTTTTTCAAAGGTGCCCCTCTCCTCCCTTATAAAAAGGGCACCCATTCCCTCTTCTCTTCACACCCTTTTGAGCCTTTAATCTCGTCCAAAACCTGCCCATTTATCTTCTACACTTTTCTAGAAACATTCTGTAGGTTCTGGGCTTCTAAAAAGGGCCACTCTACTTCTTTAAGAGAAGGCTTAAAGGAGGTGTGTCGAAGAACAGGTAATCTCTTCTTTTGATTCTCCCAAGTTTCATTCTTCTTCAACTTCTTATTATTTAGTTGTTTCACTATAAATTAATAACATAAGTATTACTTATATACTGATATGTTATTATAAATATGAAACAACCCTATTTCACCTTATATCCATCCTACGGAAAACAAAATCACCGCGCGTGCGTACGTACGGAATATCGTCTTCACTCCGTGGTGTAATCTGTTTTCAGCCACCACCTTACATAGATGGGTATAATGTTGTAAATAAATAACTATATATGGTTATATAAAAGTGATATTTATAATGTAATATTATGCACATACTTCAATACAATTCCATGATCATGGGAATGATATCATCACTCGTGCGTACGTACGGACTACCGTCTCCACGAACGCGATTAGATTCATTTTCCATGATTAACCATTCAAGAATGATTATAAAGTATATATAATGAATAATAATGAAATATATGACATAATTAAGATACTGGATTTATGTATATATATATGTCATCTACTTACTTCCATTCATGTCAATAAAGAAAGGAAAACATCGCTCATGCGTACGTACGGCCTACCCTCTCCATGAACAGTGTGTTTCATTTCATTTATCTATATATAATATATATATACTGAATATATATGATAGATAAATCATGTTTTACATTTTTTAAGTATTTAAATCATGATATAAGTAATAATAATATCAATAACAACAAGTCCAAACACGTACGATATATGAAACAATTTTACCCAAAATGCTACTTTAACATGGAATTGACAAATGAACGGATAATATAAATACATAAGTTAACCATATATGATATAATAACAATGAATATGATTATGTAAAAAGTCAATGACAATATTTAAATCATTATACAGGAAGTTCGGATACATACGGAGCATATCAGACATAAGGTAAGTGATAATTATTCCAATCTAATTCTTATCCGAGATTATTTATTCGTAAGTATTTACTGGGGTTATGTTTAATATTAATGTCCATATGTTCGAATAATGTTTTCATAAAATTTTTAATTTTCATCCATGTATGTTTAAAGTCATTCTTACCCTTTTATTACTTTTACCACATCGTATGGAAGGAATCATTCTTTTGTTTACCATACAAGGTACTTTTTAACTTTTCCGACAAAAGTACAAGAAGAATGTTATTTTCAACTTATACGGTGTGAACGGATTATTACGGTTTCATAACGCTTAATTTTCATGAACCTTACTCTACAAGATTTTATGACTATTTTCAATAAAATACTTTTCTTTTAAAATTGCATGGAATTTTGTGAAAAGAAACTGATTTTGAAGAAGAAAGGATTTTTTCCTCAAGAATTCATTTCAACTGTTTTATCAAAACAATTTTTCATCTAAGATGACATTATTTCATATGTGTATGTTTCATGTATAATTTCTCTATGATTTACATGGTTTCTATTTTCTTATGATGAAATATCCATTTGTTTTATATGGATTATAGGATGATGAGATGATGTTTATGAAACCGATTTTATTCTTTGGGTTATGATGAATGTTTTATGTTTATTTTGTGGCACAAGTAATAATGATTTAATTATGAGATGGGTGGGACCTATATCTCTCTACAATTCATTGGGTAAAGATTTATATCTCATGAGATAGACATGGCTGGAATGGTAAGTTAATCTGGTTCAGTGATACAAGACTAGAATGAGGAGTGAACTTGATTCAGAAAGGGACATTGTCCACAAAGATGGTCTTAGCAGAAATGCATTGGCTACTTTGGAAATCATAAAATGTTCTTAATGGTTTCCACAATTACATGATTTATTCCGATGCTATTTTATCAATATTTATGTTGCTTTATGACAAATGCCTTACGTACATCAAATATTTATGTATTTGCTCCATATTTTGATGTTTATATTTTATGTTCCAGATTTTTCATTCAAATGTTTATGGATTGTTTTATGTTCTCTATGCTTACCCTTACTGGTAATTTCAGCTGACCCTTTATATTTTTTCTTTTCCCCAGGATATAAAGAAAGGTTTTTGGAAAGAAAAAAAGGGGAAGATCTTTAGGGGAGAAGTTGAAGATCATTCACCATGATTAGAAGATTAAATTCTGATTTCCCAAAGACACTAAACTATTATGGTCCTTGTGTGTCTGTGTTTGTTATGTGTTAAGTATTCCATGAAAGTAATGTAATGTCCATTTACGTCAAACTTTGGGTCTCTATAGTTGGTATCAGAGAAAAGGTTTAGTCAACCTTTGGAAACTAGGATGTGAGGACTTTAGTGAGATCCCTAGAGATATTTCTAAGGTATGTCTCGGGATGTCCCCAAGGTTAAGTATAAGTATTGGTTATAGTCCTAGAATTATGGAAATGATATTATAAGTAAACCTAAGATTTTAGATATTGAAGGTACTCCCCCTTTATTATGTTGTTTTCCTAGCATGATTTTTTCCACTCACACTGTTGTTTTTGGGTTTTAGATGATGGCTGGAACCCAAAGGAACCATGTTAATAAATTTAATGGACAATGCAATGATTGTCCTCCCGAGCAACCAAATGTGATGGGAGATGGAGTGGAAAATATAATTTCTATATTTACACAAGCTATGAATCATTCTGGATTTCCTAATGATCAGATAATGGAATAATATTCTATTGCGTCCTTCATGAGGAAACGTCCACCGTCTTTCAATGGGTCTTCTAATCAAGTTGTTGGTGAACAATGGATCAGTACCATTGAAAAGATATTTTCCATACTTCGCTGTTCAGAACATGAAAAAGACATTTTAGCTGTTTTTCGTTTAGAAGGTGAAGCAGAACAGTGGTGGACTCTAATTAAGAATACAAGGCCCCAAGATGAAATTGAATCCCTAGAATGGGACTAGTTCAAGGACTTGTTATTTAGAAAGTACATCCCTTGTATTCTTCGAAAAAAGATGGAAAAGGAGTTTCATGAACATAAGCAGAAGGATGTTGATTCTGTTGGTATATATGAAGTGAATTTTACTGGACTTGCAAGGTATACATCTGGCTTTATCATCCAACCTGAAAGTAAAGTTGATCGATTTTTCAATGGTTTACAACCAAGTATTCGAAGGGCATTAGCTATAAGAGACTTCATTAGCTATGAAGAAATTGTGTGTGTGCTATCAAGGTAGAACTGGAAGTTGGTGTAACATATCCATCTCATGGTTTTGACAAAAAACGAAAGATGGAGTTCAAGGAGAAATCTCATAATAATGTTGAAAAGAAGATGATTGTTTCATTATGCTCAAAGTGTGGAAAGATTCATGGTGGATATTATCTTAAAGGGACTAGAAAATGTTTTAATTGTGGAAAAGAAGGTCATCGAGTAGCTGAGTGTCGAAGTAATGGAAAAAGGGTTTCTAATGATGTGAATAAATAAAAGACTGCAGAAAATTCACCACATACACTTCAATGCTTCAAGTGAAATGAAATGGGGCATTATGCTAATCAATGACCGAATCCAAGGGTTATTGATGATCAACATGAGCAACCTCTTAAGGAAAAGGATAAAGGGAAGTCACATGCGATCACTATTTGAGATGTTTAGTATGATAAGGATGTTGTGTAATGATTAAGTGTTTATGTAATGGGATTTCAAAATAGTATCATGGAATCTCATTTATAGTATCGTGGAATTTTGAAATAACAGTGTATTGGTCCATTGTGGTTTTCTATAAGAATATGGTACCGTTAACCATGAAAATTGATTCAAATATTTTGGTAAGCTGATGATATGCGCATAATGATGGGATAAAGAGAAAATGAATTGTCTGATAGTATTCATGAGCTCATGATTGATATAAGGACTAAGTGATATCATGGCTTGAGTATACAGAATTTTGGGATTTTGGTATATGGAAGGAGTTAACTTTTGACAGCACTCATGTTTTCACTAAGGTTCAATGGGTATTCATTTTTTCAAGAGAATACATGAATAAGGCCTTCGAATGTTTGGAATGTGACCAACATGACATATCTTATGATATTTGGGGATCGACGATGGTATTGACATTATTGTTATATGAAGTATCTGGTTATCATTTTCACTATAATATGAGATTGGACAGTAGTATTTTGGGTAAGCCTAAAGATTGGAATGGATTATGTTGAACACAAGCTAGTATTGATTAAGGCCAGAACTTTTTTGATATTATTGATGGAATGTTATAATAATTTAGTTTTAGAAAAAGGGCAACCTGCAGGACGGGCGACAACCTGTCGCGTCAGACAAGGCTATGGGAATCGAACCCACAACTAAAGTGCGACCGGCCTTTATCGCCTACCACTGGCCTACAGGAAGTCCCTGTTTAGTAGAAACCAGTTTTATTATATTAAGCAGTATGAAATATGAAGTATAAGTCCATTTTAGGAACCATATCTGATTAATCTCACCATAGATGGACTTATGTATATAATGTTTGCTAACTTATGTTTGAGACAGATGGAATGACCTATCATTGTATCGCATGATCTACTAAAACCTAGTGAAAGACAAATTCAACTTCATTTCTTAAAGAGATGAAGTGGAAATTGTTCAAGGCACGAACAATGATTTTACCAAAATAAAATAAGTATTTCTTCTAATTCAAATTCTTCAACTTTAGGGAAATGATCTTGAAAATAAAAAATGTTGTCCTAGTGCCCTTATATCCGATGAATCATATGGTACCCTAGATCATCACAAATTTATGGCTTTGTGATTGTTTGCTTTTTCATATCCATGTTCTATACCACTCTCCATCAGAACATGATGGTTAGATTTCTCTTCCATATTTATATTTTCACCTATGTTCTCCGACATGGAAACCCAATGATTAGTTAATTTGGGTAACCGTCATATTACATAATTTAGTTTTTAAAGATTGGTTTTTGTACTCCTATTTACGATGTGGGTTTCTATTAAAGAAACTTTCGAGTAGTAAACCATTTATAACCCCGGTGAATTTCGAGGGTGAAATTCATTTTAAGGGGGTTAGAATGTAACACCATGAGATTTTATAAAAAATATTCTTTTTAATTTTATTGATGTTTTGTGTTGTACACTACACCAAAATGAGCTTGCACTACACGCATCCCTGACTTGGTTTTCATTTCACAAAATCGAGACCTTCCACGTTAGCATTTGTTGTATGCAATACCGAGTTTTACTAAACACCGATATGTTATATAAACTATCCGTTATGAATAGTAATGCCCACTTTTTAAAATTTTATAAATTTTTTCTTTTGAAATGGACTTCATTTTTGGATTCGGAATATTGAAATTAGCCTAGGTTTAATATTTGGTATTTTTCTGAAAAATTTCAATTTTTGTTGAATAGTGAAAACACTGGGTTACTATTTAAAAACTGCCTTTTTATTTAAATAATTATTTATTTTATTTAAATTTATTTTAGGTCCAAATTGATACATAATACCTATATAAGTTCAATTTAATTCATTGGAGTCATTTTATAATAATTTTGGTATATAAAAATTTTATTTAATTTTTCACCATCTTTCACCCTCCTCCTAAGAGAATTTGGAAATTCACATAAAACATAATTTTACCACTTCTGTGAGTGGAATTTCAAAAATCCAAGAGACATGGTAAATATCAAGGACTAAAATTTGGTTCAATGAGATGAAAATATTTTTTGGTGAACAATAACCTTTTACTTTTATTTACCACGTTTAAAAGTAAATAGGGTAAATAACGGTAAAAATGATATTATTATTACCCTAACAGATGTCTTAATTTTATTGGATAAGTGTAATTCGTCCGAAAAAAACCTTATGAATAAAATATGACCATTTAGGTCTACATGGATTAGATTAGGACATTTATTATTAATTTATTTAAAGAAGGATTAAAATAGTTAAAATCAAAGTTTAATAACTAAAACATTTTTAATATAGTGTTATACATAAGATAAATTAAACTATAAATATTCATTAGGAATATAAAATTATTTACTACCTAATGGTATTTTATTTATAATTTTTAGACATTATATATTGTTAGTTATTTATGACACAATGGTGATGCACTAATTACCTAAATAATGAAATATTAAAATAATTGATATTATAAATACCCAAATAAATGTAATTTGAGACTTTTTATGAATTACACTAATTTTATAGTATACTATGACATGTTATTATTGATTTAATTATCTTTTTTCGAACTAATCATGCTATTATTATTTTAAAAAAAAATCAATTACCAAACAGTGTCAAAATTGACATAAAATAGTTTTTAAAACAAATATTATATTATTAATTGTTATTTTATTCCTAAAAATATAGGGTTCAGCCAAATGACTTATATAAGGTTATATAAATTAAAAATAAACAACTTTGGGTTCTTTTGGATTTTTATATTTTGTTTATTAACCTTATAGTGTAAGAAAACAAGAAGACACAGTAAATGTTAAATTATTTGACTTAGAGTTTAATCTAAATGATACCATTAAAATTGTAACCTAACCTTCTCTAAAATCTATTTTATGAGATACTTTCGACCCATACCCACATTATCTTCAAAATAAATTAATTTGGACTTATTATAGACCGAATATGACTTTATTATAAAATAATATTTCGAGTTTTCCCAAAGGTGCCCCTCTCCTCCCTTATAAAAAGGGCACCCCTTCCCTCTTCTCTTCACGCCCTTTTAAGCCTTGAAGCTCGGCGAAACCCTGACCATTTATCTTCTCCTATTAACTAGAAACATTCTTGAGGTTCTGGTCTTCTCAAAAGAGAAACTATACTTCCTTAAGAGAAGGCTTAAAGGAGGTGCGTCGAAGAACAGGTAATCTCTTCTTTCGATTCTCTCAAGTGTCTTTCTTCTTCAACTTATTCTTATTTAGTTGTTTCATTATAAAGTAATAAAATAATTATTACTTATATACTTATATGTTACTATAAATATTAAACAACCCTATTTCACCTTCTATCATGCTACGGAAAACAAAATCACCGCGCGTGCGTACGTACGGAATACCGTCGCCACGCCGTGGTGTAATCTATTTTCGACCACCACCTTACTTAGATGGTTATAATGGTGTAAATAAATAACTATATATGGTTATTGTAAAGTGATATTGATTTTTTTACATTATACATACACTTAAATACAATTCCACGATCATGAGAATGATATCATCGCTCATGCGTACGTACGGACTACCGTCTCCACGAACACGATAAGATTCATTTTCCATGAGTAACTATTCAAGAATGATTATAAAGTATATATAATTAATAATAATGAAATATATGACATAGTTAAGATAGTTTATTTATGTATATTTATATATATATGTCATCTACTTACTTCCATTCAAGTCAATATAGAAAGGAAAACATCGTTCATGCATACGTACGGCCTACCGTCTCCATTAACAGTGTGTTTCATTTTATTTATATATCTATTATATATATATATACTAAATATATATGATATATAAATCATGTTTTAAATTATGGAAGTACGTAAATCATGATATAAGTAATAATAATATCAAGAACAACAAGCCTAAACACGTACGATAAATGAATCTATTTTACCCAAAGGGATACTTTAACATGGAAATGACAAATGAAAGGGTAATATAAATACCTAAGTGAACCATATATGATATAATAACAATGAATATGATTTTTTAATAATTCAATGACATTATTTAAATCATTATACAAGATGTTCGGATACATACGAAGCATATCATACATAAGGTAAGGGATAATTATTCCAATATCATTCTTATCCGAGATTGATTATTCGTAAGTATTTATTGGGGTTATGTTTATTATCCATGTCCATATGTTTTCAAAATGTTTTCATAAAATGTTTACATTTCTTCCATGTATGTTTAAAGTCATTCATACCCATTTTTTTTACTTTTACCACATCTTATGGAAGGAATCTTTCTTTTGTTTACCATACGAGGTACTTTTTAACTTTTCTGACAAAAATCTGAGACAAATGTTATTTTTAACTTATACGGCATGAACAAATTTTTATGGTTTCGTAACACCTCATTTTCATGAATCTTACTCTACAAGATTTTATGACTATTTTCAAAAAAAATACTTTTATTTTAAAATTATATGGAATTTTTTGAAAAGAAAATGATTTTGAAGAAGAAAGGATTTTTCCCAAGAATTCATTTCAAGTGTTTTGTCAAAACCATTTTTCATCTAAGATGACATTATTTCATATTTGTATGCTTCATGTATAATCTCTCTATGATTTACATGGTTTCACTTTTCTTATGATTCTATTTGTTTTATATGGATTATTTGATGATGGGATGATGTTTATGAAACCCATTGTATTCTTTGGGTTATGATGAATGTTTTAAGTTTATTTAGTGGTACAAGTAAGAATGATTTAATTATGAAATGGGTGGGACCTATATCTCACTCCAATTCATTGGGTAAAGATTTATATCTCATGAAATAGACATAGATAGAATGGTAAGATAATTTGGTTCAGTGTTATAGGACTTGAATGAGGAGTAAATTCGATTCAGAAAGGGACTTTGTCCACTAAGATGGTCTTGGTAGCAAAGCCTTGGCTACTATAGTAATCATAACATTTTCTTAATGGTTTCCACAATTACATGATTTATTACCATGCTATTTTATCAAGATTGATGTTCCTTTATGATATATGCCTTACGTACTTCCAATATTTATGTCTTTGCTCATGATTTTGATGTTTAGATTTTATGTTCAAACTTTTGCATTCAAATGTTTATGGATTGTTTTATGTTATCTATGATTGCCCTTACAGAGCATTTGAGCTCACCCTTTTTATGTTTTCTTTTCCCTAGGATATAAAGTAAGGTTTTAGGTAAGAAAACAAAAGTGGGAGATCTTTAGGGTAGAAGATGAAGATCTTTCACTATGATTAGAAGATTAAATTCTGTGTTTCCCAAGACACTAAACTATTATAGTCCTTGTGAGTTTGTGTTTGTTATATATTAAGTATTTCGTAAGCGTAATGTAATTTCCATGTATGTCATGCTTTGGGTCTCTACAATATTTGTCATAGCTGTAATGAGTTGAGGCTAACCATAGACCCTAATCCATTGGGCCATGTTTTTTTCCCAAGTGTCTTCAGGATGAGGCCCAAATGTCTATAAGTGAGATGTGTGACTTTTTTTTGGATCATGTATTTTCGAATGTCCTTTTTTGTGTGATTTGAGGGCCATGTGTGTGTGTGCTGGTTGTTGCAGTGAAACTTCATTTTGGAAGAGTTATAGCATCAAGAAATTATACATTTAAAATGGGAAGTTAATGAGGGGGAATGTGGTGCAGTGTACCAAAATATTTATGTGCATATACTGCTACTTTGCATGATGTTCCTTCTTTGGTGAGTGTGCCTTGGTCATATTTGGGTGCTTACTACTCATTGGAAAGTGCTTCGAGATCCCAATGTTCTCCCATATAATAATTAGTATCTTCCCCCACTGATTCAAGAGTAGATTTAGTTATTCCTACAAGGTAGACTTTTAAAGGTACCCTATGTCTATAAATCTCTTTTTTGGTTTCAACGAATTATTTTAGAACCGTGCATGACTTTACTAGTATTTTCATTTGGATAGTCTTCATGATACTATTTAGCAATTTATTTTGGTACATTATTTACTTCCTTGGATGTAATATTGTCACAGATTATGTTTAAATCATCTATGGGTTGGTTCAGGTTTCCTTTATAAAAATATTTTGTGTTGTTTGGGATTTTACCATCTTATCATCCGATCATGTTTTCATTAAAAATAGTAATTACTTATTGTTTGTGTGAGATTATATACCCTTGGTGATAGTCTCCACTCCAACGCCAATTGAAGGCTGATCCTGGGGGTCATTATCTCTCCTTGATCTTGTAAAACTAAGGTTGTAGAACATTTCATACCCTTCCCTCAACATAAAGAAGGCGGGTTGTGACAGAATTATATCAGAGGGAGGCTGAGTGACCTGATGGATATCAGATTTATGCATAGTGAGTATTGCATGGGATGGTATGGGAACCATTTTACGAAATCATGGCGTGTGATATAAGTTAGGGAAGATAGGCTAGGACATTGGATTTTATCCCCCCCCCCCCCCCCCCCCCGATGATCTGATCGATGCAAGGGCTCTAAGACTACCAAACGACTAAGTGAGGCTATGTTGATTGTAGGGTAGAGTCCCATGGAAAGGTACATGAATCACAATGATGGGTTTTCTTGTGTTTCATGTGTATTTCTATAATTGAAAATAAACTAAGAGTTAAAATGAATTTAAATGAAAATTTCTATAATAGCCATACTTAGGAGTTCCTTATTTACCCTTTTTACGTATGGCCCACAAACATCACCCATGTTTTGTATGAGTAGTTGAGTCATATCCAGAAAACTCTGTTGATCAACATAGGGAATATAAAGAGGAAGAATATGACTAGTGTTAAAAAAACCCTTCATTCCTTCTAGCGGAAGACGTTGGGAATGTATGAAGGCAGTATTTAGGACTCAAATACCAAGGGTTGGATTGAAGAGATAACAATCACCTCCACCCTAATCTACACTTTGGGAGTGTACTGGGATTCTATGTCATTGATCCTTATGTGGGGAGTGGCGTTTAAGTTGTGTAATCATTAACTTTGGGAGAGGAAGGAGACCGACGTCTCATGGGATGACTTTGAGAAGGAGTTTTGGGTAGACTTTTATTCCTCAATGATGAAGGATGAGAATCGGTGGGGGATTCTCTCTCTCTAGTTGGGGAGTATGTGGGTTATAGATATGCAGATCACATTCAATGATCTCCTACTCTTTTCTCTGAATCACATTCCAGATGAGGAGTCACATAACAGATGCTCAGAGGAGGCACTCTGACCCTCTCATCTGTATTCCATTACTCCCTTTACCATATAGACATAGTTAGATAATCAGACGAATGCCTTGGTCGTTTAGATTATTCACTCACAGGGAGGTGTACTATAATAGGGTAGCCAACTGAGTTCATTGTAGAGGAAATAAGTAAGTAGTAGGTCTCTAGTTCCAAGGTCATCTATAATTCTTCAAGTGGGAAGTAGGCCACAACAGTTCAAATTCAGATCTCCTGGACCTATCCATTTACCCATGGTCCAGGGAAAAATGTTATATATCTGTAGATTATGGGAAAATATTTAGAACATGTGCCTATTTGGAGCGGTTTATAGTGGGCATGGGAAGGATCAACTCCCTCATTAGTAGCAGCAATTTTAGGCCAGGAATTTCTAGCAGCTGGGGATGCGGGCTCCCACTCCACCATGAGTAGATGCTGCTAGAGGAGTCAAAACTCAGGGTTCTCCTTAGGGATCAGGACTAGTGAATGGTTGGGGAGGCTGTCGACAACATAAAAGTATAGGAGAGAGGTGGGGGCAGTTGCATGCAGTCAAGGATGTAGTTCTAGCAAGGCAATAGGTTGTTTGACTTATGATTAGTCTATTTAGTACCCTTGTGTGTGCTTTTTTCAATTTTGGTGCTTCTCACCCCTTTGTTTCACCAAATACATCCCATGCATTGGGACTATAAGTAGATAAATTTTTCATGCCCCTGGGGATTTTTACACCAATTAGAGATCATACCAGTTTGTTTATTGTTTGTTGTGGATGTAGGCTAATGTTGGGGCTGCATCAGTCCAGTGGGGATCTACATCTGCTAAAAATGAAGCAATACAATGTCATCCTAGGAATCAACTAGTTATCCTATCTTTTTTCCATTATTGACTAATTTTGGTGAAGTGTCATGTTTTAAAATGTGGATGGCCATCATGTAGATTTCGTTGTTGAGTGGGGCTTTCAAGAGTTCAGTCGATCTATGGATCTGATTCTCGCTTTTTCAGCTGATCATTTATTAGAATTGTAAAACATAAAGATGGTGGTGGTCCTGGGGGTTATCATTGAGTTCCCGAATGACTTCCCAAATGAGGGTTTTACCTTAACCCCTCAACGTGATGTTGAGTTCATAATAGTTTGGAATCCTAATGCTCATCCGATTTCAATTGATCCTTATCGAATAGAGCCTTCTGAGTTTTCAGAGTTGTAGATTCAAGTTGACGACCTTATGAATAAGGATTTTATCTGGTCGAGTGTTTCATCAAGGTTTGAACATTTATTGTTTAAAAAGAAGGTAGATAGTGGTCTTATACCTTTCATAGACTACTGCAGACTGAATTAGGTGACAATCTTTAATTGTTAACCCCTTTCAAGGATTGAAGATATTTTTCACCAGTTAAGTGGAGCGGGTTAGTTATCTAAAATAAATCTGTGTTTTGGGTAACAATTTTTGATGGTGAAGGAGAGTTACATCTTGAAGTCTACTTTTAGGTAATCGTATGGGAACATTGATTTCCTGGTCATGCCCATTAGTGTTACAAATGCAGAAACCAAGTTCATGGGGATCATGAAATCTATCTTCTGCATGTTATTAGAATGGTTCAATTTCACATTAATTTATTTCCTCCTGATCTAATCAAAGTAAGAGGAGGAGCAGACAGAGATTCTGAGGACTGTCTTTGAGGAAATCAGATACCACTAGATCTATAGGCAGTTGTCCAAGAGAAATTTTTGGATATGATAGGTACACATCCCCAGTAATAGGGGGTATCAATAGGGGATATAAGTGGAACCATAAAAGTTTGATGATTATATTTCTTGGGAAGAACCCAAGAATATGGTTGATGTTTATTTATTCCTGGGTCTAGTGAGCTATTACCTGAGGTTCATACCTGACTTCTCTCGAGTTGAAAATCTGTTGATATCTTTGACTAGAAAAGGACAGGCCTTCGTGTGGAGTGAGTAGTGTCAGGAAGCGTTCAACTACCTAAAGGGGATGTTGGTTAGTGTCCCAGTGATTAGGATTCTAGAGGAAGGGGAGATTTTCATGGTGTTTTGTGGTGCTTCCAGATTAGGTTTCATGTGTGTGTTGATGCAGTTGCAAGGATTGATCTGTCTAGGGTCCAGGATGATATGACACAATGATCATAACTATACCACCCATGATCTGGAGCATGCATCAGTCATATTCAGACTAAAGTTGTTAAAACATTTCCTCATCTATGACCACCTTGTGGTCTTCACCTATTACAAATGTTTAATGTATATCTTGTCCTAGTAGGACATGATCTTGTCACAATGGATATGGATGGAGATCTCCATGACTACAACATCAAGACTTATTAAATCCTTGGAAAAGGAAATGTTTTAGGAAATGCATTATGTAAGAACTCACATAAATAGGTAGTTCAAGAATCTACGTATGCTTGGAAGGTAATTGAGATGTTGGCCACATTACATCTGTATTCAAGAGTAGGTGGTGGTAAAAGAAATTTGTTTCATATGATAGTGTAGTCTCCCTTAGTGTGGTAGGTGGAAGAGTCTAAATGAGTATAAACATAGACTGATGTGATGTGTGGTCACACTATCTTAGGTGATTCTCTGGAGTGATGGTCTGAGGATAGTCAGAATCAGATGTTGTTACATGGGAAGGTTTTTCCAAGTGATAATGCGGGAGAGGTTTCTCTATGAGTTAAATATCTCACCTTGAAGGTGTATTAGAGAGTTTATAAAAAGTACCAAGGATTGAGGGAATAGTTTTGGTGACCCTGAGTAAAGAGGGTAGTGGTAATGTTTATGGAAAGGATCCTAGTGTTTCATTAGCTGAAGGGTATGAACCGTTTTTACAATAGTTTTTGCATCCCTTAGGAGTTCTTGAGTCAAAGTGGTATGAATTATCAATGGATCTAGTCACATAATTACCCAGTACTTATGGAGGATGTGAGTCCCTTTGCATATTAGTGGATCAGTTGATGAAATTGGCTCACTTCTTAGTGAACTAGGAGTTGAGCACAATGGATATCATAGTACAGAGGTATGTGGATGAGGAGGTGTGGCTACATGGAGTTCTAAAAACAATTTTCTCTGATTGGGATACAAGTTTTACCTCACAAGTTTGTAGGGGATTACTGTATTCCTTTAGCACTGAGTTATGATTAAACACAGCCTTCCACCATCAGATGGATGGATAGAAATAGAGGACCATCCAATCATTGTAGGACATGATTTGGTCATGTGTTCTGGACATTAGTGGGTCTTGGATGTGAAATATTTCCTTGGTAGGGTTTTCTTAGAATAATATCTATCACTCTTCCAATGGTATGGAACCATTTGAGGATTTTTATGGGTTTTTAGTCATTCATCAATATTCTTGATAGAGGGCGGGTTAGTATCACTTCTTGGATCAATGGTATTGAAGAGAATGATGAAGAGGGTTCAGCTTCTACGTGATAGGATTTGGGTGGCTAAGGACCAGAAAAAGTGGTATGCTAATCATATGAGACAACCTTTTGAGTTCTTGGTTGGGGAACATGATTACTTGAAGGTTTTTTCTTGGTGTACGCAGAAGAGGAATGGTAATGGAAGAAAAATTTCTTCTAGGTTCATCAGACCTTTCGAGGTACTGTGGTGAGTTTGTGAGGTGGCATACCTACTAGAATTTCCACTATAGTGGAATAGGAACAACTATGTCCTCGATGTTTCTTAGCTTCGTCATTTCATACATGATGACTCCCCTGTCATTGAGTTGGGAGATTTTCATATCAAGGATGACACAATGTTCATGGAGCACCCAATAACAATTGAGGATCATGAGGATAAGGTGCTTTAGGGAATAACCCTTCCATTAGATGATGTGTTAAGGAGGCATG
Source organism: Viscum album (assembly GCA_963277665.1). Taxonomy (NCBI): domain Eukaryota; kingdom Viridiplantae; phylum Streptophyta; class Magnoliopsida; order Santalales; family Viscaceae; genus Viscum; species Viscum album. The sequence continues at coordinate 351,907,726 of OY728134.1, read as the reverse complement.
GTGGACTAGAGGATGGTACTTAAGAACAAGATCCAAAAATCCATTCCCATTACCCAGATGTATTCCATGTTTTTTTTGTTTTACATTGTGCATCGTTTTATGAGGTAATGATTTACATATATATTTGTGAGATGTGTTGACTCCATGTTCTCTGAATGTGTATGAATAGCCTTTTCTATGGGTATTGGAGGACCTGATTCCAAATCGAGATGAATTAATGTGGATACAACTAAACACTTATAATAGTGTATATTCCTCCCAAAGAGGATAATATCTTTACACGGGGGAAGGAGTTACATAATCCATGTGTCTAGACAGTGTAAACATTGGCATTGTGTAGTTGTAAGGGGTATTGGATTCTTAGTGTTGGTATAGTTGTTCAAGAGATATATATCATGGAGGTTTCCTTGGATGTTGGGGATTCCAATCATGTTTAAAAAAACATATTGTAGTATTCCCTGGAGAGGAAACCTTTGGGGTAGTTTTTTGGACCCCATCATTCTTCTAGGTTAGTGTTAAATTATCGAGGATGACAATAGTTGTAGAGGTATCTTATATATTGACATGGACCGCTACGGGGAATTCCATTTATAAAAACTAGTTTTTGTTGTGCTTTGGGTATCGTCGGTGACTCATTCTGAGAGTTTTCCAAATCACATGATTGAACCATCTACATCAGTGAGTTTGGGGCATCATCATCGGGGAGGTAAGCGTGCCAGCATCTGTGAGTTAGGGGAGTCATCATTGGTGGGTCAGGGGCGTCAGCATCAGTGTGTCAGGGGAGTCAACATAGATGATTCTAGGTTGTTAGAATTTGTGAGTTAGGGGTACTGACATCAGTGAGATATGGGTATTGACATCAGTGAGTCATGGGTGTTGACAGGTCATGAAATATATAGGTTGAGGCATTGGTAGTTTGAGGCATCAATAGGTCAAGGCGTCACTATGTCATTGAATTTGTTGCCTAGCATTAGTGGCTCATTATTTGTAGGTCATTTTGGTAGCTCACTCTCCAGTGTCTTACCGTCACTGATGGATTCATCAGTGACTCATTTATAGTTTTTCCAGTTTTTACCATTTTCCAATTTCTCCCCTCTTACATTTTATATGACGTAATGCATGTTTATTTATTTATTTGTTTGGTTTTAGAGAATATTAAAGGAAATTGATCATATCTCAAACATAATAATTCTCTGAGGACTCGTAGATATTTATAGAGCATGATCTTCACCATGGTCCCAGATTAACAGCTTTCGAAACAGTTCTTCCTAAATAATCAGATATAGATATTCAAGCCAGGGTCATCCATTCCAAGTGTGTTTTTTGATTCCACTATGGTACGACTAGAGACATACTCCCTTGATGAGGAGTGTTCCAGTGCTAGATCCCTTCCTACTTATCTTTCTTGGAGTTTTGTTCTGCTTGGACAATTCCCTATTCTTGGAGCATTGGGTGTTTTGGTGCCATTTAGTTTAAAGTAAGTATTTATTCTGCATCTCTTCAATTATGCATCATGTTGGATGGGATAATAAATATTCCTTATGAAAAAAGGTGACTAATTTTCATAGAATGAGAAATAAATAAAAAGGTAATATGTTCAAAAGATAATATGGTTCATTAAAATAATGGTGTGGGTGTGGTTTGATGTTGATTTCCTATTTTATTTGATATATTCTATGGTTTGATGTGGAATTATGTCTTCTAAAAATCATTTTGCCGGTGGTTGTTTTTTTTTAAACTACAGATGTCCTATTTTTTCATGTTTCATGATAAATTATAGTAACATGAAATATAATTAATTATTTGTACTTGTCTAATTGAAATGGAATATCGGTGATTAAACCTGTTCTGTGAGAACCCCTGTTATTTATAAAGTGTAATTATAGAACCCCTCTTGTTAGCCCTAAATATGCTTTTTATAATGTTTTTTGTTGTGGGATTTGTGCACGGGGTGGTATAGGGGGCATGTTGGTATCACCATTTGAGATTCTGATTGATTGTAGAATGGATGGACATATAGGTAGTGGGATTTTTGTTGCTGTGTTGTGGCTATAAAATGAAATTGGGCAGTGGGACTGATGTTTCATTATGAACATGTTAGTCAGTAGGGATATATCTGGAAAATGATTTGGAATCTGGGTTGCATTAATGGGTTATTCGCTAAATTCATGTTTATAGGTGTGTTGGGTGTGGCGTTATCATGTGGTGGGGATTCCAGTCCTAACTGCGAGATGAGGATTGTGCATTATAACATTGAAGAATGATAGTTTAAAATGGTTGAACAAGTGAATAGGAAGAATGAGGGGTGTGAAATGGGACAGTGGGATGGTTGTTCTTTTTTTATAAATGGGTGTTAAAAGGGGAGTACCTTACCTTGGACCCTCTTCCCATGTTCAATATTGGTAGTATTGAAGTATAGTGTGATTTTTTTACTATGTGTTTAGTTTATCAGGATCCTCACCTTCTGAGGCATTTAAATATGTTGAGATGGGAAGACGCCCTATGTAGTGTTGTCATATACTAAAGCTAAACCCTTAATTAATAAATGGAAAGTGGTTTAAAAAGTGGTTGGGTTATGCTTTGGTAGTGGATGATTGCATGGTTGTGCATATAGGGGTTGTATAAAATGTGGTTCTATTGGTCTGGTTTATTATTTCAGGGACCGTTAGGTTGGTATGAGTGCTTTTTTACTTATATGTATCTATTATATTTCTTTTTCATTTCTATATGCACCCCAACCTTATTGAGCACCATGTGTTGAACCCCTCCTTTATATGGGGGAGGGTCTATTTCCCAACATCCCATTGTGGGGTTAAATGACTAGTTATTGAATTTCTTCCCCTCAACATATTCTTGTTCTTACCACATTACTGTATCTGAGAGGGTTTTAATGGATTGAGGCTTACAATAATCTCAGATCCATCGATCCAGGTTTGTTTTCCCAAGTGTGTTCGGGAAGAGTACCAAGTGGCTGCGAGTGAGATGTATGGTTTGGTTGTGGAATAGGTGTCTGCAGGCAGGGATTTGTGTGTGGTTTGAGGCCTAGGTCTGTGCGGGCAGGTTGTGGCAGTGGGACTGCGTTTTGGTAGTGTGGTAGTGTCAAGAATTAATTCATTATGAATGACCTATTAAACTATTGGAAAGTGGTGCGGGGTACCCAAATGTCAATGTTCTTATATTACTACATTACTTGACTTGCAGTATTTGGTGAGTGTTGTTTGATGATTCTTGGCTGGTTAGTACTACTTTCATGTGTTTTGACATTCCACGTTTCTCCCATAGTGACATTAGTATGTTCCCACAATTGTGCGTGAGTAGAATTTGTTTTTTCCTACTGGGTATACTTCTTTAATCATCTTACATCTGTAAAACTCCATTTATGTTACCTAGAGAACATTGAGGAATGTGTTGGACTTTAATAGCTCAGCCATTGTCATTGTTGTTGTGCTACTATTTAGCATTTTCCTTTGGTACTATCATGGGTTCTTTAGTTTTACTTTTATCATAGTTTATATTTAAATCATGTATGGGCTGGTTTTTGGTTTCCTTTATATAAATGTTTGGTGTTTTTTTATGATTTTAGCGCCTTATCTCACGATATTGTTTCAATTAAAAGGGTAATGCCTTCCATTTTGTGTGAGATTCTAAACACTTGGGGCTAGTCTCCACTCTGAGACCTATTTAAGGGGGGTATTTCGGGTCATTATCTCTCATTAATATTGAAGAATAAAGGTCAAGGAACGTTATTTCCCTATCCCCCATATTGAAGAAGGTGGTCCATGACAATATGTTATTAATTAAGATTAACATATTTATTATTAATTTATTAAAACAATTTAATAAATTATTTTATTATTTTTAAAATGTCATTAATCTCTTGAATTTTTTTTTTATATTTTGTAGAAATTAATATTATTTTTTCTTCTTTGCTGCCTTATGTATGCAATATAATAATCATTCATCCATTATGAAACTTTATTATTTAAACCTTATATAGCCTACTATGTCTAGTCTTTATTATTCAATAAGATTTAAATTCTATCTATTTTCTATATGTTTCAAATATAAATATCATCTAGCCAATATTCATTATTGTATAATTCTCTGTAATATTTCACAAAACATAATTTTTTATTTTGATAAAAACCCTATAATAAGAATATAGTTTTAAAAATGATCTATTTTGGGACTCTTATGGAATATTGATTTAAAATTTTCTTATATTATGAATTTTAAATGATTTTATATGCTAAAATTTTATGTTAATTATATAGTAACAATCATTAGTGATTTTCTATGTTTTTAAACATATTTTGAGGATGATAAAAACATTCTTTCATTTATTAAATATACAATATAAGAGTTTCAAATTTCAAACTATTATTTAGAGGTTGATTTTAACATTTTAAATGATTCTATATTATTATTTATATCTATTTAATCAATTCATATAAATACAAATTTCATTTAAGAGTTTCACACATGATAGAAAATTAATGAATAATTAATGATACATTTTTGGTATGTTTTTTAATAATCCAATTTTGAATTCCATATATTTTAATGAACTAAAAAAAATTGTGCTTGGATTTTTATTTGGCCAATTAATATATCGATACATATTAATTTTCTATGAAATTTACCTAATATTTTAAAATTTAAAATTATTAAATTATATTTTAAAATTAATGGAATAAAATTATCACTCAATGATAATTATGAACTACTAATATTATGATTAAATTAACGACTAGATTTCTATTAATTGTAATGATGTTGTTCATAAAACATAATTATAGTGTTTCAGGCTTTTCCAAAGGAGTTCAATAGATACATTTGATATTATGGAGTTTTAATCATTCAAATGGTGTACAATACATTAAATATACCAGTGATCATATGAAGTCTATTTTACTACTACTTGAGGGTCTCTCAATGTGAACCCGAACTATAAAGCATATACTTTATTGAAGATTCTAATTGATCATTCAGTAAACAACTAGTGGATAAACTTCATTTTTCTTCATAAATTTCTATTGTATCATGTTCATTGAGTATTTTTGATTAATTTTATTTATATTTAATCATACAATTAACATTTTGGTTTACACCTCTTTGCAAAAATTAATTATTTTTCATGTTTGAGTATTAGATTATAAAAATAGGATCTTCATATTATGACCCTATAATTATATGGTTATTATAGGTTACACCTTCTTAAAAAGAATCAGGTAATAACATGTTTTGAACACTCGTTTAATAGTTCAGTGTCATTAGTTATACATAAAGTTTAAAAGGTAAGTTGTAAGTAGGTTGGGATTTCCCTTAAAACAATAGGTAGGTCATAATGTATCTATCAGGGAGTAAAGATGTTTAATAGTATATTTTGGTCCATATTTGACTAAACTACTAAAAAAATACATATTTTATTTATTTAATCTTTAAATTTATATTATAAACAACAAGAAATAAAAATTATATATAATAAACAACAATTATAAGAAATTAATTTATTAATTTATTTTCATTAATATTTTAATATGTTATATTCACATAATATAGTATATATTTTATAACCAAATCAAACTGAAAACTTTGTTTTAGAGCCTGATCATCTTAAAAAGATGAAATTTTTTTCAATCCTAAATATCTTATACCTCATAGTCTAAGGTAATTTAAATTTATAATATGAATATTAAAAGATTAAAATATATTTGGATTCATCATAATTTACCATACATTGAAAAAATAATTTATGGTAACTAGTAATTGATAAAGGACTCATGCCTCAATCAAGTCAGTATTGAAATTGGAAAATAGTTGAAAGACCACATACATTATTAGATGTTGGTACTAATATTTTTAAGAGAAATGAAACTTCTTAGTATGTACTAAAACATAGAATTATTCTTATTTTATAATGAGCTATTAAAGAAATTTATAGGCATGTTTCTTCAAATAATAAAACTAATAAAAATTAGATGATTTATAAAGTTACACACCATGGATTAGATAATATGATTAGATCTAAACATATATTTGATTGGGTTGGGTGTCAATATTACATGACAAGTAAAGATGGAATAATTAACCAAATGAACCAATGATTGAAAAGAATAGTGAACAGAATAAATTACTCTTATGAAACATTGAAACCAATGTGCTTTTTGAAAGAGCATTGAGATATCTAAATGATAAGTGTAATACTATCAATGATATTATATATGAAAAAATAATTGTAAATGAATAAATGTTGGGTAAATAAATCTAATCATTACATCAATATTACTTGTGGCTAATAACAAAGAAAAGGAGTATACATAAATAAAGAATTATTTTTTTATTTAAATCAAATATATTTTCTTCCACTAAAACATCTAATTTTAAAGCATGTGATTGGGAGAAATAACTAAAAACTATTACTAATGGATGTTTAAAAATGATGAATAAAAATAAATGACTGATTTAAGAATTTATAAATGTTATTAATTATTATTAATAAATGTGGAATAATAAATCAGATTATAATGTTTTTTTAAATTTTATTTAAAAGTGTAAAATGATAAGAAAAAGAATTTGTTAATTTATAGTACTGATGCACATCCTAAAAGACGAAAATTATTTAAAAAATTAAAATTTATATATTTAAAGTGGTTTTATTTTTACAAAATACTTTTATTCATGTAAGGAACACATAAGAAAAAAAAGAAACCAATAACTTATGATTGGTGGATCAATTTTAAAGAAGTTTATTAGTTAATTTTATTTTAGTTCATATTAAATTGAATGAAAAGAACCTAATATGGATGAATTAATTGAAAAAAACTATTAAATTCAAAATTTTGTTTTGTAAATTACATATTTTTATATTAAATTAGGAGGAGAATATAAAGATTTTATTAATGAAATGATAAATTCAATCATGAAAATGAAGTGTTTTAAAATACTAGTTCTCTATTTTAAATGTAAAAAAATAGAATTATTTATATTTTTTAAAAATAAAGAATGAAAATTAAATGAAATAAATTGTATGGTTCAAATTACATTCATATACATTTTTTAATGGCAAATATAAGCTTAATATAATGATGTGTAAGTTGAAACCTGTTAATTATAAGATTGGTTTTTATAATAATTTTGAAATACCTATGTTACATTATTTTTTAGTAATAATGGAATAATATCTAATATTAAAGGAATTATATTTAAAATTAAAGGGAATTATGAATATGAATTTCCTTCAATATTTTTTTTAGTATATGTGACAAAATAAAACTTATATTTCATGGAATTTAGTATATAGAATACCTATTTATTCTAGTTAAATTTGACCATAGATTCCTAAATATTTGTATTATAGTCCTTTAGAAAAAATAATTGATAATGTGAAGTAAATTTATAAATTTTATTTTTTAATTGAAATTAAAAAAAGTATATTTATTTGTATGTTTGAATGTGTTGAATTGAATATATTTATGAACCATGTGACTATTATTTTATCAGTTCAAATGAAATGTACTATTTTATTATTTCATAATTTGAAGTTATTAATTTATTATTATTATTTTTTGTCATGTATTATTCCATTATATTTTTTTATTTAAATTTAAATACATACGACTAAACTATTCAATTAATTCATAGAATATAATACCTATTTATTTCATGGAATTAATTTCTATTCATTGCTTAAATATTTAAAAATTATTTTATTAATAATATGAATATTATTTACTAGTTCTTATGGATCATTATATAATTTCTGATTATTTTACTGGTTGATGAGTTAACTGGATATTGTTATAATATCCCTTGAATATGTAATATAATCATAAATTAACTATGAGAGTTCTAGTATTATTTTTAAATTATGTTTTATTATTTATTATCTATATAATATGTTTTCAGTTTATCATGGTTTTTATGGGGTTTATTTTTAACTATTGATGCCATATAATATTTCTCTACACATAAATTAATTTAATTAAGGGGTAGATTGTGTAAACAATTACTATTATTGTATTATGGGAATATATATGTTATTAAAAAACTCATTTAAATTCTTTTAGAATAGTATAATTTATAATTTATTTTCCAATACGTTTTTTAGAAGTGTTAAATCTTTTTTAAAATTATTTGTCCTCCGAATTTATTAATCTTTTTTTATTAATTTCTCATGGAGGGATTAGAATTTAAATAATTTACAATAAAGTTTTAAATTATAAAAATTGGTGAATGTTGAAGTGTCTCCTTGAACAAAATTTTTATTCTATTTTTCATATTATTAAAATATACATTTTATGATGTTTTATAATTATTACTTTTCATAATAACATATATATAATGATTAATTTGAAAAAAAATGATGCAATATATTCTTTCTAATAAATGATTCTGTAATCATTAGTTAATTTCTATTTATCATGTATACAATTTCTTATCATTAAAGATGAAAAGGATGAAAAAAAAATTATTTATTATTAATTGATCAAGTAATTATCTTTTTAATATTTAACTATTTTCTAAATTAATATTATTACTTAAAAAAAATTTGGGAGGAAATTAATTAAAAAATGTTTATTTTACCCACACAAAACCTATTGAAAAATAGTTTTACCTTTACACACCTTCATAAGTTATTGTGAAGCATCTTATGAGTTTAATTATATTCATTTTTCATTGTTTAATAAGATTCTATAACACTTAAACATCCTATAAAATAATTTTTTGACCCCTATACTTGATTTTTATTAATCTCTATACCCATACACGATACTGCCAAATATTATCTATTTTATTATTATAATGCAAATTTTATTTATAATATTTTTATATTTAGTGTTTTAAATTTTTTTACTGTTTCTAAAATCCATATTAATCATATAGAAAATTTTATAGGTTATTTTAGTAATTTTGTAAATATATTTAAACAAAAATTAAACTGTTTTTCTATTTTTCTGTATACATACAACATAAGGGTTTGAAATTCAAATTATTTCTCCTATGTTTAAATCACTATTTGGATTATTTGAAACTATTTTTATCTTAATAATCCATTCCAAGAAGATAAACATGTTTATATTTGTTTTAATTCCTGATATTTTTTTTGTAACTTCTTGTGTATATATATATATAGTGTATTTTTTGAAATTTATATTTTTAATACTGAACCTATTAATGAAATAAAATCAGTTATTTTTGTGATGTTATTTTACATATTAATTGATAGATAATATTAAATTCAATAAATTTATTTTGATTGATTTTATTTATAAATATTCAATGATTATATTATAAATGATTTACAAGAATAAAAATTATCCATCAATGAGAATATTGAAATATTATTGTTTCTTTTATACTAACATTTTGAAAATAAATTAGATCATTTTTTATTTTTAGATATCTTTTTCAAATATTTCATGGAAATAATTGAGTAGTTTGAGAAATATATGGGATATTGTGAACATTAACACACTCAATGTGGAACATAAATTTTATTCATTATACCTCCCTAGAGAGAGAAAATTTTCATTTATAAAAGGATTAGTGGTAAATTTTCATTATTCATTATATAGTTTTACCATATATGTTTCATTTATACTTTGTGACTATTTTTTCTATCATCTCTCCTATATGCATCATTATATATTATGAATTTAAAAAAATGATTTATTTTGGGTTGTGATTCATAAATTCTACAGTTAGGATCTTTGGTTTGTGACTCGTATATTATATATTCTAGGTAGGTTATAATTTACTCAATAGTTAAATTTTTTCATGTATCATGACTCGCAAAACAAAATTCTAGTGTCCATGGATATAATTTCCCTAGAAAAAGAATTTTGTAACATGGTTATGATTTCCCCTAAAAAACCATGTAGTGTATAATGCATCTCCCATAGAGAAGATCAGTGTAATAGTATATGTTATCATTATTTATGTTAAAAAACATTAAAAATAACTAAATTATTTCATTACATTTATTATTCATTTTATCACCTTATATGAATAATAATTAACTCTATTATTACACTTTCGGAATATTGTCTTTTCACCCCCTTTATACCATTTATTGTCACCATCTCGATACTAAAACCACCCTCAAATAATTCCATTATAGCATCATAAAAACTATAGGTGATTATAAAAAAAATTTGGGCTGTCGTTTCAAATGAGTTTAAATATTTGATTGGGTGAGAGATCCATGATAATCACTCCCTTAATAATGAAATTATTAAAATTTTCATTCTAATTAAAATGATGTGATGAAATAGAAAGATTAATTTAATTATATAATTGAGAATTAAAATATAATATATCATTAAAATGGTTATTAGGTAGGATTGATAGGTGGTCAACAACTACATATTCAATTACTTTCAAATCAATAATTTCCATGTAGAATTGTAACAATGGAAGGATCCACCTCATAAGTCTTATTTTATTATTATTATTTGTAATCATGTTTTGGGGATTAATTGTTAGTAAATAGTATGTACTTGGACCCAATCCTGTAGCGTAGAAAATTTTCAAGAGAAAAACAACTCCCAAAAATTCATTCTCTAATTTGGGATAATTCCTTTTATCATCATCTAATTCTCAATTCTATTAATAAACCATTTTTAATCATTTTCATTCAATTTCCATAATATTTCCCCAATTTATAGGTCAATAGAATCACACATCAACTCAAATGGTTTAATCCCATCAATTCCAAGGATGATTCGTGAAAAATATATTTTTAAATTATGAATATTATTATATATAAAATAATTGTAATTGAAAAATAATGGTGTTTTCATATTATAACATTTTCAAAGAGGCCTTGTTATGAAAAAAATTGTTTAGACGTTAATAAGATCTTGGACTCCACAAAAAATAAAATCATTGACATTTTAGGGAGGGGAATGATTTATAATCACATTTATTACAATAATATCTACTTATAAAACATTATTAACGAAATTTTGAACTTGAAATACACACTCAATGAATGTGAATTTAAATTTATCCCAATTTAGAAAAAAAATCTCTTGACAAAGTGGAAATACTGATATCATTTTTTCGAAATATGATTATATACTTGTACCAATAATTAAAAAGTCATCGACGAATATCCAAATAATTCTCTAAAACATATTAGAAAAAATAGCCACAATATATCATTAATTTTATTTGTAAAACCAAAAAATCCCTATGGAATTATCCATAATGAAAATTTCCCAATATGGCATTGGAATGTGGTTTTCTCTTGATCATCTAGCCCTAAAGGAACATGGTTATGATTAAAAAATCCATAAAAATATACATTACCAACTATTATCTAAATCATTTTTACCAATAATTGAATAAGAAAAAAATTATATCCTAGTTAAATAATTTCTATTCTTATTATCAATACATCTACTCTATGTGGCCACTATGTTTTATTTTTTTAGTTCATTCTTTTCATTTTTTATGAAAATGACTCCCTATTTTTTGAGCATATCTTAATGTGGGTTTTTCCAAGGGATATAAAAAATGTGACAGATGACCCCAACATCAATCACATTAGTAAATTCTTCATTAAAAACATATTTATTTTTAGGATTCATCCACATTTAGCTCTAACCCTAATTTTTTTATTAGTATTCATTAGTTTTATGTGCATATCTATGGATGGGAAAATCCCATAGATTTGAGTTATCATCATATGTGTGGATTTCATAAAAACATTCCACATATATATAAATACGTTTTCCAAAATATTACTTAATTTAGATGAGATGATGATTGGAAATATGGAGTTCCCACATATAAATGAGTTTTTAAGTAGAGAAGAAAGTGGATTGTGTTTTAATTGTGGAGGATCATGTCTATAAGGTAGACTAATAGGATTGGGAGGGACTATATAACCAAATATTTTCATAAATAATTAATGATAACAAATTAAATCCACTTATTAACTATTATCTATATTATATAGCTCCACCCAATCAATTTATAAATCAAGTGTAATAATATGTCATATATGTTGTTTACCATTTTTATTTTAAAAATGCATTCTCATATATATTAAGAATATACTTTTCCTTTTTAGGACTAATTACAAAATAGATTTTATTAGTGGTGGGTATACTGTTAATTTCATTACTATTTTAAAAAAAATCATGATCTTTCTTATCTGCAAGTTTATCAAATTTATGATCCACATCTTAAAAACAATTTCATGTTTATGTAGGTACTATGCCTCTCTCAAAAATAAAAAATTCATCATTTTTTTATAAGTTTATTATTATTCTTTATTGTAATGAATTAACAATATATAAAATTTTTTCAAGGAAATAAAATCTATGAATGATAAGACAATTCATATCTCAATATATATTAAAAATTGTAGAAATTATTGTTAGGAAAAAATTCTCAAACACTATAAAATATCTATTTAACCCCCAAAATAGGATATAAATTATATTTATCACCCAATTATTGAAATATTGTTGTAGGATTTGATATTGCAAATAAAAAATTCATAAAAGATGAGTAATGGATAAATTTGATACTACCACTATGGTTGAAATACATATTATATGGACATCACTTCATAGTTTTCCATTGTGTAAATTGATATTTATATACTTTAATTTATGATGGATTTTTGTGAAACAATGATATAATATTAATTGAGGTTTTAGTAGAAAGACCCATCTAAGTTTCTCTCTTTTAATAAATAAATCTTTAATGATTCAATGTATAATGGAATTTGGTCCAATGTAACAATCAATTATATATTGGTATAATGATTCTTGTAAATATTAAATAACATGATTAATTTTTTTCATTAATATTTTTTATAAATTTTTATGGAATGTTATGGTTGGGATAAATGTCTCTAAATATTCATAATTCGATTAGGTTTTTCATCAATATTTTCATTATGTTTTTTTCTAAATATTCAAAACTTTTTCATTAGGTTTATTAAATTAAAAATAAACATTTCTTATAGATTTATCTTTGATTTACAATATTCAAGATTCATATTTTTATATATTTTAGATTTCATATTATTATAGAATTTAAATTTGGGAATCAATGTGATCATTTATATCTACATAATGTGTTCCTAAACCACGCTTTCTGGTTATGGTTGTAATAGTGTCCATGTGTTTAACTTCTTATGTACTAGTAAATTATAAATCATACCTTTTGTTTATATCCCTAACTATCTTCCTAACATAAATCTCTATTATAGCAATTTTATCTGCAATTTCATATTAATCTGAATCATATTGATTTTATTTAATAAAAATTAATCATTTTTTGATATAAATAATCCCAATAACTGTTGAAGCATACCCATTACATCAATGCAAAAATTAAAGGAATAATCATTAGGTTGGTTTTTACAAAATGTTCTAGTCTATTGTGATAATATAGGATTAAGTGGCCATAATTTTCCATTGTATCTCTATGAATATTTAGTATTATTATTATAGCCTTGATCATGATTGATGGAAAATGGTTCATCTCTTACATTCATAATAAAGAGAGATATATATATATATGATTTTAATTTATTAGAGACTTTAAACAATATAATTTTTTGGAAAACAAGTTTAAAATTACAAAACATGAATCATTAATCTAATTTCACCATATGGAATTGGTTTTGACATTGTCATTCTCTATCGTTATAATTTTTCCTTAAACTAGGTTTCATTAAGTGATAAATATGTCCTTTTATTTCACATATTTAATGTTTCATTAACATCCATGAAAAGTAGTTTTATTATAACATATTTACTGAAATTTTCATATAATTGTCTCATTGTGAATTAAGGGTAAATGAGTTGAAAATTTTATTCATATTCCTTATATATGATTGTTCTGAACTAAAAATAGAAGATTGTTCCATGAAATAATAACATTAAGGTCATATCACATTATATATGTCTTCCAAAAGAATATTTATGACTATCCTAGTATAACAAATATGTATATATTTATTATATAGTGGAGTCCATTTAGTTTTGTGGAGTTTTGAGGTACTCTATCAAAAATGTTTAAATGTTTTACAAGTCGCATGATTAGCCACATAGTTTGGGAAACTGTGTAGAGTAAACTATATGATCATAATTTTTTTTAAAAGTTGATATTTCTCAAAAAAACAATGTTTTAAAAAATAAATATATATAAACAATGTGACATGCCTAGATTTGGGAATTTTTACCATTATATATCTATTTTAATTGAGGACTCCACTCTTACACATCCCATTTTGAACATGATTCCCTAAGTGGGATTCATGTAATATCTACTTAATATACCTCCCTTCCATGATGTTTTTATAATATATTTTTTTGTATTTTATTATAAAATCTTAATATATGTTTATTTTTTAGCTTTTTGTGGAATATTTCTTTCCATGTTTCCCTACCATTATCGATCCTTATAGACCATTATGGCCATGATTTATGAATAATATTACTTTTTATATCCATTTTATTTTCTAGAGGTCGGAAATTACCTATTATGAATCTACACTATTTGATTTCATTGAAGGAGACACAGTTCCTATACGTAAGAAATGTATTTCCATCTCATTCCACTTTACATAAAATTTCATTGAATACATAGTATATTAAAAAATTAAATCATAGTAATGATTTTTATTCTATGTAGATTGGTTTTTTCAATAGACTTAATAATAGATTTGGGATTCCTTTTTATAGTATCAGAAGTTATATATTTCAATGTAACTCTAAATTTAATTGGGGGTTAATGTGTTCAACATGTATAATAAAATTATGAAAAATGTTTTCTCCAAAAATAATTATTTATTCATTGTGTTTGGAACAAACATTTATTTATATTTTTTTGGGTTTTTTGGGTAAAAGGATTTACACATTCTATTGGGGTGAGTTTGACTTATGGATTTGATTAGTGATTTACAGGGGTTGATATTATTTCTAATTTGGTGCGATTTATTTTTACCTTTGTATTTTTTTATTAATTTATAAATATAAATCTTTTTTAAGTGCATGTTTATAGTTACAAAGTATAAACTCATTTTCAAGATCACACCATAAGTAATTATATTTGGTTTGAATCACTTTTGTGCCCCATTACCAACAATTTTCAATTATAATATGTATTTTTGTTAGAATAATATCTGATTCATAATTATTATTGAAATTATGAGATATTATTATTCTAAAATTAATGATATAAGTGGGTATATGTTATTTTCACTTATGTTTCCTTGATCACTATAATGATCAAGGGAATGGAAATTTATCAATAGTGATGCACATCATATAATTATTAAAGGGGAACCCTATTCTATTTAATGATAAATATAGGTACCCGTACTATACATGTTTTTATTAGGCACTAGATTATATTATGTTGTTGTATTTTTCATTCATTGATTAGGTGGTGTGGTCATAATAAGTCTAAATTTGAGTGATTGTAGAGATTTTGTAGGATAATAAAACTTTAAAATATTTAGTCCCACCATTGAGCATGAAGTATTTTTACAGTAGTGCCTATTGTGTTTCTATAAAATATTTTATGTGATCATTATTAATTTTTCATAATATTATTTGTTTCGTCATGAAATTTTGTTATTCATTATTTATGTATTATCTTATATTTGAGCATCACAATTACATTTTTTTACCTTCCATTATTATTGAAATTTGGACCTGGAATATCTATGGTTTTAAATTCCTTTATGTTTTCCACCATCTTATATAAATTTGTGTGAGGGGTGAGTATATGTGTTATTTTAATAATATTTTTCAAATGTTAAATAAAAAAATATTTGTGTTTAATTACTATTTTTCAGAGAAGTATCTTATGATGATTGTTATGTATCCAATGAAATAAAATGTAAAAGAAAGATATTTGTTCAATTAATTTGAAAAATGGATTTTTCAGTTACACTTGTTAATGTAATAACTTAATATCTTGGTGGTGTTCTACAAAGAATTGTTTCACAACCCAAATACAAAAACTGTTGGGAAAGGTTTCTTCATAAAATATTAATGTGTGTGGGTTTTATGCTTCTTTATTTAGTTGGAACAACTCTTTGATTGGAATTAAGTTGTCATGGATTCATGGTGGGGACATAAATTCTCAAGGTTATAGAAACGTAGTTATTGTGACTACTGGAATAGTTATATCATTTTTAGTATCAACCCCTTATTCATTATTTTCGATTTTATATTCATGATCTATAACAGTACAAAAATGTATTTAATGATTTCTTTTATTGGTAGTGTTTTTGTGGATATTTCATCTGATTATTTATTATTCTTACCTGATTTTTATATAATAATTTATAAAAAACTACTTATTTGGAATCATCATCCAACACATGGATACATCATTTCGGGTTGTTATATGGAACTCATTTATTAGGTTATGGAATATAGAAGTTTAGACAATTCATAATGACTATGTTCTTATAACCTCATCACTTGTCACTAGATTTTGGTTGTTAGGATGGTGCTTCTGGCCTTATGGGAGAGCGGTCTAGGTGAAATTTCAAGTCATCTTAGGAAGGTTAATTTCCAAATGGTATTACATCCCTATTTCAATTTTTTGGTAAATTGTTTAAAGGAGATAAAACCATGGGTGCATAAAATATTATGAATGATAGAGTTCCTAGTCGACTATTAATTATAATATAACAAAACTAATCATGGGTGGTTGGAATTTTTACTTTTAATACAATTTTTTTAATTGATTAATGTTACTATTTCATGATTTTATTTTCAACTAATCCATGTTTTAGGGTGATATTGAGAGTAATTTATTGTGATTTCTTATTTTTATGTGAAATTGTAAGAAATCATGCATAGTTACTATCAAGGAACAAAATTTGAAAACCGCGTACAATAAATGTCAAAATATTCTGGATGACATATTGTTGAAATCACATGATTCTTTTTTGGTATAGAAAATTATGATGGAGAACCATTCATAAAGATAAATGTTTGGAAATTTTTTTACCCACTTTTATTTTATGCCTTTTTTTGTGTTATTTTATTTAGGTGGGTTTTTAAATAATTTTTAATAAAAATATAAATTATTTGGATAGAAGTTATTTATTTGTTAAATTTTATAGAGTGAATTTTTTTTTGTGGTATTGTATGATTATTCTATATCTGTGTCGATGTAAAAATTGACATTCC
Organism: Viscum album; assembly: GCA_963277665.1. Taxonomy (NCBI): domain Eukaryota; kingdom Viridiplantae; phylum Streptophyta; class Magnoliopsida; order Santalales; family Viscaceae; genus Viscum; species Viscum album. The sequence continues at coordinate 351,890,543 of OY728134.1, read as the reverse complement.
AGAATGGGGATCCAATTATTGTAGGATTTGAAATTTTGTTAGGTTTTCTAAATGATATTATAATAGGAGTTCTGTAATACACTGATACCTGAGATTGATTATTTTTAATTGTTAACAGATGTGTTTGGATTATTTTATTTTATTTGACTTTTAAAATAAGACCCCCATTAATGTGTTGAAATGTCATGGATAGAATGCATCAGGTAAAATTTTTTACTATATATATATATATCATTATCTTAGTTTATAACTCATCCTAGACTATAGATAGATTGGGATAAATGTGTTCAATAAGATAGTGGATCATATTCCAGAATTTACGAATCAATATCCTTTAGTATTTGGTGGGGATCAAGGCTCTCATGAAGTGACTGAGTGGATAATTAATGTTGAATATTTATTCAATTTCATGAAACATCATATACAATTGAAAGTGAATATCATTAATATATTATTTGAGGGATTTTTTTGGATATTTGGAAGACAATCATTCTTTCTTGAACATTCAAAGGGATGGCTAGGTGATATTTTAATATCCTTTATTTTCAATGTCACTATACAGAATATAGGATGTAACTTCATGAATTAGGGTTCTTTTGTGGTCATCATGGTGACCAGCCAGAAAAAGATTATGATGTACATTTATCCATCATGGTGATCATCTCCCCCAACATAGATATTGATTATTCAAATAGTAACCAATTATTTGAATATTTCCTTTTTTCAAATGTCAATTAAATAATTATTCTCATTTTTTTCATCTGATTATATTTAATTAGTTTAAATTTATTTATTCACATGGTATAAATTATTGGTAATATATGCTAAAATTTGCGCCTCAAAATTTTCAGCGTTCAATAAGTGTTTTTATTAAAGGATCTTAGTATAAAACAATATAACTAGTGAGATATAAAGAAATAAAACTATCTCAATAGTGAAAATGAAAACGATGATCTTGTTTCAATGTGTAAATTATATTTATTTAAATTTGTCTCATTTTTGAACTCTAATGAATTTTTTTTTGTGTGGTTGTCTTAGTCACCTCCAGTTTTTATAGGCTTAAGGGTATATAGAAGAGAATTTCATATATGTATACCAATCTATGGACATGAAATAAATTATTTTCAACTTATATATAATATTTTTTATTATCCCAATCTCTTTAAATAAATTAATCTAAAAAATTAATATGGGATTTTCCATGTAGGTTTTATGTTTATAAATCTCTTGGTGGGTGGAAAATGATGTGAGAAAATAAAATCAAAAGATAAAAAATAGAGGTTGAAATTATTATATTGAAATCCCTAAAATTTTTGTAAATCTCGAGGAAATTAATTCCTTGTTCAATAGTGACATAATCCTTCTACCCAAACTAAATTTATGTCTCACAAAACCATCATTACAATGAATAATCTTGTTTTATTTTTTCCTTTCATTTTGTAAAAAACAATTATTTGGAAAAATATCATCTCCATCACCCTACACCATATGAACTCCTCATACGTCTAATTATAATAAGAATAAGAATATCATTGGTCATGTAATCGTGGTTTCTAACCTAAAACAGACACAAACCACTTAGTATTATTTTTTAATAATTTCTTTTATTATGATTTAAAAAATAATACAATGGATAATACCATCATGAAAATTTTCATATCATCTAGTGAAGTCATCCAAAGGGAATCACCTCAATGGGAATCATTCCTTATACCATTGAAAACCAATCCCCCAAACCTAACTTTTTAATATCTGTTTAAACACTAAGGGTAGTGCAGGAAGTGATAAAATAATATTGTAATGTGACTCTTCCCAAATATAGGTATTTATGTATAAAACATGGTAAATGAAAAATTAAATGATACGGTAGTTATCAAGGTAAAATGAGTTCTAATATTGACAATCCATACCACAATCATTTTAATAATGTTAAAAAGAATCATTATATGATAGGAACAAAAACATAGGTTTATATAGTCTTACACAACCCACATTCTCTCAAGAAATAGTGAATAAGAAATAAAATATGAAAAATGGTTTAAAATCTTTTCAGGAATGGGAATTGAAATATTTTGGAAAATAAAGTCATGGATTAGACATTAACAATTAGTGTAATTAATAAAAATTTCAAGAAATTATCCTCAATAATAAAAATAATGAAATGTATAAATTTTTAAAAACACTAAATTTGAATTGTCATATGAAATTAATAAATTTACACATATAGATTGTTCCACTATTTAAATGAAATCTTTTCAGAAAAACAACATGAAAAAATATTTCATAAATGATGATTTAACCATGGACGTCTAATAATGAAAACAATTCATATGTGGGTTACCAATTAATTCCTTCCCCATAATTATAACAAAACATTTAAATAATTTTCAACCAATTTGAATAGAGTGTATTAAAATTTTGAGAATTAATTTAATTTGAAGACGGCTAGATATGAAATAAGAGAATTTTAAATTGTCCCATTTTATGGAAGCATCATTTCTCTAATATATGGATATGTTTATTTTCCAATGATTATATTTTAATTTTTTCATTATTATCATAAATTCATTGAATATCAATTTCACTTTATTTTATTATTACATTCTCACTTTTGGACCAATAAAAAATGTTATATTGGTAAAATTGTTGAGTATATTCATTATTGATTAAAAAATTTGTGAATAGTGACTATGAACAAAAATAGAAATCCTAAATATAGTAAAAACCATTATAAGACATAGATTTCTATCAAAACATATTTTTCCTCTTAAGATGTATTTATTGTTGTTTGTTAATAAATTTTTTAACTCGAGTGTGTCATAAGTGGATTATCAAAAAATGTTACCCCATATAGATTTAGTATTGAAATTACATTATTATTTTATATGATGAATGTGATTTTCAGGTTAACTTTTAACTTTATGACCCATGTAATGCCTCGACCCTAGTTACCTAGAATCAGTGCATTATTAAAAAACATTTGCTTGATCACAAGAGATCAGGACTCAAAAGACCGATTAATTTAATATACATTGAAGTACTAGATACCTACATATGTTATATATTACATTATGAAATGAAAAATAAAAACATTTTGTCTCCATTGAACACACTCATATCCCTTAGAATATCCCTGCATGTCAGTTATAATATACTTATTCACATCCTGGGAAAATAAAACATTGAAATGGGCATGCTCTAATGCTCATTAAGGATAACAATATTGTATAATCTTTCATAATCACACTTAATAAATTAAGGCAATATATAAGACTAAAAACCATGCCTTTTATCCTAAAACATCAGCATGACATGGAAAAGATAAATCAAATAATGCCATTTACTTATTCACATGGATATTCTACTTGTCAGATAATCCCCTGTAATATCAATAAAAAATTCCATAATGATGAAATTTATAATTCTTGACATCATAACCCCATAGTCTAGCCCTCATTCCCTGACTACAAATAAGATTTTGTAAAGGCCTTCTGCTGATCGTTCCACGATTCACTGTGTCATTTTCACCCTTACACCATTATATTAAACTGAATATGTATTGTAAATTTCAAAAATAATAAGAAATTGAATTACATATTTTAATACTTTATTTTGTGTTTATTGATATTAAAACTCCAATGTTACTTGTCTTGAAAATTTCATTGAAGGTGAAGGTGATTTGGAGGGCCCATGATGATGTCCACGAAAAATGGGCCAAACTGCGCAGGATCAAAGTATACCAGTGGGTTAATCCACACACTTCTACTTGATCGTTCATCCAATTGGTCTGATATTTTGCGGTCTGGTCTGAAACCCATTGGGATACATTTCATATGAAGAAACTCAAGACTCATTCGGTTATATGATGGCCTTGCAGACCTGATCTGTCCAACACACCAAATCTGTATGGATTTGAAAGTGGTGTGTTGTGATCTGTCCATATATCAGGCAATAGGTGTCCAAAGTGAGCCAACGATTCGGTAGAGACATCCAAAATGTGGGGTTACAACTAATTTATTTTATAAAAATCGATATAATGTGGTATAGAGGTCGAAACACCTGTGGCAATTGGTTTTAATAATTCTGTGTGCTCAAAACCACCTTCCCATTTTCCTATAAAATAAAACCTTGGGATCCTCAATTGAAAATTCTACCAGGAGGAAAGGTTATGGTATTTTGGAGACACAATGTAGTTATTCCCTCATAATTGAAGTTTTGGAGGCCCTTATCATCATAGGGGGATCATCATTGAAGAAGGAGTTCCACCTGACCATTCTCCTCCTCTCGATGGCGAGCTAAACGGTGGACAATAATTTCTAGGGAGCTACGCATACTTGGGAGGGATTTCCGGAACTTGATATGTCACGACCCGTCCTCGGGGCCCGTGCCGTGACTACCCCAAGCCCGCCTTCCATAGGCCAGGGGCTGGCGACTAGCACCAAGGCGTAAAATCCCAGTAAACAGGGAAGGCATTACCTTTATAAGTAACAACCACACAGAGTCAGCAAGCGGAAAGTAAAGTGCAGAAAAGTAAAGGGGGCCGGAAATACAAGCCCAACTGTAAAGTACAACTGAAAAGTAAAGTACAGCAACTGAAGAAAAGACGGCGGCCTCGTGTCGTCCACTGGCAATCCCACCTGAAGGGTGGGTACAGATAGCCTCCAGGCTCCTCGGGTCCCACGTCCGCTCCGAGCACGTCCCACCCAGTGGTCCACCTCCAGGTACCGTCCTGCTCCACGCCCCAACCGTGATCAGCGCTGTCCGTCGTCTGCAACCAACACAACAAGGTGCGGGCATAGCCCGTGCAGGGGTGAGTACAACTACTCAGTAAGGACCCCGAGACCCCCGAAGGTCTCCCGAAATCCACAAAGGATATAGCACAAAAGGAGGATGCAATCACGAAGTAACATCTGACTCGACTTAGGTATATGCCCATACATATACCTAAGTCCCCAATTCCAGCTCTGCTCACGAGCTCAAGAATAACTCAATCCACAAAGGAAAGCAGGACTCAAATCCACAAAGGAGAGTAAACAGTAAATCCACATAGGATAGTTCAACACAATCCACAAAGGAGAGTAACATAAGATTCAGCTCAACCAGGTATACTTTTTCAGATGACGTCAAAGATGATCACTGATCCATCTAAGTCGTCGGACCCACGAAGGATCGATAGGTACTAACCCCCGCAAAAGACCCACACAGGATCGGGCTCACACAGAACCTGTAGGCAGTGGCTCACACAGAACCGGTAGTAAGGACCCACATAGGATCGGGCTCACACAGAACCTGTAGTAAGGACCCACATAGGATCGGGCTCACGCAGAACCTGTAGCACTGATCCACGTAGGATCGCTGAGTGCAGTAGTTGACACAGTCCACTGAGGATCTCTGCTCTGTCGTCGCCGCAGTCCACGAAGGATCTCTGCTCTGCCGTCGTCGCAGTCCACGGAGGATCTCTGCTCTGCCGTCGTCGCAGTCCACGGAGGATCTCTGCTCTGTCGTCGAAGTCACAGCCAGCGCTAGGGTTCCCACACAAAGCGAGCTCGTTTAGGAGGGTCCGCTCCACGAGCCGAGAGGCTGATACATCAACTGACACGTAGTCCGAAGTTGATGTATCCAAAAGTTCCGTATCGACAACAGGATCTCAACGCGACAGACGGCGCGTCAATCGGACGCCCGGTCTGAGAGTTATTGGCATTTTCGTCCCAGGGGCCCGGTTGGTTTTTAGGGCAAAACCAACCCGACCGTACTCTGCATGTATCCGATCCTCGGGCGGAGTATGCCAAAAGTTCCGTCTCACTTAGAGGAATCTACCACAGCTGACGGTACGTCGATCGGACGTCCGTAGCTCATGTTATGAGCGTTTCCGCTCCGAGGGCCCGGTTGGTTTCGTGTGCGAACCAACCCGGCCGAACCCAAAGTCTTCCGAAACCTTGAGTATAATATACCGAAACGACCGTCTCGATCCAAGGATCGCGTAGCCGCTGACGGTTCGTCAATCGGGGGTCCCAGGCCCAAGATATGGGCGAAAGACCGAAGAGGGCCCGAAACGGGGGTTCTGGGCCCGGGGCGAACCGGGTCGGCCCGACCCGGCCCGAACCGGCCAGGCCGGGTCCGGTCCGGCCTGGGCGCGGCCCGGCCGACCGGACCGGCCGGCTCGGCTTCGGCCGAGCGGCCGCTTGAGCCGCCGCGGGTCAAACCCGCGGCTTTGGAGAAACGCGGCCGGCGCGGGCCGCGTGCTGGATGGCCGGACCGCGGACGCGGTCCGGCGGTTCGCCGCCGCCGCGGCTCGGCCGCGGCGGACTCCTCCGGCGGCGCGCCGGGTGCCGCCGCCTCCGGTTTCCGGCGCCGCCGCGCCGGCGACCCGCGCCGCCGCGCCGGCGACCCGCGCCGCCGCCACCTTCCGCGGGCCGCCGGAGTTGCTCCGGTGGCCCGTTTTGCCTCCCGTCTGCGCCGATGCTCCTCCCGGGGGTCGATCTTCACTGCGGGATCAACAGATCGCCCCTGCCGCGCGGTTCGTCGTCGTCCGCCATATCCGCACAACAAAAGAGATCGGCGGAGGGTTGCCGGGTCTTGTTCGTTAGACCCGCACCCTCCGCGTTAGTCATAATCAACGGGAGGAAAGGCTACAACAATTTTTAATCAAAGATAAAAATTGTTCACTCCTTTTCTTTTAAACGGCATTTCAATTTTTAATTAATTGAAATTATTCATGCCGGTTCTTTAATTAAAAGAAATAAGAACACGGGAAGGAATCATCAAGGAAATAAACCCCTACCTTGTCGTCGTCGTCGGACGAGAGGTCGTCGCGGAATTGCTCGTCGCGGAAGAAGGGGGATCGTCGCGTCGTCGCGGTATCCGGCGTCGCGTCGCTAATCTCCGGATCAAGATCAAACGGATTAATTTAAATCCGTTGATATTGAATTATATAAAAAAAAAGGGAGAAATAAAAGATTTGATTCTCACCTTTGTTGCCGGACGAGGATCGGCCGCGGAAGAAAAGGCGTCGCCGAAGAACGTCGCGGGTAGGGCTCGTCGACGTCGCAGATCTCGGTGTGCGTCGTCGAATTCCGGTCGCCGGCGTTCTTTGCGTTCTTCGCGTTCTTCGCGTTCTTCGCGTTCTTCGAGGGGAGCCGAAGAAACAAGATTCTCTCAAATCCTTTCAAAGGATTTTTAGGTTGGTCTTATTTTATAAACATGCCAACAAACGCAAAAGCGTAAGTAACGACCCATCAGTTCGTTGAATTAATTCAACGAGCGAAACAGCCCAATTAATTCATGAAAGAAACAGCCCATTTAATTCACGAAATAAACCACCCAATTAAATGGTCTGTTAAGAATTAAAGAAAATGCGTCGGTTGACTTTTCAGTTACTTTGACGGGTTTTCGCGGGTGCGTTACTTAGCGAAAGAAACGGCGGGGCTCGTGCGGGCCCCACCTCACAAATATCCTACCAAGGGGGTAGGATATTTCCGGATAGCATCTCATCCAGATCAACTCAGTTCAAGCCGTCTTTAAGTGACTTCAAGTGGCTTCCAAGCAGCTTAAGTGAAATAAAATAAAGTTGTCGCACAAACTTTATTTTATTTCTAACTTAAAGCCGCAAAATTTAAAAACCACGTCTGAGCAAACGCAACTCCGGAAGAGGCGTTTCTAAGCAAATACCGGAGCTGCGATTTCATCGGTGCCCTCAGAATTTGATTCCGGGCACCGGTTCAAAAGATAGAAAAGCCCGCTCGTCCGTTCACTGAACGTACCCGAGCCAAACTTCGGAAATTGATTCCGGGCACACCGGGCCTCGGAATCAGGTGCCGTCTGAAGCTGCGCTCTAGTAAAATTCCAAAGAAAATTAAGAAAAAAAATTTCCTTGAAATTTGCGGGTCTTTACATTACTCCCACCTCAGGGCTTTACGTCCCCGTAAAGATACATCAAAAACTAGGGGAACAAATGGGGGTACTGAGCACGCATCTGAGCCTCCCACTCCCAAGTGCTCTCCTGGAGGTTCCCGTGCTGCCATCTGACTCGCACAAGAGGAATCGACCGCCCACGTAGGACCCGCTCCTGTCGATCCTCGATCTCCACTGGGACCTTCTGCAAAAGTCGCCCCATCGTCCACGTCCAGCTCCCCAAAGTCGATGATGTGCGTCGGGTCGTGCACGTATCTCCTCAGCTGAGACACTCGGAAGACGTCGTGCACCCGGTGCAACTGAGGTGGTAGAGCCAGGCGATAAGCCACCTCTCCTATCCTGCTGAGGACCTGGAAAGGCCCGATGAAGCGTGGAGACAACTTGCCGCCTCGGCCAAATCTCCATAAACCACGTCGAGGTGAGACACGCAAAAAGACGTGGTCGCCATCCTCGAACTCCAGTGGCCTCTACCTCCTGTCAGCATATGACTTCTGCCAGCTCTGAGCTGTCCTCATCCTCTCCTGGATGATCTGGACCTTCTCTGTCGTGGCTCGGACCATCTCTGGTCCCACGAGTGCTGACTCCCCAGGGTCTGTCCAGCACAACGGTGATCTGCAGGGTCTGCCGTACAACGCCTCGTATGGTGCCATCCCGATGGTGGAGTGGTAACTGTTGTTGTACGCAAACTCCACCAAGGGTAGGTGGTCCTCCCAGCTGCGACCAAAGTCGAGAACACATGCACGGAGCATGTCCTTGAGTGTCTGTATGGTCCTCTCCGTCTGACCATCCGTCTGAGGGTGGAAGGCTGTGCTCAGATGGAGCCGCGTCCCGAACGCCTCCTGCAACCCCTTCCAAAGCCGGGAAGTGAAACGAGCATCTCGATCGGAGATGATAGACGATGGCACACCGTGAAGCCGTACGATCTCCTAGACGTAAAGACGTCCCAAGATCTCCACTGAGCCCTGCTCTCTAATGGGTAAGAAGTGTGCCGACTTGGTGAGTCGGTCGACAATCACCCAAATGGAGTCGTGACCTCTGGAAGTGCGTGGAAGTCCAGTCACGAAGTCCATAGATATGCCGTCCCACTTCCACTCCGGGACCTCCAAGGGATGTACCAAGCCTGCTGGTACCTGATGCTCTGCCTTCACCTGCTGGCAGGTGAGGCATCGCGAAACGAACTCTGCCACAGCTTTCTTCATGCCCGGCCACCAGTGCTGTCGTCTGAGATCCTGGTACATCTTCGCCACTCCGGGATGTACCGCCAAGGGAGAAGTGTGAAACTCTCTCAGCACCTCCTCTCGTAAAGCGACTGGTACGAAGGTACGTCCTCTGAAAAAGATGTCGTGCTCTGCTCCAAGGGAGAAACCATCAGGCGCCTGACCTGAGGATATCAGTGCACGCCGGGTCTCACAGTCAGCGTCCCCACGCTGAGCCTCTCTAACCCGCTGTAGAAGTGGAGGAGAGACTGTGAGAGACTGAAGAAAGGCTGCTCCATCTCTATCCACGAAGGATATCTGTAAGGAGGCTAGCTGCTCCGTCGCCTCCTCAAGTAGCTGAATGCCCGTCCTCCTGCTGAGGGCATCGGCTACCACGTTCCCCTTCCTAGGAGTATAGACTATCTCAAAGTCATAGTCCTGGAGGAACTCAAGCCATCTCCGCTGTCTCAGGTTCAGGTCCTTCTGAGAGAAGATATACCTGAGACTCTGGTGGTCAGAAAAGACTGTGAAGCGCTCGCCCATCAGATAGTGCCGCCAAGTCTTCAGAGCGAAGACCACTGCTGCTAACTCCAGGTCATGAGTGGCGTAGTTCTGCTCATGCGGCCTCAACTGACGTGATCCGTAGGCGATCACGGCCCGCTCCTACATCAGGACGCATCCGAGTCCAGTCCCTGATGCATCGCAGTAAACTACGTATCAAACTCCCTCCTCAGGCAACCTCAAGATAGGTGCGCTGGTCAATCTCTGCCTCAGCTCCTGGAAGCTCTGCTGACATCTGTCTGACCATACGAAGGGTTTCCCCTTCTTCGTCAACGCTGAGAGTGGTGCCGCAACTCTGGAGAAGTCTGACACGAATCTCCGATAGTATCCGGCTAGGCCCAAGAAGCTCCGCACCTCCGTCACGCTCCTGGGTGGCTCCCAAGCTAGTACTGCCTCGATCTTCGCGGGATCCACTGCAACTCCCGCCTCAGAGATGACGTGCCCCAAGAAGTGGACCTCACGTAACCAGAACTGGAATTTTGAGAGCTTTCCATAAAGCTGGTGCTCTCGGAGTGTGTCTAGCACAACTCGCAGGTGGTAGGCATGCTCCTCCTCAGTCGTTGAGTATACCAAAATGTCGTCAATGAAGACCACGACAAATCGGTCGAGGTATGGCTGGAAGATCCTATTCATGAGGCTCATGAACACTGCTGGAGCATTGGTTACGCCGAACGGCATAACCAAGAACTCATAATGGCCATACCGACACCTGAAGGCCGTCTTCTGCACGTCCTCGTCTCGAACTCTGAGCTGATGATAGCCTGACCGGAGGTCTATCTTCGAGAACCACCGCGCTCCCTTGAGCTGATCGAAGAGGTCATAAATCCGTGGCAGCGGATACTTGTTCCTCACTGTCACCTGGTTCAGGCGACGATAGTCGACACATAGTCGCAAGCTCCCGTCCGCCTTCTTGGCGAAAAAAATCGGGGAAGCCCAGGGTGAAACACTGGGTCGGATAAACCCCTTGCTCTGCAAGTCCTCCAACTGTACCCGCAGCTCCCGAAGCTCGGTGGGGGCCATCCGATATGCTGGAGTAGATATCGGGGCTGTCCCGGGGTACAAGTCGATGTAATAGTCTACCTCTCTACGAGGAGGTAGCCCTGGAACGTCGTCGGGAAAGACGTCCACGTACTGGTCCACCACTGCAGGAAAAGCTGGACTCCGCACGTCCACTGCTCCTAGGATGAGGCTAGCCAACTGATGAGAGATGGGCTGCACTCTCCTCCGCGGAAGTCCATCCTGTGCTGCAAAGGTTCCCTTCTCGCCGGTGAAGGTAAACCTGCTCCCGTCGGTGCGAACACATCGCATCTTGCGCCTAAAACAGTCGATCTGGGCATGAACCGTGGATAGCCAATCCATGCCCAAGATGACGTCGTAAGGCCTCGATGCCGCTACAAGGAGATCCCAGCCGAAGCTCTCGCCTCCTAGAGTAAGCTCACACTGCCGGCACCAGTGCGTAATCGTCGAGTCTGCTCCCGTAGGAGTCTCTAGCCGTAAGGATCGAGCCAACGGCTCAGTCGGAATCTCCGAGCTCCGAACAAGGGCAGAGGCTATGAAAGAGTGACTCGCTCCTGTGTCTATAAGTACTGCAGCAAGGGTGGAATAGACACAGATCGTACCTCGAATCATCTCTGGCAAGTCGGGGTCGTAGGCCTCCACTGCCTGGAGCTGGGCCTGTCCCTGCCCGCTAGCTCCATGTGGTCGAGGTGGCCCTCCTGGTGGTGGTGGGGGTAGAGCCTGGAAGCGTCGCCCACCACCCGCTGCCCGGCCAGCTCCTCTGCCTCGTCCGCCTCCTCCCTGCGGACCGCCACGGTCGACCCTCTGCCTCTGCCTGGGTGGCCCCTCCACCGTCTGCTGCTCCTCTGGTCGGCGAGTCGGGCAGTCACGAGCCATGTGACCCTGCCCGCCGCAGGTGTAGCACAGCCTGCCTCTCGGAAGGCTGGCACTCCGTTGTGTGCCCTGCACCGCTGAGCCGGTGTCCTGAGGCCGTCTGCGTGGGAGTCTGGTCCGCCTGGACCCGAGAGTCATCCGTCGGCTACCTGCTGCCGAAGACTCAGCTACCTGCCGCCCTGCGCTAGGTCTCGCCGCTGAAGAAGGCTCTGCCAGGAAGCTCTCGATCAGGAGGGCTCACTCCAGCACTCCCGCCTGGGTCGGAATGCTGAGGGAGATCAGCGACGCCAGAATCTCCTGTCGCAAGCCCTGCTCGAAGGTCCGGGCCCGGAAGAAGGGGTCTCGTACCATGTCGGTCGAGTAGCGAGATAGGTCAGTGAACCTCGCCGCGTACTGAGCGACCGTCATGCTTCCCTGGCGCAGCTGGAGAAGCTCCTGGATGCGCACCGCTCGGAGGGTGGCCGGGACTAACTCAGAGCGGAAGAGGCTCTCGAAGTCCGTCCAGAGCAAGGATGCCTCATCGTGAACCTGGAGCATCAGGCTCCACCATCGTCTTGCCGCTGCCTGCAGGAGGCTCGCTGCGAGAATCACCATGAGATCCGCTGGTGTCCTCACTAGCCTAAAGATCCGTACCACCGCCTCTAGCCAGTCCTCGGCGGCCTGGGGGTCCGTCTCACCGCGAAACCTGGGCGGTCGCTGGCTCTGAAACTCATGCAGTGCCCTGAGGCGACGTGCATCGTCAGCGTCTGGTACTGGCAGCATCGGTGGCTCGGCGGGTAAAGCTACCGCCGGTGCCACTGCTGGCAAAGGGCCCTACACCGAGGCCTCGTCGCTCGGTGGGCTGACGTCGCGCCCTACACTCGGAACCCTAGCTGGCTGTCGTCGCGGGGCCATCCTGAAAAGGAGAACAAGAGCACCACAGTCAGAACAGTATACCTGGTGAGCTGGCACAAGTAATCACAAGGAAAACTTGAGACTTTCATGAAGCAGATCAGTATACCCGGTGAGCTGACATAAGTAATCACAAAGAAAACTTGAAACACACACGCAATCAATGTTTTCGTGCATTAAGTCGGAAATCAGGAGTCAGGGTCCTGGTGTACGGATACGTCGGCCGCCGCACCAACACTGGGCTCCCTGAACAGATAACCACACTCAATACACTAAACACTATTGCTTCATATAGAAAGAAAGGACGATCAGAGTCTGCGGTAGAACCGACCACCTCTGATACCAATTTGTCACGACCCGTCCTCGGGGCCCGTGCCGTGACTACCCCAAGCCCGCCTTCCATAGGCCAGGGGCTGGCGACTAGCACCAAGGCGTAAAATCCCAGTAAACAGGGAAGGCATTACCTTTATAAGTAACAACCACACAGAGTCAGCAAGCGGAAAGTAAAGTGCAGAAAAGTAAAGGGGGCCGGAAATACAAGCCCAACTGTAAAGTACAACTGAAAAGTAAAGTACAGCAACTGAAGAAAAGACGGCGGCCTCGTGTCGTCCACTGGCAATCCCACCTGAAGGGTGGGTACAGATAGCCTCCAGGCTCCTCGGGTCCCACGTCCGCTCCGAGCACGTCCCGCCCAGTGGTCCACCTCCAGGTACCGTCCTGCTCCACGCCCCAACCGTGATCAGCGCTGTCCGTCGTCTGCAACCAACACAACAAGGTGCGGGCATAGCCCGTGCAGGGGTGAGTAAAACTACTCAGTAAGGACCCCGAGACCCCCGAAGGTCTCCCGAAATCCACAAAGGATATAGCACAAAAGGAGGATGCAATCACGAAGTAACATCTGACTCGACTTAGGTATATGCCCATACATATACCTAAGTCCCCAATTCCAGCTCTGCTCACGAGCTCAAGAACAACTCAATCCACAAAGGAAAGCAGGACTCAAATCCACAAAGGAGAGTAAACAGTAAATCCACATAGGATAGTTCAACACAATCCACAAAGGAGAGTAACATAAGATTCAGCTCAACCAGGTATACTTTTTCAGATGACGTCAAAGATGATCACCGATCCATCTAAGTCGTCGGACCCACGAAGGATCGATAGGTACTAACCCCCGCAAAAGACCCACACAGGATCGGGCTCACACAGAACCTGTAGGCAGTGGCTCACACAGAACCGGTAGTAAGGACCCACATAGGATCGTGCTCACACAGAACCTGTAGTAAGGACCCACATAGGATCGGGCTCACACAGAACCTGTAGCACTGATCCACGTAGGATCGCTGAGTGCAGTAGTTGACGCAGTCCACTGAGGATCTCTGCTCTGTCGTCGCCGCAGTCCACGAAGGATCTCTGCTCTGCCGTCGTCGCAGTCCACGGAGGATCTCTGCTCTGCCGTCGTCGCAGTCCACGGAGGATCTCTGCTCTGTCGTCGAAGTCACAGCCAGCGCTAGGGTTCCCGCACAAAGCGAGCTCGTTTAGGAGGGTCCGCTCCACGAGCCGAGAGGCTGATACATCAACTGACACGTAGTCCGAAGTTGATGTATCCAAAAGATCCGTATCGACAACAGGATCTCAACGCGACAGACGGCGCGTCAATCGGACGCCCGGTCTGAGAGTTATTGGCATTTTCGTCCCAGGGGCCCGGTTGGTTTTTAGGGCAAAACCAACCCGACCGTACTCTGCCTGTATCCGATCCTCGGGCGGAGTATGCCAAAAGTTCCGTCTCACTTAGAGGAATCTACCACAGCTGATGGTACGTCGATCGGACGTCCGTAGCTCATGTTATGAGCGTTTCCGCTCCCAGGGCCCGGTTGGTTTCGTGTGCAAACCAACCCGGCCGAACCCAAAGTCTTCCGAAACCTTGATTATAATATACCGAAACGACCGTCTCGATCCAAGGATCGCGTAGCCACTGACGGTTCGTCAATCAGGGGTCCCAGGCCCAAGATATGGGCGAAAGACCGAAGAGGGCCCGAAACGGGGGTTCTGGGCCCGGGGCGAACCGGGTCGGCCCGACCGGGCCCGAACCGGCCAGGCCGGGTCCGGTCCGGCCTGGGCGCGGCCCGGCCGACCGGACCGGCCGGCTCGGCTTCGGCCGAGCGGCCGCTTGAGCCGCCGTGGGTCAAACCCGCGGCTTTGGAGAAACGCGGCCCGCGCGGGCCGCGTGCTGGATGGCCGGACCGCGGACGCGGTCCGGCGGTTCGCCGCCGCCGCGGCTCGGCCGCGGCGGACTCCTCCGGCGGCGCGCCGGGTGCCGCCGCCTCCGGTCGCCGGCGCCGCCGCGCCGGCGACCCGCGCCGCCGCCACCTTCCGCGGGCCGCCGGAGTTGCTCCGGTGGCCCGTTTTGCCTCCCGTCTGCGCCGATGCTCCTCCCGGGGGTCGATCTTCACTGCGGGATCAACAGATCGCCCCTGCCGCGCGGTTCGTCGTCGTCCGCCATATCCGCACAACAAAAGAGATCGGCGGAGGGTTGCCGGGTCTTGTTCGTTAGACCCTCACCCTCCGCGTTAGTCATAATCAACGGGAGGAAAGGCTACAACAATTTTTAATCAAAGATAAAAATTGTTCACTCCTTTTCTTTTAAACGGCATTTCAATTTTTAATTAATTGAAATTATTCATGCCGGTTCTTTATTTAAAAGAAATAAGAACACGGGAATGAATCATCAAGGAAATAAACCCCTACCTTGTCGTCGTCGTCGGACGAGAGGTCGTCGCGGAATTGCTCGTCGCGGAAGAAGGGGGATCGTCGCGTCGTCGCGGTATCCGGCGTCGCGTCGCTAATCTCCGGATCAAGATCAAACGGATTAATTTAAATCCGTTGATATTGAATTATATAAAAAAAAGGGAGAAATAAAAGATTTGATTCTCACCTTTGTTGCCGGACGAGGATCGGCCGCGGAAGAAAAGGCGTCGCCGAAGAACGTCGCGGGTAGGGCTCGTCGACGTCGCAGATCTCGGTGTGCGTCGTCGAATTCCGGTCGCCGGCGTTCTTCGCGTTCTTCGCGTTCTTCGCGTTCTTCGCGTTCTTCGCGTTCTTCGAGGGGAGCCGAAGAAACAAGATTCTCTCAAATCCTTTCAAAGGATTTTTAGGTTGGTCTTATTTTATAAACATGCCAACAAACGCAAAAGCGTAAGTAACGACCCATCAGTTCGTTGAATTAATTCAACGAGCGAAACAGCCCAATTAATTCACGAAAGAAACAGCCCATTTAATTCACGAAATAAACCGCCCAATTAAATGGTCTGTTAAGAATTAAAGAAAATGCGTCGGTTGACTTTCCAGTTACTTTGACGGGTTTTCGCGGGTGCGTTACTTAGCGAAAGAAACGGCGGGGCTCGTGCGGGCCCCACCTCACAAATATCCTACCAAGGGGGTAGGATATTTCCGGATAGCATCTCATCCAGATCAACTCAGTTCAAGCCGTCTTTAAGTGACTTCAAGTGTCTTCCAAGCAGCTTAAGTGAAATAAAATAAAGTTGTCGCACAAACTTTATTTTATTTCTGACTTAAAGCCGCAAAATTTAAAAACCACGTCTGAGCAAACGCAACTCCGGAAGAGGCGTTTCTAAGCAAATACCGGCGCTGCGATTTCATCGGTGCCCCCAGAATTTGATTCCGGGCACCGGTTCAAAAGATAGAAAAGCCCGCTCGTCCGTTCACTGAACGTACCCGAGCCAAACTTCGGAAATTGATTCCGGGCACACCGGGCCTCGGAATCAGGTGCCGTCTGAAGCTGCGCTCTAGTAAAATTCCAATGAAAATTAAGAAAAAAAAATTTCCTTGAAATTTGCGGGTCTTTACATGATACTCTACAGGTTTTCCTTAATTTGTGTGTTGATTATTCAAATTCTGTTTTACCTAATCATGCTTCTCTTCTAAGTTCATTTCATGGGTTTAATTTAGTGAACATCTTTTCATTTGTACACTGATTGGGTTGAAATTTAAAGCGGGAAAATTGAGTTGTTCTGATTGGGAAACACAATGATCCTCTTTTTCTCACTCATAAAAAATTTATTAGTGTTCATTGGTATCCTTTAATCTGTTCTTGAAGTCCAAACCTTGACAACACAATTGTTGTGTTAAGGGTTGGTACATTGTGCAAAATTTAGAGTGGCAAGAGGGTAATCAAGATCTTGACAACCCTCAACCAAAGAATTAACCAAACCCGTGTGAAATTTTCAGGAAAGTGAAATATCCAAGATGTGTAGTGAACTTGAAGTTATGTCCTTGTATAATAATTATTAATCCTCCACCTTATTCTATCAACTATTAAACTCTTTATGTTATGTTATTTTCTTAAAACTGTTTTAAAAATCACCTCCCTTTTTAGTAATCTTTATTAAAAATACACACTATAAGCCACCAACACTCCTTGGGAGACAACCTAGGTCTTACCCTAAACTATAAATCAACCTTAAAAACATACTAAATTTGACGATTCATGACAGCACGGTCAAATTTTGGCACCGTTGTTGGGTAGCTCTTTGATTTTTAGTGCGTGTTTTTGGAATGAGTTTTATAAAATTTTGTGAATATTTATTTGTCATGTATTATACCCTTACCTATATATTTGTGTTATGGTCTATTTTTTGTGTTGATTTTGGGCATGATGAGTTCTAATCCGGTAGATTTACCTCCTTTCAAACCCGAACCGGAGTGGATCTTACGTCAGTGACCCCGAGACACACAAGAGAACCCATCGAAGGAAGACACACAAAACATTGGCACTCTTCTTGATCCATCAACTTCTTCATATGGAACCAATATAAAACTAAAATTAATGTGAATATCATGGCTAAAAACAATCTATCACTAAATGAACTAACCTCACCTGATGTTGATATCCATCCCACCTATATTCATATGCAAGGGGAGGCACCCAATTTTGAACTAAAATCTGGTATAATTCATCTATTAACAGGATTACATGGACTTCCTGGAGATGACCCACAAAAGCACTAAAAAGAATTTCCTACTACTTGTTCAAAATTAAAACTTTCTAATGTGGATGAGTAACAAGTAAAGCTTAGAGAATTCCCATTTACTTTGGAAGACATTGTGAAATATTGGTTATATTATGTTAATTCACCAATATAAGGCTGGGCAGACTAGAATCATATTTTTCTTGAAAAATACTTCACAGCCATTCGAACTGCAACAATAAGGAATGAAATTTGTGGGATAAGACAATATCAAGGGGAAACACTTCATGAATATTGGGAACGCTTTAAAAGATTATGTTCATGTTTCCCACGCCATCAAATAAGTGACTAACTTTTAATACAATATTTTTATGAAGGTTTAATCACTATTGGTAGATGTATGATTGATTCTGTTTTAGGTGGTGCACTAGTAGATAATACCCAAATTGTGTTAAGGACCTTAATCGAGAACATGGCATAAAACACTTAACAATTCGGTACAAGGTCTAGCATACCCATTCGAGATGTTCATGAGGTACAAAGTACTGAATTCGAGAAGAAGGTGGACAAAAAGTTCGAAGAGGTAAGTACCCCTCTACGACAACATGATCTTTCCCAAGGGAAGTCCCAATATCATCATCCTATCTATTGTGGTATATGTTCTTAAGATACCCACTACTCTTACCAATGTCCTCAATAGAGGTAAACATTTGAGAGTTGTGATGTAAAATTTCCAGGCCACCCCTATAACAAACCCTTTAGGAAAGAACCTTACTGTCCATCCAACCCTGGGTGGAAAGAGAACCAAGCCTATAAGAAAAGGGGGTATTCAATCCAACCTCAACAATAATGGAACCAACCGGGGAAGAGTAGTCATCAACCACCACCACCCAAAAATCCTCAACCTCCCCAAAGGCCTTTCCAACAAACCCCTCAAAAACCCGAGCCTAGCCTGGAAGATATGATTAAACCAATGGATTACAATAATATCAAATTCCAACAAACTACTCAGGAATCCATACAAGACCTCATACCCCAATTTGGCCAACTAGCTAACTTAGTGGACTAAATTCAAAGTCATGTGTCATGTAAAATTCCCTCTCAACCAATAGTTAACCCTAGGGATAAAGGAAATGTTAGTTCCATCACCCTTATGAGTGGAGATAAACTATAAAGTAAGATGAATCCTTTATTAGAGTCATCCCCTCCTGAGGAAACCACCATCCCAACCATTAAAAATGTTCCAAATGTTTAAGAACCTTTTCTTGAGAGAATACCTTTTGAAGGAAAGTGTGTGAATATTGATGAGTCACCTAGCCCAACCATTCCTCTTCTATTTCCTCAAAGGTCCACCCAACTACGAAAATTAAAGCAATCTAATCTTTATAAGGAAATATTGAATAATTTGAATATAGTGAATGTTAACAACCCATTGATTGTTGTTGTGAAGCCAATTCCCCAATATGCCAAGATTCTAAAGGATATGTGTACACACCGAAGGAGACTTCGTGGATATGAGAAGGTGAGTTAGGGGAGAAATATTTCAGCATTTATAAAGCCATCAATTCCCACCAAGCTCAATGATCCTGGAACATTCTCCATTCCATGCACCATAAGGGAGTATTCTTTTTCTAATTCTATGCTTGATTTAGGTGCCACTATTAATGTGATGCCTCACTCTATTTACTCTACATTGCAGGTTGGGGAACTAAATCCCACTGAAATTATTGTTCTAATAGCTAACTGGTGTACTCCACACCCCTCTGGTGTTTGAGGAAGTTCTTGTGAGGGTTCAAATTTTAATTTTACCTGCTGACTTCTATGTGCTTAAAATAGAGGATGATGGGGCTGCATTGGGCGCACCGGGTATGTCGGGGTGTGGGGGAGTGTTCCGGACCTGCCGAGGGTTTGTCAAAGGGTGCTTCTGCCATGCCATTGGAATTGGCCCTGCTTTTGAAGCTGAACTTTGGGCCATTATATATGCTTTCAGGTATGCTGTCCGGTTTAATTGGCGAAACATATGGATGGAATATGACTCCCAGTCTGCGGTTGATGCATTGAAGTCCAAGACACGCAATGTGCCTTGGTGCATGCTGCCGCAATGGGCTGATTGTCTGAATGCGGTATCACAAATGCATCTGGAGGTCTCTCACGTCTATCGAGAGGCCAACCAGGTGGCAGATGCTCTGGCAAAGCAGACACTCACTGATTCTGGTGGAGCGTGGTCCTTCACGGCACCTGATTTTTGTGCCCCACTTGTGATGGCTGATAGCTGCGGGGTGATGTACACTCGATTTTGTAATAACCCCTTGTACGCCTAATTCTTCTACTTTTATTTTATTTTTCTTAGGGCCGTCTTCCACCGGTTCCTAACTTTTTCATTAAAATAGAGGATGATATGATGAATGGACATGCCCCAATTATATTGGTAAGAACTTTCTTGAAAACAGCCAAATCCACAATTAATGTCCACAATGGTACATTATCTATGGAATTTGGTGCTGACATAGTCCATTTCAACATCCTTGATGCCATGAAGCACCCCTCTTAAGAACATTCATCTCTCTCTATTAATTCTATAGATGTACTCCCTTGCCCGGAAAAAACACCATTTCATTCCCCTGATCCCCTTTATGATATTCCTTCACTCATAGAAATTCTAGGAAATGATTTATACATTGATTGTTGTAGTGGTCTAGAATAGTGTAATGAATGTTCATTGATTGATGATTTCTTGATCACTGATGATCCAGTGACAATCGATGATACTGCTATGCTTGTAAAAGCCCATTCCTCATCTGAGGACGATACCATTGAGCAGTTTGATGAGATCAGTGACCTCTCACACACACTCCCATCAATCCAAAATCCACATGAATTGGAACTAAAACAACTGCCTCAAGATTTTAAATATTCATATCATTAGAATGGAAACATGTTTCCTGTCATCATTGCTAGTTCACTCCCTCCTGAGCATGAATTGCGACTGCTTGAACATTTGAGGGATTATAAATAAGCTTTGGGGTGGACACTTTCTGAAATTTCTGTTAATAGCCCATAAATTTGTACACACCATATTTTGTTAACATATGAGGCTAAACCAGTGAGGCAGCCACAATGTTGACTGAACCCCAACCTCCTAGAAGTTGTGAAAAATTAGGTAACAAAATTATTGGCTGCCGAAATCATTTACCCCATCTCTGACAGCCAATGTGTCAGTATTGTTCCATTGGTTCCTAAAAATACTGGCCTTACAGTAATTAAAAATGCAAACAATGAATTGGTTCCAACTCTTGTGCAGAATAGTTGGTGTGTCTATATAGACTATCGCCGACTAAACCCACACGTGAGGAAGGACCATTTCCGTTTTCCATTCATTGACCAAATGCTAGAGAGGCTAACAGGTAAGTCCAAATTTTGTTTCCTAGATGGGTATTTTGGATACTTTCATATCCATATTACACCTAAGGATCAAGAAAAGAAAACCTTCTCTTGTCCCTTTGGCACATTTTCTTACAGAAGAATTCCATTTGGTCTGTGAAATGCTCTGTGTACGTTCCAACAATTCATGGTTAGTATTTTTTTCATTTTACCTAGATAATTGAATGTAAGTATTCATTGATGGTTTCACTGTTTATGGCTCTTCTTCTGATGAATGTTTGAGTAGTCTTGGTTCAGTCCTACATCGCTGTATTGAAAAGAATATTGTATTAAATTATGAGAAATTCCATTTCATGGTGGGACAAGGTATAGTTTTGGGGCATGTCATTTCTAGGGATGATATCCAAGTAGATAAATCATAAGTTGATATCATTTAATCACATTCATTCGCAAAAAATATATGGGATATGCAATCTTTCCTAGGTCATTCTGGATTTTACCATCGTTTCATTCTTGACTTTAGTAAAATTGCACTCCCCCTCTCGCGGTTACACCAAAGAGAAAAAGAATTTGTTTTTTATAATGAATTTGAGGAATCTTTTAATATGTTAAAATGGTGTCTCACCTCACCCCCAGTAATCCAACCACCTCAGTGGGATTTACCATTTGAGCTCATGTGTGACTCCTCTAACTATGAAGTTGGGGAAGTTTTGTCACAAAGGGTCGACCGAGCTCCACATGTCATAGACTATGCCTCACGTACATTGGACCATGCCCAAGAAAAGTACACCACAACAGAAACAGAATTCATTTCCATTGTGTTTTCCTTAGACAAATTCAGGTCATACCTTTTGGGGTCTAAAGTAATTGTGTTCTCAGACCATGCAACCCTCTGGTACCTCCTTAAGAAACCAGAAACCAAACCACATCTCATTCGTTGGATGCTCCCCCTTCGAGAATTCAATCTAGAAATTAGAGATAAAAAAGGAGCAGAGAATTTGGTGGATGTCCATATCAGTAGGATTCGACCATCCTCAGACATTGACACATACCCTTGTATTCCCTTAAACGAAATGTTTCATTATGTGTAACTATACCGAGTGCAAGATGGTATTCCTTGGTATGCTGAAACTGTAAATTATTTGGTAGAATCTTGCATTCCTACTAATTTCAACAAAGACCAATCCAGACGTCTAAAAAATGAGTCACGTTGTTATATTTGGGATAACCCCTACCTTTTGAGCACCTATATTGATCAATTCCTTCGGAATTGTGTTCTTGATAGTGAGTTTCAGTCCAACCATAGATTCTACCACACTCTTGCTTGTGGGGGCCACTTTGGTCCCCAACAGACTGCTCGCAAGGTAGTTGATTTTGGTCTCCTTTTGCCAACACTTTTTCGGGATGCCCATGATTTTTGAAAATCATGTACTCATTTTCAATGAATGGGGAATGTATCTAAAAGAAATGAAATTCAAAAACAACTGTTTCTCCTTCGTGACATTTTTGATGATTGAGTATTGACTTTATGGGTCCATTTCAAACATAATTTGGAAACGTGTACATTCTTCTGGCAGCTGATTACGTTTCAAAATGGGTAGAGGCACGAGCTACAAGGACTGATGATTCTAAGGTAGTTGTAGAATTTTTGAGAACCCAAATATTTTGTAGGTTTGGCTTAGCTAGGTTCATCATCAGTGACCATGGTTCTCCTTTCTTCAACCGAACAATGCAATCAGTTTTCGTAGGTATGGTGTCAGTCATCAAGTTTCTACTGCATATCATCCATAGACCAATGGTCAAGGTAAGGTTTCAAATAGAGAGGTAAAACAAATTCATGAAAAAACGGTTCAACCCAATAGAAAATATTGGAGTCTTAGACTTGATGATTCATTATGGTCCTACCATACTACTTTAAAAAATCCCATTGGAATTTCACCATATCGTCTTTTGTTTAGAATGAGTTGTCATCTCCCTATTGAGATTGAGCACCGGGCCTATTGGGCCATCGAAAAAGGCAATTCTATTCATCCTGGTGCAGGTTCTCAAATGATGTTGCTGATTCATGAGATGGAGTAAATGTGAAGATATTCATATGAAAACTCCAGAATTTATAAAGATTGGACCAAGGGTTCTCATGACCGTCTATTACTTCATCGTCAGTTCCACTTTGGGAAGAAGGTCCTAATTTTTAATGCAAGGATGAAGTTGCATCCAGGTAAGCATCATACCCACTAGTTTGTCACATAAAATATTATTAATGTATCTACATTTGGTGTTTTCCAGGTTCAAAATGGAGAAACCAAAAAAACATTCACTGTCAATGGGCAGCGGCTGAAGCACTTCCATGAATCCGTTCCGGAGTCCCCAATGGAGGAAATCCATGTTCATGAAGCAATCTATGAATGATACTCACCATGTTTTATCCTTACATTCCACAATCTCTTTTCTTATAGTGAGGACACTGCATATTCTAGGTGTGTGGGGATGGGTACATTCCTTGGTTAGATAGGAAATTCCATTGTTTTCTCCTTTCTTCAATTTTTAGTCATTTTTATGGTATTTTCATTTCCCCCTCAACAATTTCGAAGTTCAATGCTTTGGTGACCATTAAGTAGGGAAAGTAAAAATACTATAACAAAGGCTAAAAATAATTTTTGTATGAATTTAACATCTGGGAGTGATTATTAGTAATTTTTTTTGTAAATGATATAAATGGTTGTATCACTGCAAAACATTTGAGATGATTCATTCCCCTTGTGTGAGTAGTTTTGGGAAAACTGTTTCACTAATATCTCTATATATTTTTTCACTAAACCATGAAGTATGAATATTTCTTACTTAATTTAAGGTAAATATATGTTAGGTTAATATTTTTCATCTTTAAATGATATTTTCATACGCTCATTCCTTATCTGATCTATTTCATTACTATACCAGATTGACCTATGTGTGTGTGCCTAATGTTCGACTGTTGTACTCCCAAAAAAAATTATGTCTTGGGCAGGTCAAAAACCATTTCTCCTCAACCATTGATCTTGTTATGACTATTTCAATTAGTTTCGTGAGGAGATAAAATAATGGTTGAGAGATGAGTGTGAAATTTGTTCCAAATAAAATTTCAAAAAACAATATCATAAATTAGGGGAGTGATGAAATGTGAAAAAAAATGGGGATATCTAGGTCAGGAGCTTATGTTTTGACATCTAGGAATTCTTAAGTGACTGGGTCTTAAAATATGATTGCAAAGGATGAAGGATGGGTTTGGTGAAAAATCAGTTAAAGATGAATAATGTTAAAATAACATATATTTATTTCATAGAAAGTGGAAAGAATAGCATGAAATGGTTTTCACACACACACATGGTGAGTTAGTAGAATTGTTGACTTTTAAATTCCATGCTCATATTGGTGTCATGAATCTCTTTAAATTTTATTGTGATATGAATCATGAGACATCTTTTTCCATTTTCACCCAGAAGAACTCCTTGGTGTGGTTCGTGCATTTAACACATTGCTTTAGTGAATTTATATTTCTGAAAATGTAAAATTTTCATGATGTTGGGAATATATATATGTAACATATTATTTTTTATATCTGACTTTTCCCAGGAGTGAAAATGTTGAGGTGTTGGGGTATGATCATACCACGATTCACTGTGTCATTTTCACCCTTACACCATTGTATTAAAATGAATTTGTATTGTAAATTACAAAAAATAATAATAAATTTCATTACATGTTTTAATCCTTTATTTTATTTTTATTGATATTAAAAATACCAATGTTACTTGTATTGAAATTTCATTGAAGGTGAAGGTGATTTTGAGGGCCCATGATTATGTCCAAAAAAATGTGCCAAACTCTGCAGGATCCAAGCATACTAGTGGGTTAATCCACATACTTCTACTTGAACATGCATCCAATTGGGATGATATATTGTTGGCGGGTCCTAAAATCATTGGGATACAATTCATATGAAGAAACCCAAGACTCATTCACCCATATGATGGCCTTGCCGACCTAATCTGTCTGGCACACCAAATCTGCATGGATTCAAAAGTGGTGTGATGTGATCCGTCCATATCTCGGGCTATAGGTGTCCAAAGTGATCTTCACATTCAGTGGGGACATCCAAGCATTGTGGAAACAACTTTTTATTTTATAAAAATCTTGATAATGAATTATGGAGGTTGAAACACCTGTGACAAGTGGTTTTAATAATTCTGTGTGCTCAAAACAACCTCCCCATTTTCCTATAAAATGGATCCTTGGGCCCCTCATTTGAAAGTTCTACCATGAGGAAATGATATGGTATTTTGGAGACCCAAAGTAGTTCTCTCTTCATAATTGATGTTATGGAGGCCCCTATCATCATAGGGGGGTCATCAATGAAGAAGGAGTTCCACCTGAGCCTTTTACTCTTCTCGATGGCGAGCTAAACGGTGGACGATAATTTTGAGGTAGCTACACATACTTGGGAGGGAGTTCCATCACTTGATACTATACTGTATTTTTGTAATTTTTGTGTGTATTATTTCACTTTTGTTTTATCTAATCATTGTTCTCTTTTGAGTTCATTTCTTGGGTATAATTTAGGGAACCTTTTTCATTTCAACACTGATTGGGTTGAAATTTCAAGTGGGAAACATGAGTTGTTCTGATTGGGCATCACAATGATCATCTTTCTATCACAAATATAAAATATATTAGTATAATTTGGTATCCTTTATTCTATTCTTGAAGTCCAAACCCTGACAACAAGATTTTTTTGTTAAGGGTTGGTACATTGCGCAACATTTAGAGAGGTAAGAGGGGAATCAAGATCTTGACAACCCTCAAACAAATAATTAAAAAATACCGTGTGAAAATTTTAGGATAGTGAAATATCCAAGTTGTGTAGTGAACTTGAATTTATGTCCTTAAATCATAATTATTAATCCTCCTCCTTATTCTATCAACTATTAAACTCTTTATGTTAAGTTATTTTCATAAAACGCTTTTCAAAATCACTCAACATTTTTTAGTAATCTTTATTAAAAATTCATACTATAAGCCACCAATGCTCCTTGAGAGATGACTTAGGTTCTATCCTAAACTATAAATCAGCTTTAAAAACCTAATAAATTTGATGTTTCACAAAAACATGGTAAAATTTTGGCACCATTTCCAGGGAGCGCTTTGATTTTTAGAGAGTGTTTTTGAAAAGAGTTTTGTAAAATTTTATGAATATTTATATGTTATGTATTATACCATTACCTATATCTTTCTATTATAAACTATTTTTTGTGTAGTTTTGGTGCATGATGCATTCTAATCCAGGAGATTTACCACCTTTCGAACCTGAACTGGAGAGGATGTTACATCAGCGACCCTGACACGCACAAGATAACCCATCGAAGGAGGAGACACAAAACATTGACACTCTTCTTGATCCTTACTATTCTTCTTCTAAAACCAATATAAAAACAAAAATTAATGCTAATAACATGGCTGAAAACCATAGAACACTAATAGAACATTCCTCACCTGATGTTGATATCCATCCCACTTATATTCAAATGCAAGGGGAGGCACTCAATTTTGAACTACAATCTGGTTTAATTCATCTATTACCAAGATTCCATGGACTAACTGGATAAGATCTACACATGAACATAAAATAATTTCATACTATTTGTTCAACATTAAAACCTGCTAATGTGGATGAGGAAAAAGTAAAGCATAGAGAATTCCCATTTTCATTGGAAGACACTGTGCAAGATTGGTTATATTATGTTAATTCCCTAATAAGAGGACGGGAAGACATGAAACACCTTTTTCATGAAAAATAATTCCTAGCCTCTCGAACAGAAACAATAAGGAAAGAAATTCGTGTGAGAAGACAATCTCAAGGGGAAAACCTTCATGAATATTGGGAACGCTTTAAAATATTGTGTTCAAGTTGCCTACACCACCAAATAAGTGACCAACTTTTAATACAATATTTTTATAATGGTTTAATCCCTATTGATAAAAATATGATTGATACTGTTGTTTCTGACGCTTTCGCCGGGGCGCGCGCCCGTCCGTCCGTGGGGGAGGACGCACGGCACTTCTGTTGCCCCGCATTCCAGCTTTCCAAAGGTGGGCGGCATTCGCTCCTTATTTAGGGACGTCTGCTCCTTGATCGAAACGGAATGATGGAATGTTGGTTCTTCCTCCTGTGGATTCCTCCTCATAACTCATCACCTAGTCCGGGTCTCCCTTATAGATTTAATACGTAGTTCGTGAAAATCTTCCCAGTGTCATGTTTCCATGGACGCCGGTTAATGACACTGCTTCTGTCGGGACATTCCAAAGGGTCCAGTAAGGGAAGAAACCTTCAGTCAGGGGAGTAGTCACGTTGAGGCATCAGTAGCGTGTCTGGATGCTGGGGTACCTCGCATGTCTGTATGTTATCCTTGACCACAAGTCTTCTCGTGGGCGTGGAAGCCCGAGGCATCCCACAATGAGCGCGGGGAATTATATGTCATAGACACATATCTGAGGTTTTCCTCAGCTTCCCGTTCTCAACACAGGGTATGCCTCAAGTTTAACGTCCAGTGGAGACGGATCAACCCAATCAGAGCATTAGCTAGGATAGATCGGATTGAGGGATCCTCCTTGAAGGGATATCGATACCGGGGCCAGCCCTTGGGTGACTGTGAAGAAGAGTGTACCGACATGGTCTCACCAGGATAAGACGGTCCGGGAGAGAATCGGAACGGGTGGTTGGTTGATGAATGGAGTGGAAGGAGAGTGAAATGGGACCATTGCAGGGGCGACAGTGATGTTGGGCTTGAGCCTTGACGAGGCTTCCTACGTATCCCCGTGGCAGGGAATCAAAGTCCGCGTAGTTCGGGATGACGTCGATAAACTGACGTGAAGGTGGAACTTGGCCCGATGAGCATCGTCAGAGTACCGACGTGAAAGTAGACCCGTGGGTCCACTAGTGGTGGGATTGAACCATGGGAAGGTTTCCTACGTACCATGCCTTGACATGGATCAAAGTCCTCGTAGTTCAGATGGGGCTTTGTCGGTGAACCGACGTGAAAGTGGACCTTGGTCCGATGGGTGGTGGGCTTGAACCTTGGGAAGGCTTCCTACGTACCATGCCTTGACAAGGATAAAAGACCTCGTAGTTCGGGTTAGTAACCACGGCTTTCCGTCGGACTAGGATTGGGTGTTCAATTTAATGTCATGCGGGAAAAAAGGAGGTATGCAGTTTAACATCATGCTGGACGAGGGCGAAACTCGACGTGAATAAACGACCGAGCAATGTGGCTTGAACCTCATGGAGGCTTCCTACATACCATGCCTTGACATGGATCAAAGACCTCGTAGTTCAGGTGGGAAAGGTTCTCAACAGCTTACCACTGGACCAGAATGCAGTTTAACGTCATGCTGGACCGGGGTGAGACCCGACGTGAAATAACAGGTGGGCTTGAACCTCATAGAGTCTTCCTACGTACCATGCCTTGACATGGATCAAAAACCTCGTAGTTCAAATGGGATGGGTCGCAATGGCTTACCACTAGACCAGAATGGGACCCGACGTGAATGGATGATGGGTGGGCTTGAACCTCGTGGAGGCTTCCTACGTACCATGCCTTGACATGGATCAAAGACCTCGTAGTTCAAATGATGGGTTTGTCGGTGAACCGACGCGAAAGTAGACCCGGGGTCCACTATTGGTGGGCTTGAACCTCGTGAAGGCTTCCTACGTACCATGCCTTGACATGGATCAATGTCCTCGTAGTTCGGATGATTGATGGAATACAGTTTAACGTCATGCGGGACGGTAGTGAACCCTGATGTGAATAAACAACAGGTGGGCTTGAACCTCATGGAGGCTTCCTACGTACCATACCTTGAAATGGAGCAATGACATCGTAGTTCATAAGATGGGGGGTCAGGGTCGGTGCTCAGTCTAATCCCACGTGAGTCATGCTCGGTGTGAGAAACAAGAGGTTGCAAGGACCTGACGATCACGTCGCGAAGGGTGCATCCGTGAGAAGCGAAGAGGGGCTTACGCGTTGAGCAGCCCATGGTATTGGGACTTACTCCAGGATGGAGGCCCATGGCACGACAGAGCGCGGGAAAGATGGACCTTGGTCCGACGATGGGAGGTGCCTCGTTCCCTATCACGCCCTCCACTGACCTTGGTAGTGGGGAAGTACGGAGATGCAGAGGTGCAGCCATCCATTGAGGGGTCTAGGTTCGCCCATCTTGTACGAACATACGCCACTCCGACAAGGAGGATCTCATTCCATGTGAGGAAGAGTTCCATTCCCGTGGATACGAGTGGTGTAAAAAATGTTCGAGCTGGGGGGACCCTTCGTGAGGGGGACGAGGTCGGATCACATTTTAACGTCATGTGTTGGGGACGTGGTGCTTGGCAGTTTAACGTCCTGCAGCTCGGACGAGGTGTGTTCACTCCACACCCCTAGGACTTACATAACTGGTACCCTCTGGTCCTTGGGGAAGGGAAGGTACCGGTAAGGCCATGGTTAAGGGGGGTCGTGGAACGAACCATCGAGGGGTCCACGTTAGCGTGGCTATGCGAAGAAGAAATAGTCGTTAGGGTGCCTAAGCGAAGAAGCATTAGGCAAAGCAACGCTACGGGTGGTATTGTCCATGGGACTTTGAAATCACATCGTGCAACCCAGGAGGGTCGCACGGGAAGAGGAATTGCTAAGCAAAGGGGTGCGCTTCACGAAGTGGAGTGCCTTGGCCTTAGCATGGGGCATAGGTGTGAGTGGGAGGTGCTTCGCGAAGTGGAACAGTGTTCGCGGAGCACTGCCTCGCGAGGAAGGGGTGCCTCGCGAAGTAGGGTCCTGCGAAGCAGTGTGCTTTGCGATGTATAGTGATCCTGCCTTGGCATAGGGATCACTAGCACGGGTTGGGTGTTTCGCGAAGCATAAACGCTCCGCGGCTGCCCGGGTTTCTTTGGGAATCCCCTTCCTTCGCGAACACCCTTGAGCTTCGCGAAGGGCATCCCTCTCGGAAGAGGGGCTCAAAACGAGACAAAGCAGAGGCGTCTCGCGAAGTAGAAATACCTCGCGGAGCTCATGATTCCTGGGGAAAATAGTGCTTCGCGATTCGGGAGAGGAGAAGCCGAAAGGTCGGATTGTCCGTATTCGGGACTCAGGGGGAGTCCAGTATTTATAGGGAAGGGGCGCTGTGAAGCTGGGCTCACGCGCCGCCTCCGGTGCTTCACGGCGCGCTCGCGAACGTCAACGCCAGCCGCGGAGGGGACCGCCTCAGGAGCTTCGCGGCGGCTCGCGAACGTCAAATGGGTTCGCGGAGCATTACCGCCTCTGGGGCTTCGCGGAGTCTTGCGAACGTAAAATGCGTTCGCCGAGCATTACCACCTCCGGAGCTTCGTGACGCCGCCATGGTTGGGGCGCTTCGCGGCGGGGCTTCGCGGCGGAGCTTCGCGGCGGAGCTTCGCAGCGGAGCTTCGTGAGGGAGCGCGCCGACCTTTTTCGTTGCTTTCTTTTGGGCTACATTTTTGGCGCCAACAAATTCCCCCCCTCAGACTTGGAGCCGCGGAGGGTGGAGGGTCAAAGTCTGAGGCAAAATCGCCAAAATTGTCTGTGCTTCGCGATGCAGCATCGCGAAGGGGCCCCGCGATGCTTGTGGGGGCCGCGGATCCGGACGCGCCGCGATGTTCCATGCGGGTGAGGCACGCCGCGATGATCCGGGGTCACCGCCTATAAATAGGGGGTCCGCCCTCTTTTGTCTTCATGTGCCTTCCTTGTCTTTTTGTGCTCTTGACTTCGCGAAGCTCCGCGTACTCCGCGTCAGCCCTCCGCGAATCGAGCTTCGCGGCGAACCGCGGGTCTCCGAATCTGTGTCCGCGCCAAGCGAACCTCTGCTTGTCTGCCTTGGCCAGACTTCGCAACTTGGTCTCTCTATCGATCTTCGCGATCCCGCTTCGCGATCGAGCTTTGCGGTCGAGCTTCGCGATCCATCCGAAAGAATCCTTTTCTGAGGGCCAGAGTTAAAATGGTCCATCAAGAAGCTTTCTTGGGGATCCTTCCAGATGCTGCTCGTCGAGAGGAGATGGATAACTGTCCAGGCTTAGGGGAGATGATCCGGAGCCACTCGGACCACACTTCTTTGATGGATCTGCTCTCAGAGGGTCAGAAAGATTATCCGCAGTGCAAGAAACTGCCGTTGTACGGCTTCGGGCTGAGGGATGACGTCTTCATCACTGAGGCGAGTAGGGATGAACCAGCTTGCTAGTTCAGGATCACACCGTTCCAGCACCAATGGTTCAGGGCGGCCGATGGTCACGCGCGGAAGGACTTCGCACCCGTCACTGCTGACTGTCTCTACAACCATGTGAACGATATTGACGGGAAGCCACTGCAACTGGAGACTTCCCCTCCCCTCTATTGTACCATGCTGAAGGCGGCTTTGCAGGATTCGAAGAAGGGATGGTCCGATGAGTGGTACCTGTGCCAGGGCAGCAACTTTACTGATGACTGGGCCTGGGCCTACTGGGTAGGCACCTCATGCGAGGAGTTCGGGGCCGAGTTGAGGAGAGTGGGGTTGTATGAGGCGGCATGGGCCTCCCAATTCCACATTTACCAACCGAAGCAGCTAATGCCGGAGTTGCTGAGTAGATGGTCATCTAGGACCAACACCTTTCACCTACATCACGGGGAGGTGAGCATCAGCCAGTGGGATGTCCACCAGATTTCTGGGGTCCCGATCTTGGGGGCCATGTATGACGAATTCCTCCCCATTTCCAGCGCGTGGGGGGATGCGGAGAAAATGCCGCGACTGGCATCGGCGCTGATGGTGCTTGTCCCTGGAGAGGAAAAGGAGGCAGTGAGGGACGTCCACATTAGGAGGTGGTTCAAATGCTTCCTGAATCTCCCAAAGAATCGAGAGTTCCCTCCAAGGCCTCGAACTTGTCCAAGGGCAGCCCAACGGGGCAAAGGGCACTCGTATTGGCGGGTCTTGGAGGACAGCCAATGGAAAACTTGGTGTTTCAGTGTCAGCACTGAACAACAGCCGATAGTCAGGCTGGCGGCGTTCATCGCGGCTCTCATCTATGGTTGGATCCTACCGGTGAGAGATACAAGCATGGGGGTACGGCCCAGCTCGTTTATCATGGTGTCGATGTTGGCCATGGGGCAGCGGATCAACCTGGGGATCCCGATGCTCACCAAACTGTACAAAATGCTGCGGCATATTAGCGAGGGCAAGAAGCCCCCAAGAATATGTGGGACCTTCCACCTCCTGTATGGGTGGATTGCAGCGCATATCAGGGGGATTTACGAGTATCCAAACCCCATTTTGTCGCCAGGATCAAACTTTCACCCCTCCATCCTGAATGCGGTCGGGAGCTTCCCGTTCAAACTGGTCGTTCCAATGGTGCTGAATCGGGTGTGGAGGGCAGATGAGTTCAATTTCCATCCCTTCCCGTTGCCGACGAGGATGCTTACTGATGACGGACGGGGAACAGAAGAACATCGGGCTTACCTCCTGGCCTTCCGAGGTGGAGTTTTGGTGGCATGAATAGATTGTGAGCCGCTCTGTGAACCGTACACTCCGCATCGGTTTGCGAGGCAGTTCTGGTGCCTCCAGTGGCTGACCCCACAGGTCTACTGGGAGGTGCATCACGAGGAGCACCCGTGTGTGATGACGCAGTTGTGGCTCATGTTCACATGGGAAGATGGAAAGAAGCGGATTGCATTTCCTCCATCCACCGCCGCCTTCGGATTTAGTGATGGAGTACGCCATCAGTTGGGAGGCTGCTTACCCAGGGGAGATGCTAAAGCAGCCAACGATCCAGGTTGGTGATGGTGGGCCTCCTCTATCTCGAGGTCAGGGTCGGAGGGTAGCTAGGGCCTCTCGCGGTAGCGGGGCTGCCATGGCGGCGAGACCCTCACCGGCTGAGGGTATGGCAGCAGCGGTGGATCCGGTGATTCCGGGAGAGCAGGGTCATCCGGAGGGGCGGCCACCGAGGGGATTCCGTAGGATATCCCCTCAGGCTTCGGGGAAGCGCATGTGTCACATTTACATGGAAGAGGATGCCGTCTTCCCGGAGGCTTGGGACATTTGGGATGTTAACTGGCAATTCCTCAGCCCATCCGAGATATGGGCCCACCTGAATCGCCTCGAGATGGAACTACCGGGTATAGGCCTAGTTCGGGCTGGATTCATGGCGTCTCCGGTGGAGGCAGAACAGTACCTGGAAGAGCTGGAGGATTACGTCCAATCCAGTGGTGTCCCTCGCCCAATGACAGACCGGGTGAGGGTACTGTTGAATCAGACGGTCCCCCACAGCTATCGGCTGCCGATATGAGGGAGCGCTTCCCCTTGCCGGAGGAATCAGAGGACTCCTCTCGGGAGGATGAGGCTGGAGGAGGGAGCTCGCTGGAGGATGGCGAGGTCGGAGACCGAGGCTCAGAATCTGACGATTTCGCAGAGGCTCTCGAGGTATCATTCTGAACATCTCTCCTTACGATATGTTCTTGGATCCCTATGGACTTCTCAACAATGTTTGAACCATGCAGGAGGAACTTGTTCGCAGGCCTCGTTCTCGCTCCTTTGCGGGTGATGATGCGGGACCTTCAGAACCCGCGCCTATGGCTACATCCAGTTCTGCGTCTGGTGGGACCAGGGGGCCCGAGGTGGCTCCTCTTGAATCTCCAGACCTTCCAACAGTATACGGGGGGCCTCGTCTCAGGGTCCCATCAGTACCGTCTCAAAAGTAGTGCTCGGAGGTCGATCTTCGTAAGTCTCCTCCACCGGTCTCCTCGTTGTCACATGTAGGCCATGCCAACTAACGTTTATGTCCCTCTTTGTCGTGCAGTTCTTCGACTGGCGTGGGCTGCTGTGGCAAGGCTGGTCGGGATGTCTGGTGGCGTCCCTCCTAGGGGCATGCTAGTGATGGTGGCAATAGTCCCTCCATCTCCTCAAGCTGCGACGCACATCATCACTGGTGGGTCCGCCAGCAGGGTCGTACCCGAAATCATTGAGGTGGACTCTGAGGAAGAGGATCAACCAGTTGGTCCCAGCTCTGTCGCGCCTGCTTCGGCGCCAGGTGTCGCACTAGATTCGACACCGGATGTTGATCCTGCCGAGGATTTCCTGCGGGCATATCCCGCGTATGAGCCTGCCAATCACGCAGACTGGGACGAAACGGCCTCCGATGAGGAAGACAACAGCATAGTTCGTCGCCGGTCGTGGATGCTGATCGCACGCTTTATCAAGGACACTCCCCAAGCACAATGGCTGGCCGAAATGGATAGGCTTCGCTCGCGGTTGCGCGAACTGTGCGATGGGGGAGTGGATGCCCAACATCCTCATGCACTCATCCGAGATCTTATGGCTGAGAAGATCTGGGAGCATGATCGTGGGCTTAGCGTGGGCTGGCAGTGGAGGAAGGCGACCAGCATCAAGAAGCTCTAGGAGGCTGCAGGTGAGGTTCAACCAATGCAAACCCGAGCAGATGAGATTTCAGCCTCTCTTGATGCACAAACTGAGCTGGTCTCACGGTTGAAGGCCCAGCTGGCGGAGGCAAAAGAGCATATGAGGCAGACCTCTGGAGATATGGTTGTCGTTCAAGCTGGTGTGGAGAGGGCCAAAGCCAGGACTGACAAACTACGCCCCGCCGCTACGGGGGAGGAGCGGGAGCTAGTTCAGCGGCAGCAAGCCTTGGATGCCGCAAGTCAACGGGTGGCGGAGCTGCAACGCTCATTTGATGGGGTCAACCCGTCCATGGGGAAAGTCAACCACCGAGTATTGTAACAAACCCAAAACCCTTTTATTGGTACTTTCGTGCTTCCAAATTTTACATTTGTTTTGAATGCCGTAGCACGCACGATTTCTACTATTGAATTGCCTTGTTACATCCCTACAATGTTTGCGGGGCGTTTGATGACAATTCCTCAAGCCAGTCCAGATTCCCGAAAGATGGGGAAGGCTTGATCGGAGGAGGAACTTCCAGGATAGCCGAATTACCGTTTCTTCAACGTGCTCTTATGCACGAACGGGGCAACGCCTAGGGCGCTGAAATCGGTCAAAACAGATGAAAATGGGAAGTGTGAATCACGATACCCAAGATTCGGAACACTGTGGGGATGGCGTGACAATAAGGGATAATCGTTAACCTTGGAGGAGAAATGGTACCCTCACTGTGTTAGCATGAAATGGGGACAACAAATGAGCATCGACCGCTGACCATATTCACAATGCGGGATTTTATCAATTTGTTGTCGATCAATCCTTTGGGACGTTGGCCCAGGACAATAGGCGGACCATAGGTCAAACACCCATACTGTTAGGGGGTCCTTCCAAACATGACCGGTCTTCCGGAATGTTGGCCCAAGATGGTAGGTGAGCCGATGCGGCATGAGACCAGGCCGTTAGGGGGTTCCTTTAGACACGAAAGAGGATGAGGGTCCGAATAAGGGGCACGCAAAGCGTGGAATATGGAGTGATGGTCTGTCTGAACAGAATCCAACACTTAGGTAGTTACACCACCATGGTGGGAGTAAGTCTGATAGGCGCATCGGTTTGATCATGGATCATTCGTTCTTTTAGACAGGGCCTCTCTGGAAAGGGGATCCATCACTTCCCAGTGGGATCTTGGGGCATCCTGAACTTGTTCAGGGCAGAACCGCAGTTTATTGTCATGCGTTGAGGACACATAGACTCCTGTAGTTTAACGTCATATGATTGGACGTTGAATAAGAGGGAAGGAAGCGTGTGGCGCGGTAGATATGAAACCGACGCGAATGAGGACTTGGAGTCCAAATCAAACCATGTACCCCCGGAGGAAACTCTTCAGGTCGAGGGACCAAGAGTGAGGATTGGGCAGGGCCCGAAGAAAAGTGGTCGGGCATTCCTACGTACCCCATGAGGATGGGAATCAAGCCATACGTAGTTCTGAAGGCGTATTTTAACGTCATGCATTACGATGAGCAGCCCGACCGTGTTGGTACACATCTCGCCAAAACTACTAAGCTCACGTGAGTCGTGCTCGGTGTGGGAAACAAGTAGTGGTGGTGGGATTTTCCCGACACAGAGAGGGGAAGGTTAGGGCAAATGGATGCTCAGTGAATACAGTCCCAATGACACTAACATGATCATTTAGCGCGCCTATATGCGCGAAGAGAAAGAGCCGAGTATGATGGAATTCCACTTGAACATGAGGAAGTGGAAACGTGTGAATCATGGTTCTCGAGATTCAGATCACGATGATGGCGGCATGACGATGGAGGAAAACTGCTGACATATTCGCAACACATCACCCTATCGCGTTAGCCTATAATGGAGATAGACAAATGAGGGTCGACCGTTGACCATGTTCGAAACACGGTACTGTGTCACAGATGTTGTCAAATATCCGTAGGGACGTTGTCCCAAAACGATTGAAGGGCCCTTAGGTCCAGCATTCATGGAGAGCCCTTAAGCCAAGTATCCATGTCTCCTGGGGGTCCTTCTGGATGTGGAAGAGGATGAGGATCCAACTAGCGAGTTCACAAAGCTTGGTCGTGGGACTAAGGGAATGTCCGCATGAAAGCCCCACACTTCGGGTTCTTTGTTGAAACACATCTGAATACGACAACGAAGTGTATTAGAGAGAGGGAGCAGATTTCTTTCCCTTGGGGAGATCTTAGTTTAGGTTCGTAGAATTCAGACCATGAAAAGCTAGACTGGGCCCGAGGGGAAGTGCCCGGGCGCTCTTACGTATCTCATAGGGATGAAAATCAAGCCTTACGTAGTTCTTGATGGACTTTAGACCATAAATGGGTAAAGGGAGCAGTGGATGCATGGCATCAGAACCCGACATGAAGGAGGACCTAAGCCCTACATACCATGCATTCTCTGGGGAAACGCTCGAGTCGAGGGACCGAACACAAAGGTTGGGCTGGGCCCGCGGGGAAGTGCCCGGGCGCTCCTACGTATTTCATAAGGATGAGAATCAAGCCATACGTAGTTCTGGATGGTGACACGGTAGGATACCAGTGTCAGGGAAAAATATAAGTGCGGGCGTGGCCCTTGCACTAAAAGAAGCGGAATTTGATGTATCTTGTTTGTTCTTTAGGGTGAATGGGGTTTTTTTTGTGAAGCGACAGGCCTAGAATAGTAGGCCGTGATGTCGCCACAAGGATCAAGCCGCGATGGGCGTTGAAAAATGGCATGGCGCGTGGCCAGTACCCAACGTGATGTCCTCTACAACGAGATTACCACAATGCAGTGCCGTTTTTCGTCGTGCAGCCAGGACGATAATGTCACAGTTTAAGGTCATATGATAGGACCAAGCATGCATTTTATTGTCATGCAGTGCAAACGTAGCAGAGACGATGCTAGGAAGGAAATGTGCGCAGTGTTGTAAAATACAATTTACGGAGACATAATCCCACATCAGATTTTACGCCGTTCGGAGAGGGAAACCTTAGGCCGAGGGGCCCATATAGAGGGGGAACAGGGGGAGAGACTGGTTTCCTGAATGGGTCGTACCGGGAGACAAGGCGTCTCGGCGGTCCTACGTATCCCATGAGGATGGGAATCAAGTTGAACGTAGTCCCGAATGGATCTTAGTTTATGGTCTTAGAGCTCGGACCATGGGAGCCCCGAAGGATGCCAGATTGCAGCTTTGTCCCCCTGACATGCAAAAATGCACTAAGGGATAGTGCCAAAAGTATCGTGATTCCACCTGGACATGATGGGGTGGAAAATGATGTGAATCATGCAACCAACATTCAAGGACTGAAGGGGCTGGCGTGACGACCGAGGATTACTGCTGACCATGTTCGCAACACAGCATCCTGTCGTGTTAGCCTGAAATGAGGACTAACAAATGAGCATCGACCGCTGACCATATTCGCAACGCGGGATTTTATCGATTTGTTGTCCAAAACCCTCGGGGGCATTGGCCCGTAACGGTAGGAGAGCCTTTGGGAATTGTATCCAGGTCGTTCTTCGGGGTCCCTCTGGGTGTGAAAGGTGATGGAAGTTCGAATAGAGGGGAACACGAAGCTTGACAAGTGGAAGGAACTTGATCAAGTTGAATCTGACACTCTTGGTCCTAGACCAGAGTACTCATAATACATGGGTGAACCACTCCAAGGAGTCAAGGGACTCAACTTTGAGGGTGATCGAGAGATGGCAGGTTCCCGGGGGAAGGGGACACAGTGCCCAAAACCTTGTATCATACCTACACATCCCTCTCCTGGAGAGGGATAGGCCAAGTGGCCTAGGTGACTGGGAAATTAGGAGATTTCCAAGAGGTGGGACTGGACCTTCATCTTAGACATTCAGGTGGTCCTACGTATCCCATGGGGATGGGAATCAAGCAACACGTAGTTCTGAAGGGTTCCTTTTAATGTCATGCAGGACAAGGAATAGGAGGGCCAACTCTCAGAACGGGGTGCGCGTGGTGCAGCTATTGCAAACTTGACGTGAATGAGGACGTAATCCTACACTACGCCACGCGGT
This sequence comes from Viscum album, assembly GCA_963277665.1. Lineage (NCBI taxonomy): Eukaryota > Viridiplantae > Streptophyta > Magnoliopsida > Santalales > Viscaceae > Viscum > Viscum album. The sequence continues at coordinate 351,852,235 of OY728134.1, read as the reverse complement.
CCGGTGATCGGGGTCCCAATGGTAGGACCCGAGAGAGGTGAACTTGATGAACTCAAGCTGGACCCAAAGACAAGGGGTCTTGAACGTAGTTCCAGATGAGAGTCTTAGTTTATGGTCTTAGAGCTCGGACCGTGGAGGGTGACAACTCCCGAGCAAGCACAGTTGTCATCCAAATCCCTAATCATGCGTGAGATAAACTCAGTGTGGGAAACAAGGGGGGGAAGATCCTTATCGCAATACATGGGGCGTCCATCAAAGGGGAGTCGGAGGGGAGTTTCAAAGGAATCCTTTGATGCAGCTTGTTCTCCCAATGCGCAGACATGCGCAGATGAAAATTACCAAGAGTTCTGAGATTCTACTTGGACACGATGAAGTGATGAAGGGTGTGAATCGTGTACCCGACATTTGTGCTTAATGGACTGGAGTGGCGATAGAGGAAAACTGTTAACCATGGAGGAAACACAGCGTCCATATCGCGTTAGCCTGAGGTGGGAACAACAAACGGTCATCGACCGCTGACCATATTCGCAACGCGGGATTTTATCGATTTGTTGTCTGAAACCCTAGGGGCGTTGGCCCGTATCGGTAGGAGAGCCCTTGGCCGTTGTATCCAGGCCGTTCTTGGGGGTCCCTCCATGTGTGAAAGATGATGAAAGCCCGGATGCGGGGATACGCAAAGCCTGGAAAGCGGGTGCGGACGTGTCTGAGTAAAGCATGGCATTCCATGTAATAAACCAGAGTACTCTTAAGCACATTGGTGAACCGCCGAAAAAGGGATCGACGAAACAGCTCCGTAGGGGGGGGGGGAGCATGGCATGGTCATTACGAGATCGTCGTGAATGAGGATATAATCCCACACCACACCATATAATCGTCACATGGATGAAGGATAGGCCAAGGGGCCGGGATGTGATGAGGATTCCCGAGAGATGGGGCTGGACCCAAATTTTGTCCATTCAGGTGGTCCTACGTATCCCATGAGAATGGGAATCAATCCACACGTAGTTATCTATATGTAGTTTAACGTCATACTGGACGAGAAGGGGAGCAATATACCCCGAAACAAGGGAGGTGTGTGGTATGGTGAAGAAGCCGACGTGAATGATGACATAGTCCCACACCACACTGTACACCCTGGGTAAGAGGGGACCTGGACTGTGGCCCGGAAAGGCCAAGGTGCCTATGGTCAGGCCTCAATCAGGAAGGCCTGACTGGTTTTCAGTTTAACTTCTTACATGAGGATGAGGGTCGGGGACCCGAGAAGGCCAAGGGGCCTGAGGCTGGGCCTCGTAAAGGGAGGGCGTATGACATGGCACATGATCTCGACGTGAATGAGGACATAGTCGCACATCACACCGTACACCCTTATGAGGAATCCTGGGCCATGTCCCGGAGAAAAGGGAAAGTTATCAGTCAGAAAGGCTTGACTGGTTTGCAGTTTAACCTCTTACATAAGGATGAGGGTCGGGGACAAGAGAAGGCCAAGGGGCCTGAGGCTGGGCCTCGTAAAGGGAGGGCGTACGACATGGTACATGATCCCGACGCGAATGAGGACATAGTCCCACATCACACTGTACACCCTTATGAGGAATCGGGGCCGTGGGCCCGATCTCTAGCACCACCTGGGGGAAGTTTGTCACCTCGGAATGGGGCAGAATGAATCACTGTTCTCGATGCCTAGGACATCTCGGGGTGGACCCGAAAATCCAGGACACTGTTGACCATGTTCGAAACACAACGTTCCTATGGTAACCCGTATGGGGCAACAAATGAGCATCGACCGCTGACCAAATTCGCAACGCGGGACTTGTATCGGCTTGTTGCTTGAAAACCCTCGGGGGCATTGGCCCGTATCGGTAGGAGAGCCCTTGGGAATTTTCCCCAGGCCGTTCTTGGGGGTCCCTCTGGGTGTGAAGAATGATGGAATACCAGTCAAGGAGTGGGTGAAGCATAGTTGTATCCATCCACGAAAGGGGAAAACACCTCCAGGGGGGAATGTGCAGCCGAGTTGAGGCTTGCTCAATGTGGGTCGGGGCAAAAGTGTGCACCCTGCCATGTTTTGACCCGAGGGGAAGATTTTGGCTTTTGGGCTGGGCCAACAGACGAAGTGTCCGGGCGTTCCTACGTATCTCATAAGTATGAGAATCAAGCGATACATAGTTCTTGAAGGCCATGCAGTTTAGCGTCATGCGGTGAGGACGTGGGAGGATAGAAGAACGGGAGTGGGCGCATGGTGAGACCCATACAATCTTTGTGCGAGCGAGGTTGCATAAGCGGGGCCAAGAAAGCCTACTCCTTGCTACACAAAGATCCTCCAAGAAAACTATTCCTAGGGGGATAGTGGAAGGGAAACGCTCAGGGCTGGTCTGAAGACGAGGTGTCCGGGCGTTCCTACGTATCTCATAAGGATGATAATCAAGCCACACGTAGTTCAAGAAGTGCAGTTTAACGTCATGCGGGATGATGAGAAGAACCTCATTTGGGGATATGTACGGTACGACAAGTAATCCGACGTGAATGAGGACGTATTCCTATGCCATACCGTAAAATCCCGCAAGAGGGTAAGTCGGGGAAAAAACAAGGGGGGCATGGGGCCAAACCGCGGTGGAGATGGGGCCAGGGGCCCAAGGAGGCCAAGGGGCTTGAGGCTGAGCCTCAGTCAGGAAGGCTTGCAGTTTAACATCCCGCGGGACGAAGACGCATTTTATGGTCGTGCAGGACTTTACGGTTTAGAGTCATGTTGGACAATAGTGTCCAGTTTAAGGTCATGCGGGAACGTTTCATAGTTTATCGTCTTGCAGGACGAAGATGCAGTTTCAGGTCGTGCGGGACCATTTTGCAGTTTAAGGTCGTACAGGACCTTTACGCAGTTTAGGGTCGTGCTGGACTATAGTGTCCTAGGCGAAGTACAGCTTGAGGAACTTGGTATTGGTGGGAGGGGTTATACGCTCTCCATTCGTGGTCACCAAGGAGTATGCTCCAGTGGGGTAATCCTTATGGATGATATAAGGCCCTTCCCATTTGGGTTCTAACTTGGGCGGTTTCCTACCGGGAATCATTGGCGCTCGAAGGGCCAGTACCAGGTCACCCTGTAGAAAAGAGCGGAGACGAACCTTCTTGTCAAAGGCTCTCGCTATCTTGTCCTGATGCCTTTCCAGATTCTGCAGGGCATGAATCCGGTTATTGTCCAGTGCCTCTAATTCAGCTAGACGGATCTCGGATACCTCATCTGATGTCTGGTGATCATAAACTGCAGTGCGTAGCAACATCAGCTGGATCTCAATGGGTTGAACGACCTCAGCTCCATACACCAGGGAATATGGGGTCACCTGGGTAGAGTTGCGAGTCGTCGTCCGGTAAGCCCAGAGGGCGTTGGGGAGCTTGTCCGGACAACTCTTCTTGTTCTGACCAACCATCTTCTGCAGAATGTTAGAGAGGGTCTTGTTGAATGCCTCGATCGGTCCGTTCTCCTGCGCGTGGTAGCGGGAGGTATGGTTCGACCGGATGTCGTACTTAACGTACAATTTCTTAAATTCGGCTTCCCGGAAGTTGGTGCCGTTATCGGTGAGGACGGCGTGAGGGACTCCAAACCGGTGGATAATGTTGGAGCTCACAAAGTCAAAAATGGAACGGGCCTTGACCTCTTTGAGCAGAACTGCTTCTGCCCACTTGGAGAAGAAATCTGTAACAGTTAGGATTAACCTACACTGGTCGGCTGTTGCTAGTGGATACGGTCCCACTACATCAAGTCCCCATACCGCAAATGGCCAAGAGTACTTTGTGGGGTGGAGGGGCTCTGGAGGCCGATGCAAGAAGTTGGCGTGTACTTGGCACGCGTGGCATCTCTTGGCGTATCCAATACAATCGTGGATCATAGAGAGCCAAAAGTACCCCAACCTCCGGATATGATGGGACAGTTTCGGCCCAGCTTGATGGGCGCCACAGGAACCGGCGTGAACCTCTTGCATAACTTGAGGTATCTCCCCTCCTTGGAGGCAACAGAGAAGGACACCATCAAAACTCCGCTTATAAAGGATCTGTTCCAGACTGGGGCCGCTCTGGAGGGTAAATTGCAGCGCACGACGTCGAATTCGCTCGCGCTCGGCCCGATCGTCCGGGAGCTGACCTTTTTGGAGATACTCGACAAAAGGTGCTCTCCAGTCGGGGGGGGGGGGGGGGGGGGGGTTCAACCACTGCATCTGACAAACCCGGGACTCCCAATATGGAGGGTCCGACGGTGATATGTCTTACCCGCAGGCCATCATGGTCCTCTTGGGTGACGGGGGCAATGACTCTCCGGTGGGCCACGTGTATGACCAAATCATCTTGCCCGGGTTCTGCAAGCGACGCGGCTATGCCAGCCAGGGCGTCCGCTTGGCCGTTCTGCGACCATGGGACATGGGTAACCTCTGGTCGAGAAGAGAACTGGGCCATTAGGAGGAGGTTGTACTCCAGCAACGGTGCAAGCTCTGGCTTCCTGACGACGTAGTCGCCATTAACCTGTTTGATTACCAGCTCGGAATCTCCCTTCACATGTAGATGGGGAACATGGATCTCAAGTGCCAACTCGAGGCCGGTGATGAGATCCTGGTACTCTGCCTCGTTGTTCATATAGCCTTCTGACAACAGGAACGAGTATGGCAGGACGACTTGCGCCGGGGTAATGAAGACAACACCCAGGCCCACTCTGTTGAGCTTGGGATCGTTGAGCCTCCTACCGGTGTGGCTCAGGGAGGCACTGTCGAAATGCATTTTCCAACACGGGATAGCATGATCGACTAAGAGGATCGTCTCATCAGGGAAATCCAGGTCCAGGGATTGATCCGCGGAGGTTGGATGGGCAGCTAAAAAGTCTGCCAATGCCTATCCCTTAATGGCCTTCTGAGGTACAAACCTGATATCAAACTGCTAGAGAATCACCGCCCACCGTGCTAGTCGGCCAGTCAGCATGGGACGGCTTAGGATGTACTTCAGTGGGTCTACCCGGGAGACAAATTTCACCTCGTGGTGCTGCAGGTATTGTCGTAACTTCTGCATGGTGAAGACGAGAGCAAGGCAGCTCTTTTCGATAGGGGAGTATCTGACCTCCGTATCGAGAAGCATGTGGTTGAGATAGTAGAGACTATTCTCAGTACCCTCATTATTCTTCTGGGAAAGTAGCGCACCGAGGGACCTCTCTAGGGCGGTCACGTAAAGGACCAGCGGCTTTCCGGAGACGGGGGGCATCAAGACCGGAGGATGGACCAGATACTGCTTGATTTCCTCGAAGGCGGTCCGACACTCCTCATCCCATTCATAGGTGGCACCCTTCTTCATGAGCCGGGAAAACGGCTTACACTTTCCAGCCATATTCGCAATGAATCGGCGTATATAGGCTAAGTGGCCTTGAAGGCCTCGAAGCTCTCGAATGTTTCTCGGGGGAGGCATTTGGCTGATGGCCTTGATCTTCTCTGGGTCGATCTCGATGCCTCGGTATCTGACAACAAAGCCCAGAAACTTCCCGGAGGTGACCCCAAAAGCACACTTCAGCGGGTTCATCTTCAGGTGACAAGAACGGAGGAAGCTGAACACTTTCTCAAGGTCTCTGAGATGGTCCTGGCGCTGGCATGATTTGACTACAAGGACATCCACATAGCATTCCACCAATGTCCCGAGGATCGGTTTGAATATGCGATGCATGGCCCTCTGATAAGTGGCACCTGCATTTTTCAAACCGAATGGCATTACCTGGTAGCAAAAGGTACCCTGGGGTGCCCTGAAGGCAGTGGACTCCTCGTCTTCAGGGGCCATCCGGATCTGGTTATACCCGGAATACCCATCCATGAAAGAGAGGGCTTGGAACCCGGCCGTGGCGTCAATCAACAGCTCCGTCACCGGGAGTGGGAAGTCATCCTTTGGGCAGTGGCGATTAAGATCGTGGAAGTCGATATAGACTCTGATATGCCCATTCTTCTTCCTGACTGGAAAAATGTTGGCAAGCCACTTGGGGTACTGGACCTCCTTGACGAAGTTGGCTTTGATTATCTTATCAACTTCGGACTCAACCATAACACCATGGGAAGGGTGCATCTTCCTGGGAGGCTTCTTAAACCCACGATGTTTTGCCGGGAGGCCCAGACGATGAACGGCTACTTGGGGATCTAGCCCTGGAATCTCGTTGTAACTCCAAGAAAACACATCACTGTGTTTTTTGAGGAAGTCTACGTACTGCTGCCGCTCCTCGAGGGACATGGCTGCGCTGATCAATGTGGGTTTCGGATCTGCCTCGCTACCAAGGTTCACCTGTACCAGTTCATCAACCGTGGTAGATACGCCTTCTTCAAAGGTTGGGGGAGCATCCTCCAAGTCTTCCTCCCCACCCGTGGGGGGACTTCCCGCGATGGGGGGGGGGGCTTCTGGGCTATCAAAATCCGAGGGGCAGCTGGTGCCGGCTTGGGCAGCAGCGGTCATCACATCGGGAGACTCCCTTGCCATTGAGACCATAGCAATTAAGGTAGTCGACCCTATCCCATCTGTCCTTTGGCCTAAAGGGCCACGTTTGATGATATCAAAGAAGTGGTGATGTGTCAGCCTGAGTCGGTTAATTCCAATTCGGTGGAAGAGACACGTATGGAGCACTGTCGTTGTCATGAGCTTGACGTCCCGGTACCGTACAAGGGTAGGGGGTTCCGGGATGACTTGAGCCTGGTTGATGTAGGAGTGCGAGGTGATTTTCCGCCGTCGCTTGGACACGGGAACATGTCTTCCTTGCGTACCCGAAACAACAAAACATTGCCCCATGTCGGGGGTCGTGGCCTCCAACCAGTGGATCAGGAGGATGTAGGCATCATCAATGCTTTCCCAGTGATCACTTGTGATCGGGGCGGCCTCATCCTCGCTTACCAGGACTTGCTTTTCCTTACTTTTGTAATTAACCGCATCCAGATAGCGGGCCTCACAAGAAGCGAAAGGGGACGCGTCTCCTTGGAGCACGCCTACTCGACCATTGAGCGAGTACTTGAGGCACTGTGATACGATGAGGGGACCACTGCATGCAGATGGAGCCATGGCCTACCCATCAATGCGTTGTAGGCGGTGTCCTGAGAAACAACCTTGAACACGGTGCTGGCAATTAAGCCACTGAACTGAGTCTTCAGGCAGATCTTGCCGACCGGGGTTTGCTCTGTCCTGTCGTACCCCTGGATCCTGAGGTCAGAGGGAGTTAAATCACCTTCGGACAGACCCAGCTTTCGCAGCGTTCGGGTCGGAATTAGATTGATTCCGGAACTTGTGTCAAAGAGGCAACGACAGACTTCCACAACATTTAAGTGGACAGTGTTGTACAGCGGGTGAATGTACCCCTGTATAGGAGGGTCCTCATCTTCACTGGAGAACGAGATAACCACCTGACATTCGGCATTTTCGATCGTCTCGGTATGGAAGGCTTCCGCAGCTGCTACTTCCGTCTCGAACTGGAGGGGGCTCCTTAGGGCCTCGACAAGTGCCTTGCGCATTTCCGATGACAGGCGAAGGGCCTCAAGGATGGAGAGACTCGCCGGGATGCTGGCCAAGTACTTCAGAACATCGTACTTTCGTGCCAAACGCGAACCTCTGCTTACAGGAGGTCGTTCGGCATTTGGAGGCACAGTGGGTCTGGCTGGATGAACCGGCGAGTGACTAGTACTGGGTACATCCTGCTGCCTACCAGTAGAAGCCTGAAGAGTAGTCTTCGGACTATGATCGGACAGCGGGGGATGGCCTGTAGCCGGGCAAGACTGACTGTGATATGAACGAGGCAGCTCCCCCCGATCCAGTAGCACGAACGGCAGTGGAGGTAGAGCCGAGGTTGTTGGATGGGTTTGCCCGTGCTGAGATCTGCGCTGAGCCTGCTGCCTGGTCTCAGTAGCGTGCACGACTTGGCCAAGAGTGCCTGCTGACGTACCTCGATGACTGGCACGATTTCTATTCCGCTGACGTTGACGTCGGCTGGAAACGTTGGGGAGGTCTGCCTGGGGTTCCCCCTCGTCAGGGGTCATATAGGGCTTTACCCGCTCCACGGTGTTAACCGAAGCGTACCCCTAGATGTCGCTCGAGGAGTCATCCACCACTGGGCGGATTCTGGGAGGGATACCCATTTCGAGGGGCATAAAGTCGCCGAGAGTGCGGGATTACGACGGCACTGGCAGTGCATGTTGCTTCATCTTGCGTCGCCGCTGCTTGCCCTTTTGGGAAGAGGTCGACTGTGAAGACGATGCGGAGGCACCGAATACTTCTTCTGAAGGTTTCGACTGCTTCAGGTGCACCCGGATGATACCCTGGTCACGGACGACGGTTTTTCGATCCATCCAGTCGTCATATTTTTGGGATCCGTGGCTAGGGACCTGCTTCCACTCACCTTCACTGTCACTGCCGATCTCTGATCCTGCAAAGACACCTGCCACTTGCGCTGGTGCTGGGCCCAACTTGACTATGTTGTTGTTGACATGGTCCTGAAGCCAGTCTTTAAACACATATCATCGCTTGAGGGTGTGCCCCAGGATCCGATGATAAGGAAAGTAGTTGGGGTGATCGGTGAGATGCGCCTCTGCTGGCCTTCTGCACTCAGGAAGACGCACAATCCCTTGCTCTAGAGCACGTCGGAAGTAGCCAGGGACCTGATTTTCATTGAACGAATAGGTCTGGTACCTTCTTTCCGGATAGGGGGCCCTGTGGGCCTAGTCCTGACGAGGGTCCGGAGGGGCCTGCCGAGGAGGCGGCGCCTGATTGTCTCGCCTAGGTGGCGGTGGCGCATTGCGCGGGGGATCCTGTCGGTTTTGAGGCGGTCACTGCTGGGCGGGAGCCTGTGCTTGAGGTAGAGGACCTCTGCGGGGTTGCGGGGGTGGTGCTGCCGACATCAATTCCAGCTACCTCGGGGCTTCTATTTGAGCCACCGCGGTGGGTTCAGCCCTAGCGGTCCTCCTGGCTAGGATCATAGGGGGAAGCAAACATGCCTGACTGGCCTGTTGTAGAGCTTCCTCGAGGCGTTGAGCCTTGTCCGAGAAATCTTTGAACCCTCCATGGTAGTTCTGGGTAATCAAGGAAGGTACCATCTCTGTCTTGATGTTCCCCACACACACCGTCAGTAATTTCTCCCGAGTCAGTGGCATATCGAGGGAGTACGTATGTCCCTTCCACCTGGCGATGAAGTCTGCGACTCACTAATCAGGCCTTTGCTTGCACTTGAAGAGGTCTGGAATGCTGGTCCTTCACGTGGTGGAGCTGAACTGGTATAAGAACTGCCGGTGAAGATCCTTCCAACCGGTCACCGATCCGATAGGGAGCTGGCTGTACCAGACGGACGCCGGACCTTCCAATGTATGTACGAAACATCGGAGCTTGGTGACTTCTTGCTGAGCCGGGGTCCCCAGAATGGGGCCACACCGGGAAGAAAAATGAGCCAAGTGCTGGGGCGGGTCCCCTGTCCCGTTAATGGGCAAGAAAGTGGGGTTCCCAAAACCCGGAGGTGCGGGCATATCATCCACCCACGCGGGATAAGGCTTGACATCCGGTGGGACCGCCACCTGCCGCATTTCCAACGCCTTGAGGCGGGCTGTGAGTGCCACAATAAGGTCCTCCGGGTGGGGGTCCCTATCTTGACAGGGATCCCTAACCAAAGGTTCATTGCCAGGTTCTTCAACAAGGTAGACGGATTCAGCCGCTCGTGGGTCAACTGGCTAGACGACCTGCGGGGCGACTGGGGGAACCCGGGTAAGATTCCTTAGATTGCACCATCGCTCGGGGGGGTTTGGCGAGACGTATCGCGCCCTCTTGCCGTATGTTCCGGCTTCCGCCATGTCTGCGGCAGTAGCATGATCAGGGTGGCCCGGAGGCATCTCACCGGGGGGAAATTGTTCCTTCCCCTGCTGCCCCGGCCTGGGATTACCATAGTCGGGTCGTCGCTCTGCGGCGCGTTCATCCAAGAGTTCGTCAACCAGCCTCTTCTGCTCAGCAAGCTGCTGGCGTAACGTGGCCTTCTCGGGATCTTTGTCCGTTTTCTGCACAGAGGCGGACGGGTTGGAGTGATTTACTGTTCTGACGTGCTCCTTACCCTTGCTAGTGTTTCGACCGAGTACCAGTGACTCGGTGGGTACGGGGAGGCCTAGCAGGTTTCTCTGCTGACGGGTAACTCTCCCTGACGGGTCGAGCAGCGGCGGTACGCCCTCGAGTGGTAAGTCTCCATCAAGGAACTCAAGCTCATCTTCCTTATCCACAACGTCGGCCATGTGGACTGCGACCCCTCTTGAGGGCATATCCTCGATGTCACATAGCGAATCGTGCTGCTGTCAGATAGGGTCGAAGAGGAGAGCGGCATAGTGTCCCCAACCACGGACCTGCACATGGGGGGTGGCTTCCCTAACGATTCTGCGGAGTGCTTTATGACTCTGAACGCGTTTTTGTTGAAGGACGCTCTGGTGGCCTGGCGACTCAGGGCACTGGGCCACAAGAAGTGCGGCTGCATCGATCAGGCGGCATTGCTCGCCGATTTCTTTGAATTGCTCACGACTTCTAGGGTACACCACCAGTTCATAACGGAGGCGGAAGTGTGTCACGCACAGGGTTCGACAAAAGCACCCCACGTCTTTAGGGGTAAGAGACTCTGGTATGCGGAAATTCAGTGCCTCCGTCGGCCAGAACTTCTCCAGGAAGTAATATGCTGCAAAAATACTCCAGAAGCTCCTAGGCTCGGACTCAGGGTCTGGCCCTGTGTTGCCCCACTCGTCAACCGGGGGCGGCTGGGGGACCGGTAGCGGTACCGAGGCGGACCATTGGGATAGTAAGGTCGGCGGTGGAGAATATGGCAAACGAGCTGACTGGCCTCCGAATTCCGGGCCATCCTCCGAAGAGTGAGGTGACCTGGCCACAATGTCACGATACGACGGGCTGATCATCGCAGCTTCTGAAACAGGAGCCACGGCTACCGTCGACAGGTCGTGTCGTCGCTCTACCGTCGTTGGCCCCCAAAATAACTCTACGTGATCTCTAGTAGAGGTAGAAGGCTCTTCTGGTGACAGAGGCGGTGATTGCGTGGTCGAGACCTGCAGAATTCCCAGGATTTCTTCCTCCTGGATGTACCTGCGGAGAGAGACATGAATCTGGTGGAGCTCAAATTCTGGGAGAATGAGGCTAACGCGTCTGGTTCCTGCCCCCTTCCTTGATACAGAGGAGCGGGGAGAAGGTTCTATCGCTGAATCTCATTCCGCTTCCGAATCGGAGAAGCGGGCAGGTTTGATCTCTACCTGGGCCTTCCCAGGATTCTTCTTGTGGCGGTGACGACCCGCTCTTCTACCCCGGGGTGGCTCTTTGGGACAGGGTTGACCCCTATCAGGCAGCCTCGGGGCGGCGCTGGTGTCATGGCGGAGAGGGCCCCCACTCGAGATAGCCTGGGTGTGAGGGGCACCGGGGCAAATGTCGAAGGGTACATGGGGAGGACCTCCATGAACAGTACCCATGTGGACGGGGCCTCTGTTGGAATTGGCAGGAGCATGGGGAGGACCTCCATGGTCACTGCGGGTGGAGCGAGGCTGACCTTCACTCCTCGAGTTGTTGGGGAAAGGAGGACCTTCGCCGTTTGCAGAGAGGATGTAGGGAGGGCCCCCACATTGGAGAAAGACCAGATGGACGGTGCCTTCAGGAGGATGGACTCCATACCCTGTACAGCGGGCGCGGGAAATGTTTCTGCGCTGAGCGTCACTGTCGCGGGGCAGGTCTTCCTGCAGGATGGGGGTAGCACGAGGTATGCCTCCCTGACGAACCTCGGAGCGGGGAAGGCCCACGCTTTGTGGAGCAGTGGTACGGGGAGGACCTCCGTACGGGGTGACATTACCGCGGGTTAGCTCGCGGCGATCACCACTTGGGCCTGCAACCCGGAGAGTCAACCCAGCCTGCCCGTGGGGCGGTTGGGGTCTCGATCCTGGTTGGGTGAAGGAGTGCCCCTGCTTAGTGTATGCAGGGGCTTCACGATACACATCGGCGGTGGCTCGGGCCCCTGTAGCTGTCGACGTTGACGCGCCTAGGCGAGCGTCCTTAGCCCGGGCCAGGTGCTGACGTCGGGTTAGGCGGGCTGGCGCAGGTGGTGCAGGGACGTAGCCTGTCTGCTTTTCCTGCGGGGCCGGACGACGGCGCTGACGTGGCCGGGCGGGAGCTCTCACCTGGAACCCTCGGGTTGGGACCCTGAGCGGGCTAAGCCGGACGACGCCCGCCTCTTCAGTGTAAGGCGAGGAGTCGTCAAGGCGTTCCGGAGACAAGCTCTCGAAACGGTTGAATGTTGGGGTGGGGAGTAGAGGCTCCCTGCGCAGCCTGTTAGGGCGGCGTTGACGGCGGGTCCTGGAGGCCTCCAGGTCTAGGCGGGCCATATCCCGGGTTGGGATGACCCTTTCCTCCTCATACCTGCGCATGAGGTTGTTGATCACCCTTCGCTGGATGACCTCTGATGGGGAAAGGGGATGTGGGCGCCCCGTATTCCGCGATGCGGCGGCCGTCGTGGCGGTAGCGGCGTTACATGGGATGGCTGTCGTGGTGTTGCCCCTGCCTCTGCGTGGGCGAGGAGAAGACGGTGATCGCATCTCTGTAACAGCAACCTGGTTCCTGGGAAACGAAGGGATCAACTCATCAGTACTGAGAGGAAAAGGATTGACAGCTGGTGCCCCAGCATTCTTCCATTCTCCATGTCTGTGAGAAGGATCCACGCCGATACGCTGCAGAACGGAGTGCCCCAAGTTCTACTGCCCCAACTTCTGGTGAGTTTCACGACAGGCCCGCTATTTGCTTGGCGGGACCAGGCACCGGATATCTGGATCCGGTGACACGTCAATCTACTGGTGTCTCGAACGCTACTAATCCCCATATTGAGGAGAAGAATTTCACGTTGGGTTCACCATTTCTGTTTCCGACGCTTTCGCCGGGGTGCGCGCCCGTATGTCCGTGGGGGAGGACGCGCGGCGCTTCTGTTGCCCCGTATTCCCGCTTTCCATAGGCGGGTGACATTCTCTCCTTATTCAGGGAAGTCTGCTCCTTGATCGAAACGGGATAATGGGATATCGGTTCTTCCTCCTGCGGATTCCTCCTCAGAACTCAACACCTAGTCCGGGTCTCCTTTATAGATTTAATACATAGTTCGTGAAACTCTTCCCAGTGCCATGTTTCCATGGATGCCGGTTAATTACACTGCTTCTGTCGGGACATTCCAAAGGGTCTAGTCAGGGCAGCAACCTTCAGTCAGGGGAGTAGTCACGTTGAGGCATTAGTAGCGTGTCTGGATGCTGGGGTACATGGCATGTCTGTCTGTTATCCTTGACCACAAGGCTTCTCGAGGGCGTGGAAGCCCGAGGAATCCCACATCGAGAACGGGGAATTATATGTCATATACACATATATGAGGTTTTCCTCAGCTTCCCGTTCTCAACACAGGGTATGCCGCAAGTTTAACGTCCAGAGGAGACCGATCAACCCAACCAGAGCATTAGCTAGGATAGATCGGATTGAGGGATCCTCCTTGAAGGGATATCGATACCGGGGCCAGCCCATGGGCGACTGTGAAGAAGAGCGTACCGACATGTTCTCACCAGGATAAGACGGTCCGGGCGAGAATAGGAATGGGTGGTGGGTTGATGATTGGAGTGGAAGGAGTGTGAAATGGGACCATCGTAGGGGCGACAGTGAAGTTGGGCTTGAGCCTTGACGAGGCTTCCTACGTATCCCCGTGGCAGGGAATCAAAGTCCGCATAGTTCGGGATGACGTCGATAAACTGATGTGAAGGTGGACCTTGGCCCGATGAGCATCGTCAGAGTACCGACGTGAAAGTAGACCCGTGGGTCCACTAGTGTTGGGCTTGAACCTTGGGAAGGTTTCCTACGTACCATGCCTTGACATGGATCAAAGTCCTCGTAGTTCAGATGGGGCTTTGTCGGTGAACCGACGTGAAAGTGGACCTTGGTCTGATGGGTGGTGGGATTGAACCCTGGGAAGGCTTCCTACGTACCATGCCCTGACATGGATCAAAGACCTCGTAGTTCGGTTTAGTCACAACGGCTTTCTGTCGGACTAGGATTGGGTGTACAGTTTAATGTCATGCGGGACAAAAGGAGGCATGCAGTTTAACGTCATGCTGGATGAGGGTGAAACTCGACGAGAATGAACAACCGAGCAATGTGGCTTGAACCTCATGGAGGCTTCCTACGTACCATGCCTTGACATGGATCAAAGACCTCGTAGTTCAGGTGGGAAAGGGTCGCAACAGCTTACCACTGGCTCAGAATGCAGTTTAACGTCATGCTGGACCGGGGTGAGACCCGACGTGAAATAACGGGTGGGCTTGAACCTCATAGAGGCTTCCTACGTACCATGCCTTGACATGGATCAAAAACCTCATAGTTCAAATGGGATGGGTAGCAATGGCTTACCACTGGACCATAATGGGACCCGACGTGAATGGATGATGGGTGGGCTTGAACCTCGTGGAGGATTCCTACGTACCATGCCTTGACATTGATGAAAGATCTCGTAGTTCAAATGATGGGTTTGTCGGTGAACCGACGTGAAAGTAGACCTGGGGGTCCACTATTAGTGGGATTGAACCTCGTGAGGGCTTCCTACATACCGTGCCTTGACATGGATCAAAGTCCTCGTAGTTCGGAGGATTGATGGAATACAGTTTAACATCATGCGGGACGGTAGTGAACCCTGACGTGAATAAACGACGGGTGGGCTTGAACCTCATGGAGGCTTCCTACGTACCATGCCTTGACATTGATCAAAGACCTCGTAATTCATAAGATGGGGGGTCAGGGTCGGTGCTCACTCTAAGCCCACGTGAGTCATGCTCGGTGTGAGAAACAAGAGGTTGCAAGGACCTGACGATCACGTCGCGAAGGGTGCATCCGTGAGAAGCGAAGAGGGGCTTACGCGTTGAGCAGCCCATGGTATTGGGACTTACTCCATGATGGAGGCCCATGGCGTGACAGAGCGCGTTAAAGATAGACCTTGGTCCGACGATGGGAGGTGCCTCGTTCCCTATCACGCCCTCCACTGACCTTGGTAGTGGGGAAGTATAGAGATGTAGAGGTGCAGCCATCCGTTGAGGGGGCTAGGGTCTCCCTTCTCTTACGAACATACGCCACTCCGACAATGAGGACCTCATTCCATGTGAGGAAGAGTTCCATTCCCGTGGAAACGAGTGGTGTAAAAAATGTTCGAGCTGGGGGGACCCTTCGCGAGGGGCACGAGGTCGGATCACAGTTTAACATCATGTGTTGGGGACGTGGTGCTTGGCAGTTTAACGTCCTGCAGCTCGGACGAGGTGGGTTCACTCCACACCCCTAGGACTTACATAACCGGTACCCTCTGGTCCTTGGGGAAGGGAAGGTACCGGTAAGGCCATGGTTAAGGGGGGTCGTGGAATGAACCATCAGGGGTCCATGTTAGCATGGCTATGCGAAAAAAACAATAGCCGTTA
This sequence comes from Viscum album, assembly GCA_963277665.1. Lineage (NCBI taxonomy): Eukaryota > Viridiplantae > Streptophyta > Magnoliopsida > Santalales > Viscaceae > Viscum > Viscum album. Next base: position 351,836,765 of record OY728134.1, on the reverse strand, counting down.
GCGTGCCTATGCAAAGAAGCATTAGGCGAAGCAACGCTACGGGTGGTATTGTCCATGAGACTTTGAAATCACATCGTGCCACCCGGGAGGGTCGCACAGGAAGAGGAATTGCTAAGAAAAGGGGTGCGCTTCGCGAAGTGGAGTGCCTTGGCCTTAGCATGGGGCATATGTGTGAGTGGGAGGTGCTTCGCGAAGTGGAACAGTGTTCGCGGAGCACTGCCTCGCGAGGAAGGGGTGCCTCGCAAAGCAGGGTCTTGCGAAGAAGTGTGCTTCGCGATGTATAGTGATCCTGCCTTGGCATTGGGATCACTAGCACGGGTTGGGTGTTTCGCGAAGCATAAATGCTCCGCGGCTGCCCGGGTTCCCTTGGGAATCCCCTTCCTTCGCGAACTCCCTTGAGCTTCGCGATGGGCATCCCTCTCGGAAGAGGGGCTCAAAATGAGACAAAGCAGAGGCATCTCGCTAAGTATAAATACCTCACGAAGCTCATGATTCCCGGGGCAAAGTGTGCTTCGCGATTCGGGAGAGGAGAAGCCGAAAGGTCGGATTTTCCGTCCTCGGGAATCAGGGGGAGTCTAGTATTTATAGGGAAGGGGCGCTGCGAAGCTGGGCTCGCGCGCCGCCTTCGGTGCTTCGCGGCGCGCTCGCGAACGTCAATGCCAGCCGCGGAGGGGACCGCCTCAGGAGCTTCGCGGCGGCTCGGGAACGTCAAATGGTTTCGCGGAGCATTACCGCCTCCGGAGCTTCGCGGCGGCTCGTGAACGTCAAATGCGTTCGCCGAGCATTACCGCCTCCAGAGCTTCGCGACGCCGCCATGGTTGGGGCGCTTCGTGGTGGGGCTTCGCGGCGGAGCTTCGCGGCTGAGCTTCGTGAGGCAGTGCGCCGGCCTTTTTCGTTCCTTTCTTTCGGGCCACATTTTTGGCGCCAACAGCTGTTGTAGGTGATGCACTGGTAGATAAGACCACAATTGCTGTAAGTTCCTTAATCGAGAACAGGGCACAAATCACTCAACAATTCTGTACATGGTCTAGCATACACATTCAATGTGTTCATGAGGTACAAAGTACTGAATTTGAGAAGAAGGTGGACACAAAGTTCGAAGACATAAGTACCCTTCTTCGACAAATTGCTCTTTCCCAAAGGAAGTCTCAATCTACTCCTCCTATCCATTATGGTATATGTTCTTCTAATACCCACAAATCTGACCAATTTACTCAATTGAGGGAAACATCTAAGAGTTGGGGGGCAATATTTCCTGGAAGCCCCTATAACCAACCATTTAAGAAAGAACCTTAATATCCATCCAACCATGGGTGGAAAGTGAAACAAGCCTATAGGCAAAGGGGGTATTCATACAAATCTCGACAACAATGAAACCAACCGGGGCTGAGTAGTCATCAACCACCACCACCCAGAAATCCTAAACCACCCCGAAGGCCTTTCCAATAAACCCCTAAAAACCCCAAGCCTAGCCTAGAAGATATGATGAAAAAAATGGCTTCCAACAATATCCAATACCAACAAACTACTCATGCAGGCATACACGACCTCAAAACCCAATTTGGCCAACTATCTAACTCAGTGGGTGAAATTCAAATTCATGGGTCAGGTAAACATCCCTCTCAACCAATATTTAACCCTAAGGATAAGGAAAATGTCAGATCCATCACCCCTAGGAGTTGAAAAAAACTAAAATGTAAGACAAATCCTCCATTAGAGTCATCGCCTCCTGAGTAAACCTCCATCCAAACCATTAAAAATGTTCCAAATGTTCAAAAACCTTGTCTTGAGAGTAGCCCTTCCATAGGAAAGAGTGTGAATATTGATGAGTCACTTAGCCCAACCATTCCTCTTCCATTTCCTCAAAGGCCCACCTAACCAAGAAAACCAAAGGAAACTGATCTCGATAAAGAAATATTGGATATTTTCAACAAAGTGCAGGTTAACTTCCCATTGATTGATGTTGTGATGAAAATTCCACAGTACCCCAAGTTTTATAAGGAGATTTGTACACACCAAAAGAGACTTCATGGAGATGAAAAGGTGAGTTTGGGGAGGAATGTTTCAGCATTGATAGACCCATCACTTCCCACCAAGAGAAATGATCCCGGAACATTCTCTATTCCATGAACCATAGGGGAGTATTCTTTTTCTAATGTTATGATTGATTAAGGTGCCTCTATTAATGTAATGCCTCACTCTATTTACGATACATTTTTTGTCGGGTAATTGAACCCCATTGGAATTATTGTTAAACTAGCTAACCGTAGTACTGTACACCCCTCTGGTGTGTTAGAGGATGTTCTTGTGAGGGTCCAAAAATTACTTTTCCTTGCTGACTTTTATGTTCTTAAAATAGAGGATGATAGGATGAATGGACATTCCCCAATTTTATTTGGGAAACCCTTAATAAAAATTTCCAAAACCATAATTAATGTCCCCAATGTTACATTAACTATGGAATTTGGTGGTGATATAGGCCATTTCAGTATCCTTGATTCCATGAAACACCCCTCTGAAGAACATTCCTCTCTATTAATTCTATAGATGTACTCCCTTCCCCTGAAAAGACAACATTTCTTTCCCCTAATCCCCTTTCTGAGTTTTCATCACTAATAGAAATACTAGGAAATGATTCATGAATTGATTATTTTAGTGGTCTAGAAAAGTGACATGCATGTTTTTTGATTGACGATTTCATGAACACTGATGATCCACTGACAATCGATGATACTGCTGAGCTTGTAAATGCTCATTCCTCATCCGAGGTTGATACCACTGAGCAGTCATATGAGATTAGGGACCTCTCACACACACTCTCATCAATCCAAAATCCACATGAATTAGAACTAAAAAAACATCCTCATGATTTAAAATATTCTTATCTTGAGAATGGAAACAGGTTTCCCATCATCATTGCTAGTTTACTCCCTCCAGAGCATGAATTGTGACTGCTTGAACTTTTGTGGGAGTATAAAAAAACATTGCGGTGGACACTTGCTGACATTCCTGGTATTATCCCATGAATTTGTACACATCATATTTTGTTAAATCATGATGCTAAACCAGTGAGGCATCCACAACGTCGACTGAACCCCAACCACCTAGAAATTATGAAAAACGAGGTAACAAAATTATTGGCTACTGGAATCATTTACCCCATCTCTGAAAGCCAATGGGGTAGTCTCGTTCAAGTGGTTACTGAAAAGACTGGCCTTACAGTATTTAGAAATGAAGACAATGAATGGGTTCCAACTCATGTGCAGAATAGTTGGCGTGTCTCTGTATACTATCGCTGACTAAACCAACACACCAGGAAGGACTATTTCACTTTTCCATTCATATACCAAATTCTATAGAGGCTAGCAGGTAAGTACCACTACTATTTCCTTGATGGGTATTCAGGATACTTTCAGATCCATATTACCCCTGATTATCTGTAAAAGAAAATCGTCACTTGCCCCTTTGGCACATTTGCCTATAGAAGGATGCCATTTGGTCTGTGCAATGCTCCAGGTACATTCTAACAATGCATGGTTAGTATTTATTGGATTACCTATAGAATTTCATGGAAGTATTCATGGATGATTTCACTATTTATGTCTATTCTTATGATGAATGTTTGAGTAGTCTTGGTTCAGTCCTACGTCACTGTATTGAAAAGAATCTTGTATTAAATTATGAGAAATGCTATTTCATGGTGGGATAAGGAATAGTTTTGGGGAATTTCATTTCTAGAGATGGTATCCAAGTATATAAATCAAAATTTTATATCATTTATTCCCTTTCATTCCCCATAAATATACTGGTTGGGCGATCTTTCCTAGGTTATGCTGGATTTTATCGTCATTTCATTCTTGACTTTAGTAAAATTTCACTCCCCCTCTCCAGATTAATCTAAAAAGAAAAAGAATTTGTTTTTGATAAAGAATGTGAGGAATATTTTAATAAGTTAAAATAGGGTCTCACCTCACCCCTAGTTATCCAACCACCTCAGTGGGATTTACCATTTTAGCTCATTTTTGATGCCTCTTACTATGTGGTTGGGACAGTTTTGTCCCAAAGGGTCGACCGAGCTCCACATTTCATAGCCTATGCCTCACGTACCTTGGAACATTCCCAAGGAAACTACACCACAACTAAAAAATAATTCCTTTCCATTATTTTTTCCTTGGACAAATTCAGTTCATACCTTTTGGGGTCCTAAGTCATTGTGTTCTCAGATCATGCAGCACTCTGGTACCTCCTTATGAAACCAAAAGCCAAACCACATCTCATTCGTTGGATGCTCCTCCTTCAAGAATTCAATCTAGAAATTAGAGATAAAAAAGGAGCATAGAATGTTCTGGCTGACCATATAAGTAGGATTCAACCATCCTCAAACATTGACTCATACCCCTATATTCCCATAAATGAAATGATTCTTGATGAGAAATTGTGCAAATTGAAAGATGTTATTCCTTCGTATGCCGAAATTTTAAATTATTTGGTAGCATCTTTAATTCCTACTTATTTCAACAAAAACCAAGCCAGTCATCTAAAACATGAGTCCCGTTGGTATATTTTTGATGACCCATACCATTGGTGCACTTGTAGTGAACATGTCCTTAGTCGTTGTGTTCCCGATAGTGAGTTTCAGTCTATCATTAGATTATGCCACACTCTTGCTTGTGGGGGCCACTTTAGTCCCCAACAGACTGCTCTCATGGTCCTTGATGCTTTTCTCTTTTGGCCAACACTTTTTTGGGATTCCCAATAATTTTTCAAATATTGTACTCATTGTCAACGAATGGAGAATGTCTCTAAAAGAAATTATTCTACAACAACTGTTGCTCTTTCATGACATTATGGTTGTTTAGGTATTGACTTTATGTGGCCATTTACAAATTCCTTTGGAAACATTTACATTCTTCTGGCAGTTGATTACGTGCCAAAATGGGTAGAGGCCCAAGCTACAAGGACTGATGATTCTAAGGTAGTTGTAGAATTTTTGAGAACCCAAATATTCTGTAGGTTTAGCATTCCTAGGTTCATCATCAGTGACCAGGGTTCTCATTTCTAAAACCGAACAATTCAATCACTTTTTCATAGGTTTGGGGTCGGTCATTGAGTTTCTACTACATATCATCCACAGACCAATGGTCAAGCCGATGTGTCAAATAGAGACGTAAAACAAATTTTTGAAAAAATTGTTCAACCCAATAGAAAAGATTAGAGTCTTAGACATGATGATTCATTATGGGTCTACCATACTACTTTCAAAACTCCCATTGGAATGTCACCCTATCATCTTGTGTTTGGAATGGGTTGTTATCTCCCTGTAGAGATTGAGCATCGGGCCTACTGGGCCATCAATCAATGCAATTCTATTGATTCTGGTGTAGATTTTCAAAGGAAGTTGCCGATTTAGGAGTTGGAGGAAATAATATGAGATGCATATGAAAACTCCAGAATTTACAAACAGAGAACCAAGGCTTCGCACGACCATCTTATACTTCCTCGTCAGTTCCATATTGGGTAGAAGGTCCTCCATTTTAATGCATGACTATTGTTGCATCTAGGTAAGCTTTGTTCCCACTGGTTTGGAACATACACTGTTATTAATGTATCTCCATTTGGTGTTGTCTAGGTTCAAAATGATGAAACCAAGAATAAATTCACTGTCAATGGGCAGTGGGTGAAGCACTTCCATGAATCCATTTCGGAGTCCCTGAGGGGTGAACTCCAAGTTCAAGAAGAAATCTATGAATGAAACTCACCAGGTTATATCCTTCCTTCCACATTCACTTTTCTTACATAGAGGACACTGCACATTCTAGGTGTGGGGGACGGGTACATTCCTAGGATAGATATGAATTTTCATGATTTTTTCCTTTCTTCTCTTTTTAGCCCTTTCTATGGTATTTTCATTTTTCATCGGTTTCTCCTTTCTTCTCTTTTTTGCAATTTTAATGGTATTTTCATTTTTCCCCATAATAAATTTTGAAGATCGATGCTTTGGTGACCATAATAGGGGGAAATTAAAAATACCATAACAAAGGCTAAAATGAATTTTTTTATGAATTTAAACTCAGGGAGTGATTTTTAGTAAATTGGTTTTCAATCAATGATATATATAGTTGTATCACTGTGAAACATTTGAGATTATTGATTCCCCTTGTGTGAGTAGTTTTAGGAAAACTGTGTCACTAATATCTCCACCCATTTTTGCACTAAACCATGAAGTATGAATATTTCTTACCTAATTTAAGGTAAATATATGTTAGGTTAATATTTTTCATCATTAAATGATATTTTCATATGTGCATTCTTTATCCGATCGATTTCATTACAGTACGTGATTAACCTATGCACGTGTACCTAATGTCCGACTGTTCTACACCCTCAAAAAAATTGTGTCTTGGATAGTTCAAAAACCACTTCTCCTCAACCTTTGATCTTATTATATCTATTGCAATTAGTGTCGTGAGGAGATCAAACAATGGTTGAGGGATGAGTGTGAGATTTGTTCCAAATGAAAATTCAAAAAAAATATTATAATAATTGACGGGAGTGATGAAATGTGCAACATATGGGGATATCTAGGTCAAGAGATTATGGTTTGACTTCTGTGAATTCTCAAGTTAGTGGGTCTTAAAATATGATTTCCAAGGATATAGGATGAGATTGGTGAAAAACCATTTAAAGCTGAATAATGTTAAAATAACCAATATTTATTTGATATAAAGTGGAAAGAATAGCATGGAATGTTTTTCCCACACACAAATGGAGAGTTAGTGGAATGGTTTAATTTTTAATTACGTGCTCATGTTGGTGTCATGAATCTCTTTAAATTTTATTGTGATATTATTTATGAGACATCTTTTTCCATTTTCACTAGTAAGAACTCCTGGGTGTGGTTCTTGGATTGATCACATTACATTAGTGAAATTAAATTTTCCTCAAATGTTAAATTTTCTTGATGTTGGGAATATATATATATATATATATATCTTATTATTTTTATATGTGACCATTCCTAGGAGTGAAAATGTTTAGGAGTGGGGGTGTGATCATACCACGATTCACTGTGTCATTTTCACCCTTACACCATTGTAATAAACTGAATTTGTATTGTAAATTACAAAAATAATAACATATTGAATTACATGTATTAATCATTTATTTTGTGTATAATGATATTAAAACATCCAATGTTACTTTTCTTGAAAATTTCATTGAATTTGAAGGTGATTTGGAGGGCCAATGATGATGTCCACAAAAAATGGGCCAAACTGCGGTGGATCCAAGCATACTAGTGGGTTAATCCGCACACTTCTACTTGACCATGCATGCAATTGTGATGAAATTTTGCGTTATGGTCTAAAACGCAATGGGATTCATTTCATATGAAGAAATACAAGACTCATTGAGTTATCGGAAGGCCTTTCTGACCTGATCTTTCCAGCCCACCAAATCTGCATGGATTCAAAAGTGGTGTGATGTGGTCTCTCCATATCTCGGGCTATAGGTGTCTAAAGTGAGCCAAAAATTCGGTGGAGAAATCCAATACGTGGGTCTACAACTTTTTTATTTTAAAACAATCTAGATAATGCATTGTGGAGGTCGAAACACCTGTGTCAAGTGGTTTTAATAATTCTGTGTGCACAAAACCACCTTCCAATTTTTCTATAAAATGGATCCTTGGGCTCCTCATTTTCAAGTTCGACCAGGAGGAAATGCTCTGGTATTTGGGAGACCTAAAGGCGTTCCCACATCATAATTGAAGTTTTATAGGCCCATATCATCATAGGGGGGTCATCAATGAAGAAAGAGATCCACCTGAGCCTTCTCCACCTCTCGATGGAGAGATAAACGATGGATGATCATTTCGAGGGAGATGCACATACTTGGGAGGGAGTTCCGACACTTGATACTCTACTGGTTTTATGTAATTTATGATTGTATTATTTCACTTTTTTTTATCTAATCATTATTCTCTTCTGAGTTCATTTCATGGGTTTAATTTAGTGATCTTCTATTCATTTCAACACTGATTGGGGTGAAATTTCAAGTGGTAAACTTTAGTTGTTCCAATTGGGAAACACAAGGAACCACTTTCTCTCACACATAAAAAAGATATTAGTATGATTTTGTATCCTTTAATCTACTCTTGATGTCCAATCCTTTACAACATGATTGTTGTGTTAAGGGTTGGTACTTTGCCTAACGTTTAGAGAGGAAAGAGGGGAATCAAGATCTTGACAACCCTTAACTAAAGAATTAATCAAAACCATGTGATATATTCAGAATAATGAACTATCCAAGATGTGTAGTGAACATGAATTGATCTCCTTATCTCATAATTCTTAATCCTCCACCTTATTCAATAAAATATTAATCTCTTTATGTTATGTTATTTTCTTAAAACTATTTTCTAAATCACCCCACTTTTTAGTAACCCTTATTAATAATACAGACTATAAGCCACCAACGCTCCTTGAGAGACGACCTAGGGTCTGCCCTAAACTATAAATCCACCTTAAAAACATAAAATATTTGACGTCTCATGACAATGTAATCATATTCCAAGTCACTAGTCTGTCTCATGAGACCAAACTATTCGTCGAGGAACTATAGCGGTCTCCACATATCACTTAATAAGTCCAATGATTACTCAAATGAGAAGGTTGAAACAAAACATAAACATTTGTTTTAAAAATAGCATACATAATGATAATACTTTAACCATAAACCATTAATTGTATAAAAATAACACATCTATAGTCAAACATATCACAAAACCTTCAATACTATATTGAAGTGTGTATCATAATAAATCAACTTCACACAAGTGTAAAACCCATCAATGGATAATGACATAGATGAAATCAAAACTATTTTGAGGGAAATATTACATTCTATTTTGAGATCATTTTAAAGGAACATAGATATAAATGAAAAAAATTATTTTGAATATAATATTATAAGCTTGTAAGAGAAGCTTCAATGGTATTATAATGGTGGTAAATAGTTTCACCCGCCGTATAAGATAAAAAGACATTCTTTCCTTAATATGTAGAAAAGGTCATAAAGTACCTTGCTTTCAAAATGATGGAAAGATTAATTTTGGAAAAAAATGTAACCGGTAAAACAAGTGTTCAAATGATATTAACCCTTTATTCAGGTAAATATTAAAAAAAAATTAAATACATTTTCAATAAACATTGATGTTGATGATAAAGAAGTCCTAGTAGATTCTTACCTATAAACAACCTCAAATAAATTAAGATATTGTAAAACTAACCATTACCTTGTAATTTTCCTTATTAAAGTGTAATTTAACCTCCTATATAATTGTTAAATAATTTTTATTAAATTACACAAGAACCACATGAATAAATATAATATCATATATGGTCTAATAATATTTTTTTGTTAATAATATTTCTGTCGTATCATTGTATTGGGAGTTAATTGATTTGTTTTCCTTTATATATTTTGTTATGTAAGCCATTTTTGTTATGGATAGGATGTATATTATTCATATCCAGAATTATATTAAGTACTTAAACATTATATTAAATCATAAAATGAAAATTATTCTTGAATGGTTATGATGGGGAATTAAACTCATTGCGTTCGTGGATACGGTAATCCGTACGTACGAACGAGCGGCAATATCAATCTGTTGATGGTGTAATAGTCTGTAATTGGATGTAATATAATATATAGAAAATCATTAAAATGTTATATTGATTATTACATCTATTATTAACTTTATTAAACCCATCCAAATAACGAATTGATGAATAACAAACTACTCTTTGAGGTGGAGACGGTAAGCCGTACATACACATGTATGGTGACTTTGACATTCATACGATAGATAAAATAATGAATATGTTTGTAAAATGTTTATAATAATATAAAACTTTGTAGAAGGTACTGATGTTATTTTTTGGTAAATAAATTACAAAATAGAATAAGTGGAAGAATAAATGATCTTTGAAAGAGGTGATCAAATATTTATCTCTTCTTTAGGTTCTTCCTTTGGATTTTATCAAAATGGCTCATTTGGTCAGAATTATGATCAATTTAAGGCCTCTATGGTGAGTTGAGGGTAGTTGGGAAGTTATTTGAGAATGGTTTGGACAACACAAATGGCTTTGGATGAGTGTTTTTTGGAGAAGGGGATGTACCCTTTTATAAGAGAGGTGAGGGTCACTTTAGGAAAAGATTAAAATATAAATTTATTATACAATCATATTTGGTTCATAATGTCTAAAAAAGGATTTATTTATAGGGTTAGGTGTGTTTGGTTCGAAAACCTCTCAACTAGTAGGTTTTAAAAAGGTTTATGTTTCCTTATTAAACTTATCTTTTTTGTTTGACTCATAGTTAAAAACATTAACTTTTACCAGGTATTCTTGAATTGTTATAATAAATGGTTAATAAAATTACAATAAAAATCCAAGAGAAACCTAAGTGGTTCATTATTGACATATATTTCCATATATATGTCTTTTGTTCGATCCATATACTTTTAGAAATATTATATCAATTAATAATATAGAATTTGTTTTAAAACCCCATTTGTGTCATTTTTGACACTATTTAGTATTTGGTTTTTTTGAAAGTCAAATAAACTTGATTACACAAAAAAAATAAATTAAATCAATCCTAACATGTCATATTAACCTATAAAATTATTTTAAATCAAGAGAAGTCTCAATTTACATTTTTTCGATATTTTTAATATCGATTATTTTAATCATTCATCAATAAGGTAATTACCGAATCATCACCATGTCACAAATATATTTAATTATTTAATCTCTAATAATTAAAAATAAAATACCACTATGTAGTAAATATTTTTATATTTATAATGAATAATTAAATTCTAATTTATCATATGTATAATTCTATATTAAAAATGTCTTAGTTATGAAAATTTGAATTAAACACTTTTAACTCTTCTTTAAATAAAATAAAAATAAAAGTCCTAATATAATCCAATTAGATCAAAGATGAACATATTTTATTCTTAAGGATTATTTTGGTCGAAAAACACTTATCCAAATGAATTAGGACATGTGTTGAGGTAATTAAAATTTCACATTTACCTTCAATGACCATATTTAGTTTTAACCTTGGTAAACTAAATTTTTAAGCTACAATTAACCAAAAATTATTTTCATCTTATTGAAGCACATTTTAGTTAATAATTTAAACCATGAATCTTTTATTTTTAAAATTAAATTTATAGAAGCGGTAAAATTATGTTTTATAAAAATTTGCCAATGTTCCTAGAAGGTGGGTAAATGATGTTAAAATGTTCAGTAAAATTTTATACATCTAATTTTATTATAAAATGACTCTAGTGATATACATTGAACATAAGTATGTATTATGTGTCTTTTTTTAACAAAATAAATTTAAATAAAAAAATATTTATTTAATTAAAATGATGGTTTTGAAAATTAGGGTAGTGTTTTTCACTATTCATCAAAAAATGAATGTTATCTGAAAAATAAAAAAACACTCTAAGATAATTTTGATATTCCAAATTAAAAAATGATGTCTATTTTACTAAATTTATAATATAAATTTTTTATTAATTAATTTAAAATTAATTCCCTTTTTCAATACTAGAAATCGGGTTTTTATGAATTAAAAACTATCCAAATATTGGAATCTGTTTATGTCCAATTTAAATGTGAAATTGCTTAAAATGACTAAGATTAAATTAAATGATAAAAATATAATCGACTTATTCATTATATTCACAAAAATTCATAATTTAACAATATAAATTATATTGATTTAAAGAAAATTCAAATAAAATGTATTATTTTTCACTATTGGTCAAAAGATGAATGTTATTAGAAAAGTACACAAAAATTATCGAATCTAAATTTTTATGTCGCACATCTAAAGAAGAATTTAATTTTATTAAATTGAACATACAAAAGTCTCAAATACTGGATTTAAAAAAGAGTTTATCATTAAATAGTGGGAAAACTGTATTTTGGAAAAAATACTTATTTTATCTAAAAATTGAATTTGCCCTTATATTGTGACTATGAAACACAATATATGAATGTTAAAATTATATAGGATTTATATAAAATTAAAAATGAGGTTAATTATATTCATGACCACTTTTTGAACAGCTAGTTTGGTAAGTCATTGTGCGCTCTAACTTAATGTTGTGTGTAACACAAGTTATTAAATTACTTTATCAAGATAATGTACTATGAAATTCATGGGATTTACAACCCTAGTTAATTGGTGGATTCAAATTTATTATCATATTTAATCAATTCACATGGAATTTAAAATTTTTCAATAGTTTATATCTTATATCTTCACCAAGTAAAAATTCCATCTTAAGGTCAAATGTTATAATTAGTCATTGAAAATTAGAAAATCTATCTTCCTTTATATGTGTTGGAGGCCTCTCTCTTCACGTAATTCCATAATTTTTTAATTTGTCTTTAAGATCAACAAAATTATTCCTGATCAACACCACTTGTTGAACCACTTCAAGTATTATGTTGTGCTGTTAATAGTGTGGGGTTTTCTCTTCCACATCCTATAGATCCAGATATTCTTATAAAAGGATTGAATTTAATTCATATACATAACGTTCATGGTATTTTCATTCAAATTTATCCGTCAAATATACCCATTCATTATAAATTTTTTATTCTGTTGTCTTATCCTTATCATATCATATTTTGGTGATTGCTTCGAAATTCTTATAGTGGAATATTATTTATTAAATATTTGTTTTACATATTTTAATATTCCATAATGGCCCAAAAAACACTCTCCAAAAAAATAATCAATTTCATCATTACTTATTGTCAGAGGTGGAACTTCATTTAATGTTTCATTACTCTCTAGGATGTATTCCCCTACTATTTCTCATTATATTTCAACTTATATGTCTTTAATGTTTTTTTATTTTAAATGTACTCACCAGTTGTTCTAGTATAGGGGTACTTATGCCTCTTCAAAAAAATTCATTAATCTATTCTAATCAGCACCTCTATATCTAAATTTCATACATCTTTATTGTTTATTTTAGCATAATATTGAATCTATATCTCAGTCACCATCTCTTCCATAAAAACCATCATATATGTTTCCTCTTTTATTTATTATTATGGGGGACTATTATTCCTCTTCCTATATAATTCTAGTATTGTTCAAGAATATTTCCTCACTGTTCTCCTCATTCTATACTCCGACCAAGTTTACGTCATATATCAATATTTTTTATTACCTTGAGTATATGATTCCAATAAACAGATCATCAGTGAATCCAAAATTTTATCCTTTTTTTAAAATTCCAACGGTTATCTCCTCTTAGTTGAAAAATATTTCTTCATGATTTATAATATTTTCCAATAATAACTTATCATAAAAATTATAACATTTTATGAATTTTATGACTGTATCCATCAAATATTTTTTCTAATTATACTATGAAAAAAATTTAATGTCAGGTGATCCTTTTTAGTGTTGTCCATTCAAACACATTCACTAGTAGTATATCTTAGTGGACCCAACCCACTAAGAAGGTATAAGGTTTTCTCCATTATTGATATTGGAATTTATCATACCCATATTGGGTTAAATTGTTCCTTCTTTTTTATTACTATGACCACTAACTAGAACTATTCACTGCATATAGATTAGAACCCTAAAAAAATACATAAATCACATGATTGTGTTGAATAATTAATCAAATACTATAATGAAATTTTTTGGAAACATAAATAATATAAAAATTATATTAAATATTAATAAATTTCAAAAAATAAGAAAAACAAAGAATAAAATCAACGTAAATAAATAATGAAGAGAACAATCGTGATTTACGAATCAAATTTTTTTACTATTAATATTTTTTATGGTCCATGTAATTTACACCTAAAACATAATTCATATACATGAAATGATAATTAAACATGTGAGTTATAGAATATAATTTATCATTTCCAAATAATCACCACAAATAAAAGTGTGGTAATGTGAATGGTTGGTTTGATCCATTACAAAATGTGGAAACCTAATTATAACATCTAAAGTAATTATTAGCGATTCATAATGGAGTCACCTAATTATTATATTAATTAAAAAAATTATATTTTCTAAATATAATTAGAAATTAAATTTTTTTTATCTATATTCTGATGTAATAAATATAAGGGAATCAATTTCCATGTCGTTTAAACAAAATTATACTCTCCATCTACACTTTTGAGATTTTTCAGATTAATAGTCTTACAAACTCTTAAAGTATTTTTTCATAATGGATTAAAATATATAAAAAATATATATTCATATTGATTCCTCTATAATTTTAATTAACAATAAACATATGATTATATGTATTTGTCTCAAAAGTGATGTCATAAATCCACACATCTCTTTCTGCCCAACATCGACTATCATTTTGGGTTTCAACCCCAAACAATTTTTTGTCATTATAAGAGATTATGGAATGTGATATTTATTAACATAAATATTTTACTATGGATGGTGAGTGTGGAAACATGAAGTACACATCCATTTTAACACATCCAACATAGTTATGAGAATTAATGACACATGAATGATGATTCTTCGGTCAAGTAAGAATGAAAACTATTGAATAAAAAATATAATTAACTATAATAAATTTCTGGAATAAATATTAAAGTATCATGAAATAGGGTTAACATTAAGAACATTAATCCATCAACAAATAAAGAAGAAATTAAATGAAAAAATAACCAAACTTACAAATTCTTGGGTTTTGTTCCACTCTCTCTTATATAGCATCCAACTAAAAAATATCTCAAATTATTATATCTTTTTCCTCTTATTCTTATCTCAATCATCAATGAAAAAATATTTATATCAAATATCTTCAAAAAAATCCTTGTTACATTAAAATGTAACCACATTATCCTTTAAATATAAAGATCCTCATTTTTTTAAAACTACTAGGTAGGATCTAATATGATGTTGTGAAAATTATTAGGTTGTATAATTCAGTAAATATATAAATTATTAGGGTTTCCTATGGAATAAACAATAAAATATTATGAAACTTAATTGGTTAGAAAATAACCCAAAAAACATATTTTTAAACTCCATAGAATCACACAGCAGTAAATACAACATCCTTTGGAATCATTATGGTGGCTTGGTCCCATTCCAAGAAATATACGTCTATGATGTAGCCTGAATTCTTTTACTCAAAACACATATATAAATCATTCCATCATCATTAAAAAATATGGGAATGTATAATATTATGCAAAATAACATTGTCAAAAAATACAAGCTCTGAGTTTATAATCATTTTCATCATCCACTATGGTTTAAATAACAACCCCTTGCCATAATATCTTACCTTACATGATTCAATCCCCCTAAATCCCTAGAAAAAACACATTCTCTACATAAAATGAAAAATATAATGAAAATTCAATCCCATTAATATATATATCTTCTCTATGTTGTATCATCATTTTAAAATTAATTCATCCACACATAAATAATTATTCATTATTCAGTAATAAAATTGGGATATTCTCTTTAACATAATTACTTCTTAATGAAACTCATAAGACACAAGATAATTGACCTCATCCATGTTTTATAAAATCTTATTCTCTATAAGATCTATTCAGTTTAGAAATATGTTTTTCATACATGAATACTACAATTCAAGGGTCACCTAAGATATAATAATCCTTGCATGTGCTCCAGTTCAAATACTCCCACAACACAATACACCATACCATGTAACATAAATCATATTATTCCTCTATGTTATAGAATAGCATATGAAACTTGGTGGTATCATATCCTATTTCTCTTATATCATGCATTGGAGGATCCTCTTATCTTTCAAACTATCCACTCTTTTAATCATGTTTTTAAATGATTCTTATCTACTTTAAAGGGGTCACATGTGAACATAACATAGATTTCATGATAGTATTTTCCTTCAAATGAAAATTGTGGGGTTGTGCTCAATATCAATTCCTAAATTTAGGTGAATATAGATATTTTAGTTTGGTTTTGGTTAATTAATTATAGGAGTATCTAGTGGTGCAATATTTTTTGAATAATAAGGAATGTGTGGTATCAGAATTATGGTGTAATATATGAAATAAACATTTTCATCTTGGTATCTACCTCACATTAAACATATATATGATATTTATATTATTAATAATATACCCTTTGAAATTTCTCACTTATGTATTTGCCCATAGGCTACCTTCCTGGATACTCCTACACAACACCTCCCTAGATCATGTCACCCCATTAGGTCCATATTCCTTTTGTCATGACTTTCATGGACGCATTCATAATCTTTTGATATCGTGTGTACTATATTTTGGATTTCCTATGCATGTTTTTGGATGATTGTTCATTGGATAAACATTCATCTTTTTTAAACCTTAATAACATTTTTTCAATGTTAAAAAATTAATGACAAACATGGAAAAATATAGACTTCAATTGAATATTCCAATTTTCATGTTCTCAACTCATTATTTCTTCATTTCATCATTTTCAAAGAAGAAATATAAATTCCAAAAAAATTCCTACCAATAAAAAATAAAATAAAAATCTAAAACTATATTATAAAAACAATTTCTTAAATAATCTAAATAAATATGGAAAAATATGTACAAATTAATAATGTTATCGTCTTATATAGGGTGTTCTATTTTTTATTTTGGGGATCCTTTCAAATAGTTTGTGTTATCAGCATTACCATTATATTTAATGTATTAAAGACTTATGGTTTAGCTATCTTTTTTTCATAGGGTTTTCTTATGTTTAGTTTATTTTGGGAGTATTGATGACCATGGTGAATTTTTTCCATATATCACTTATTTATAAGGTGATTTATGAATAGTGAGGTGACCAGCAAAAGGAATATATAAGAAATATTATTGATTAAATGTTGTATTTTTAGTTTCATTGGTTGATATTTGTTAACAATCATTTTTCCTATAAACCTCTATTTCCTAACTATTTTGGTTATATTATTTTAATTTATGTGGATTAGAAATTAGGAAGCACATGGGTGTTGTGATAGATATAGTGGTATTCCAGAATACAAAACAATATTAAGGGAGTGGTCATCCCAATGAATTTGATTCAATTTTGTTTCATATTGACTCTCTTAAACACTCACCATTTAATTCCTTGGTTTGGGTACCTATTAATGGTATTTATATTGAATAATAAATTGATGAGTTTTGAATCAAAGTGGATAAGTTCTATTTGTTTAGAAGTTTTATGTGAAATTAGTCAAAGGATTTAGAGTTAGGTTGACAACTGATTCTATGTTTAGGGATATATAAAGTTGATATTCACTATTTTCTTTGTTTTAGATGAGTATTTAGGAGAATAATGTGGCATGATGTGGAGAATTGTAACACACTCACTACAATATATATTAATATATATATATATATATATTTTCCATGTACCTTCATTTTTGAATTTTTTTGGTGTATTATTATATTATTTTTTGATTATTTTCTAGAATATACACTTATCCACATGGGTTAGGTTACATTTTAGAGAAAACCAACTGATGACTTTTGTTTTTCATGCTAAATATCACATGGATTCTGAATAGTTTTCAAATGAGTGTCACTAAATCATGTATCCTTCCCATTTTTTATAGGTTTTTTATTTTCATAATTTTTTACTAGAGGGACCATCTATTCCAATTCTATTTCAAATATTAATTCCTTGGGGGATTTCATAGTGATCCATCTTCTTCCCCTCTACTTCCATAGAGGATTTATGGTGAATTCAGAGTTATTTTTAATAAAATATTGTGGTATTGTTCTTATGATTATTGATATTCTTATATATACTTATTTCTTCCTTTTTTTACTTTCCAATTTGTATCCATAGCATCAGTGTTCTATATTTCTGATGACTAGGGTGGGTATAAATTGTGTTTTTTGGTTTCTAGGGGGTTTTGACAACCATTTATGATTTATTCATGTATTTGTAACTAATAATGACATAGTTCCACAACAATAAGTAGTTGTTTGTCTCACACAATTCATTATTTGAGGTTTACATGATTCCTAGTGTTTTGAAATAAATTTTAAACTTATATAAATATGAATATGTGAATTTTATATGTTTTTTCATATTCTATGTTTGGTTTCACATGGAATAATGGGTAGAATTATATAATTTAACTAAAATATGATTTTCAATGTTGTTTTATGTTTCCAAAATGACTGATAATATTATAGGTTGGGATTCAAAAAAATTAAAATATTTATTCTTGGGTTGTTGAATAAAATAATTCTAATAATATGGGGTGTCTTGTTGTTAAATGGTTTTCTAAATTAGCATAACTTAATTATGGATTTTTTTAGTTCTTTCCTTTGGTTGATTGTGACTATATTTTTTATTTGTGTTTTCTATTTGATTTATTTTTGGTTTCTAAGAGATTTAACATATTCCCATTGTGTGTATATATATATTGTAATAAATTTTAATTTGTGGGATAAATTGGAGACTTGTATAATGATTTTTTGTAGGCACCCATGCTTTATATTATTATTATCTATTATTTATAAATATGAGATTTTATGGTTGATTGATTTTTGGTTATGGATGGTATTTATTATTATACGATTGGGAAATTGATAAATATTTTTTGTTAGTGGATGAATATAGTTTTTTGTAATATTTTAATTAGCTATGTTGTAATCAAGGGATTGGTGTTTACTAGATCATAGTCATCATCCTTTAATTATTTCCCTCATACCTTAATTATAGTTATTGGGAAATCAATGGATAATAATTATACCTATTGATATTATGCACTATTAAGTAGCTCGTATTTTTATTTGTATGACCCTTTCTAGGGGGAGTGATCCAGATAAGGATTTTCTATAGTGATTTGGGTTATGAGTGTTATACTGTTATAAATAACTTTATTGGACCTACCATGGTACGTCTAGTATTTTAAAATAAATTCATATAGAGTTTACTCATGAAATTTATTGTATATTATATATTTCAAATTACATATTTATCATCTGTAAATTTTCTTCAAGGATTTAATATGTATGTATTGATTTCATTAATTTTTGTTCAACATGTTTTATAGTTTTCCCTTAAATTATTATTAACCTTTTTAGTGTTGAAACTATATGATGCTATGTTAATTTATATTTCAACCCTTCTTGTATGTATTTTTCTAAGGTATTTATAAAAGTTATATTCTAAAAATAATAATATTTAAAGGTAACCCGAAAAATAATTTTGGTCCCTTTAAATAAAACTTTTTAAAAATGAGCATTTCATTAGTTGTAAATATTTCAATTAAAAAAATGAAATAGAATATATTTTATTAATTTTTTTACAAACTATGATTTTTATCTAACGTTTTAAAATAATGAAATAGAAAAAAAAAATTATTGTTGGGAATTATATCACACCCTATATATTCACATTGGAATTTATATAATCTAAAATAATTTGAAAGGATAGTAGGTTTTGAGAATTTTGTTTCAGTTGGAAGTAGTATTCATTGTGAAGAAAGTGGTTTGGAATCATAGTTGTAAGATGGAGCCACATGGGAGATGATTGGTGGTTCTTGGGTTTGATGGAATAGATATAACATGTTGATTATAGAATTCTTCAGCATTCTTCACTAATTAATTAAATAATTATACTATAAAAAATCATTAATTTAATGGTTTCACTTATTAGTAGTACCATTATTTGGTTTCATGTCATTATTTATCATTTTTCATGGTTTATTATTCTTTATTCTGAAACTGATTATTTATTTGGAATGGCTATAGAGCACATTGTGACAACATATGAAACGCTTAGATAAAACATTATTTTTTGTTTATAATATTTAGATGGTGAAATCATTCCCAATGATTATAGTTTGACAATATTAATCTTTTTAATTATCCCAGAAAATTAGGCACATGATTTATTCTTTTTGGAGGAGCAATATGGGAAATGTGACATGTCATCCATTTTCGATTCATTATTTGATGGGTTGGAGTTGGTGGTGAGTAATCTACATTAGTAGGTCTCTAAACCCATCGTAGGCTTTATAAAAATCCACTTCATTAAATTGATGAAAATAGAAACTTTTTTCTATGGTTAAATTTGAGTATCATAGGGTTATATATCTATGAAAAGGAGTTTTAGATTTATTTTTCCTGGGTCTCAATTAAATTATCACATATATGTAAATATATTATCTACAATTTCCCATAAGATAAAATGATAAACCACTAATTTTTACATCATTTATATTTCATCCCAAAATTGGTGAATATTCTATAGAATTATCATTAAAATTCTAATTATTCCCCATAATTTAATCTATGAAATGATGGAAATAATGATTGATTTGATTGCTTCATCCCTTAGTTTTATGATCTTGGAGTTATCCAAATTGATTTTTTGTTTAGTGAAATTTGAAGAATCTTAAAATCCAATAATCAAGGTCACTCAATATTTATTTAATTTTAATCTTTTTTATGATTCATCCCATTTATTTTAGGTAATCTCTCTTTATCTCTATCTCATGTATACCACTAACAAATATTCTTTCATATGTGGTCAATGACCATTTTAAATTTTGAGTATTATGGGATATTGCATGTTAGGAATTTACCTAGTGTAAATAAAATTAGTCATTTGATTATTTATCATTAAAAATATAGTTTTAATATTTTTTTTAAAAAAATGTTTAATTTTATTTTTTGTAATCATTAATTGCCAATTTTTCTTATGATTATCAATCATATATATGGTTCAATTTTTGGTTAGTTATTATATTGAAACTACTAAATTATATAATTATTTATCTATTATTAATTAGAGTAGTATTAAGTAGGTTTTAACCCCACTGAATAGTCTATCAATATCTAAAAATCGCATAACTAACCGAAAATCAAGACCTATGTGAAAATTGATAGGAAATAAAAACATGGGGAAATTGTTAGAAATGATGAAGGTGTTATTGAAATTAAAATAAATAAAACTAATATGAAAATGTTATTTATTCAAATAAAATATAATAGATAAATAGTAAAATAATAAGTGATAAGTATAGAGAAAATATTTATTACCTATATTTAACTCAATTTTTCGTTATTCATAATGGGTTTTCGTACCCGATCCCCAATATTTTGATATGTCCCCATAAATTTATATTCAGGGTGTTAGTAATCGTTTCAATTAATACAGTTGTATGTCAATAACTAATTTACAATTCCAAAATGTAATGAAGAATCATCCATCGTGATAAAATTTAAATTTCATATTAATGAACACAACCCATGTATAACAATTGATTTAGAAGGATTTAATGATATGAAAAAAAATTATTATATTCAAAAAAATTTATAACCTTTAAATAATTTAATAAATATATTATAACTCACTGACTTCATTTCAAAATATAATTAAATGGGAATATGAGAAAAATCATTCCATTCTCCTTATATAAGAGATGTGATACCATATAAATCAAATTATAGTAATTTTAGTTGGCCACCGTTGTTTCTCCCCATGATGTTCTGTGAATTGATTGATTAGTTATATTTTCTTTATTTAATTGTTTTTGTCATATTAAAATTACCTTAAAATTTCACTCCCAAATATATTAATGATTATCAACATCTTGAGGTTGAATTGTAGGACTCCATATTGCACTGGTCATGGTACATTATCTTTTTCTGGTTAATTTAGAGGAAATCATCATAAACTTTTGACACCCCATGTGGGTTCATGATTCAAATGTCATATTCATCAATATTATTCAAATATTAACTACATTTATATCATTTAAAAACACATCATGTTTTTTATAGGAGGAATTGGGGGTCGATGTGTCATTTTAATACATAATGAATCATAACCGAGAAATGATAATAAGTGTGTAAAATGATGATTACATAATTTTGTTATTAATTTATAGTAGAGAATTCATTATTATGAAACAATTATATGATTCTTACATAGAATGTTTCTTCATTCTTATTTAGATAGAAATTTTATGATCATCGATTAAACCTTATGTAGAATAATGTATACAAGATTAAACTTACCCATTCTATGGGATTTAAAGTTATCCGTATATGATTATAATTTCATATATATAATTATTACTTTGTGAGTGATTTTTATATATCTTTATCATACTAATTTGGATTTCCTTTAGGATATTAAAAGATACATTTTGAAAAATATCAATTAAATAAAATAATATTAACTAAAAATAATGTAAAATTAAATTTTTTAAAAGTATGGATTATAATTGATACCAATCAAGTTATATTCAATTCAAAAATAAATATGATGATGTATTCAGTTCAAAGTCAAAAACATGATTCGTCGATATATGAAATTTAAACCAAAGAACATTTAATCATTTTTTCACTAAATTCGTCATTTTCACTCAACAATGTAAAGAATCATATTTTTAACCAAAATTGATAATGATTCAATAATTATCCACTAAAATAATATTTTATCATTTTAATAATCAATATTTTATAATTTTTTTTACAAATATGTCTCAAATCAAAGACTAATTAATTGTAAAATGAGTTAAAAATGTCTTATTATGGACTATTGCGAAACATTTTCAGAAATTTCTATGGTGAAATCACTAAAAATTATTCATTTCATATTATATTTTAAATACTATAAAATTAATAATTTTTATTAAAATTTATTTTCCAAAAATGGAACATTCGGGTTTATGTCTATAAAAAATACCCTGAGATAATTATGATTTAGAAGGATGTCAACAAGGTAGGAATATTACAATGATTCATTATTAGAATAATAAAATCATCTGGGTCATGAAACAATTACATTAATGTATCCTTAAAATAATTTGGTTTAATAATTAATAAACATCATCCATTTAACTTTATATATTTTGGTGGTAGTGATTTTTTTGATAGTATATATTAGTGACATATTATAATTCAAAAAAATGATATATGTTTAAATAGAAATATTACATTTTTAAACATGAGATTTTACATGAAATAAATATGTAAGGAAACAAATAATATTTGGAATTTCATCCATTATGAAATATCCAATGTCTTATTAGACTCTGTCAATGTACTTGTATTGAAAATATATGTGAGTGATTTATCATCGAACATTACAACTATTGATTTTGTCTAATGTCATAGGGAATTTATATTTTCATGAAAATTTTGCATCATACCCATGTGTATAATAAGGGAATTAAATTAATCAAAAATCATCTATTATAATATCATCAATATATACCATTATATAGACTAATAATGATGTAACATATTCCATAGGTTCAATAGGAAGATAAGTAGATGAACCAAGAGACATCATTTGGATGGGATTCAAAATTAACATTTTCTATTAGAGGAGTAATAAATATATAAAAGTGGTTTATGTAGGATATGAGAAACAATTCTTCATTATCAAACTCTCTTGTGATAATACAATAGCGATGGCTATTGAATAGTTTCTATGGCCACATCTATGGAAGAATTCAATTATCTCAAAATATAAGATATTGAGGGATTTTACATAAGCAAGTGAAGGTGCAGTAAGAAGAGATTCCATGTAAGAAAACATGGTAGATCTACTCACTGAATCCATATCTCTATATAAGCTTCACCATCATGTTAAGGATAGATAATTAAAATCCATTTGTAGTTTCCTCTAGTTCATGTGGAATTATTTTGGAGAAAGTTACCAAGAACTATCAATATTTGACATTAAACTATCTATATATTCATATATATGAATTTAAATAAATGTATTAAAATATACAGATTCTATTTATATAACATTAATTTGATAATTTTATAGTGTATTTTATATTGAAAACATCATATTAGTTTCCTGTAATTATGTGAACCTTGAACTTCTATGCTGACATTCTAAATAAATTACCCTCTCAAATTACATATTTATATGTGACATAGATTATGAAATTTTTTGGTACAACTACTCACATGTGAATGGTACTTCATCTCATCAAGATGGAAATTAGTAATCTCTAAGATAGACTATTATGAGGTGATAACAAAAAATATGAAATATACATGATTTAATGTAATTCGAAATTAGGGTTTTGTAATCAGTTTAATTATCCTTATATTTTTTTATCGTTATTATTCCTAGTTATGAAATGCACACGAAGATGTAATTTTGTAAATTGTGTAGAAATGTTTCCCAGTGATGTTGGTTAAATTGCGTTAATCATGAATGATATGTTGTTAATGAATGTGTTTAGGATGTATTTTTCACATCCATCATTATTAATGTTGATATAATAGATCATTTATTGAAATAATACATTAAAAATAAACCTTATAGGGATAGTGTATACATGAGAACATTTCAGGATGTGAAAAAGTAACCTAATTGGAATACATGATGATGAAAAATATTTTCTACATGATATAAGAGATATAATGATAATAATATTATATTACAAAGGGAAGATTTTTTTTTGGTTTTTAATGTTAAAACAATAATTTATTTATCTTGGTTAACATTATGTATTGTGAGATATCTATATTTTAATTTACTAAAACCAATATAATGCTTCTATGGAAGAATCTAATTGGGTTACACACATAGTGTTTCCATTCACCTTAGTTAAATTCTATTGGAATATAATTATTGGATGTAAATTTTTTTCTTAAATTTAGGATAAATATATTTTTACAATTTATTGATCTAATATATTCATTTATTATTTTATAGGGATAGAATTGTAAAATATATATTCCCTAAAAATATTGTGAATATTATAATCAGATATTGTTTATTTATCAAATTAATAATTTTTATTATTTGATATACAGGGTAAATACAATGGAGTATAAGTTGACCGATATAATGGGTTTTATAAAAATTGTAGCTTAAATGTCATTTAAATAATCACTCATTTTTTTAAATAAAACTAAATATTCTATCAATTAGATACGTACAAATCAAGTAAATAATAATAAAAGTATTATTGTTATTATTAAACTTGTGGTTCTTAATGGATAGTGATAATAATTAAAAAACATTATACATTACTTATTTGAAATCTGTATCCATACAAACAATTTTATATCATTTCATTGATTTTGATTTGGATATAAAAACACATCTAATATGTGCCTATCATAGGTTGTGACAAAAAAATTAATAAGTTAAAATATATTATAGTTGTTAACCTAGGTTTTCACCAAAAATGGGCACTCAACCATCACTTATGTCATATTAAAGTTGATAATTAAGTGGGGGTGTTTTTTATATTTTTGGTTATGAAAACAAATAAACAAAACTAAATAATGAAATAAAGTAAATTATTTAAAACAAATTGAAAAATAATGCAAGAAAAAATATTGATAATAATTGTTAAATTAAGTTTGGGATGGTTTTTTAATTTTAATGTTATCATAGTTCCAATTTTATTTAATCCTATTCTTCTAAGTTGGATTAAGTAATACTTCATGATCACTTCTTGTCACTCCCTTAGTAAATTGTGATGGTGATAGTAAACCTTACCAATATATTAGGTCAGTCTACTCTCTTTATTATGTTTTAATTAGATGTAGTGAATACCCTCAATTGAGTTATACAATTCTTGATCGGGTCTTGTTTATCCCAAACAATTAAGAATATAAAATACCCCTACCACATGTACTGATGATTATAGAGTACATCACCACTATTCCCTGATGTATTCAATCATATATAGACCAAAACCTAGTGGAGTTAGATTATGAACATGAACCAAATCAATAATAACAACTGAATATTAAAATCCAATATGATCACATAAGAATATAAATACTATTTTTAGAATTTCTATACAACATCACAAAAGGAAGAGTGTTTTTATTCCATCAAATGTAAGAACTCAAATCATTGCAAATATAAAACCTTCCAAACCCAATAACTTCCTATTTTTATGCCACGATGTTAAGTGTAATTGGGAAGAAGGGGGAGGAATAAGGAATTATAAAACTAAGAAGAAAAAAAGGAATAAAAAATAACAAACAGAATTTTTCTCCTCCAGAATCTATCCACTAAGAGGATATCTTCAGTTCACTCACCATATAATCAAATCAGGCCATGATCTCTTATTATAAGAGGTGAGAAATGGATTTGGTCATATACCCATGAATGATTAAGGAATTTTGATCTGTGTGGAATAAGTTATTGATGAATTAGTAGACCTGACTTTTTTGGGAATCCAATAACTATTCAAAAAACCATTCTCGAAAGGGATTAATATAGGCCGAAATGAAATAATTTATACATGAAAAATAATTTGAAGCTTCCCCTTCTAGTGGGATTTATGACCCAGCAAGAAGAACCCCATTTGGTGGTGGGTATCCCGAGATATGGATCATTGAATGAAGTAATGTTCATTCTTCCAGCCAGTTTAAGAGTTCACATTAAATGATTTGGTTTGGCTTATTGGATTTCTAATTGAGTTTGGTTCTTGAAGAATTCTATTTAGCGCGTGATACATGACATCCTAAAAAAATTAATCACATGAATTGGATAATAATTTTATGAGTTATGATCTAAATATAGAGGTATCATAAAACTATTTAATGTCTTGAATTAATGAATTTTCACATTGATGCTTAAAATGGACCAAAAACATAAAATGAACCAAAGAAGCTCAAATTGGTTAATAGGGAGGGATTGAATCATTAAAAACATGTGTATAATTATATAAATATTAACTATATCAACATAATATATACATATTATCTCAACCATAGATATAAAATTCAATAAAACTATCTCAATAATGGGGATCCACATTCCTCCCCCTTCACCAATATTATTTAGATTACTAGAACCAAAAATCCATTCAAGATGGACTATGTGGATATAAATGGGAGTGATAGAATATGATTAGTACAATGAAACTATCACCCAAATATATATCGATGAAACTTTCAGATCAGTGGAGAAAGTATTAATAATCGCTAATAGGATTCTATGCATGGACTCTCTTAATGAAATGATAGTACAACCTGAACTATTTTAAATGATCAATATATTATTCAAATTTTTTCATCATTTAGGTAATCCTTGTTTTAATTTAATTATAATTTCAATATTACTGATATGATATCTTGGTTTAGACATCTTTTGTTATGATAAGTTAAATTCAATTTCAGGACTTTTATCATGGTAGTTTCGAGTAAGTGTGATGAGGCTAGGATGGACCTATAACTTTTTGGAAACTATCTGAAATTATAAATGAATTGAAACATTTTTCACCACATTTAGTATTAGTTTGGTCATATCTAGAGATGTTGGCTAGATCTTTCATGGTGTGAAATTGTAATTCATGCCATGAATTTTCCCCAAGATATTTTATATGGTGTTTCAAAATATGGGGATAACCAAGGAAACCCTCCACCCCCATCTATGAAATTAATGAATTTGGATAGAATGTTTTGATTTTGGATTCCAACGAATCCTCTATCCCCATTTAACATATGATTGAAGTGTAATTCTTTTTGTGGAATCCTTTTTGTAAGGATAACCCTACGAGTCCCTAAGATATCTCATTTATTAGCTGGAATTATTTTTCTCATTCCAAAACCAAAATTCATTGTTCTTAGTCCTTATTTCTCAAAATAGTTATTCTATGATTGATTCTAATTATGATTCATTATGATCATACTTCTTATGTTTTTTGGATGGAATGACATTCCATACAATGACATTTATATAAAATATTTTTCAATGATTTTCATGTGGGGGGATTTATAGTGTAACAACCCGTAATTTTTTAACTGCAATTTCCCATCGTATTTTTTAATATTTTTTTAATAAATATTTTATAAATCTCCAAAGAAACATGATAAAACAACCAAAAATTTGTTGTAATACTTTTAAAATTACATTTAGAGAATAATCATGACCATATAAATGGATATTAAAAATATGATACAAAAAATTGAAAAAATATATATCTAATTCAAGAAAATTGGGATATGCTCAATCCCCCAGAACAATATCACTAACGGAGCACACTGTATAAATGTAGAAGAATATTAGTAACTTAATATGCATATCTTAAATCAAAACATATGTAACCAGGAGATGAAAATGGGATTGATGGAAAACATATTGAATCAAGAGTTATTTTTTCTTTTTAGGTAACCCATATGATCAATAAAATGTTGATGGTTGGAAAAATGTTTTGGCCATTGGAATAGTTACTTCACAATTTGAATAGTAATATCACCAATTTGAAGTGTTTCTTAACCAAAGGAGTAGTAATATGACCATTGGGAATTGTAACATGATTCTAAAATTATTATCCTCACTTATGAAATTGTAAAATAATATTTAATTTTCTTATAAACTAAAAATATGATATATTTATACCATATTTAATGTAAATAAATGTGTTAAAAATTATAAAATAATTTTTTGTATTTTAAAAAGTCACTAATGATTTTATTATTCTTTTAAAATGAATATTAATATTTAGAAGAAATATTTGTTTCAATGAAAATAATTTATAAATATATATTGAGTTATATTAATTTAATAACAAAATTTTTTGGGACCACAAATATTTTTTCAGAGGGCTTGAAAATCAATTATAACATTATAATGGTTATTTTTTTAATTAGAGTATTATTTATATAATAAAAATGAAATATTTTGAAAATAATATATTATAAAATAGATATAATTTTTGGAATGAAAATGTAAAAAAATATATTTGGGTGTATTTTTGGTATTTTTTTAAAATAAGTTTATAATTATTTAATAGTGAAATATGGAAAAATTTATTATTTAACATTATAAGTTATATTAAATAATTTTTTATTCATGGATGATATGTTCAGCTATTATTTTTTTCTTACATGAACCAAATACTTTTTATTGTCACAAGAATTACTACAATCGGTATCTATCACCCAAAATAATAAAATAATGAATATAATATACAAAACACCCCTCGAATCCCTTTGTAATTACCACATCTCACAACCCCTCCTCCTTATATTTTTTAATTCTGGTATCCTTCCAATTTTAATCACATAAATAATCCTAAATCTCCCCCACCACATATATAAATGATTCCTTTTTTACCAATAGACAAATTCAATGTACCATCAATAGTAACTCAAGGAGGTGTCATTTAGAAGGTATTATTCTCAATTTGTTTATTTTTAATTCTTATCTTCTTCTACCTTAATCTCACTTCCCTCATCCGAAATTGAATAATAAATCCAATAACATATATATAGTATATTTTTATACTCCTATAGAAATATTTATCATCCACCTCTTTATTGTCTCCCTTAATTCTAACAAACAAAAACATTTTCTATATTATATCGATTCACTGCCTCCAAGGAAGAAGGATTTTTCTTTACACGTCCTCCATAATGAAGGGATTAAATTAACATATAATGATTTAAAATGAACAAATTATTTATATTATTTTGTTTACATTATGTAATTAATATATGTATATAATATTAAATAAAATGAAACTAGTTCATCATGGTCTGTAAACCCACCATAATGAACTAACTGTATAAAAACAATGTTTTTACTAAAATAATCATCCCTGTATAAAAAACAAATATTTTTAATTCTTACTATTTCATTTTATATGAGTAAATTAATAACTTTTCATTTCAATTTTGGACTCATATTACCATTTTATCAAAACATCAATATTTTTTATAAATAATCTGGCCTTAGAATGATGAGATGATCACTTCGAGAATAAAAGAAGTAAAATGCGATTTAACTAAAATGATATTAAATTAATAGAAATAATTTATAATAAATAATATAATTAAATAAAGTGTTATTAATTAGGCAATTAGTTAATATAATTTTATTATCAATTATATTGTGTAAAATTGGAAAATATATTCAAATATAAGATAATAGATCCCTCTGAACCACCATTTTTCAATATGTTCTTAATTTTCTCTCCCTAACCCACTTTATATCTCTTTTTTAGTTAATGAAATTCTTCCAAATTTGGTATTTATATCACGTTCATATAGACATATTTTATTATACAATCTTTTCACGAGGTAACACATGACTTAAGTTTATATCATAAATAATTTGTTTTTATTCCTTTTGATTTATTTCATTTTGTTCAACACACAATCATGCAGATGTCATAAAAGTTGTAACTAGTTATTTGTAAAATTAATTTGGTAATATTATTGTTTCATAAGACATTATGGAGGGGATTAGTGAGTAAAATTAATGAATTATAGGACTGTGAGTACTGTATGATGTTTTCAGGGGGTTAGTATAGAGACCCAAACAAAACATACATTGATATTACATCATTTCTTATGAATATTATGAACATTTCATAAGTAATTTATTGAGGAAAATAATATTATAGTGTCTTTAGAATCTTGGAAAAAAACCATATTACATGGTGAAAGATTTACAATGTTTACCATAAATATCATTCACTTTAATGCATATACCTAAAACAATTCTTCATAACATGGGGAAATGAAACATGAGAATGGGAGAGATCAGATTATCAGTATGGTTAAATAACAGACATACATATGAATAACATTAGCATAAGTTTAGAGCTGTATGAAAATAAAATTTCAATATAATAACATGTATATAAATGATCATATACATGATTAATCGCATAAATATTTGATATTTATAAGATATAGATAATAAGAAAATCAAAAGAATAATCCACAAGATCATTACATGGTAGTAATACATATAATTTTTGAAATATATTTATTCATATAAAATCATTCCTTATAAGTCAAGGCTTATTTCCAAAACTTATGAGGAACCTTCATGTGTGATATATGTACTTGGTGGGACATGACACCATCCCCAGTCACTCCCATTTCCTTATTATTTAATGGGAACACTCTTGATACCATCTTAATAGTGAAGTCTTACACCCAATACCATCTTAGTAGTCTTGTTTCACCCCCAATACAATGTTGATAAACAATTCCCTTTTCTGAACTATGTTCACTCCCCATATTCCACCCATATCTATCTCATGAGAAATATATATATAACAAATGAATTATAGGGAGATATAGGCCCCACCATTTACATAATAATTAATAAATAAGTGTTCCACATTGTAAAAAAACATTTATCATATCATGACCCAGAAAATAGATTTGTTTTATACGCATCATAACAAAATCAATGAATTGAATTGGGAATAAAAAACATGTCATCATATCATAACTTATGAAAAAACCTATGTTTTATATTGATTTCATAAAATCATGAATTTTTAAAATAAGAGGGTTTCATAATCACATAACACAAGGAATAGAATCTATTTTCATAAACATGTAACTCTTCAAAAAGAATCAATTTTCTTTCAAATATAAAATATGAAGGAGAATCATGTTTCATAATAATCATGACATTAAAACAAACACCATTAAAAAAACTATTATGAATATAACCCTTCTATCATTTCCATATAACAGAATAACTAACACCAATGTATTTCATCATATATAGAAAAATAAGTTTTGAGAAATATTTACACATAATTTCTTGATGAAAATATCCAATATTCTATGATGAAAAAACATTTTCATATGTAAAAAATTGTGAGAACCGATTTGATTTAAATAATCATAAAAAATATAAAAAATTCAAACCACATTGAAAAAAATATTCTTTAAAAACTTATAAAAGAATATTTAATGTGTTTTGGAATCCGGTTTTCATTAAAATTTATTAAAGTATTCATGAATCATTTTGAAAACCTTTTTCATTTAATTCTTATAAATGAATATTGAAAACATTTTGATAAAATATTTCCATTATAAATAATAAATAAATCAGTAATTTTTTGAAATTATTTTTTCATTTATAGATTTTAAGAAAATGTTGAAAAACTTTTGAAATCATTTTTCCAATGAAACATATAAATGAAGCTCAAAATCATTAAATTCATTTTAAAAATAATTTTTTTTGAAAACCTATTTCATTGAAAACATATTTTAAAAAATGAATGTTAGCAATATTTAGAAAATAAATTTTGTTAAAGAATTATTCTAGTACACATGAATAGGAGTATTCTAATAATTGGTGGTCTTGATTTTGGATAAATTGACACATTCCAAACACTCTTTTGGAGTCGTAAAAAGTTATAAAAATACCTTAATCACAAAATTACAAGATGATTTCTTTTTAGATAGAGATTTTTTAATGTAAAACATGGGTAAAGAATCATTTAAATCTAACAGGAGAACGTTATAAAATATTTGAGAACATTTTTATGAAACATGGTTTTGATAGAATATATATTTTTGACCGAGTAGATAGTTAAATTGAGATTATCTTAAAAAAACATTCTTAATAAACCTAAGTACCGTAGAGTGAAAAATGTTACAATTAAGTTATGACATCACAAATAACCAAAGAAGAATGAAATTATTTATATTTCAGGATATATGGATCATAATATATCATCGATAGGGGCATAATAATAAATATTCCCTATAAATAATGAAATAATATCAATAAATTGTTACCACTTTGGTAACGTTGAATCATTATCCCCATCACTAAATAAAATTACCTGAAGAATAGAATTTCTTGAGAATTAGTATATTCATGATATAACATGTCAAGTGGTGGTTTATACATAACATAGATTAATATAGGTGCTAACATGTCATGGTTCAAAAAGAATGAAAATTGAGACAAAATTACAATACTAATGTGGTATCTTACGAACCATAAGCCCCATCAAATATAGATTTAGAATGGATATGTAAATAACCATAAATTTATTTATTAAAATAATATAATATAATCTTGAAAATTATATTCAACACTCAAAATAAATGAGTGGTGATTAAATAATAAATCTCACAAAAATAAAAATGAGAAGAATAAACACATACCTAAATTCATGACATTTATTGTACACATTAAAACATCAAATATAATAAATAAAACATTATTATAAATATAATATAGAAACATATTATTATATTTCATACCTTATATTATTTTATTATGAAAATAGATTACTTTTTTATTTTCAATTCCATGTAGAGGTTATGTTTTATGAAATAACCACTTTCTTTTACGTACGTGATATGATTTGTCATTATTTGTCCACATAATTAGATCAAGATTTACATATTTATAGGATTTAAAAATTGGTATAAATAAAATTTATATTCATTATATAGGTATTTATAATAATCTATAAAAAGTGTAAATAATATGTGAAATACACTCTTCACGGAAACGTTACGCCATACATACAAATGAATGATGATTCCATTTTTTAACACATTTCTAAAGAAATAAATGTAAATTATATATATATATATATTATTTATAGTAGAATTATTATGTAATATATAAATATCTCTTCAGTATAACCAACTTAATACGTTCCAAGTATTGTGTGAACAAAGGACATCTCTGTTAAGAAGCGGTGGTATGTATTTCCATAAACGATGTTTTCATATTTCCAAAAAAATGGAAAAACATGATGTTATATATTATATAATAATTATATAAGAATTAATAAATAATAAATATATTATATGTAATAGATAAATTTAAAATTTTAATTTATTCAAATATTTTAATTGTGGCAATGGAAGATCAAACAACATTAGTTCACGAGGGGGTAGTCCGCCAAACACATGAATGATGATTGTGCATCTCATATGTTGGATGTTTGTGTGAGTGTAGGTAGAAAATTTAACATAAAAAATCATAGTATATTTAGGATAATATTTTTATTATATTATCAGGATATAATAATAATCTAGGGGTAGATAATGAAAATAAAATAAAATATCTTTTGAAAAGGTGTTACCTCTTAATTGGGTAACTCTCCTTGGTTTGCACCAAACCACTTCCTTAGTTGGATTACTGACCAAATTATTTAATAAAGGATTAATTAATAGAATCTTGGAGGATATTGGACTAGAATTTTTATGATATAATGGGCTTTATTCGTGTGACTATGTGATGGTGGTGGGTTCCCTTTTATAGTGGATGTGGAGTGGCATTCATGTAAACATAATATGGTAAACACTATTGAGAGGTATCCCCTACTTAAAGCGAATCAAAAAAAATTATATTTTGTATAAATAAGGTTTATTATTTTAAATATTTCCATATTATGTATTTTTTACATGTTTCTAGTTTATTATTTCCCTTAAATAAATGTTTATCTACTAAGCAATCTTATTTTTATCTTAATCACTATAATTAATTTAAATTCGATCCTATAATAATTTTGTTAAAAAAATATTATTAACACATTAATAATTATAAATTATGACTAATAAAAATATTTAATCATTTTTTCCAATGAATAATCTTGTAATTAGATGAAATTAATTTTAAATCTATCACATAGATGTGTCTTGACATCAGGTTTATTAAGTGAAAATGTCAAATAGTTTAAAATTTTCATATTCAATTTCAATGTAAAATTGATTAAATTGAATAGAATTGGACTTATTAATGTATAATTAATCTAGTTTAACTTTAAAACGCTCTAATAATATAATTTAACTATATAATATGTTATATAAAAATATAGCTTTCAACTAAAATCTAATATTTTCCATTGTCCATAAAAAAATTAAACTTCTCCAAAAGATAACAGAAATTCATTGGAAGAAAATTTTGATAATCTTACTGAATATTAAATCATATTTTGTTAAATATAATTTATAAAAATATTAATTTTTATAAATGATTTTTCCATTAAAATGTTGTAAAATTTCATTTTTGAAAAATATATTTTTTTAATTTGTTTGTATCTATTCTTATATTATGACGATTAAATATATTTGATGTGTGTAAAAAATATTTATTTAATATATAATATATTGAATTAATTAAAAACTACAATATCATGTTTTTATATAATTTATTGATATAAAATTGTTTTTGGTCATAGAAAAAAAGATTTCATATAAGTGGAATTTCTTCATTCTACTATATTTATAACATTAATTTAAAAATAATTGATAAAAATGATTATGTTTATATATATGGGTAGATAAGATGTTAAATTTATAGTTATTGTTATAATCTATATCCATTCCATTATCTATGTGCTAATTTTAAAAATATATTAATAAAAATACTAATATTATATTGTATTTTGGTAAAATTCACCCTTGCATGTAATTAAATCTATCCTAGGAAACTAGAATTGAGTGTAACAATTGACCACCATAGTTTATCATATATTTAATGAAAATCTATGTTTTGTGTTTATCAAGATAATAACTTGGTTTTTTGTATAATGAATGACAAAATTTGGGTTATAATTTAAACTGCTATATTTAGTTCTGTGTAAAATCAAAAATATAAACAAACAATAAATTAATTCACAAAAGATATTTCAAAAAATATTTATTTGTTACACTATACTCCGCAAAAAATTAATTTCATTATAATATTCATCTTCATAACAATGGCTTAATACATAAAGTTCATTTCATAGAATCCCACTTCTTATAAACGTATTCTCAGAAATTCTATAAAAAATAAAAGATATAAACATAGTGGTTTACCAAGTAAATAATAAAAAATATTCAATAAGGGAGAAAATATTTGGAATTTTAAAACACAGAAATAGAAAAAATGTTTAAATAATAATAGGTACTGATAAATATAATTGAACACAAGAAGGTGGGTGATACATATAAAGTTAAAAATCTAAAAACCATAAACTAAATAAGCATGAAATAGGTCATTAATATCATAAAAAATGTTTAAATATGAAAAAATCTTATTTCAAGACCATTTTTCTTAAAATTTATGTATTTTAATTTGATGCTATACTTAAATGGTTTCATGAAAACATCACTCGTTGTTGTTCCTTGATCAATTTTTGCATCACCTCTTATTGAATGAGATGAAGGTGAATTTTTAATTCCTAAATCATTAAATAATAATGATATCCCTAAATAGAATGATATAAGATTCCATATGTCTGTAGTTATCACAACAAAATGTTTTCGCATGTTATCCAATGTGTATATATCATAATATGGAGAGATAATAATTTAATCTCTAAAACCTCATCTGAAGATTAACATAAACAATTCCACAAATGGTTTACCTAATAACCCTTCCAAAATATTATAGTTCAAAACATAAGTAACTATATTTCTCAAAAATGTCTTATCATTTATCCCATGTATTTAATAAAGTATCTCTTGTTTTTCAAATATGAAACATGTGACTATCTTTATCTTATATTCTCTTAAACCATAGTAATTACCATAAATACTTTTTCAAAACATTCTTGTTTACTTACTCCAATATTTATTGGATATATTATTTAAATATAAAAATGTTATAATCTATGTCCCTGATATCATAATAAAATTTTTAAAAAAAATACTTTTTCACTTTTTAGGTAATATATACCATATAATTTACATACTTTCTTCATACATGTCATTATCTCATAATTAGAAACATATTCAGTGTTATCTTCCATTAGAAAAAATTTGACCTTGCTATTAAACCACTTCACTAGTCCATAAAAACCATTCAACATATTATTGTA
Source organism: Viscum album (assembly GCA_963277665.1). Taxonomy (NCBI): domain Eukaryota; kingdom Viridiplantae; phylum Streptophyta; class Magnoliopsida; order Santalales; family Viscaceae; genus Viscum; species Viscum album. The sequence continues at coordinate 351,800,119 of OY728134.1, read as the reverse complement.
AATCCTTAGAGAATAAAACATTAACTGAAAAATTCATATATATTTCATAATTGATTAATCTAAATAAATAAAACTTTATTACTTCCTATCAAATGATTGGCATAGAATAGGTCATTCATTTGTTTATAAGTCAATTAATTGGTCATGTTATTGAGTTTGGTAATTTTTATGTTCTCAACATAAATGATATTGAACTCCATGATATTTTTTCACATGATGGCCCTTTTTCCAGATGGAAGACATTTTTCCCTTAACTTGATGCATTCCTCAAGGTTCTTCCATCCTTCATTACATGTTGGTTGAAAAATTTCATTCTTCTATGTTCCTTTACATCTGATGATTTATAAATTTTTATCCTATTCTAATTATATATTATAGTAGATTCACAAATGTTCAAATTTTTAATCATATATAATGATAGTTTTTTTTTCATAATCAAAATGTCTTTATCTGCAATCATTATGAATATTTATTTCTCATAGTCACAAAATTTTCCATTAGGATAAATGTAAGAATAGTTTATTTAGGTTCACTCCATTGACTAAAACCATAACAAATAAAGTGTGCATTTAGATTATTCTAATATACTTATACTAAAACCCATTATACATAACATGGGGAAAGGAAACAAAATAAAGGTTGCATTTTTATGATCAGTTATTGTAAATAAACGGCACACATAAGATTAAAATGACTATAAGTGTATGATAAAGTGAGATTAGCATTTTAAGATCATTCCTTTCAAAAAAAAGATAACATACATGAGTCATTAAATAATGATTGGCAATTCATATGACATGAATCATAAGGGAATCAACAATATAATCCATCATACTATAACATGTTAATAATACCTAAAATTTGTTTCATACACATTTGAATATTATGCAATTACCTAAATGTTGATTCCTATTTCCAAAACCTATTTGGGAACGTAGTGGGTGCTACACATGCTGGGTGGGAAAAGCAACCATCCCTAGTCACATCCATTACCATTTAGAGAAATTTTACCACTCTGAAACCATCTTAATAGTCAAGGTTCACTCCAAAAATCCATATTAGTAGTCCTGTTCACTCCCAATACCATATTAACAAAAAAATTACTTTACTGAACTGAGTTCACAACCCATTACATCCATTTCTATTTCATGATATATAAATCATTACCCATTTCATTAAGTGGAGATAAAGGTCCAACAATTCAGATAATTAAATCATACATACATGTTCTACAAGATAATAAATCATTTATCATATCATCACCCATAAAAATAGATGGGTTTCATAAATATCATGACATAACCCATTAAATTAATTTGAAATCATAAAAAAGTGAACATAAAATAACATATAAAAAAGGAGACATGTTTCATAATCATTTAATACATGAAAAAACCATGGAAATAAGTGGGTTTAACAAGCATATTACTCATGGAAGACAAACATGTTTCATAAACATATAACCTATAAATGGGAAATGGATTTCATAAACATATATTCTGTGAAAGGGGAAAATGTTTCATAAAATTAATTCCATAAAAACAAAAACCATTCATAAAACTAATATGAATAGAACCCTTAGACCATATCCCATATATATAATGGACAACACCAAATTTTTTAATTATATATAGAACAATTGTTTTAGAAATATATAAAACAAATTTCACAATAAAATATCCCTTAATATTTTAAAAAATTTCCTTTTAACAAGTAAAACATTTATGAAACCATTTTCATTGAAATAAACTAAAAAATATATAAAGGAACCATGAAAACATATTGAAAATATTTTTCCTATAAAATTTGGAAAATAATTTTTAAAACAATTAGAAAAAAAATTTATTTAAAACATATAATATATAATTGAAACAATTTTGAAAATCATTATCTCTTAAAACATATAAAATAATCATGAAATAATTTTGGAAACAATTTTCCATAAATAATTATTAATGATTCATTAATACATTTTTAAAACTCTTTTTTATTTAATATATATAAAATATGCTTGAAAATATTTTGAAAAGCTTTTCATTAAAAACTTATAAAAGAATCTTGATAACATTTTGAAACATGTTTTAAACATAAAATCTTTTTTGAAATCTTTTGTCATTGAAAAAAACCCTTTAAAAATAATTTTATAGAATTTTAGCGGAAATAATTTTTGTAAAAAATTCATCTTCTTAACATGAAAATGAATCTTTAATGATATGATGATCAAGATGGAAAATAAATCCATACATTCTGATAATTCTTTTTGCACTATAAAAAGTCTATAAGATGTCCTCAATCTGAAAAGAAGAAGAAGATTATTTATTGATAACATATTTTATTAAAATATTAAACATGAGTAAAACTACTACTAAAAATAATTAGAGAATATATATTTTTTAATAATTGTTTTTGAAATCATGGTTTTTAAAAAACGATGATTTCTTGTCGAAGATATAGATAAATTTGAATTTTCGTAATAAACCCTTCCTAATATTCTTATGTTCCAAAGAGTAAAAATGTAACGATTACATGAATATATCATTAATAAACATAGGATTAAAAAATTAATGACATTTAATGATAGATGTTTCATATTATTTCATCAATGGAGGCATAATCCAAAACAATCCTTATAAATATTGAGTCAATAAAAATAAACTATTACCACTTTTTTAAAATTGAATCATAATCCCAATTAAATAATAAAATAAAAGTAAGCATTAAATATAATGAGAAGAAATATATTCATGATATAAAATTTCCAATATAAGTATATACACCTCTTAGAATAATATACGTGCATAACATGGAATGTATCACAAAGAAGGAAAATTGGTAAAAGATTACTTTGTCGATTTGGTAACAAAAGAACCATAAACCCCATGAAAGAGAGATCATACAATGGATATTTCAGTACTCATAAATTTATTTATAATAATAATATAATATATTAATTGTAATTATATATACTAAAAATAATTAACTAGTCAGGAATAAGGAATAATGCTCACATAAATAAAAGTAAGACGAGGAAACCCTTACATTAAATCATGTTTTTTTGCATGTTCAAACCTACTGTAGAGTAAATAAAATTGGATTACAAATATAACCATTTAATGTATTATTATATATCATAAAATATTTAAGACATTATATTGAACTTTTATTAACAATTCAATGTTTAGGATTTGTTTTGTGTAATAACCACATTGTTTTTTATATATGATTTTACTTATTATTCATGGTCCTCTTACAAAGATCCTGATTTACTTATTTATTGAATGTAAAATAAAGAATAAATATCATATATATTCATTATATGTTGCTTAAAAATAATGAATGTAATATAGAAATAATAAATTAAATACATTGTTCAGTGAGATTGTTGGCCTTACGTGCACATAAATGTTGTTTCCATTTTAATATCATGTTTTTAAAGAATGAAATGTAAATCAGATATATATATGTGTGTGTGTGTGTGTTTTTTTATCATTAAATAATAATAATTAGGTCATATATATCATATAATTTCACTGAATCCTTCATTAATAATGTCGATGTAAAGTGTGAATGAATCACATCACTTTAAAGAGGTGGTAGGGGTAAAATTACCTTTTCCAAAATACATCTATTTATTCCACATATTTTATTTATTCTAATAATATTCATAATAAATATATTAGATGAGAATAAAAAATTATATAATATATTAATTTAATTAAAAAAATTGAATACTAGTTCTTTTATTAATTTATTGAGATGAAGTGGTTTCTGTAAATATGAATATCATTTTCTTATAAAATGAATTCATTCAATATAAAATAGTTATTTGATTATCTTATAAATAATTAATAAAAAGATCATTCATTTAATATACATGTTTAGTTCATGTTTTCAAATTTTTTTAAAATTATTCGTTACTTTCATTCCAATGGCTTATTGGTATCCCAAATAATGTCTTGACAAAAATACTAACAATTAATTGTATTTTAGAAAATATAGGCCTTATGAGTGAACCCTTTTATCAAAGGAACTTATTAATGTGTGTTACAAAATTCAAAAATAGTGTTAAATGTATATAAATTTAATCTATGTGTTCTATGTAGTACAATATTAACTTATAGATGCATATAATTCAATCCAAACTATGTGTTTTCATATTAAAAAATACTTACTCAATGTTGTCTGAAATGAAGAATATAAAAAATAATAATTAAATTCAAAAAGTATATTTCAAAAATATAATTGGGTGTTACAATTTTCTTTGACTTATACTTATGTAGTGTTTTATGTTGCTCCCAATTATCATGAAACCACTATCTATTGATTCCATTTTGTTTCTATTATGGTTCTATGTCACTATTTATGATATATATATTCTATTTTATCATAGTGTAATGTTTGAAACACATGTTATTCCTCATTACTATGTATATTAATTTAATGGCCTTTGTTGATAGATACGTTCTTCAATGCATTCCATATGTTATCAAATGTAATTTTTTGAGCTGAAATGGATTTAGGAGCACATTTTTTATTTTAAATTTATTATGTATTATTTTATTTTGGTTTTCTTTATTATGTATCTACTCTCTCAAATACACAATCCATTTTGTTACTTTGCTTTTATTTAATTTATATTGAATTTAGGGATCATTTAATAAAATGTGAAATGGATTGGGTCGCCATTGTTGGTATAATTGGATGGTCTAGTTATTTTTTAGGATGTGGACAAGCCTAATTTATTGAAAAATATAGGGATATATATATATGTAATATAATTTGTTAGATTTGTTTTTTATGAATGGAGATAGTGTAGTAGAATTGGTCATCACCTGGTGCAATTGAATTGATACAAATTTAGTACATTTGTACATTGGGATAATAACACAAACAGCAAGAAATGGGATTTGAATTGACCATCACCTAGTACATGAAAAAGTGGAATTGATATGCATATAGTTTTATAGTCTCGGGGGATGCACATTGAAAAATGAATAATTCCTTTATGAACCATAATAAAGAACATGAATATAATGTTAGGATAGAAAAACCAAAATGAAATAATTACTATTAGTAACCTAGAGTCAATAATAGGGTATCATATATTGGTATCTATGTGTTATTTTGAATTCCATACATCTATGTTTATATAATTCCTTTTATAAAATTTGTAGTCTTTGTAATCTCATTATCTTTTAGTTATTTTTAGAAGATAGGGGGAACCATTCCATCACACAATGTGATGGGAAATGTTGTGAGTTCTCTAATGAGATTACAGTATTACAGGTGTTTAAGTAATGAATGTTTTTTATTATTAAAAAATATATATTTTAAATTATGACTAATAACTATATCATAGTTGAGTATCTAAATAAATCAAAGAATAGAATTATGTTGTCTCAATGAAGGTCAAGTGAGAAATATGATGAAGAAAATATGGTCTCATTTATTATATGTAAAATATGTAGGAAGTGAAAATAATTTTAAATCCCTCAATTGAATTTGAATATGATATAAGAGTAGAAATGATGGAATATACATCCATTATACAATGAAAAATGAAATGCATGTTATATAAGACACATGGAAATAAATTTCCACCAAATCCCCACTAGTTGTAAAATGTAGTAGAAGTGGGGATCTGGATCCTTATCTAAGTGAATTCCTTAATACAATGGATAATAAGGATGATAAAATCTACAAATATCAATACAAATAGAACTAGAATGGGCATACACGATTTTGATTATTATTCACTACTCCAGATTTTTGAATGCCTTATTGTTATTCTACACTATCTAGGTTCTTTTCTAAATGAATTTAATCCAACCCCATATGAATTTATTTTTATGGGGAATAATTTTAATATTAATATATATAATTATTAATTATATAGGAATATAATTCTTCAAAATATTAGTATACATTTTTGGTAAATTTTGATGCTATATTTGGATGGGACTTTTTGGTACAAATATAAAGAAAACATGGACTGCCGGGATTGGGAGATCCCTCATCACATCCTGAGTCATCCCTAACTTAACTATAAGATTAGGGACTTGTAAGTATTTTCTATGGATTATGTTTATCAAATGTAGAAATTTTCACCTTATGAGAAATCATATCTTGATCAATTGATTGAGACTAAGGATAGAATCAATCCAGAAGATAAACTATTATAAGATATTATAATGATGATCCCTTGAAGAGTTTCGTGGTTATCCCATTGATAGAGAAGTTAATATCTCAATAAAACTTATTCAAGGATCCAATATTATATCAACAATTACATGTTGAATTTCAACCATTTTTTAAGAACAAATTAAGAATAAATTATAAGTGCGTATATGTTTCTTACTTTTGAATAATTCATTGGGGGTGCAATATTATACTTCATTAAAAAGAATGATGGTTAAATGTTCCCCTGCATAGATTATCAGGACCTCAAAACAATAAAGATAAGAACTTGTTTATCCTACCTAATATTGATGTCTTGTTTGACAAACTAAAAGATTCAAACAATATCTCTATACTGTATATTATATCAGGATAACATCAGTTAAAGGTAAATATGGATGGGAACCCCAATACTACCTTTTGAATGGGGAATGGAAACTATGAGTCTATTAAGAGGACCTTAGGAAACACTAATGATTCATAACTTTTTAAAAACATAATAAATATATTATCTAGATAATACCTCAAAAATTGTTTGGTACCGATAATAGATTTTATTCTAATATACCACAAAAAAGTATGGCCACAAAGAGAATTTTAATATTGCGCTAAATTATTTGTGAAAGGATGATATATATGAAAAATATAAACATTTTTAATTTTATATATTGTAAGTATCATTAATAGAAAATTTTATCACTTGAATTGAGATATCTATGAACCCGTATAAGGAAATGGCTTTTGAGGATTGTCTTGGACCATAATCTATAACGGATATTCATAGTTTCCAATGACTATCAAGCTATTAACACTTATTTTTAAGAAACATATCATGATTTTGAAACCAATAATAAAATATATCATAAAAGTGTTTAATGTTTTTTGGGGCTGATGAATGTGATGAGATGTTTATAGAATTGAAAAGCAGGCTTATCAATATAGAAATCATAACACTGCACTCAAGTAGAGAACATTTTGTGGTATGCTCTAATGATTTAGGGAATGGAACTATTTGTGTACTATTGTAAAATGGAAAATTGATAGATTACACCAATTTTTATTGGATATTATTGAGAAAAACTACCCATTTCATGATATTTAGTTTGTTTTAGTTGTTATTGTAATGAAAATCATTGGAAATGTACTCCATGTAGAGAAGTTTGAAATACATATGTATTATATGACCCTGAAATATATATTCACATAGGTCGAGGTATATATTTCCCAATAAAGATAATCATTTTTATCAAGGTCTATGACTGTTCAATCCACTATAATCCCGAGTAATCAAATTAAATGGTATATGAACAACATATATATGATATCATATGATTATCAATGAAAATAGTTGAGAAAGATCTAACCATATTATACTTATAGAGGATATACATGGGAATAATAAATGCAGGAACACCATCAAGACATTTCAAAATTAATGATTAGAAATCCACATAGAGAAGATTTTTTATTCTCAATGAGTTGAATTAGAAATAAAGATGAAGTTGGAATCTATCAGAAGGTAAATCCTTAGTGTTGAAAATTGATGAGGATGGAGATCAAATATTTGGGATAGAACTATAGAACCATCAAATACAATTAAAAAGAAATATATGTGGAATGATGAAATTATATTTACCATCTCCATCCACCTGGTGAGAATAAATATGTATGAAGATATCTACGAGAACTATTGGTCACAAAATATGTAGAAATATATCACTGAACATGCATCAAAATGTATAGCATTATAGGAATTTAATGTTGAAAGGGAAGTCTAATGGGGATGGTGAAACCATTAACTATTCCAATATGGAAATGGGAATATATAAACATGGACAAAATCCATTGTATAATGAATAAATTGGTTTTAAAAAACACTATAAGTGTTTTAGATTATCATCGTATGAAGACATCACACCTCATTGCGGTTTTTCTGGACTTCTGAGTCAATCAGAGAAGTGATGATGCCACATAATTAACCATTGTAGATTCTACCTTTTGGGAAATCATGTTTACCACCATGTTCTATAATAGCATACAACACGATCTAAACACCGAGGTAGACATATGTATGCAATACCACTGCCAAAATAATTTTCAATATGAAAGTAAAATCTGGACATTGGAAGTCATGATGAATGCACGTTTGGGGATCATTAATAATGGATGAGATACACATCATCCCATGGTAGAGTTATCTTTGAATAACAGTATAAGGCCCCAGCCTTAAACCTTACTTAATCTTGAGTTATTACAAGATTACACGTTGAGGATCTTTTCAGGTTTAGAGTTTTAGAAAATTAGATCATGAAACTTGCATTACATTCCACATTTAAACAAAGTGGTTACATAAAAGACAGTATTCATTCATCCCATCAATGGAAACATGTTGAAAATAAAACATGGATTCTTTCTTGAAACATCCTTGACATTATCATCACATCATGTACCTTTCCCTTGACCTGTGAAAAGCATTTCAAAAACTTGGGATTAGCATAAAAAGCTCAGTAAGGGTTATAAAAATATGGAATGGAAACATGAGTTCATATATACATAAGAATGAAATCATACTTTACCCATAAAACATAGGCACCTTATCATACCTCATCAAACCATGAATAAATCATAGAAATCATAAGACATAAATGTAACTTGAGTCATTCATAACATTCTTATGTAGGGAGTAACCCTCTTGGTTACGTTTGGAATACCCATCACAGTATATTCCCAAAATCTCTTCGGAGAAACCTTAACGTTTCACTCCTTCGTGTTACCCAATGCATTGGAGAGCTATATCGGGCTCACCCGCCCTTAGTTTATCACGGAACCACCCATTTTCATAACAATGCCCAAGAACCATAACATAAACGTATCACATGAAACATGCATAAAAGAAAACAAAACATTTCCACATTTCAATCACAATATAACATTTTAGTATTTTGAAATAATGAATCCATACAAAAAGAAACCATTTCCAAAACCATTTAATACATTTAATAAAAAGATTTTTGAGTCAATGTGTCCCATACCACCTTGATGCTTTTAAAATTTTAAACTATTAATATCCATATAGATAAATTCATAAAAACATTTCAAAAACATGGATATTAATAAGAACAAATAATTAAAACATTTAAAGCGATATTTTGGTTAAAGGGGGTTCTACCCAAATTAGAGACACATGAATAGAATAATTGGGGAATAACATTTACTTAGAACATTATAATATCATGAGAATAAATGGATTCATGATATAATATTCCAAAGGACAGTATATATGTAAGAATGGTATAGAGTAAGAGGTTTCCAACCTCTGATACCAATTGTAGGATCGAAATATAATATGAGATGCTCAATATACAAGAGGGGGGGTGAATTGTATACTTTAAAAATTCCTTTGGAACCTTTAAAGTTAGTTATGAATAACTAGAGTTTCCTTAAGAAAAGGAAAGAGCTAAGTTTAACAAAGTTAAACTAAGTAAATTCACAACACCTCTAACACCGAACTGAACTTGGAAAGGGATTCCAAAAGTAGGTTCCGGAAATATGATTCCGGAAATTGAAACTTAACAAAAGTTACAATATAAGATTCTACCTTAGAGCGTATAGAATCTAAACTAATCAGAGTAAGTAAGGAAGTATAAGAAAGTTATACTTTCCTTAAGATACAGATTGCAGCGGAATAAAGACAAGTAGTAAAACTACTAGTAACAAGATAATAGTCTTTTAACCCAAAGAGAAGGGTATCCAACAACCTTGGATAAAGGTCCCTTGATTTATACTTTCAAGCAAGTCTGTCTTACCCACACCAGGGTAAGCCCTCGATACGAAGATCGGTGTCTCTGTCTTGCTATCCCCGCAAGCCCTCAACTTCAAGGTAGTTGGCAACCTCTGTCTTTCTCAGCAAGAAATTCATCGATCTTTAAGGTAGTCGGCACCTCTGTCTTCCTATCCCCGGAAGCCCTCGAATGTAATCACCAACATTCGGAGTTGCATGAAGCTTTGAGAGTTAATAAGAGACTCTCTCTCTAGAAATCACTTCAACAGCATGTAAGCACTTTTTCAACAATCGGCACCGAGCTCTTTCAAATGTGCTCCTATTTATAGGTAAGGTCGGCTCCTCTCCAACGGTCATATTTTCCTTAAAGTTCGGAGGGACCTGTACACGTTTCACTTAGACAACGGTTAGTTTATAACAAAATGGACAACATCGTTTTATAACAAAACAAGTGTAACAGAATGTACGACATCGTTTTAAACTCTAACATAAAGGTTCGGAATAGAAACTTCGGAGTGAAGGTTCGGAGTGAATAAATTCGGAGTGTATAAAACAATGATAATCAGATTCTGTTTAATAGGAGAATTCGTAATGAGAATTCGGAGTAGGAATTCGGAATAGGAATTCGTCATCAGAAATCGTAATGAGAATTCGTCATCAGAATTCGTAATGAGAATTCGTCATCAGAATTCGTAATTAGAATTTGTCATCAGAATTCGTAATGAGAATTCTTCATTGGAATTCGTAATGGGAATTCTTCATTGGAATTCGTAATGAGAATTCTTCTTCAGAATTCGTATCCTGAATCTGGAATAGAACTTAGTCAGAATTCATATCCGGAATTCGGAATGAAACTTCCTTATAGTTCTTGTCCAGAACCGAATCCTAAAAACAGAATGCTTTTATATCAAAGTTTTAATGACTCCGAGAAAACGAATCTGAATCTCACACTTAAGAAAAATATGAAAAATATGATAAGGATAATTTTCCTTATAAAAGAGATTTTCCTTAAGAAAGCAATTTTCCTTATAAAAGCAATTTTCCTTAAGAAAGCAATTTTCCTTATAAAAGAAATTTTCCTTAAGAAAGAAATTTTCCTTATAAAAGCAATTTTCCTTAAGAAAGCAATTTTCCTTAAAGATAAGGTGTTTGTGATTTTCAAAACAAGAAGTAATGGAAAAGACATAAGGAAAACCTTATTGACTCAACAATCTCCCCCTTTTTGGAAATCACAAACATCCTTACAAAAAAGCTATTCTAAGAAGAAAGAAAACACATTAAAGCTTATCTCCTTTGGTTTAAGAATATAGATGAATACGACTAACTCCCCCTTAGGCTTTGAAACTCTAAGGATCGTATTCATATTTCCGGAGTGATGTTTCTTTAAGAAAAACTCCCCCTTAAACAAACTCTTATTAGAGTTCTTTTTCCTTGGGTATTTTTCTTTCTCCCCCTTTGATAAGCACTTATTAGATTTCCTCTTTTTCTTAAGAATCTTTTCCTTCTCCCCCTTTGTGATTTTCAAAAAGAATTGGAGGGAATGGAAAAACTTAACAAAGTACCTGAAAAATTAGTACTGACAACAAACGAAACAACAAGCACAATTCTCATTATATTTGAAATGTCAGCAACAAAAACAGATTACAACAAAAAGATCGGATTGGTCATTTCGGATCTTTCTCCTTCGACATGAGCCCCTTGAGAATTGTCTTGATCTTTTTGAGGTCCTTATGATCTTCCTCTGCTTGCTTCTCCAAGATGACTATTCTTGCTGACTGTGCTTCAATGATTTCTTCCTGAGCCTTCAACTTTTCTTCCTGAGCTTTCATTCTTTCTAGAAAATTGATCCGATGATCCCTTTCAAATTTCCAACTCTGATTAACGGAGTTGAGATTTCCATTCAGATCTCTCACTTCCTGAATCCGAATGTTCTTTTCTTCTGTCAATTTCTCATCGAATGATGCAGTCATCTCATGAAACTTCTTGTCCTCGGTTTGAAATGCATCCTTAACATTTTCCTGAAACTCATCCAGCAACCTCATCTCTTCCACAGTTTTCTTAGACCAGCTTGTCATCCTCTTGCAAGATCTTCTATGGGCTTCGTAACCAAAGAAGAATGTTTTGAACTGAGCTTCAATCTCAACACACTTATCCATTACCATTGATACGGAGTCGGTTTTCTGATTCAGCGCATGTTGAAGCATCTGGCATCTAGAGTCAATACTGGAGAATGTTGGAATGGTTCCCACCAACTTCTTCAAGGACTGAACAACAAAATCGTGCCCCAACGATGATGACTCCGAATCCGAAACCTTGCTAGGAGAATTTTCTTCCTCAATAAGCTCCAACTTCCTCTTAGAAGAACTACCAGCTTCCTTCCTCATACTCTTTTTTGAACTCGGGGTATCAGCAAGAATTCGTTTCCCCTTATCTTTTTCCGGAATAGAAACCTGTTCCGGAGATTTCTTTTCACTATCAGACACTTGAACAACCAAATCTTCCTCATCAGCAACTTCTACATTTTCCTTCTGAGCAGCATCAAGTGAAAGATGTTCTTCTTCTCTCAGACAAGAAACTTCTTCTTCACCTTTCTCTTCTTCCAATTCAGGAGTAACAAGCTTTGAAGATTGAGCTTCAGATGTTCGGAGCGACAAGTGTTCCGAAGGAGTTCCCTTATATTCATCTACTTGTTTGAGCACATCTCCTGTCTCACCACTTCCTTCAGCAGCTTCTTCAACTTCTTCCACTTGCTCTACTTCCTCAGTAGCAATAGCCTTTTCCGGAGTAACAAGATTTCTTCCTGGAGTCTCAGGTAGAGATTCCAGAGAGAAAGATCTCGGTACGGGAATGGTTGCTAAAACCATTTTGTTGAACTTTAACAAGGCCTGAGCTACCTCAGCCTCGGACATTTTCTTCTTCAGTTTCTTCTCCTTTGCTTGTTTCTCAAGCTCATCAGCAGCCTTCTCTTTCAGAGCTTTAGCCTCTGCAGGATCTAATCCGAACTACGGATCTCCTTCCTTCCTCTTCTCTTTATCAGCTCTCCACTTCGCTGCAACCTCATCAGTATAGGTTTTCTTCTTCTTAGACTTAGGAGGTGCGGAGTGGACTTCCTTAGACTTGGGTTCCTCAGCTTCGACAACCACTTCTTTCAGCTTCCTCTTCCTTACTGGCTTGGATGATTCCGGATCAGCCACTTTCGGAGTCACTTATGCTTGAGGAGGTAGATCAATGAACTTTCCTGACTCCTTGTTAAAATCTATATTCATTCTCTTAAGAGTGGCATCACTAAGCAGCATGATCTTACAAACTTTCGGCTTAGAACTGCAAGCTACCTTGAAGGATTCTAGGCACCGAACTATGAGCTTTGACAATATTGCCGGGTACATCACGATCTGAGCTCTCAGATTCCCCTTCTTCAAATTCTCAATGTTAAGAAGGATATGCTTCATCAAGTTGAACTTTCTTAGATTTATCAAGAAATCTAAGATATATATCTCACTTTTCTTCAGACTATCCTTATCTCCTTTTCTCGGTACAATAAGCCCTTGCACCCATAACTCCAGAATCCGGAAGTTTGTAGAAAGACTTGCTATTTTCAGAGCCTTGTCATCATCCAATCCGAGAATTTCTAATGCCTTTTCCTTGTTGAAGCTACCCAAAGAATCTAGCAATACGTTGGAAATAAACTCAGCTTCCCCTTCATAACTTATCCCTACCAAGCTTGCAGCCTTGGTGTAAGAAAGCTTATATGTCTTGCCATACGATTTGAAAGAAAATTTTTCTCTATTATCTTCCTCAAAGAAAGCAACTGACTCATAAAACTCGACAAGCAAGTCAGAGTAGACTTCATCTTGGTTGCCGGTTTTTGATACCGCAACACCTTCCCAGCCATTCAGCTTGATATTCTTTGAAATAATAGAATCGTAGTTGCTGAAGAAAATCAGATGAACTAACCTCTCTCTGTAGACTAACCACTGAGAAATGGGCTTGGTTGAAGACATTTCTTGAGAAGCTAACTCTGCAGACATTCGGATTAGAAGTCCTCTGAGAAATTCGGAACAGAGAAGACTGAAGTTCGAAACTGAGAAAACTGTGGTTCGGAACGGCCTTAAATCGGAGAGTCAGAGCTTCAGCACGCAAAAGCTTGAAATCGATGTGGGACGAGAAAATAGGGTCCCCTTTATATAGGCAATGGAATGACAGTTCAACTTCCTCGGTTGATCTAACGGTTTAGAACGATCTGAGATCAGATCTAACAGTTGAAAGCTTGAATCCGATCTTTTTGAGGTTTTATTAATGTAATGAATTAAGAAATCCAAAAACCAAAAAACAAACTATAAGAAATTTCCAGCAAGTAAAATATGATTACGAAAACTTCAGTAAGGAAATCATACCTTTTGGATTAGCTTAGGAAAGTTATTCGTAATGGGTAATATAAAGATGACTACGAAAAACTCAATACGAAAAACTAAATACGAAAAACTAAATACGAAAAACTAAATACGAAAAAGTAAATACGAAAAGTCAATACGAAAAACTAAATACGAAAAAGTAAATACGAAAAGTTGTTATGGAAGATTCAGTACGAATGTTCCGTTATGAAAATACCAGTACTAAAGTTTTCCATTCCGGAAATTTTCAATACAAATACTACCATTCCAGAAGTATTCTGTGCGAAAATATCCTTTCTGGAAAATTGTAGTTCCGGAAGTTCCATTCAAGAAATTTTCGTTCCGAAAAGTTTGAAAGCAAATTTTGAAAAAAAAACTCTGTTAAATAAACAATCAAATGTACTCACCCTATGAAAAAGAGTTTATTACTGTAAGGAGATTTTTTCAACAGAAAGTTAATTGAGGAAGATTACCTTACGGTTATCATTCCTAACTTCTGTTTAATATATTCAAATCTATCAGATGGCAAGGATTTTGTGAAAATATCAGCAAGTTGATCTTGCGTTCCGATAAACTGAAGAATAATATCTCCTTTGAGTGTGTGATCCCTAAGAAAGTGATGCCTAATATCTATGTGTTTTGCATGAGTGATGTGCAGGGTTTTTACTTAGGGCAATGGCACTTGTGTTATCACACAAAATTTGAGTTTTAGTAAAACTCAAGCCATAGTCTGTGAGTGTGTGTTGCATCCACAACACTTGTGCACAACAACTTCCAGCTGCTACATATTCAGCTTCAGCAGTGGAAAGTGCAACAGAATGTTGCTTCTTGCATGACCAAGAAACTAATGAATCTCCTAAGAAATGACATGTTATGGATGTACTTTTCCTATCCATTCTACATCCACCAAAGTCAGCATCAGAAAAGCTTTTTAGAACAAAATCATTTCCAGAAGTATAAAATAATCCTAGATCCATGGTTCCCTTAAGTTAGCGAAAAATTCTTTTTACTGCCTTTAAGTGAGATTCCTTAGGATTGGATTGATATCTTGCACATAAGCATACAAAAAACATTAAGTCTGGTCGACTAGCTGTTAAGTAAAGTAGACTTCCAATCATACCTCTAAAAGATGTTTGATCTACTGGTTTCCCAGCTTCATCAAGATCTAAAGAGTTTGAGGTACCAATAGGAGTACTTATACTCTTAGTGTTGTCATAACCATACTTTTTAAGAATATCTTTAATATACTTATGTTGAGATATGTAGGTTCCTTCTGGTTTTTGAGAAATTTGAAAACCAAGAAAAAATTTTAACTCACCCATCATACTCATTTCAAACTCAGATTTCATTAGACTAGCAAAAGAGTCAGTCAAAGATTGCTGAGTTGAACCAAATATAATGTCATCAACATAAATTTGAACAATCAAAACATTTTTCTTATCTTTTTTTATAAAAAGGGTTGGATCTGCATTTCCCTTAACATAGTTATTTTGAAGCAAAAATCCAGTAAGTCTATCATACCATGCTCGTGGGGCTTGTTTAAGGCCATACAAAGCTTTGGTAAGTCTAAAAACATGATCTGGATATTTTGTATCTTCAAAGCCAGGAGGTTGTTCAACAAAAACTTCCTCTTGAACATAACCGTTAAGAAAAGCACATTTCACATCCATTTGGAAAAGTTTGAAATTAAAGAATGCTGCAAAGGCAAGTAGAATGCGGATAGATTCAACTCTAGCTACTGGAGCATAGGTTTCTTCATAGTCTATTCCTTCTTGCTGATTATAGCCTTTAGCGACAAGTCTAGCTTTATTTCTAACAATGACTCCATTTTCATCACATTTATTTCTGAAAACCCATTTTACTCCAATAACAGAAGTTTCCTTAGGTCTTTCAACCAAGGTCCAGACTTTATTCCTTTCGAATTCATTTAGTTCATCTTGCATTGCTTTGATCCAATCATCATCACCTAAAGCTTCATCAGTGCTTTTAGGCTCTAATTGGGAAAGAAATGCTAGATGTTCTACTTCATTTCTTAAGGAACTTCTAGTCCTTACAGGTTGATTTACATCACCAATGATACTATCACTGGGATGATTCTTAAGAAACACCTGATTTGGGTTTTGTAAAACCTGTTCATCAACATAGGGTAGAAAGTCTTCTGGGGTAAATGTTTCAGAAGTATCTTCTAGAAAAATTTCCTTATCAGAAGGTTCTTCTATCAAAGGTTGACAATCAGTTTTTGAAAACACATCCGAAGATGTAGGTTGGGAGGTTTTAAAAACAAAAGGGTCTGATTCATCAAATTTTACATGTACTGTTTCTTCAACAGTACAAGTATTTTTATTAAAAACTCTATAAGACTTAGAGGTTGTGGAATAACCTAAGAAAATCCCTTCATCAGACTTTGGTGCGAATTTATGTAAGTTATCTTTAGTATTCAAAATGAATACTTTGCAACCAAAAACCTTGAAGTAGGAAAGTCTTGGTTTTCTACCATTCCATAACTCATAAGGAGTTTTATTAAGAAAAGGTCTAATCAAAACTCGATTTATAGTATAACAAGCAGTACTTACAGCTTCAGCCCAGAAATGTCTAGCAATAGAATATTCACTCAACATGGTTCTAGTTATCTCTTGAAGAATTCTATTTCTTCTTTCAACTACACCATTCTGTTGAGGAGTTCTAGGTGCTGAAAAATTGTGAGTAATACCTTTCTTACTACAAAAAGTTTCAAAATCAGAATTTTGAAATTCTCCTCCATGATCACTATGAATAGTTTTTAATGGAAGGTTTTTCTCATTTTTCACTTGAGCTCTAAAACTTTTGAAATAAGAAAAAGCTTTAGATTTCCTTGCTAGAAAATAGACCCAAGTAAATCTAGTGTAATCATCAACTAGAACAAACACATAGTATTTGCCTCCAATGCTTCCAGTTTGTGTTGGACCAAAAAGATCCATGTGCACTAACTGTAATGCATCGGTTGTTGAGACTTCACCGATTGACTTAAAACTAGATTTATGTTGCTTGCCATATTGACAAGGATCACAAACTTTAGAAGAATCAAATCTAAGCTCCGGTAGATCCTTAACAAGTTTCTTCTTAGAGAGTTTACATAGGTTCCTAAGATTACAGTGTCCTAATCTTCTATGCCATAACCAAGAATGATCTTCCATTGCACTTAGGCAAGGTAAATCTTGGCTTCTTAGGTCTTCTATGTTTAAGGTGTAAACATTCTCTTGCCTGTTGGCTGAGAGAATAAATTCTTCCTTGGAATTGTGAACTAAGCATTTATCATTCCTAAAATTCACAAGTTAACCTTCATCACATAACTGACTTATGCTAATGAGGTTGTGCTTAAGACCTTTAACAAAAAGAACATTTGAAATCAAAGTTTTACCCAAAAGAACTATATTACCAATACCAACAATCTCTCCCTTAGCATTGTCTCCGAAAGTTACCTTTCCTCCTTTCGTTTTGATAATCTTTTCAAAAAAGCTTTTGTTACCAGTCATGTGCCGGGAACATCCACTATCCATGTACCAAATATTGTTGCTGGAACTTTCTTTATTCTCCTGAAATTATGAACAAAGTTAGATTTTCAGAATCCAAATTTGTTTGGATCAGAGATTTCCAGACAATAAAATTTTTGGAACCCACATTTTCTTAGAAAAGTAGGCTTTATGAAAACCTAAGGATTGGGTTTTGTTTAAGGAACAATTTTTTGCCCAGTGACCACCACATTGACATTTAGTGAAAAATGGGGAACTTTGAGGAACAAACTAATTGTTACTGAAAACTGGTTTTGCATGGGTATAACCAAATCCGGATTTATTTCTTAAAGGTCGTATTTGAGAATACATCTTATCAAAATTTTCTTTACCATGGGTAAAGTTTGATAAACATTTCTTTAAGGAAAAAATTTCGGACTTGAGTTTTACAACCAAGTTTTTATCCTCAAAATCATTAGTTTTGGAACTAGAGTTAGGCTCGAAAACATTTTTATTAGAAATTACTTTTTCTAATTCTTTAAAAAGTTTATTCTTCTCAGAACTTACTTCCTCAAGATTTTTTGAAATACTTTCAAAATCAGCATTTTTCTTATCAAGATCTTTAGAAAGATCTGATATCTCTTTAGTAAGAATAGAATTCCTAGAATTTGCCTTATCATGTTTCTTGTTGAGTTTGGAATTCTCAATCTCAAGAAGTTCAGCAAATCTAGAGACTTCTTCAAAAGTAGGTAAAGTATTTTCCTCATCAGAAGATGATTCTTCATCAGAAGAGTTATAATACTTACTATCATTAGAATTTAAAGAAACATTGGTCAAAGATTCAGCATTTCGTACCTTAGCCATAAGACAATGATTATCAATAGGTAATCTGGCTATAAGACCAAGATTCTTCTGTCCTGAAGATTCATATTTAGAAGATTCATCTGAAGAGTCACCACCACTGGAACTCCAGGTGTCATTAGCTTTCAAAACTTTCTTAGCTTTATCTTTGTAATACTTCTTCCTATTTCTGTCTGAATGCCTTTCCTTTCTTTCTTTCTTTTTGAGCATTGGGCAATCTGGTCTAATATGTCCAGCTCTTTTACATTCATAACATTTAACTTCTCCATCTTTCTTATCTTTCATGTCCTTCTTCTTATACTTGGATTGAAAGTTTCTCTGTCCAGCTATCTTGTTCATCCTTCGAGCAAGATTGGCTAATTCATTTTCTGAGACTTCACTTTCACTAGATTCGGATTGGAAAATGACTTTCTTAGATTTGGATCTGGTTACTCTCTCAGGAGTCTTAGCTTTCATATGATTTGAAGTTGTAGTAAAAGCAACAGTACCATTTCCATTCTTCTTCTTGATGTTGTCAGCATCTCTCTTCATTCTGGTCTCATGTTGTAGAAGAGTTCCAAATAATTCATCAAGAGTAATTTGAGTAACCTTCCTGTTCTCATCTATAGCTGTTCTCTTGGATTCCCACTCATTGGGCATAATGTCAATTATCTTGTCCACAAGAGCTTCATCATCTAAACCTTTCTCTCCCATAGATTGTAGACTGTTGACAATTGTCATAAATCTTTGTTGAACTTTACAGATAGGTTCTCCATAAGGAAAATTGAAGCCATGATATTCAGCTCTAAGCATAGCTCTCCTAGTCTCAATCACCTTAGAAGTCCCAAAGTGTGTAACCTCTAACTTCTTCCATATACAGTTAGCTGCTTCACAAGAAGAAATTTGGCTATATATATTTCTAGTCATTGAACATAATAAAGTATTTCGTACCTTATAATTGAGTTGATATTCTTGCTTTTCCTGGTTAGTAAAGGTTCTGACTTCCTTGTCAGGAATTTTATAATCACCAGTAAGCATCACAAAGTTGTCTACTCCAGTATT
Source organism: Viscum album (assembly GCA_963277665.1). Lineage (NCBI taxonomy): Eukaryota > Viridiplantae > Streptophyta > Magnoliopsida > Santalales > Viscaceae > Viscum > Viscum album. The sequence continues at coordinate 351,780,380 of OY728134.1, read as the reverse complement.
GATAACAAAAGTCTTCATACGATCTCTCCAGTATTCATAATCATTACCATAGAAGATTGGTGGCCTTGTAGGATTCAGATTGTCAATAGATCCAACATTAATTCCTGTCATACTAAATAGTAACTTGGATACAAACTTGTTAGTAGCTTAGAATCGAAATCACAAAGTTCGGAATGGGAAAAGTTCGTAATGGATAATCCGGAATGACAAAGTTCGGAATAGAAATGTGAGCAAGAAAAACTTGTATGTGAGTACAAGTATTTCAGTAACCTTGGCTCTGATACCAAATGTAAGAATGGTATAGAGTAAGAGGTTTCCAACCTCTGATACCAATTGTAGGATTGAAATATAATATGAGATGCTCAATATACAAGAGGGGGGTTGAATTGTATACTTTAAAAATTCCTTTGGAACCTTTAAAGTTAGTTATGAATAACTAGAGTTTCCTTAAGAAAAGGAAAGAGCTAAGTTTAAAAAAGTTAAACTAAGTAAATTCACAACACCTCTAACAACGAACTGAACGTGGAAAGGGATTCCAAAAGTAGGTTCCGGAAATATGATTCCGGAAATTGAAACTTAACAAAAGTTACAATATAAGATTCTACCTTAGAGCGTATAGAATCTAAACTAATCAGAGTAAGAAAGGAAGTATAAGAAAGTTATACTTTCCTAAAGATACAAATTGCAGCGGAATAAAGACAAGTAGTAAAACTACTAGTAACAAGATAATAGTCTTTTAACCCAAAGAGAAGGGTATCCAACAACCTTGGATAAAGGTCCCTTGATTTATACTTTCAAGCAAGTCTGTCTTACCCACACCAGGGTAAGCCCTCGATACGAAGATCGGTGTCTCTGTCTTGCTATCCCCGCAAGCCCTCAACTTCAAGGTAGTTGGCAACCTCTGTCTTTCTCAGCAAGAAAGTCCTCGATCTTTAAGGTAGTCGGCACCTCTGTCTTCCTATCCCCGGAAGCCCTCGAATGTAATCACCAACATTCGGAGTTGCACGAAGCTTTGAGAGTTAATAAGAGACTCTCTATCTAGAAATCCCTTCAACATCATGTAAGCACTTTTTCAACAATCGGCACCGAGCTCTTTCAAATGAGCTCCTATTTATAGGTAAGGTCGGCTCCTCTCCAACGGTCATATTTTCCTTAAAGTTCGGAGGGACCTGTACACGTGTCACTTAGACAACGGTTAGTTTATAACAAAATGGACAACATCGTTTTATAACAAAACAAGTGTAACAGAATGTACGACATCGTTTTAAACTCTAACATAAAGGTTCGGAATAGAAACTTCGGAGTGAAGGTTCGGAGTGAATAAATTCAGAGTGTATAAAACAATGATAATCAGATTCTATTTAATAGGAGAATTCGGAATGAGAATTCGGAGTAGGAATTCGGAATAGGAATTCGTCATCAGAAATCGTAATGAGAATTCGTCATCAGAATTCGTAATGAGAATTCGTCATCCGAATTCGTAATGAGAATTTGTCATCAGAATTCGTAATGAGAATTCTTCATTGGAATTCGTAATGGGAATTCTTCATTGGAATTCGTAATGAGAATTCTTCTTCAGAATTCGTATCCTGAATCTGGAATAGAACTTAGTCAGAATTCATATCCGGAATTCGGAATGAAACTTCCTTATAGTTCTTGTCCAGAACCGAATCCTAAAAACAGAATGCTTTTATATCAAAGTTTTAATGACTCCGAGAAAATGAATCCGAATCTCACACATAAGAAAAATATGAAAAATATGATAAGGATAATTTTCCTTATAAAAGCGATTTTCCTTAAGAAAGCAATTTTCCTTATAAAAGCAATTTTTCTTAAGAAAGCAATTTTCCTTATAAAAGCAATTTTCCTTAAGAAAGCAATTTTCCTTATAAAAGCAATTTTCCTTAAGAAAGCAATTTTCCTTAAAGATAAGGTGTTTGTGATTTTCAAAACAATAAGGAATGGAAAAGTCATAAGGAAAACCTTATTGACTCAACAATATACACCATATAAGAGTGAATTGGTGCATAACAACAATTAAGTATCAATAGAAATGTCAAATGTGATGAATTCCCTTATAAAGAAGGTATCATTAAATTATGGATAATTCAATCTCAAAATTATGTGTGACAAATATAAATACACCCAATAAAACTGGGTATTAAGTGAAAAACAATCAGAGGACATTTACACATAATCATATAATGACATATTCAATAACTACATGTTGAACCCAAAGAAAATGAAATTGGGTTAAGAAGTTCCCTTGACAGCCTAACGGCGTCACATCAAAATGAGTTGATGAGAGATAAAAAGTGTATCTCATCACTTGGACATAAAATGTACATCAATAAGGATTTATGAGAACATATCACAACATAACAATATGTAAATTAAAAGACCCAACAAAACGAAGTCTTTTAAAAATAGGAGGGTGAAAGGTTCCCTTACCGACTTGGGTATCTTTCAAAACATACACCCCATGAAAGAAGGAAAATACATCATTGACGTAAATAATCATAAACGACTGTATATTACAGAAAGAGTATAATAATTTCTGTACATAAACCACTCAAAGGAAATTGTGGCAAATGTAGCATAAATCTCACAGGAATAAAACTGAGATGAAAAATCCCTTACGAAAACTCGGCAGCCTAACAGTGCCACTTAAAACTTCCAAAATGGATTGATGAGATCAAATAGAGTATCCCATAATATTAAAATAGAATTTACAGCAAGAGGAATATAAAATAAAATCCCCCAACATAACAAAGAAGAGCATAAAAGAAGTGACACAAAAGAGAGTACTTAAAAAGAAAGAGAGAGGTTAGATCTCTTACGAAAATTTGGCAGCCTAACGACGCCACTCAAAACATTAAAAATGGATTGATGAGAGAGAATAGGGTCTCTCATCACATGAACATAAAAATTACAGTAATATTAATATAAAATAACATCCCAATAACAAGAAAGATGACCTTTAAAAGGAATGACATAAAATAGTGTACTTAAGAAGAAAGAGTGGAGTAGGATCCCTTACCTCGGGTCCGACTTGACTCGATCGTTCTTTAACGTCCTGAATAATAAACTTGAGTAAATTTAAACTTTATTAAGAACCTTTTAATAGTTCATTATTCCTTTTAGATCAATTATATCAATGTTATAAACATTATTTAATCATTTAAGTTAATAATGTTTGTTTTGTCGATATTTGGTTCTTAAGTTGAAAGTGGACTTCTTACAATTACATGTTGTTCGTGTGGTCAAATCTTCATTATATCCAGAATTATATTCAAGATTTGGATATCATATATATCATATATATCCAGAATATACATGTATTTATAATATTACATAATCATTTAGAGGTAAGAAATGAAATGCACCGTTCATGGAGACGGTAAGCTGTACGTACGCATGAACGCTACTTTCATTTCTTTGTTATATTAGTGGAATTAAAACTAAATGAGAGGTATGTATATTTTAATTCCAGAATTATATTTATAATTTATATGTATCATTGATCATATATATCCATTATATACATGTACTTATAATAGTACATTACTTTTGGGGATAAGAAATGAAATGCACCGTTCATGGAGATGGTAAGCCGTACATACGCATGAACGCTACTTTCATTTATATCTCATACTTTAATGGAAAGAAATAATAATGATATTTACTTATATAATAATTCCATTATAAAATCATATATAATAACATTAAATCCATCCTTTATACGTCCCACGAATGGCATTAACGAATCACATCACTTTGAGGGGGCAGTAGTCCACACTTCCTTAAATGAAGATATCGCGTTACCCATAATGGAAACCATAAAGGTATTCCCAAAATGAAAAATAAAGAAGCTTAAGGAAAACATAAACACATTATATATCACATATAAATATAGTGTCATCTTAATGGCCACCTTTGAAGGTGTTAATAGAATGTTGAACAATCATCGTTTCGGGAGGCCGAAATTTTCCATCCACGGAAACAGTATGTTCTTTAACCATTAGATGTAGGTGTGTGAAAGTGTATCTCATGTACTTCTTATAACAACATCCTAGTATATTTATGATACTGGATTTGTTACAAAAGAAATTAATAAAAATAGTTTAGGGGGTTGGAGAAGCAAAATAAAACAAAAGGACTCAAGTGAAAACATTACCTTAAAATCGGGTAACTCCCTTCGGTTTGAGCTCAAAGGCTTCCTTGGGAAGACTTATGCCCAAAGTGATGCTTCAAGGAGTAAGAGAGAGAAGTGGAGAGACAAAATGGGCAGAGTTTGGCCGAGCCAAAGGCTTTGGGAGTGTGGGTAAGGAGGTAGAGGTGGGGGCCTTTTATAAGAGGAGAGGAGGGGCACTTTTGGAAAGTAAGAAATATTACTTTATTTGAAAATGTGTTTCGGTTTTAAAAGGTCCCAAATTGATATAATTAGTGTATAAGGTGATAAGGGTTCTAAATACACCCATAGAATATGTTTTGGACATGTGTAGGTCATAGAGTTTACATTATCTTCTCATTTTATTTAAATCGTCAGATAATGATGTCATCGCTGCATCATTATGATGTCATAAATAATTTAATTTATTTAATGTCTAAAAATTATAAAACAATTACTGTGATGTAGGAAATCTTTTTAGATTTCCAATTACTATTTATAATAAAAAACCTTACTTGTATAACCCCAATTAAAAATTGTTTTAGTAAAACATATCATGTTTCTGTCATTTTTACTTTTACATTAAATAAAAAGTTATTTATGTCATTTCCCAACCAAAGTGGCTCCATGGGGTCCCCAAGTTGACCCATGGATTTTCTTGGTCGTCCATTACACATCCAATGAGGTTAATACATGTGTCAAGTTCATTTCATATTATTAAAACATTATTTTTACCTTAAACTACACTAATTACCTCTAATCGCGATTAAAAACTTAATAAGTTACTATTCACCAAAAAATTATTTTTATCCCATTGAACCACATTTTACTTCTTAATGAAAACCATGTATGTAGGATTCTTTAAATTCAAAACACAAATATGTAAATATTTCATTTAAACGGAAAAATCAGTTTTTATAAGTACCACTTAGTGGTGTCACTATTCATCAAAAATTGATGTTTTTCAGAAAAATCCCAAAAATTCACCCTAAGATATATTTGATATTCCGAATTCAAAAATGAAGTCTATTTTACAAAATTCAAAACATATAAGTCAAATAAATTAATTTAATAATTAATTCCCGTTGTCAGAGCAAATAGCGTGTTTTTATGAAACAATAAGTATCAAAAGATTGACACTGGTTAATGTCTGATTTCAAAGTGAAATTAATTCCAACGACCATTATTGGATTTAATGGTAAAAATATATTCTAATTTCACTTTAAAACCAATTCAAAAGATAATCTAATCATATAAATATATTAGATTAAAAAGTGGATTTTAATTAAAATACAACATTTTACAGTATTCATTAAAAAAATGAACTTTATCGGAAAGATACCAAAAATTTACACAAAGTAAATTTTGATTTCCCGATTCGTAAGAAGATTTTTATTTGGTCCAATAGAATGTATAAGAGTGAACAAAAATATATTTAATGATTGTTCGCCATCAAAAGGCGATAAGTGAACCTTTAGTGAAAACTAGGCCATATACGCCTAAAATTGAATTCTTTCCGTATTTTAAGCCTTTATCTTTTATTGGATAAATGTAAAAACATTTAAACACATATATAATCATATTTTATTTATTTATATCCATTCCCTCCAATACAACGGCTACATGTTAACTACCATTTAAAATAATATTATTTTATTATTAGAGTGCAACGTAAGATTTCAAAGGAACTCGTTGTTGCGTATTGGGTATGCCATCGAGAATAGCGTTTCATTTAAAGTAATATTAATATTTTATTCACAAATATGGATAAATATGAAAATGTCATATTTTTTATTTACCTGGGGTGTTGCAAACAGTTTCCACTCAAGCATCCAAATGGATCTATATCAATTATTTTATAGGATGAAATGTTGAACTCTTTCATGCCGGGATGATGTTGGGAAAATTAAGATGCTTGGACCACAAATGGACATGGAAATTGTAGAAAATGTTATATACATTAAATATAAGGCAATGGATTCAAAAATATTATAGTATATCTATAATGAAAATAGTTTAAAATAATTAGAGTTCAAGGATAGATGAAAATATTCTTCCACATAACTCCATGGTAGAGAGTCATGAAATTTGGTGTAAGGTGTAGGCAGACTCCCAGGTACATCATCCCCTTTGATATTGTCAATTGCATTAGAGATGTGACATATTTACTAGAACTAGATAAAGATATTTAAGATGTAAATTATGTATTCAACATATCCATCCTTAGGATGTACATACCTGGCCCATCAAAACCACTAAATTAAAAGTTATTACAATTAGAAAATGAACTTCCTTAAGAGAATCTTCCATTGAGTATCTTGGTCTATAGAGATAATGTACCACAAAATTTGATACCTCAATTTTTCAAAGTACTATGGGGAAATGGTATTTATGAGGATGTTACATGATATTATAGGAATCCATCATGTGTAAGAAACCTCAATAGTTTCACCATAGTATGTAAATAGAAATTTTGATGGTGAAATTTCCAAAGGGAGAAAGAATTTAATGTCCCATAATTTTACTAATGGGGTATCTATCATTTTAATTGTGTCATATTTAGTAATTAATATCATATAATTCAAAATTATATCATAGTAAAACTGAAAACATTTTTTTATAATAGTTTATACATTACATTTACTAAACAAAATGGCTATAAGAACTGAATATATTGCAATGATACAAATATTTGAATACAGGTTAACTAAAATAGGAAAAATATGATCTTTTTGGTCCTTTAGAATATTCTAATTCCTGAAAAATACTATAGAAAATAAGCATAATATTGATAACTAAACATAAATTATAAAAATTAAAAATATATATAACCTCATTATAAAATAAAATCAAAGGATGAATGATTAAAATATGAGATATTTATATAAATTATGAAACCCAAATAACCATTATATATTTAATAGCTGGAATATTAATATGAACATTATAATATTATCCAAACCGTTGGAATAGTAATATGACTTTTAATAATAGTAATTTGGCATTAGAATATTAATGTAGCCATTTTGAATAGTAACTTGACTATTAAAGTATTATCCTCAACTATGGGGGTGTAAAATTAAATTTAGGTATATTATTAAAGGAGGAAATTATTTTTTATGTAGTGGTGATGGTAAATAATGGTTTTTGATGAAAATATTTTTTTATTTGTGTTTTTATAAAAAACTATTTTAATTTCACTTCATTAAAAAATATAATGACATAAAAGAAATCATTATATCCAAAAAGTGGACATATAAATTAATTTTAAGTGATATTATAATTATAAAATAATTTAATAAGCATTTATTAACTATTTGAAATAGTCAGAATATTGTTTATTCTATTAAAAAATCATTTTCAAATAAATGTCGATTTTATTAAAAAAAATAAATTTCAGATATTTTTATAATTATTTTCATAAATCAATTTAATACTAGGATTAAACAAGTTGTAAAATTATTAGGGAAATGTTTTATTATTTTTTTTAATAAATTTTTCTTTGAATAGTGAAATTTGGTAAATTATTGTATTTAACATTACAATATAAATGCCTGAATATTTGAGTCATGGATTCTTAAATAACAAAATTATTCAATATCAAATTTTCTACTTATTATATATTTTTAAATTAATCAATATTACTGTTAATATTTTGAAAACATAATAAACTAATATATATAATATTAAAAACACTCCACTCCTCCCACTATAAATAAGTCCCCTCAATAACCCCTATCCTTACACAAGTGTCCTAGATTGCTAAATTTTTACTCAATTATCTTCCCAAATCTATCACGTGTCATAGTTATACTAGTTTCATAAAATGGCCAATTCCATGTTCCCTAAGGTGTATTTAATTGTGGAGATATTTAAGAGGTAATATTCTCATTTCAACTTTTTCTAAATGGATTTATTCTTCTTCCTTATCCTCGCCTCCCTCATCCAACATGTTGTAATAACTCTAGTATCGTATATATAATTTCATGTTTTATTTACAATTTAATATCAACCATTGAACCCTTTATTAAATCCTCATATTCTATAAAAGGAAATCATTATCCCTATTATTTCGATTCAACACCTTCATGGATCTCGAGTATTTTCTCTCCACTACCAGATTCATGGAATGTTTATTTAACATAAGAATATCTAAAATAATAAAATTATATATATTATATACTTTTTAGAATTTTATATTAATATATGTATAATATATATATATGTAATGAATCTAGTTCTCTATGGTTGATAAAGCCACCTAAGGAACAAATTTTATAATGCCAATATTTTTACTAAAATAACCACCACTACATCAAAACAAAAATGGAGATTTTTCACCACTAATTTTTTCATACACGCATATCAGTTCATTTTACTTTCAAATTTTTGTTTACAATTTACTAGAACATCAATAATTATCTACATGTGATCCGCCCAGGGAAACACAAAACGAAAGCTTCTGGAACACAAATATTTTTCACTATATCTCTTCAAAATGATTAAAAATGTACACAAAAAATTATTATATATAAAATATAGAAGATAAATGGTAGGAATAAATAAATAAATAAATATAATTTTGTGTTTTTTAATGTTATGTCTAAGCACCAAACAAATTTGGACATAATTTATTGGATCCCTCTGAACAACCATTTTATAATCAGTTATGAAATATCTCTATCAAACCAAATTAATATCTCTTCTGTAAGTTATAATTATTTTAAATAATTCATTATATTTTTATCTTATATATATAAAGCTTATTTTTTATTCTTTTTATGTGTCAATACAATATTTACACTCATTTCTGAAAAACATTATGTTTTTTCCATATGATTTATGTCGTTTTTTGGGAAACATAATCATGTGCATGTTATGATTTCTTCACCTAGATATTTCTCCAAGGAATTATGTAATATTTTTATCAAATGAGATGTTATTTATGAATGTTCCAGGAATAGTGGAAGTGTGTGTAGGTGGATGTGTATTAAAATTTGGTTAACCTACCATTTCCTAAAACAAAGGTCAAGGGTATTTCATGTCTAATTTTTAATAAATTTTTTTAATATTTGAATAATAAATACCTAGGATTAGTAGATTTATTCATTAGTATGTTTTGATTATCCGAAGAGACCCTTTCGAATTAAATTCATTAAACTATCGGTATCCTAAGATATAATCTCTCTAGAAGTGATCCACACATGCACTTATGATCACCGAGGAACACCACTCATTCATTGGGTGATATCGAGGTTAGTCGAATGAATTGCATTGTGCGTTCATGGTCAATCATTCAAATTTTTTTATGAAATTAGTCTTGCAATTCTCATTCCTCATAGTGATAGTAGAGTAGTTGAGAGAGAATTTATTATTCACAAGGACTATTTATTCCCAATTTTTGGATATTCTACACAATAGATGTAGTTATATATTTATAGAGTCTCTATTTTATTAGAAATATAATTTAATCATATTTTTAACATTATATAAAATTTATTACCTACAATAAACATCATTCCATATAATAATTTTTTATTTTTATTTTGTGGTGTGAACTAACATGCAAAATATCAAATATTATGTTAAGTCCTTGTAAATTAATAATTTTCACCAAACTCGTCCTTGGTCCATTAGAACTCCTCTATTATTTATCGAACAACTGAATAAATATTTTACTAGAACGTAAATATTTTATTAAAAATTAATTGAATAATTATTTATTAAATTATTCAATAACTGAAATAAATCTTTTATTCACAATGTCGGTGAATAAATTTTTATTTTTTTTGCTGTATAAATATAAAATTGATAAAATTATTCCTCATACTTGAGAATAATATTAGTACAATTAATTAATTTCAAAAATAATTTAATCTAGATCAATAAAAACACATATTGTTTTGCCCTCTACAATTGACTGTAATTTGCATGAGGTGGAATTACCTAAATTCCAATATTACAATCTTAAAATTGTTAAAGGAACCATAGAGATATAACATAATGTCACAACATTGACAATGAAATACGAATGCTAACTGTGTAATGTAATCTCTTTTTCATAATATCTCATCAATTATGTTTCATAACTTTGTCACCAAACTATATTTTCTATAAATCAATATTTACCAATTTAAACTAAATATGTTATCGCACCATTTCCATGGAATATAATGTCAAGGTTCTATTCCAATTAATTGGATGACATATCTACTTTCATAATGACAGATGGGAAAAATCCTTCCTCAACTTAATCATAATGACAAGTCAATCATGATGCACCCAATATATTGAACTTTACTATGAATTATTTTCATCATGGTTTATGACATATATATTTGTAATTCAATGTTAAAATGGATTAATAATAATCGTAATATATAAGAATCAATAGACACTCTCTTATATAGGAATATCAAATGACACCCAAATAGGATGAATTCTGACTAGTGAAACTTTTCACATAATCTCCCATCTTGGAGGTTTCCAAGTGAAATATTCCTAAGAATAAGCCCCATAATTGTATGATTACTCTCACTAGACAGTATATGTACTATGTGTCCCATCCAAGAATGGTATATAACTATATAATATTATTTTTTAATATAGTCATGGTACATCAAGGTTCTCATTATTACAGGGAATATATATGACCTTGTCAATGCAACATATACTATAAGAATTTATTACATATTAGTCACGTGGAAAAACACACAATATGTAATAAATGTTTTATTAATACTCAATAGATAAAAAATAATTTAATCAATTTGAAAATAGCTGGTCATTAAACAAAAACTGCAGAAAAATCCCACGTGGTCTAGCGAAAACTACCTATAACCATCAGTTCGTTAAACCACATATGATATTCATATTTTGGGTGAGTCAAGGTTTTAGTGAAGGGGTATTCCACATTTTCTTATATAGAAATATTTCTCCCTGTAACATCAACTCTCAAGGAAATATCCCTATAGAGATGATACTTCCAAAGTATGTACTTTGTCTTTTAGTGTGACATTCGCTATTTTTCAAGATCTATTGGTGTAGTATTATAACAATATATTGTGATAGGTTCTTTACTCATAGGTACCACATTAATATAATGGATTTTTTTTTGCAACCATACTACTTCATTAGATACCTTAAGAGCCAAAATATACATGTACTCTACTAAATAATCTGCAACAACATTCTTCTTTGAGCTCTTTCATCTCACAACACCTCCATTCAATGTGATGTTTTATCTTCTTTGTGACTTGGCATAATCGGGATCAGTTTAGAAACTAGAATCATCATATCATCCAATGAATAGTTCCTCATATTCTTCATAAAATAGAATGATATCCTTAGTATGCCTCAGATACTGAAAAATATTTTTGACTGTCGACCAATGTTGGTCACCTCGATCATCATAATATCTATGTAAAACACTTACTAGGTAGGAAAAATCAATCCTAGTACATAGAATGCCATTCATGACTGAACCAATAACTGATGCATATTGAATCCTTGTTATTGTATTTCATTCCTCATATTTATGAGGACACATTTTTCCAATAATGACTAATTCCATCTGACTTTAAAAACAATCCTCTCTTGGATAGTCTGATATAGAATCTCTCTAGTATATTTTAAATGTATGTGCATTGAATTATGTTGTGAAAACTCCTAGATCTATCATGAAGGGACATTGATCCCAATAATATGTCATCCCTCACCCAAGTCCTTTATAGTTATGATTTATTCAACAACACCTTAAAAGGTTATAAGACTAGTATTTTGTATCCAATAAGTAATATTTCATAAACATATATAATTAATAAAATGATTTTCATTAAATTAAACTATTTAAAAACATAATTCCCATATCCATTCTTTATAAAACAAAATTCTTATTATAGCCACCTCAAAAAAATGTTCCATGACAGGGATTGTTTATTTAATCATAAATGGATCTCTGTAACTATCAACCTTATTGTCCTTATTTGGAGTCACAAACCCTTTGGGATGTGTCAAATATCCATCATCCAAATAGTTCCCATTAAGTAAAGATCTTTTGACATCCATTTTTAAAATCTCATAATCATGGAAATCCATAATGGGAAATAGAATTTTTTATTGATTTCGTCATTGGAACTAGTGAAATGGTTTCATCGTAGTCTATTCCTTGATGAAGTTTAAACACATTTTAAACCAGTATCTCTTTATAGGTACTCACATTTTCTTTCCTATCTAGGTTCTTATTAAGTTCCCATTTTCAAACAACATGTTTTACATCTACTGGATGGTATACCGAAATTCAGATATGGTTTTCGTATATGGAATCCATTTAAAAATTCTTATCTTATTTCCCCTTGGAATATTTTGTGGGATTTACTTCATCCTTATAGCTTAGAGAACCATTATTATCAAATAATAATAAATCATAATCCTTTGTGACTAATAAACCATTCCATTATTATTCTCTACCCACTACATTAATCTTATGTAGTAATTAGGAATCTATAACACTTTCATCTTCCATGGGGCATTTTGGAAATAAATTATATGCCAACTATTGTACTTCTTGAGCATACACATCATCAATGTCTATCTTTCTCCCAATATACCTTTTAGAGATAATATCCTCCTCATGAAATTTTGGATGTATTTCAACCACAACCTTTTTTATAAAGGACTCTATATGTATTATACAATTATTTAAATGGGATATCCTATAAAGATAAACATTTTCCTCCATGAGAACGACTGTTACCTAAAGAGGCTATTAAAAATTCTTCAAAACCACAAACATGTATGTAAGACTACACAGGTTTCATTCTATTCCGTAATTTTTTTTGGTTTATAAACTATTTTTTTAAGTGGTCTTTTCTATATGTTAAAATTTTTAAGGTATGTCCCTAAAAGGATAATTTAAATCTTTTATGGCTCTTAATTTATCTCACAATGTCTAACAAGGTGTGGTACCTCTTCTCACATACATAATTCCATTGAGGCGTATAAGGAGATGTGAGTTGAGATAAAATCTAAATCTCCTATAGATAATTAATGAATTCTTGGTTAGGATATTTTCCACCATAGAATAAGTGGAGTTCCTTAATATTATAACCAAGCTGTTTGTCTGTATCATTCTTGTTTTCCTTGAATTTAAAAAAATAATATGGTTTATACCTCATTGAGTAGTCAAATCCATATATACAAAAATAATCAATAAAATCTTTAATGTATGAGTACCCACCACATGCTACAATTGGAAATGGTCCACACAATTTTGTATGAACTAATCCATGAAGATCATTATCCCTTTTACCATTCCCACTAAATAAGGATTTTCTCATTTTTCTTATAGGCATGTGTTACATAAACTAAATTTTTATAGTTTAAAAGACACTAAATATACCAATTGTTGTAATTTAGACATTCTCTTTTAATTTACAATACCTTATGAGTGATACAAAATTTGGGTCTGGTATGAGTCATGCAAAGTATCTTTTTTATCGATGGTAATTATTTAGTCCATGTAATCCCACATGTAAAGAAAACATTTTTAATGTTTCATAACATAAAAAATATATCTTTATATATGATGAAAAATATATTCCCAAATTTGAAAATAAGTCCATAACTATCATGTTTGGAAACAACAATAATGTTTTTGGTAACATAAGATAGATAATAATAATGCTTTAAAACAAGATAATTGTTCATGGAAATGTGAGGTGGAATTACCTTATAGCTATAAAATCATGTTTTTCTCTCTTGGATACTCTATGATCTGCCTATCCACAATAAATATTTTTGAACAAACATGGTTACCATATTTCAATACAAATGTGAGAACCCAAATATATATAATACCCAATTTATATAAATAGATAAAACATCCTCAATAAAAGTCTCAACAAAATGATACCCTTTCCTTTTAAATGGGTATATTTGTTTATCATGTGGCCCTTCCTACCACATGTGAAACGGGAAACATCATGTTCCTTGGGTTACACAGCGATCATTCCCTTCATGTAAAGACTTGAAAAAAATTTAGGGTTAAATCACTTCTCATTCCCTCTTAGTTTTATCTCTATAATGAAGGAAAGGTCCTCACACATTTTATCCTTATCTATATAGAAGTGAAGAGTATGAAGATATATAAGATACTTATCTTTGTATTCATACTACAATTCAAAACAAAATTTTAGAATCTATGAGGGATTGAATCTAGAATGAGGTCAATTCCCAGTTCATCATGGAGTTTAAAACTGAAAACCATTAAGTACACAATATATCCAATGATATTGATTACATGACACATAACTGTGGAACAATCTCCATGATCTCTATAAAAGAGAAGCTTGGTAATATCAAACGTTTCCAATATATCTCTATTCTTGTAAATACCATAGAGTTTATCAAGAATTTTGTACTGATCCATTTTTTTTGTGAGACTTCGTTAATTAATTAAAAATCAATTAAAGAATCATTAATTGAATGTCATCAAAATAACTAAATTTTTTCCATAAAAAATGCACTCTTTATCAGGTGCCTCTTTAGCATGAAAATTCAACATCATGGATTCAAACACATAATATTTCCATTCATGGAATATCATAACCTAAAGGCTTTTAAACCACTCTTGGTTGTTGCATCTATTTATATGGTTTTGTTTCACCAATATAAATTGTAGGTTTAGGGTGGATGATAAATTTTCATTATATTCTACAATAAAAAAGGAAATTTTATTGGTACATTTCATTATTTAAAAATATTTTAGATATAATGAATTTAATTTTATTATTTATTTATTAAAGCTTCCACAATTTTATAATGCCTCAATAACCCTCACCATTGTATTAGGAATGTAAAGTTACATTAACATTCAAGTAGAAAGTATCCCCATTACCTTTTTTAATGATCCATACAATGTCGATGAATTAAATAATAATGTAACTAGGTCGTTGGTCATGTAATCTATGGACTTAAAACTCCTTGAGACATTGAATGGATTTCACTACCTGAAAATCTTGACATGGATTTCATTAACTCTTGACTATGAATTTTTATTTAACCAACTTTGGTCATTATATTAAATTTAATTTCAGTTAATTCAACAACAAAATATAATCAGAGATACTAGATAAATGTAAGTTTCAAGACATTGTTCATGTACCTCACTTAGTTCTATGGTTTCATTCCCAATCTAGTAATGTAAGTCTTAGTATGAAATCATATTTAATAGAAGTATTTATATTTATTATGCATAAATGTTTTTGTTTTTTTATTCATTAAACTTATTTTTTATTTAAGTGGATGTCATATAATTAATTAATCATGTTGGATAATAAATTATGCACAATACATTTATTTGTTTTTATATTAATTGATTTATTTTTGTGATTGTAGCCCTGAATCCATAAAAAAATAATTTTATAGCTAGAAATTAAAATTTAATTAAATTACCCATTCATGAGATTTATATATTTGATGATTTAATTACTAGATATTAAATCAAATTTTAACATAGGGGATATATCTCTTATATTCCATATTTTAATGAGTTACAACATTCCACGTTTCCTCTTGTTTATCACTTTGGTTGGAATCATTATGGTTCTATCTTGAACTACATCCATGTTCCTTGGGATCATGCATTTATTTTTTATTATTATTAACCACATATAGATGAGGGGAACCAAAGGACTAGTTAAATTGGGTTACACAATTATCCTTATACACATAGGTCCTACATAATAATGGAGAGAGGGATAACTCTCTGGGATTAAATAATTTTAAACTCATAGAATAAAACAAATTAAAACACACAACATATTAAAAGGTCTTGTGGAAGCTTGTAAATGGTCATACATGTGATTAATACACAAAAGTAAACACCTATAATTAATTTCATTATTATTTATTTTATTATTTTATTTAATGTTCTTACTTTAATTAATTAATTAATTTTTTAATTAATCAACATTCATCTTAATGATAATACATTATGATTTTGAGATACACAACATTAATGGAATTCATATACAATACAAATGACAACCAATAATGTCATTTTAATTACAATATGATAATTTAAAATTTAAAATTCATTAAAACTGTTATTAAATTAGAAATCACACAATGGTGTGATAACCAATTAAAAAATGTTTTTAATGTTCCAAATTTTAAATTTAATATAGTTTTAATTTTTCCCATTAATGGGAATTTATGTGATTTGTTCATGATACTACATGCCATAAACCTTGGTTTCCATATATCTATATGACATTACAAGGGATTGTGGATGTAAACATCGCCAGGCAACATAGTGTGAAAATTCATGCTATACACCCTGTATCTACATGTTTGGTTCTACTTTTTCCTAGTCAATACATAGTGTACAATATATTCTCTGGGTAAAATTAATTTCTTATTCCATATGGATACAAATATAATTGGTATAAGAATGTCCTTTGACCATAGGATGGGAAACACAATTTTATCAAAAAATGATTTAGGACATCCAGATGGATTGTCCAGAAATTCTTCAATTGTTATTAATTCATTAGTAAAATTAATCATTGAAAAAATATGATTAATTTTTCAATAACATGTTAATCTAATAAATATTAAAAAAATAATAACATGAAATTAAAATCTAACCACAATTATGCATAGATTGATAATATATAAAAAAATTATAATTTTGACCTTGATTTCTATGATAACAATTGAAGGTTTCAAGTATAATGGAAAAGAAAATTTGTGGGAGAAAATTAAAATTTATTTTAATAATCGTTTCAAAAAATAAAGAGTTCACCTCAAATTTATAATTAATTTAATTAATATTTGAATAAATAAATAGCTGGGTTTAGGAGATTTCTCCATTGGTGAATGTTGATCATCCAAAAAATACCCTTTCAGATTACACTAATTTAACTGTGGGGGTCCAATGATGGAATCCATCAATTGGTCATCCACATATGCTTCTAAAGTCTCGAAGAAACATCGCTCTATCTCTAGGAGCTATCATGGTGTGTAATATGTATTATGTTGTTTGTTATTGATTTCTCATTCTTTGGGCATAAAAATTATATCTTTCACTTTTCATTCGTGAGAGGTATTGAGAAGGTGGAGTTGAGAGTGAATTCATTATGCACAATAATTCTCAATTATCAATTTTTGATACAACAAACACATCTGCCTATTTATAGAGTCAGGACTTCAGTTAAAATATTATTTAATTGAATAATGGCTATTAAATAAGATTTCATAAATTAAATAAACACCATGACACAAAATAATAATTATTTTATAATTACTTTCTGGTTTAGCCCAAATGGAACTATAAAAAATCATCAGAAATTGTATTGTTAATTAATATTTTTCACTGAACATAGTCTTGGTGAGTTCAAACTCATATATAATTTATTAGAGAATTGAATAAATATTTTATTCACAATCTAGTAAATAATTATTAATTAATTAATTAATAATTAAAATTAATGTTTTATTCACATGTCGGTGAAAAAATATTAATTTAATATTGAAAATTAATATAACATGAATCAATTTATTAGTCAGACATCATCATAATATGTATCCCATTAATTTAACAGAAGTCGTATTTAATCGAGATTAATTGAAAAACATAGTGTGTGACCTTCTAGTATTCGTTCTCATTGGCATTATGTGGGAATGCATTAAGTCAAAGAATATGATAAAAAATGTTTCAAGGACCCCAAGAGAAAAAAATTAATGTCATAATGTTAAAATCAACATTTGAATACATACTATTTAATGCAATACATTTTTACAATATCTCATCAAGTAGGTTGCATAACAGTGTAACAAATCCATATTTCAGATATATCTTTCATTGAAAATATGAAATAAACACATCGTTACACCATGTTCATGTAGTTTAATGAGGAAGATCATTTCCAATCAAAGGACTGAGATATCAGCTTCCATAAATATGGATGGGACAAATCTTTTATCGACTTATTCATTAATGACATCTCACTCATGACACACCCAATGTGTCTAGATTATCTATGAACTACAATCATAATGGTTTACGAAATAGATACATTTATGCGAGTTATAATAAGAAGTAATAATAATCATATAGTCCAAGGAAGATCAAACACTATTTTATATAGGAATATTTGGTAACACCAAAATATATGGAATTTCTACTATAGGTTATGTTCACATAATCCCCCATCTTAGAGGTTACCAAATGATAAATTCATGATAATAATCATCATCTACATAAGATTACCTATACCTAATAGTTTATATACTATGTTTCCATTCATATAACTTTATCCAACCACAAATCATTATTTGATAATTTCAATATAGCATATCATGGTTCTCATAATTGAGGTGAACTATTATTACCTTATCAATGCAATGTATACTCTAAGAAATTATTATATTTGAATCATTTATAACAACAAATAATATGTAATGGGATGATTTAATAATATCCAATATTAAAAATATTTCATTTAATCAATGTAAAAAATAGTTGTTCCTAGGAAAAAAATAAAAACAATGTATAGGATTATGGAGTAAATCAAATCCATAATATGAATATGTTGACCATGTGATAATGACTATGTAGTTTTCCATGACATATGATTGTGTCATTTTTTTGTTGTTTCCACATCCCCATGTTTCCGTGAACTTATGATACCATATTATTTATGTTATTATTCGGTGTGAATAATCATGAGCCATCTATTTTATTATAAGATGCTATTTTTTTGACTCACATGTTACACCTCATTACCTTGTTTATTCCATTACAAGGCTTTATATCTTACCCATTTCATATATATATATTCCCTGGGATACCTTTTTTATGTTTTAGGTTATCAAAGATTTCTGGGACCTCATTCTATAGATTCAAATAATTATTTTTCATTTTTGTTTTTTGTTTTTGTTTTATGTACAATGCCTTCAAATAAAACTTGGAATTTCAATAATTTGGTTGCATTTAATAAATATTTTTATTAAGAATTGGGTGATAATATGTTTAAAAGGATTGGGTTTCTTTATTCATCTACATGATTGGAATTATTTAATTTTTAATATGTATTGATGAGGTCTGCATTAGTGAGTAAAACATCTTAGATTTGGTGCATGACTTGTGCACATTTAAAACAATGAAATGAAGTAGTTTGTCAATAAGAAATTTATTTATTTCTGGATGAAAGTTTATATATGGGATGTGTCATATGGGGTCCATTAAGGATAGGGTGTCTAGGATAATTTGTATAGGTGTTGGGTTTGTGAATACCCTGTGGGAATACGTTTTAATCTATGAATGAGGACCTTCTTATTAGAGTGTAAGGGTAGTTATGTTTTGGGTGTATGGGCCTAGAAAGTGCTATTTTGTATCAAAAAGGGATATAATGTCTTCATAAATTAAAACATGATCATGGGTAGTTTTTTCTCTTTTTCTATTATGTTTTTGAATATATTCATATATATTTTTTATGATGTGGACTTGTCATGAGTGATATAGAATGATTAGGATTTGTAGAAATATGATGACCCTGAGTGATAGGGTTAAGAATAGTTAGGATAACAATGAACATCATGAGTGAGGAGTTTCACTATCAGGGGATTTTTCAGGTCTATTATTATTCTTGTGCCTCTATGAAACCTATAGATCACATGGTATAGGCCAGTGTGATAAACTATAGCCTCCTTATAACCCTTGGGATGGGTTATGATTACATGATAGACTTCCATATGTTCATAGGGATGGTTTTGGGTTATTTTAAATCCCACTATTTGAGTTAAATTAATAATTTGAGGATTCATGTTCTTATAGTTATGATATATATTTATACTATAAATGTGATAAAGAATGTTGGGTTAGGGTTTTTTTTGGTCTTTTTAGGACATGATGGTTATTTGAGTTGAATTTATATTTATGTAATTTTTTTACATCATCAATTAAAATGTGATATTCCCTTAAATATTCATGTTAAGGATTCATTAGGTGTGTCTTAATAGATATATACTAACACCCTATATGGGAATATCAGTGTCAATGAAGACCCTTTTGGTAAATTATTTTAGATGAAGGAATGGTCCCTATAAAGATATTAGGTAGGATGATTCAGTTGGTTTGGAAGTTTCTTGGATGTACAATAGGATAATTTAGGATAGATTCCCCTTTATTTATTTTAGGATTTTGATTACTATTTAAAAATTCATTGTATATAGGGCCTCTTTACTTGTTGTGTTGTATAATATATTTCTTTTTGTTAAAAAATGTGGGGTATATGTATTGGTTAAATGTTTTATTTTTTATATTTACTATGAGTATTATTTATATCATTGTGTACTTTTATATCTATCTATTACCAAGGGTATAGTAAACCTACATTATAAATTTAGAAATTGTCCCATGCTCGCATCCACTTTCATATGGAGAGGATCGTATGAGGCCAATGTGGCAATCCTCACCCCAAGATTGTTGATCTGAGAATAAAAATAACAAAATTGTATTAGATCATTTATCTTTTCCCTATATATTTTGTGGATATGTTAAATGAAGATTTCGTTTTTTAGGTACTCAGTATGGAAATCCTATACTGGAATACCTAAACCACATATGTTGAAATCCTAAATTGTTATATTTTATATTTATGTTTTGGTTGTCACTTTTGTTGGTGATTGATTACACCAAGATAGAATAATACTATTTTTGTATTTTTATGTGATTTTTTATCTTTTCTATATATGAATGGGTTGGTATGTTAATGTATCATATATAAGAATTTTTTTTATAATTCATGCTCTTGGATACCTATCATTGATAAAGGTTTAAATTATTTATATTTCATTTATAATAAAAATTTTGTATTCACATATATATTATCGAAAAAAATTAAATTAATTTATTCATATAATGTTATATTTTATATGAAATTAATCTATCCAATGTGAATATGTTGACGGTGTGTATTAGAACCAATAGAAAGTGGTTATTTTTTTTGTTCCCATGTTTGGAATGTGTTCGTTTCTTGATTATTTTCTCTGTAATTAAATGGTAAATTGAATTACTATGTAATCATTGAATCATTTTTCATATTATTAGTATCTCTAATGGTATTTTTAATTCCATGTATTAGTGAATTGGTTCAATTGGTTCATTTTAAATGGAAATATGATTTTTTGAAATGGAATTTGGCCTCAATTGGGCCATTATTTGGGGCCAGATATTTTAGTTTTATGGAACTTTTAAATATGGAAATATGATTTGTCTTTCATTAATCATATTAGATGAAATTGTGAATTTTTTAAATTGTTTCAATGTGTTTTGTTAAAATTTATTTGATCATTTTGTATGAAATTCAATATCAAAAGTGTAAAAATGGGTTGGTTCAACGACATGGGATATTTTTTGTTTGGACATGCTTGAAACATTAAAATGTGGTTTATATGATATATAGTTGAGATCTTTATGGGACTGTAGTTCATTTATTTTATTTTGATCATATCCCTTGGGTCATACATTATATTGGTTGTGTTTTTTTTCTAAATTTTCTCTTTGGAGAGTAAAGTATTGGATTTTTTTTGTTGATTTTCCTAGAACATTGGTTAATGGTGGACCATTAAAAGGGAATGGATGAATTATCATGTTTTGTAATGAACCATCATGATTAATCTAGAAAAGACCCTTGAGATAGGCTATTGCAGTGGTGAGGCACAACAAGATTACAGAAATAAGCTTCTCATATAACCAAATATATATATTACTAGAGTAAAATTTTGAATAAAAGTGATTCATTCAATATCTATACAATACAATAACAAATATATAGACATAAATGTATAATAGGAGAACACCAACAACTCTCCTTGTGACCAACTGTCACCACCAAACCATCAAAACCATAGGCTATGAAAAAATGAGAAGTCATCATTACAACATGTTATTCCCATTACCTGGAAACTACATAAAAACATCTACAATCTCCAAATGTAAATGTTGGTCGGGAAAAAAATCCTATTACGATACCACCATAGATTTTATGAATGGTGTAATATTAAGAATACAATTTTTTATCTATTACCACATGAATATTTTTAAAATGAACTTTTATGAATCTATATCCATTTGTAAATCATTACCCTTTTCATTTTCATAAAGCATTTCAGATTCACAAAGCTATTAATATGAAACTTATAAGAGATAAACATGAATGAATTTCCAAAATCCAATATATAATCATGTAAACATACATTCGTGTCATAATCTATCATGGAAAACCTTACGATACATCCTCATGTGAAAATGAGTGACAAAACATAAATAAAACAAAATCCATTATATGATATGTAAACTATAAATTAAAAAGAAATCAATATTTTTACTTTTATAAGTGGAATATTTACTGAAAAAATAGTTTCAAAACTATACCTATGTTGGTACCAACCAATATCAAGTCCCTCCATTGTCCAACAATAACCTAAATAAACCCCTAGTGGTTCCACACACACAATAAGGCCACTAATTTCTTTTTCCAGATGTACTCAATGTCCCCAATATTCCATTGACAAAAACTTATTTTAAAACTATGCTCAAAATTTATTAAACAATTTCAAATTTAATTAAAACCATATTAAATTTTTAAAATCAAATTTCAATTCAAAACCAACATTTATGAATTTAATTATAAATATCGTGTAAGACCCAATTTTTAATGAAACAACTATTTGAAAACATTAATCATTACCCTAAATACCTTTAAATAATTAATTACTTTAATTAAATGAATTAAAAAAGTAATTTTATAATTATAATAATCAATTAATAATATTATACAATTTTAGAGAAACACCTACATCAAAAAAGAGGTAGAACAAACCACCATTATAAAATGGCGACCGAGGAGTGTCAATCGGGTCCTTGCTATCCTTTATCGATGAAAAACAACATAAGTCCTCCAAAAACCACTATATCCATTATCAATGTCCAATTTTGTTACAATAATATGCGAGGATAAGTGATATATCATATATCTACAAAGAAGAAGGAATACTGGATCGAAACTGCAACACACATAAAGATGATCCATCAAGTGAAAAGTATTTCTGCATTGAATCAAAGGATAGAGACATCCAAAGTGTTGTCTAAGGGTTAGTTTAATGAAAAAATTATTATGGTGTAATTAATTTATAATTAAACCAAGATAAAAAATGAAAAATATATATTTTTAAGAGATTATAGGGCTGCCA
The DNA here is from genome assembly GCA_963277665.1 of Viscum album. NCBI lineage: Eukaryota > Viridiplantae > Streptophyta > Magnoliopsida > Santalales > Viscaceae > Viscum > Viscum album. The sequence continues at coordinate 351,756,949 of OY728134.1, read as the reverse complement.
GAATGTTTTCGAGATGATTTTCCATGGTTTTTAAAAGGATTCGACATTGTAAAAAAAACCATGTACATTAATTGATAACCACTACTGTCCATTATATCAAAGGGGTTATCTAATTTCATTGGGGTTCAAATGATTTGGGATAACCATGTCCAAACTATGTGACATGAATGAATACCCAGTATATACCCCACATGGTTCACTACAAATGTAACACGGATTGTCTAACTATGCATAAACTATAAGAAATACCATTAGAACCTCACATAGGGATACCACATGGTTACCACATAATTAAATGGGACATTAAAAATAATTGTGTGACTTTATAGTTGTATCCTAATTCGATTATTTTTGTCCTCAAATTCCTTGAACCATCATAGACATGAAAATATAAAAACTAAGGATCAACGAAATTGTACACAAGTTTTGTATAGTGTTATAATACCCCCATATGGGCTTTTTATTACTAGAAAATCATATGATTGTAGACCTCAAAAAGGTATAAATTTTTAATGCATGATCAATGTTTTCTTCTCTAACCACTCAGGGTTATCCCATATGAAGAACCATAATACCTAGACCAAGGGATCCAATTTCAAGCATATTACCATATCCTGATGATCCATAATATGAATTAGTAAATCACTAATAGTTGTATTCGGCACAATATCAACATCCTACTTTATAATGACAAGGGAAGGATCTAGTTGATACCTCCACATTTAAGAAATTTGTTGAAATTGTTTTATCAATTTCCCAATAGATGGAGAGTCCAACTAGAATTCCACCTTTAAAGTGGTTCTATATTCTCAATGGGGTAGAGTATTTTTGTGTTAACATTCCCAAAAATCCCAAATCACAATGTCCCAAGAAAACTAAAACTCTAAGAAATCCCCAGTCAACTACCTCACACTCTAATGGATGATGAAGATGGTCTATATATGATTTTTGAATGCTATATGTTTTGACCAACCTCTTATGAATCAACTTAAACTTTTCAATCATCACTATAATTATACACTCCATAAATAATGATCAGTGTCCCAACACGTCCTGCCCTAAGGGAAATCTACATGGAAGCCTCTATGATGTTTAAATGTCTAATTTATTTATCTATAATTGTAAACTATTATTATAGGAATATTTAAATTGATATTAAAAAAATTCCAATGATCCACCATAATCAAGAACACAAGCCTGAAGCATATCCTCAAGAACCTAGATAGCTCCCTCTATCTGTTCATCCATCTGTGGATGGTAAACCATTCACAATTTTATCTGGTAACCTGTTAACTCCATTAAAAAATTCCTGAACCTTGATGTGCTCTCATTCTCCCTTTTAGATAATAATGTATTTTACAGCCCATTATTACTCACCATATCTTATATGTACATGTCTTGGAGATGTTATAAATTATTGTTCTACTTAATATGAATGAAATTATCTAGTTTCATAAATAGATCAATGATCACCCAGTTCACATCTATCCTCATTAGATTCTATATAAAACTTACATTTAAGACCATGGAAATCTCAGACCACATCCATACCAGAATGTGTAAATTTGGAAACAGACTAGAAGGTATCTAGTGTTCAACCATAATTGTTTGGAAAGTGAGAAATTGTGAAACAAAACCTATAATAAATCACCTCACCCATGTATAACAATACCGATGTCTCATTTCATGATATATCTCAGTACACCCTGGGCGGATATACCAACATGTATGGTTTCCACCATTGATCAACTACTTCCATAGAGAGAAATGAACAACAAGAATTCTATGGAAGTACAAAGATCATACGCGATACTGAGACCAGTCACCTGAGGTTTCCCCGCCATATTGAATTTTTCAAATTTTTTGTAACTTGTGTTGTTCCACCTGCTTGGGCTAAACACTGTAATCAAAAGCGGAATATTCATTCCATAAAATCCATGAAAACCTATACAACAACATATATCACTCCCAATCTCATATCAATATAAAAAAATCATCAATGTCCACTTTCCGAAAAATACCTTCATGGGGCGTGTGAGTAATTTTCATCTCCCCACATTTAAAACCACATTCCATTTCCTACGAGTGTACGAAATATAAAAAAACTTCTAAGGATACACTACCATGATTTTTTCCTTAATGTTCCAATCCCTTCCTCATGTTCCAATCCCATGTAGGAAAATTATATTTGAGGCTCTTGTGATACTAATATAATATAAATTGATCCTCAAAGATATCGGGACACCATTTTATGAGTTCATTAATAACTATAGTCAAATCAAGATTGTTGGTATGGTTGCTATTCTCATAATTGAATAACAAGAAATAACTATTGGAAGATACTTATTTCCTCTAAAACAAGAAACATTACAAATCAATACCAAAATAATTACATAAAATATATATAATTCAAACCCATTCTGAAAGAATTAAAAATACTAATGTAGTCAGCCTCATCTTATACTCCTAAAAATATCCCTAACATTAGTTATTCCATTCAGACATTATACCATTCTGGGTTAAATATATCATTAAAGATATGAACATGGAGTAATCATAGATATTATTCTATAGTAACTAGATTAACCTATAAAAATCCACATATATACTATATTATTAGGCTAATACTAGTAAATAACATCATGTATCATTTCATGCCACACTAGGATTCCCCAATAAGATATGACATATCTAATAAATTTCCCTTATAGGAACTAAAACTCACAGTTTTATGGATTAACATATATATGATGTTACTTTATATCTTAAAGGATGATATTAATATGGTACATTTTCCCCTCCTATTTCATGGATTACCCCAAAATGTCAAAAAAATACAAAAAACGGAAGATACTAATAATTGATGAATGGTTCTATTAATCAGTTCCATGAATATAGTATGATAATTAGTGGTACCTAATGAAATAATATAACACTCAAAATTTCCATACATACTCATAAACACTATCATTGGTATATAAACATTTGAAAATCTCAACTGGTGGTACCTTAAAAGAAGTTAAATCAATGAAAAACAGCATACCCGAATATAATGTTCAGAGTGATCATCAATCAGTGGATAAGGATATTAGTTAATAATGGTCACCTGATTTAACTTTTGATAATTGACACAACTTATGCATCCATTGTATGATTTCTTAAAAATAGTACATGTGATACATATATTGGAATTCCTAGAAGAAATGATCCCTTAGGCTCGATATCATCAATATTGATATTATCTTCCACGAACTCAGCAGGTTCCATTTGAGATGATGGTATAGAATTGTGTATCTTACCAGCGAGAAGTTATATAATAAAACTCACCTCCCACTTTGGTGGTAACCTAGAAAAATCATCCCAAAAAACCTAAGGGTTTGAAAACACCAACGTAGGATGTATTCTAATAAAAATGGTTCAAAAAAATCAAAGAGTATATCTGAAAATTGGAATGATAGTACCCTATTATAAGGAAATACATGCCCTATCTTCCAGATCATGAGTCCCACTAAATCTGAAAAACATGAGTGACCCCATTGGAAGACAAAAACTATACATGGTGATCATATTCATCAATTTTCACCTTAATTGTAATAATTCAATCCATTCCAAGTATCTAGTTGATGTTTTCAATGTCGAGGGCTAAAAAAATCCCAAAGCACCTCATAGTCTTCTATCACCACTCGACACACATGACATAAGGAACTCTTTCAGACCTCATTACAATATTTTTTAAATAATCCAAAATTAACATAATATTTTTCAAACATAAAAAAAACACATAAACTAACATTGAAAATATAATGGAATATGTAAACACTATATCAAAAAAATCGTCCACCATAGTATATAAAATAATAACAATACCTCTATAGTAGCTAAATCTACCTCATATGGTTCTATATATTTCTCTATTAACTAAATGAATCATTTAATATAAGAAATAAAATTTATCCCTTTACTAGGGATTAGAGTCACCGACCTTAGAGGAATTAATATGAACCTTCAACCCCTTGGTGAGTGTAGATCTTGCATTAAATCTCTTGGTTACCTATTCACAAAAATTATTAAGATGGACCAATATTATAGAATGATGAAAAGTGGTAAAATAATGTATATATTTACAAATTGTATAACCTTACCATACACACAATTAGAAAAAACTATTATACTATCTTGAAGAATCCCCTTAAACCTTTCATAATGAAAATTGATCACGTGTACGCTTATTTTTTGATCTAGAAAACTCTCTGCCTAACAACTGCCCCTGTTGTAGCTCCACACAAACATTCTATTCCATATATTTAATCCTCATTTGATGATTACTTCTGGAATATCTCTATAAAGGTTTAAAATAAAATTATAATCAACATAGATGGAATATCGGGCCTCATTCCAAACTAAATCATTTGATCCATTATGTACAAATTAGTGAAAACATGGGGTTCTTGATGCACCAGTCCAAAAAATGGGAGAAATATTCTAAAATATAACTATCCTATTGCTCTAAGGTCTAACAAAACAAGGTATTCCCCTAAAATAATGTCATCAGGTAATGATTTTGATTACAAATTTTCATAAAATGAGAACATGTATGATCATTGTGTAACATAGATATTATGATGGATTCCCACCATTTCCTTCCATGGGAATTGAAAATAAATGTGGGAAACCCCCTTTTAAATCTCTCAAGAGTTTTCATGATGTTTATTATCCCCTCAACTTTATCATTTCACTCATTATATTCCAAGGGTCCCTTGTCACAATGGAAGATTGGTGGATGATGCTTGGTAAATTCTAACCCATGATCAACTACATGTCCTGAAATCCAGACAGCCACTTGACCCAGAGTCTTAATTATATAGATAATATATTCAACGAAAAAATGTTCCACTAGTATAATCACCTATGGATTACGTCTAATAGATTTTTCTGTAATATATATATGTTCTCTTCATAGATAAATAATCTATTAATCACAATAATACATCCCATCATCCTTTCAGAAAAACCAAAATCATAGGACCAACATCATGAATCAAATTACATGATTTAAAACATCAATAATTAAAAGAACATTTTTATTTAAAAAATTCATTAGAATTATATTTTCCATTTAAATAAACTCGTCATTTATTTATCTCAATAGAATATAAACTCAAAGTCTCAAACATAATAGAAATTTTCTGACCTCTACTGGTATGTAGATTTCAAACATGGAAAGGAGATATCTAGAAACCCTCCCCCATATACTAGCCAAATTTCAATAGTACTTACACATTTCTACCATAGACACATAACAAAACTCCTGAATTGTTTTAAAAAAATTAGGCATATATCCCATCAAATATCATTTTGTAATTAACCAATCCAGATCAACTACAAAAGCCACCTGAGATGGCCCATCAAGGTGGTTTGTTCAAAGAAATTAATAAAAAAACAAGTCTTGAATATATACATAAAATACATAATAAAAAATTAAAATACTAGATAAAATATATACACAATATATCCTTAAAATCCAATCCAAACTAGATAAACCATAAGTTATAATAAGACATAACCAACAAGTCTCTATGTGACCAACTCCCACCTCCAAAGCATCCTGAACTGAAGGTAGTGAAAATAAGAGAATAAAAAATACTATAAAAGTCAATTACCCTTAACTATATCTTATAATAAATCGTATTATTTTTGGGTCTGATATCAGCATACCAATGGGAAAGCAGTGCGGGGTAACAGTTCTCAATATTCTTCTTAATATATTTTATTATTAGGTTTGCATTGATTGGTAATCATCCCTTAGTCATGTCGGGTTTGGTTATTATACTTGTATAGATGTGGTTTAGTTCTTTTTTTCTCAAAGATTCTTTATAATTATTCCTTCACAAGTTCATGAGAGACTTTGGTTTTCCTACTAAGTATACAAGAATTCTCACCAAATGTGCATAAATTGAATTTTAGGTTACCATGAGAATTATGTGGACCATTTTGGACATTAATATCTTGGAACAAGGATAGATATTGTGTCACATTATTAGCTTTGGTTTTGGGTTTTATAATTTTGGGTATTTTTTCTATAGCGGTTTAATTTATACATGCATGTGGGATGGATTTGGTTTCTTTCAATATTATGTCTTATATTTTCATGTGGATATTTCATCTTATATATCTATCATATATTATTATAGGGGGAAATTCCTCCAATTTATTGATATTTTTTTACCCTTTGAGCTAGTCTTCAACCAAGGGCCCACTAGTGGTGCAACTTAAGGGGTCATTTTCTCTCTACCCTCTTTGTGGTATCATTAGAGGGATGGGTTCATTAAAGTGTTGAATCTAATGGAATGGTTGACAGATATGATGAAATTTAGTGTTATGAAAAGTAAGGATTTCATGAGTGGGTACCAAAATATTTTCATCTAACCTTATAATGTGACAACATCTCTGTATACTGGCTAGGACATGTGATTTCAAGCCCCCCCATGATATAGTGCACGAACTTTGAGATTATTGAATGACTAAGATAGGTAGAACCATTTGTATAAAAAAGTATTTGGGTAGGTACTTTCATAATGATGAATTCCACTACTATTTGAATTTTTTTGTATGTTAAAAATTAATAATATAAAATAATTGAACCTATATAAAATTATTTAATACTGGGATTTGGAATTCCATTTTTCATTTCAGTTATGTTTCTTATTCATCATCCTTGTCTGTTTCAAGAATATTAGGATTAGTGGGATGATTTTGTTCTTCATCATCGGGTTGATCATGCAGGGTAGGGTGAGGATTGTAAGAGGGTGTTTGATTTTTTCCAATAGTATGATTTTTGTGAATTTTTAGGGTAATGTTTTTTATGTGAAAACAAAGATATTTATAGAGGAACATGATATAACATTAATTTGGAATGATGCCTCGATGGAGTAATAAGTCCCATTTGTAGTCATTTAGATGCAAGTATATGTGTGCTAATGGTGGATGAAATATCTATGAGAGATGAAGGAGGTATATGTATCATAGGTCTTCCTCCATAAGGAGTTTGGGGTAGAGTTCCTTTTGATGACCATGAAGGTGGTGAAGAAGTAAATTATTTTTCCTCTTCCATATGGGATTATGTCAGTGTATTAGTTTGTAATCTTGTTCAAGTAACTTCTACCACATTCCATGGATATTTTTCCAAATGAGGATTCCTATGAGGGACCTCATGAGGAGTAACTCTATCCGTCTCTCTGGTATGTAGTTACGCATTTTAAATTTCCTAATTATCAGGTGGTTTAAAAGAGGTTATGGTGGTCTAGTAGATGCAATAATTTCAAGGTTTACAATGATTTGAAAACCATTCGGTTTCAATGATGCAAATTTTTGTCAATAATTTGACCCAAGAACTAGGTCCTTCTTGTTTTTGAGTAGTGGTGATTTGAACCCTGTAGAATCATATCTGTCCTTCTAGGGAAATTGGTTTCTGTGATATTCATGGGGGGATTGTGCTAGTGTTTTTTTGGTTATGTGGATTGTGGCATCAACTAAATCTACTATCCAATGTTTGTATAGATCAGTTTGGTGATGTAGATAGTTTTAGGTTCACCCTATGATGAATCTTCTAGTGGGAATATTTCATCATGAGAGGTCGTACTTTTATGTTGTACAACAGTGAGATAGATAAGGTAGAGGCCAACCCTAGGATGTTCCTCGTGTTAAAGGAACTTGACCAAAGGGTGGTCATATATGGGGTTTTCCACAGAGATGCAGAGGCACTATGCATGGTTAGTTACACATAGTGGTGATATAATTTATAAAGGGTCCATAGATTAGGAGAGAAAATATCCAATTTTTTAGTAACCTTAGATTTTCCTTGTGGGATTCAAGACCATCACCCTAATTTCTTTCACCGGATCCATCTAATTCTATTTGACAAGATATAATGATGATTTCACTTCCTCTAGAGTTTACTACTGTATTTGGAGGCCATATAATCTTGTTTGATGTGTGTTATGGGCTCAGACAAATGATGGGGACACATCATTCCCATGAGGATATTAACTTTACATAGATGCAAACAAAATATGATATCCTCGACATCTAACGGTCATATTCAAAACATGATTTTGGAATATTCTAGTGTAAGAGAATATTTTTGTCATATGTGAATGGCTATCATGTGGTTTCAAATGTTGAGTGGGGTTATCATGTGAGAAGTTAGCATTTAGATCTTCTTATTTCATTTATGGTAGAGTATTCAGTTTTAACAGTAGAATCTGGGATAGTGGTGGTCCGCATGGTTGTTTGTGAGTTTCAAGATTGTTTTCCACGAGGAGGTCATAATGCTTCCCCCCTTGATGATATTTTGAGTTCATGTCAAACTTAAATCAAAATTCATCTCCTATATAGAAGGATCGTTATCATATAGGACCTTCAGAGTTCTAGAGATGAGGATTCATATTAATGATCCTATGTATATTGGTTTTATCTAGACTACTGTGTGACTGTGAGGTGCACCACTATTATTCAGCAGAATGTGGATGGTAATATGATGTTGTGTATAGTCTACTATATGATGAATTGGGTAATGTTCAAGATCTTTTACCATCATCCAAGGATATACAATCATTCCGACTAGTTAAGAGGGTGGGTTAGTTTCCTATAATAAGTCTGTGGTCACTATATCACCAGTTGAGGGTGATGTAGGGAGATATGTTAATGAAGGCCATCAGATGTAGGTATAGGAACATCTAGTTTATAATCATGTCATACTTTGGTATGAATTCACCAGTTGTGTTCCTGGGACTTATCAACTCCATTTTCTATGAGTCATGGAACTATTCACAATTATATTCATTGAGGATATATGGGTCTACTTGATGTAAAATATTGATCATGATGATCATCTCAGAGATATATTATTTGTTCTTAGACATCACCAGCATTTTTGATATTTTTCTCTATGTACTTTTTAGACATTATAGGATCATTTCCACAGACATATGTTGTCTCATTATGCTGTGGTAGTAAAACCATAAAAGTTCTACGTTGTTATTTTGTATGAAGGACCCATGAACATGGAAGGGGATCATAGTTTCCATGAAATTTTTGGATATTATTAAATGTTTTTGTCTGATTTCTCTCGATTTCCCCCCCATTTTCTTCATTGGGAAAGAAAGATCATGATTTTTTGTAGACTAACCAATTCGAGTAAGTGATTGGTTACTTAAATGGTGTATTTTCTAGTGCTTTAGTGTTTCAGTTTCTTTAAGGAGTGATGCCTGAAATGATTTCTGACACTTCTCATACAACATTGTGATGAATATTGATGAATAAAATATTAATAATTTCATAGTTGTCTAGGATGTTATTACCCTATGATAATAACTCTTACACCAATGATCTTGAGTTTATAGTGTTCATGTTTATGCTGAAGTTATAGATGAATTTCCACATTGGGGATTTTTTCATTATTTTCAAAGATCACAAGTGTAATAGTTATATATTTTCTTAGTGAAATATTAGAATGGATAATTAGAGGTGGGTGGATATTCTTTATGATTATGACCTTAAAATATTCTACATAGAATAAAAATTGATTTTTGTGGTAGAATATTTGAGTTGGAAGTTAAGGAATTATATTGTTCTGAAGTCTGGGGATGATAATAGATCCATAGAGGAGTTGGAAACCATGCCTATATATGATATGGTAGATGGTTGTAGAGGCTATTTTTTTAGATGAAGGTGAAATCATCTACGATGCAGTTGGTGGAGGATTCTTAATATAGAGACTCAATGTTTGAGGCGATGAAGGACATTTTTTTCCTTTATTTTTATTATGAGCTATGGTCAAAGGATAGTTGGAATCATATTTTGTTTCATGGGAGGTTGTTTAATTTGAAGGTCATGCCCAAGGGAGTCCTTAATGACTTTTATATATAACTATTAGTGGTACACCCTGGAGTATCCAAGATGTTATGTAGATAGAGGATGTAATGTTGGTGTCCTAGTATGAAATGGGTTTTTTCAAAGTGTTTTGAAAGGTGTTTGGTTTTTACGTAGGTAAAAAATAAATATCATGCAACTGGTGGTTTTTTGTAGACATTTGATGTTTCAAAATAGAAAATCATATAAAATATTGATGTATATTATCATAGGTTTACCCTAATCTCAAGAAAATTATGATTATATCTAGGTAACCATTAATAGGTTGATAAACTCAGACCACTTTTAATTGATATAGTTGTCCGGAATAGTGGATTCATTGTCAAAGTGGTATGTTTTTGAGGTGGTGAAGTTTCATATAGTCCTGAGGTCCATTATCTATGATCAGGATGCACAGTTTACCTCATGAGTATTGTGGGTATTACAACATTCCTTTGGAACTAGAATACACCGCAATCACCTCATTTTTACCATTAGGTTGATGAGAAGATGGTGTAAACCAACCACATGCTAGAGGATATGTTGCAATTAGGCCTCTGGGACATTGTTGGATCTTTGGTTTGACACAAAAATTTGGTTGAGTTTTTATTAAAAAAAATTCTCTCTCTTCTATTGGTTTGTCTACATATGAGACATTTTATGGGATAATATTTACTTTTATATTATGTTGTATGTAGGTTGGGGAAGAAAGAGTTCTTGGACCTATTTTGGTGCATAACACAACAAATAAGGTTCAACATCTTTGTGATAGGATAAAAGTAGTGACTGACCTTCATAGTTATTTTATCGATCATAGGGGGAGGCTCGTGGAGTTCATTGATGGGACCATGTATTAAAGATGGTTTCCCATTAATGTACTATGTAGAGGATTGGATGATGGATTTTGCTTTATCCTCTGATTTTTGGTCCCTTTTTGGTGTTAGGTGTGTTGGAGAGGTGACACGTCAGTTGAAATTACAAATCTGGTTGGAGAGGATGCATGACATCATCCACATCTCCCAACTTCGTTGGTATGAGATAGATGTCTCGGATTTCATTTCCTACTATAGTTGAATATTGAGAATGATACAAATATTTTGGTGTGGATTGTAGTGATCAAGGATCACCAAGACAATTTGTAGTGAGAATTAACCATTATTTGAGTAAATCATTTTTAATTTTTATTTTGTTGTAATGTTTGAATCTTGTTGATTTATAAAATGATATATTTTTCATTTTTTGTGATGAATTATATCTAATAATTTCCTAAATTTTGAAAACAGGAGAGCCTAATTCCTAATCGGGACATAAAAACTATGATGTGGTTAAAATAATGCAGTCATGTCATTGCCAACCAAAGTGGATAGTATCTTAACATGGAAGATGTAATTCCATAATTTTCATGTTCGAAGTCGTGTATTTTTATGGTAGTGGTGGTTATTGGTTTGGGGTGTGGGTAGGCTTATATGGTTGACTAGTGGTTTGGTTTTGTTAGTAAAGGTAGTTTGTGGTTTTGTTGTATTGAGGATGCACGAGATATTCTATGGAAATTTTTGTTAGACATATTTTTCTGAAGGTAGCATTTAATGTATGATAAGATCCCTTAGAGGCATCCCCATAGGGGTGTTGTTCGGACCCCATTTATTCTGGGTTTGGTTTTTGACTCTCAATGGTGGTAATTGTTTTGCGAGGTATTTCATGTAATAGCTCGTACCACCATTGTCTATTACATTACTAGTTTTTTTAGTTGGATGTGTTCTAGAATAGGCATGATGTGGTTCAGGGAGATTTTTCTGTAGGCAAGAGGTGCAGTATAGCTATTGGATTGAATTCATTTTGTGTACACTTTATATGATGCACACAGGTGTTCTTGGATTTTCCATTTTCTTAGATCATAGATTGTAAATCATTTAATCAGAATATGTTATATGTATTACATTTCGTGTATGAGGAAATCATGAAAATTTTTAAATAAAGGCACAAGGTGATGCATTTTCAGTGAAAGTGGTAAATTCAAGGAAACATGATGATTACACATTATCTAATGGATACCATATGTGAATTTATTTGGACTCTATAATTTATGTTATATTGATGGACTAACATTGATTCATTTAGAAATACCATATTCTATATCATTTTATACAATCCCTGGGATCTCAAAGGGGTTCTACTAGCCCTCTTCCTATAACTTTGGATCATTAGTTTTGATTGATTCCTATTATAGATAACTGTTGAGTTATTCTTCCTTAAAAATTGGGTTCTTTCTATTAATATTTGGGAATTTTATGTGGTGATGTTGTTTAGTTGGGTTGTGATTTGGGATGCAATTTTACGATATTTGGTAGTTGTGTTTGTTGATCCATGGTATACTTAATGTATTCGTGGTTTTCAAGAATTTATTCCTCAACTTGTTATGTATAGGGAGTGAGATATGATTCATAGAGGTATGAAATCCATCATTTATCTCTATTGTATATCATATTGTATGGGTTTAATTTTTATTCCTTGGGTTATGGTTGTACCAGTTTAATAAAATATAGTGAAATTGGTTAATTTGAACTGGATGTTCAATGGAGAATGTTTCTCTCGATTTATTGGTTTTGATATGATTTTGATATTTTGATTGTATGTTCTTGATGTCCCATATAAAATTGTGGCTGTTGGGGATTTGATTGCACTGGATGACATGAATTGACTATTGTTCTTGTATGTTTATTCGATATCACCATAAAATTGAAATTATCTAAGCACTTATATTTTTCTAATGAACTGGTTGCCCCGAGATTATGGTTTTCATGATAATTCCACTAAAATAAATTTAAATGTGAAAGAAATCAACTTTTTAAAATCTATAAAATGATCATGATGTGTTTTGATGTGTGGTCATCCTTATTGGAGGGTGATGTGTCATTCTGATTCAATTTTGAGTTGATGCATTGATGTCCATTCTTTGGGGTTGGTAGTTTGGTTATTGATTCATCATTATTTTTGTGTTAGTGAGGTGGTTGTTGTAAGGTTGTGATTTTGGTGTGGTAAGGAAGTTATTTTTATGGTAATGATTTTGGGGAAGCAAGGTGGTTTTTCCATTCTTTTCGAACAAATAGGTATTTTTTTTCTTGCAAGATAATTTTGGGCATCTAGGTAATAGTTTTTGAGGTTCTTCATTTGGGACGATGAGGTGGTTGTTGTTCAACTGTGATTTTTGTAGGGAAAGGTGGTTAATATTAGGATTTTATTCTAGGGTGGTGATGTGGATGCTATTTTGTCGTAGTTTTGGGGTGGGAAGGTTGTTTATAATCAGGATGATCATTTGTTTATGATATGCGACTTCATTGTGCAAGAATATTTGGAAGTAGTGGGACAAATAATTGATGAATAATGACTAAATTTCCATGGTTTTGGTTTGGTTATCAAGATGGAAATTTTAAATTAATAAAATAAATTATGAGTTGTGTGGTTAATTTTGGAATATACTAAATAATTAAAATAAAGAGTTGGATAATGAGAATTTGTTGGTTATGGAATGTGGTTTGTGACTTGTTGTGTGGAGTTTTACATTCGTACATGGAATCTATAGTGGATGGGTTGTGAGTTTTTTAGTTTTTTCTTTTAAAACCCATAGGCTGAGCCTATTTGTGTTTATATATGTATATAATTTAATATTCTATTTGATTTATATATGCTCCACATCCACACCGAGATCAATGTGTTAATAAACTTATAGTCATGTGAGGGGTATTTTTTCCAAACATCTTTTCAGGATGATGGATTTCCGGGTACCCAGTCATTCTTTATTTATCTTTAATGAAATGTAGGTAATGCCCATGTTTTGTTGGATGGAGTTTGTTTGTTCATGAGTTGGTGGTTTTTATATCCTAGGGGTCTTCGAATGATATGTTTCAAAGTGAAAGTGTCTATGGGAAGGATAATATGGGATGAGGTGGAATACAGTTATTATCGTGCATTGTTGGATGATGTAATAAGGTCGATGTCTTCATGCTCATGATAGCATACTGCTCTAGTTATGGTTTTGGAAAATTGATGGACCATATGTTTTTAGGTGAGGCTTGATGTGGTTGTTCTTCTAGGGTTGTAATCCCAATTGCATTTGGGTGTTATTTGATGTTACTATTCTTTTTATTGGTTTTGTTTATGTATGGAATGAGAGTTCTATGAAATATGATGTTTAGTTGTTTGAATGAAATACTAAATGGAAGATAGTTTTTCATACCCTTCATCGATATACATCTATTTTTATTATATCACTTGTCTTGCATTATTTGGTAATCATTCCTTTGTGAGGTTTTTTTTGTTAATATACTTTCACATGTTTTGTTTGGTTCTATTGTTTTTATACTGGTGCATTGTTATGGTTCATTTATATTTTCAGGAGAATGGTTTTCCTTCTGAGTATTTTTGTAATATATCCCAACATATATAAACTGAATATTACATTTCTAGGTTGATTTTATGAACTATGATAAAAATTACCAACATGGAACATAGATAGATTTAATGTCATTTCATAAGCTTTAATATTTGGTAATTAATATTAAAGACACTAATCTATATCAGTAGTATTTATGCATGTGTGTGGGAATGTTATTATAATATCATTTCATAGTATTTATTTTTGATGATTCATCTTATCTATTGATATTAAATTAATATTGATCATAATTCCTCCCATTTAATTATATTTCCATACCTTCGATGTTATTCACCAAACTGAAGCCTAGTGGTGGCTATATGTGGGGGTCATTATATCTCTGCCCTCTTTAATGTATTTTGAGGGAGGGTTCTGTGATTTTAATTATCTTAATACCAAGACACAACCGATAAAATAGAAAAAGGATATTGTTCTAAGTGGTGTAAAAGTGTTAAACATATAGTATCCTTGAATAGTTATGTAATATAGGATTTATGAACCAATAAAATGTGAAGATATCACCATTTCAGATGAAAATGATAACAAAATGGAATCCAGTCGAGAAAAAAATATGTATTAAAATACAACTACAAAATATCTCATTAAAAATAAATTAGAGAAAGAATAATCCCATGTAGAACTATTAGAAAACAAAACCACTCCCCCATTCCAAGAAAAAACTATTCAATGCATGATATGTGGGAAATAAAAAACATATCGACGGTTACAAAATTTACAATCAATATCCACTTTTATGAATCCATT
Source organism: Viscum album (assembly GCA_963277665.1). Classification (NCBI taxonomy): domain Eukaryota; kingdom Viridiplantae; phylum Streptophyta; class Magnoliopsida; order Santalales; family Viscaceae; genus Viscum; species Viscum album. Next base: position 351,741,843 of record OY728134.1, on the reverse strand, counting down.
TATCTAATTCTACCAGATGAATAATTCATAAAAACATTTCATTCAAATAAAATGAAAATGGAAGCACTATTTTTCAATTCCTTAAATAAATAATTCCCCTACAATGTTCAATAGAATCATCCCACTATGTAATGTGACCCTATTCCTTTCCCAATTCTCTACATGATTGGGGAATTCACCATTAGAATATAATATTGTGATCTTGGTGCAACCATCAATCTCTTACAGATTAGCGTATTTAGGAAAATAGTTATCAAAGAACTAAATTCAATTACTGTGGAACATCAAATTTCTTACCTATTAGTCATGTACCCTGAAGTTCTTCTTGATGATGTCTTAATCATAGTTGAAAGATTCATATTTCCTGCGGATTTTATTATTATTGATATTAAAGAAGGAGACATTCCAATTTTCCAAGGACTAAAATTTATCACCAACGAGAATGCATTAATTAATGTGAGTCAAAGGTGACTACTATTTATTATATGTTACGAAAATTTAGTGTTTACTTGGTAAAAACCATTAAGAAAATTGACAATTCATATGAATATTAATATATATTTCTTTTTGATGGGAATGATGATTGAATGATCAAAGGGGATAATTGAGAGACCATGTCTCCTGATTTAGATAGTGGAAGTACAATGTGTATATAAATTAACCTAAACCTTTGAAAAGGTATACCATCCCGCAATTTATACCCTTGGTTATCAACCCATTAGTAATGGAATTAGAACCATAGTCGAGCAACCCAATTTAATAATTATAAGATACATTATCTATACTTTGTGTCCTTATTTGATCCAAACTGAATTAAATGAAAGATTATGACACATTAAAGTCATAAAAAGAATCACAAATTAGTTACTAGTGGAGTGGATGACAATAATGGGATTATCCCCACAATAAGAATCAATAAGATCCTATTTGGAAATGGTTCTAAACCAATATGTAATCCAATGTAGTCTCTACACACCAATGAAATAATTAGTCAAGAAATAAGTGATGAAACTTTTTAATGTTGGGATAACATTTTTAATCTCTAACATCAAATTTTGAGTCTTATATAATTCAACCCAATGAAAATCGGAATACCAATTGCTAGAAAGGACTAAGATGAGATAATCTTAACTATAAACAAAACCGGATGGAGATCATACGTTGACTATAGAAACATAAACATGATAAAAAAAGGATAATTTCCCATTGACCTTCATGGAAAAAATTATTTAGAAACTAGATGGGTATATGTTTTATTGTTTCCTAGATGGAAATTCAAGATACAAAAAAATAGGATTCAACCCAGATGACTAGTTCCAAACTATATTTACATGTCATTTTGGAACATTTACCTATAGGTGAATGTCATTCTGAATTTGAAAAAAAACAACAAAATTTAAATGATGCATGAAACATATAATTTAAGATATGTTGGAGGAAATCCAAGATATCGTTTTTAATATTTCACTATATAATGAAGATCATTCAAGGGGTTCTTATGAAATTAACACTTATCCCTACAATATTGTGAATTAAAATGAATAATATTAAAATAGAAAAAAGTGATACACTATAGTCCAATGAGGAATATACCTCGTACATGAAATATTAAAGAAATAAATATATCTTGATCTAAATAAATATAATTTTATGAAACATCTACCTGGTCCCACAACTATAAAATGCATAAGGAACTATTTTATCCATATGGGTTTCGACAAAATTTTGTACAAAAAATATGCAAAAAATATCAAACCCAGTGATGCATGTTTTATCAAATAACACTCCATTAAACATCACTATTGTTCATTAGTGGCCATTCAATTATCTATTGAATAGTCTTGTGACTTTTCCAATGTTAATATCACCAGATTTGTACAAATACATCAAACTGATGAGAAACACTAGTGATTTTGATGTGGGATATGTTTAATAATAGTGATTCAGACATATATTTTCTTCCATAGACTATGCTATTAATACACATGATAAATATCAAGTAAATTACATAACTAATGAAAATGGACTATTAGAATAGGTTATTCCTCTGAAATTATTTTTTTCATACCTCATTATATCCAATGTAATGGATTACACTGATCCTGAAACACTTAAATATCCATTGATTAAAAAAGATATCGGCATGTAGTTTATTCTGTGGATTATACTACTAAATGTGTTGAATATTGTCACAAAAGACAGAAAAAAAATTATGACATCATTTCAGATCATTAATATGGAATTATTCCTCCAACAATAAAAGACGAAGATAATTTAGTCATTGATAATGACTTACATGATGAAATTCTATGAAAATTAAATACTCATGAATGCTCATGGATTTTCTATATAGAAAATTACCTTTTTACATGAGAGTTATACCCTCTATTCTCCTACATACAAGGGAAGATAATTTTTATCAAAGCATAATACTATTATTTGGATACCAACTAATATATAAGCATTGTGAAAATTTCTTAATGTATTTCTAGATCACTGAAGAATTAATACAATGTGTCCTTGATATGTGTCATATGTCACCAGATAGAGGGAATCATGTACTGAAATTAATTATAGGTACAATCCTAAAAATAGGATTATATTGTGCCAAACAATATCCTGATGTAAGAAAATATTTTCAATGTTTTGATCGGTTCCAATGAATAAGAACTCTAGGGAAAAAATTGCAAAAAACCACGTCATAAAAGTTAAAATATTAAATGTATATGGTTTCAACTATGTGGGGAGATTAACTAATTATGATGGGAAATTATAAAACATTTTTAGTGTTAAATAGGTATCAACGCTTGAAGAAGCTAACACCAATACCCACAATATATAAAAAGTGGCTATGATCTTTTTAAATGATTTTTTTTCGAAATTTGGATGTCCCCCACTACTCATTACTGATCTAGAAACACAATTTTCTAAAAATTCTATTAAAATATTTCATGACAGTTATAGAATTCAAGGTAATACTATAACTCCCTACTATATGAAAAAATATTAAATGTTTACCTGTATAATCAAGAGATTAAAAATTTCTCAAGAAGGCAATGATCACTAGTAGGAAGGATTGTATAATAAAATGGTATAATTTTTTTATATTATCATATAATGTATAAAATTCACAATGTCACCACTCCATTTTGACTCGTATACAAAAATTATTGTCACTTAGCTATGGAATTTGAGAATATCTATTAATAACCCATAAAATAATTACTAATTGTTGCTCAAAAAGATGTAGAAGTCAAAATAATCTAAATAGATTAACATGAAAAAAATTAAAAGGATGCGTACGTAAATTCTGTAATTTATAGACAATAGAAAAAATTGACTAGCACATTTCATGATGATGTTTTCATTAGGGGATAACTTTTTTCTATTTAATTCTCAGTAAAAATTATTTCATTGGAAGATGAAGACTTGATAGTCAGTTCATCTAAATTAGGTAGAATGTCTCTTATGGGGAGATCAAAATTAAAGAGTTTAGATAACACCCCTTGAATGTTAAAGGAAAATAGCTATAATTATATCAAGAACCATTACAAGAAGTGGGTGTTGTTTAATTCAAATAAATTTGATCTAATGAATTTTTAGCACTCAATGATAAATGAAGCACTGCCTAAGACAATACCCATTATATTAATAATATGTATGTATGGGTTATAGGAAGGATTATGGTTTTTGTAATGTTCTTAAGAGTACTTTACCTAAAAAGGAGAATACAATATCAAAAGTATTTCATGTACTTATTATAAAATGTGTAAATTTCTAGATCCTGAAAAATAAAAACTTCACAATTTTCATGACATGTATTAATTACATGATGTGAATCATATGGGGTGTCCTTAAAACCTATGAACCCAAGGTTAATGGCCCATCACCCCATGCCCCCCTTCATTCTTCTTCCACCACACAACAATCCCCACATGATACTCACCCATTTCCAATGAGCATCTCTATTTCTCCCTCTACATCTAGTTTTCTCATCCTCCTTTCACATCCTCTCCACCCCTCACCCATTCCTCTCATATAAAATGCCTGAAACCAACACCATTGTAACTTAATATAATAAATTTGTTCCCTAGAAGGATGATCCAGCTCTATAAAACCACCTAGTGGTTTCGCATACTCTTCAACCAACTGATCCTTCCAAATTAGCCTCATATTTTCTTTCCTCTACCCCTAACACATTTTAGTAGACGTATTATGCTTCTAGTGGGTCTTTATAGCGACCCGAGCCTTTTCATAGTTAATATGGTTAACCATTATGCTTCATAATTTAGATTTTAAAGTTAAGTTTTGGTATTCCTTTTTATGATGTGGGTTTCTATTAAAGAAACATACAAATAGTAAACCATTTATAACCTTGAAAAATTTCGAGAGAGAAATTCATTTTAATGGGGGTAGAATGTAACACACTGATGTTTTATGAGATATATTATTTTTAATTTCTTTCCTATCATCTATTGTAAACTACACAAAGATTTTATTCTGCTATACGCAACATCGTATTAGCTTTCAGTATACACAACACTATTCTTGGATTGTGTTACACACAATTTCCAGTTCGTTTGATAGTAGTTATTCTACACATCATTCACTACAAATATGTATATATATATATATATATTTATATGTATATATTCAATACGTAAATAAAATATTGTTGGATTATGTTATATGCAACAACAAAGGAGTCTTTCACTACACGCATCACTGACTTGGCTTGCATTACATGCAATCGCGACCTTCCTCGATAGCGTGTGTTGTACGTAATACCGGGTTTCACTAAACAATGATATATATTTATAATATTATTATGGGCTAGATGTTATGAATAGTATTTACTACATTATGAATTTTATAACATTATTATTCATCTTACACATTTTATAGAACATGGTATGAGAACAAGATAAATTTTTCAGGTAAAATAAGTATTTTTCAAAAAATGTAGTTTTACCGTCTTTTGATGGCGCACCCACATTAAATATAGTTTTCCATGGCTTTATAAGTTCAATTTGACAAAATAAAATTCTTCTTTGGAATAAGGATATAAAATTTTACTTTGGATAAATATTTCATTTTATTCTAATAACTTTCATATTTTAATGAATAGTTAAACATGCAATATTTTAAATAAAAACCACTTTTTTCATCGCAATAATTTATGTGGTTAGAATATAAAATTGAGTGTCTTTAAAGTATAAATAGAATATATTTTTAACATCTAAAATAACTTCTGTAATTATCATTGATTTTACATTCAATTCATAGGCAAAATCATTTCAATCTTTCGAAATGTTTTAACTTTTAAAAATTGTTTTCTTAACAATGGGAATAATTTTAAATTAATTTCTGCAACTTCTGTGATTTAAATTAGGAAAAATGGATTCCATATTTTGAATCATTAGGTCCAAATTATGTTAACAGGATACTTTTTATTTTTTGGCACTATGAATGGTAACTACGGAAATTTTTATTTACCATAGTTAAAGGTAAACTGAGTAATTAAGGGTAAATATAATATTATAAAATTACCCTAAAACTTGTCTTAATATAATTGGATGATCATATTTTTCCCTAAATCATACTTGGGTCTAAATTGAATCCAATGGAACCCACTTGTATTTGAATAAGATTTCTAGTTTATTTTATTTAAAGGAAAGTGAAATATGTCTCACTCAAACTATAATAATTAAAGTATTTTAATATAAGGTTATACAGAATATAAATTCGGTTATAAATACTAATTTTAAAGATAAATTTTTTTTCTTTATCATGGTAATTTATTTGAAATTTTTATGTGTTTTTTAATTACCTTATTATCTTATACATTAATGATGCAAAAATTATTTATTTACTGAAAAATCAATAATATAGTTTTTATTGAAATAGTAATGCATATCAAAAGGCCCAAAATCTGAACAAAACCTAATGGTAGTGTATATATAATCCCTAATCATCCAATGGCCTAATTGTTTACCATTTGGATCCTTATAAAGGCGATTATGACAATTATATAATTTTATTTCCAAAGTTGTCACCTTCATAATTTAATAAATATATTAATTTACATGTTGTAATTTTAAGATCATAAATTATAGTAAAAGTATAATTATAAAATATATGATATTTATCTTCATCATAGGATTTTATTTTTAATTTTTATGCAACAAATAAGTATGTTAAATAATTATATAAAAATTTTGTACAAATTATTTTATTAAGAGATATACCAAATAAATGGTTTTAAAAATATTAAAATAAATATTATATAAACTATTTAATGTGCTCCACGAGTTATCTAGACATATTTTACATGTTAGGAATCAATTAAATATTTTATTTTGAAAATATCCTCTGTTTGGATTTTATTAAAATGAAAATAAATAAATAGTGTCAAAATTGAAACTATTCTTATTTTATAGAAATAACATATTATAAAATTGTTTAAAAATCACAAAAATATTTAAAAATTATAAATTGTAAATTATATGGTCTAAAATTTCATAAATTATCAAATTATGGACAATTCACAAAACATAAGTAATTATTTATAACAATTTAAAAATTAAAATCTTATTACCACAAATAAAATTAAATAGATTAAATAAGGGTAAATCAAGTTCATAATGTTTAAAATAAATTCCCAACATGTATGAATTTTATTGGTTGATGAGATATCAACCCTATCTCGTCAAATAATTGGATATGAGTCATTTTTGGAGGTTTTTTAGTGAGTTTGAATTTATTATAAATTAATATTTCTTATGTTACCAAAGGTGCCCCTCTCCTCCCTTATAAAAAGGGCACCCCTTCCCTCTTCTCTTAACTCCATTTTGAGCCTTGAATATTGGCCAACCCCTAAAAATTCTCTTTCTAAACCTCTATAGTTATACCAAAGTGGTTATGGTCTTCTCAAAAGACCAACTCTAGTGCCCTAAGTAAGAAGTTTAAAGGAGGTCCGTCGAGGAAGTGGTAATGTAGTCTACCAACTCTTTCATGTTTCTTTCTTCTTCTACTTGATTTTCATTAGTTCTTTCATTATAAAGTAATCAAATCAGTATTACCTATATACTGATATGTTATTAAAAATATTAAACATCCTGATTTCAACTTTTCATCCATATGTAGATGCCAAAAAAGGTCTATAACTCCTGGATGAAGATTCAAACTGACGAAGCGAAGTCATATTCGGACTCAAAGGCCGTGTCCGGAGGACCTGGAAGTGGTGCGAAAAATTAAAGGAACTCGAACGAGAAAATGTTGTTCACATGAAGGACTCTTGGTATTCGTGAAAAAATAACTGGTGTGGCACGCAATTTTGCGCGCCCGGTTCCCTGCAGGGAGGCCTTGCGTGCTAAATGGTCCAGGTGCTGAAGATTTAGCGTGCCACCCTGATTCCAAAATGGAATATGCCTATAAATAAATGGAGACCCAAACTGGTTCGGGGTTGAGGAATTCAGACCAGCTCCCGTGCGCACAATTCGGACTCCTGCGCATGCAATATGACTTCCAGGTAATACACCTTTTTGCGTAACTTCGCCCCATAGTTCGCCATTTTTTCGCAACCCCACTGGCTAATTTGAATTTTCCAACTCCTCTGGGTTCTTCCATTGTGCATAATCCATTCCACTGATGTGAAATCCCCTCCAATTGTGCGTAATCTGTTCCAAAATTTTGTGCAACCACTTTTTTAGGTTTTTCAATACCTTAGGGATCGGCCAGTGCCCTCGCGCGCAATCCAATCCCTTTGCACGCAAATCCCCCTCACCGCGCGCTATCCTTCTTCCCTAATTGCGTACCATCTCGATGATTTGCGTGCAAACCTTCCCTTTGCATGAAAAACCCAGGACCCCCCCCCCCCCCCTTTCACCCCCCGAGTGCCTCCTTGCATAGGCACCGAATGTCCTCTATACCGGGCATGCACGCCATACGTTGCTTTCCCATACAGCCTTCCAAGATTGTACAAAGTAACCTCAAGGTCTATTGGGTGGTGTTGCCCATTGATTTTCATTGCCTTATGCTTCATCGCATAGGCACACAAACGACTATTTCTTCTTCACATAGCCACACTAACGTGGACCCCTAAATGGTTCACCCTATGGCCCCCATCACTATGGACTTTCCAAAGCCTTCCCTCCCACAAGGGGGAGAGTGTGTTGGGAATGTAAGCCCTAGGGGTGTGGAGCGAACCCACCTCATCCGAGCTATAGGACGTTAAACTGCCATGCACCTCATCCTCAACACATGATGTTAAACTGTGATCTGACCTCGTGCCTCGTACGTAGGGTCCCCCCCGTCTCGGACATTCTTTACGCCTCTTGTCTCCACGGGAATGGATTCTTCATCCCATGGAATGATATCCTCCGTCTTGGAGTGGAATTTGTCCACAGGGGAAGGGCTGCCTTAGAGTGTAATCCCCTAGCCTCTCTTGTAGAAGGTTTCACCCATTCCCCTCCGTACTTCCCCACTTCCAAAGCCGGTGGAGGGCATGGTAGGGAACAAGGCATATCCTCCATTCGTTCCCAAATCCCTCTCCCTCTGCGCTTTGTCACACCACAGGCCTCCTTCCTGGAGTAAGCCACATTACTAAGGGATTCTAACCATGTGTAAGCTCTTGTTTCCTCTTTGGGCCGCTCAATGCGTAAGCCCCTTTCCGCTTCTCACGGATGCACCCTTCGTGATGTGATCATCTAGTCCCGATTGCCTCTTATTTCTCACACCGAGCATGACTCACGTGGGCTTAGAGCAACCATCGACCATGACATCCACTATGGGCCACCTCAGAGCGTATTCCCCATCCCAGTGAACTACGTGGACTTTGATCCATGCTAAAGAATGGTATGTAGGATGCCTCCGTGAGGTTCAATCCCATTACCCAGTCGTTCTGACCCCTCTTTCGTGTTGGTTCTCCAATCCCATGGGCCGCCTCAGAGCGTAAGCCCCATGCCTTCATACCGCAAGACATTTAACTGTATGCCTTCATCCTTCATGATGTTAAACTATATCCCATCCCTCACAACGTTAAACTGTATGCCCTAAACTACGTGTAATTTGATCTGTGCTAACGCATGGTACATAGGAAGCCTCCACGAGGATCAATACAATCACTAAGTTGTTCTGAACCCTCCGCATCAGTTCAACAGCACCATTATGGGCTGCCCAAGAGCGTAAGCCCCCATATCCACCATCATGGGATGCCTCAAAGAATAAGCCCCATATTCAACACCCACGTCTCATCCTGACCTCTCCCTCAAGCCCACATGCCTCAGGAAGCTCATTCCCTAGCCCGGAGTTCTTACTTCCTCCAGGCTCAAATTCATGCGTTCGTTCTCACGGGTCACCTCTTCAGGTGTCCCACCATACCATCGAACAATGTAGACGTTGATTCCATTCCATGGGGATATGTAGGAAGTATCCATGAGGTTCAATCCCTTCTTCACTACATCACCCATCTTGATCCTTACCCAGGCTGCCACATCTAGGTGGGATCATGCCACCTCATTCCACTCCATAGTATCCGGGAAGCCTCCCATGTGTTGGCCCCAATATCAGTGTTCCCTCTAGGGGGTCCTTCAATCTGATCCACTCTCATTGTTCTGATCAGTCTGATCCGTCTCCACATGACGTTAAACTCATGGCATACCCCGTGTTAAACATGGGAGTTTGAGGAAAACCACAGATGGAACACAATTCCCTATGTTCGATGTGGGATGCCTTGGGATTTTGCGCCTTCGAGAAGCCCTATAATAAGGGACAGAAGATAGACATTCCAATCCCCCTGAGTCAAGGCACGCCAACAACACCCCAGCAAGACCATTCCCCTCACTAAATGTTGCTACCCCGACCAGACCCCTTATAGCGTCTTGACAGAAGCAGCGTAATTAACCGTAGTCCATGAAAATATGGCACCGGGAACGAAGTTAACGAATATTTCTTAAATCTATGAGGGAGACCCGGACTAGGTAATGAGCTCCGAGGAGGAATCCACCGAAGGAAGAACCAATATCACATCATCCCGGTTTCAATCAAGGAGAAGATGTCTTTAAACAAGGAACGGATGCCACCAGCCTTTGGAAAGAAAGAATGTGTGGAAAAAGATGTGTGTCCTCCCCAGTGTGACGGACGCTCCCACATGCCCCGATGTAAAAGCATCAGAAGTAGAAAACGGTGAACCCGACATGAAACTCTTCTCCTCAATACGGAGACTGGTAGCGTTCGGGGTGTCAGAAGATTAGCATGTCCCCAGGTCCAGGCACCTTGCACCTGGACGTGAGACCCGCCAGGGGTGGAGGCAGCCAGGATGTTGAGCACTCTGTTCTGCGACGTCGTTAGTGGGGATTCCTCTTACCGATCACTAAAGGCGGAATGGCGCAGGGCTATTGGTTGTCGATTAATTTTCCTATTACCTCCAATGGGTACATCTCCCTACTTCCATGAATCAGATCGCTGCATTCAGAGCTCGATCGCTACCTGCCCACCGGCACAGGTGCAGGGGAAGGGGCAGTACCGATGAGGCCACCCCGCGTGGTCCCGCATTTTCCACAACTACTCTGAATCCGACCACCATAACTTACGGGCGCTCACGCCCCCTCTCCCCATCAGAGATCATCCAGCGAAGGGTGATCAACGACCTAGTTCATAGGTATGAAGAGGAAGGGGTCATCCCCACCAGGGACATGGCCCGTTTGGATCAAGAGGCAGTTGCGCCTCACTACCGTTGCTGCCCATGAGGGATGCGCAGGGAGCCGCCGCTCCCCACTCCGTAGTTCAACCATTTCGGGAGCCTATCCCCAGAGCGCCTTGACACCTCCCTTCCCTATGCCAATGAGGTGGGGGGGATTTCCGGGTTCACCCGATCGGGGACCCGCTTCAAGGGTCCATGGAAAGGGCCCCCGCCAGGAAGTGTTGATGCCACCGCCCAACTCCCCAAACTGAGGAGCAGGCGATCTATGTGCCCGCACTACCATCTCCAACCCATTTGACCTGACGCCAGCATTGAGCGTGAGCGGAAGATAATGCCCTCCCCGAGGCACCATCATCAGCAACCACTTTGGCCCATGCCACTACTGACCCCTGTTATTAGACCTCTACACACGTTGAGATGGGGCAGACACATGCCCGACCCGGATCGAGGCCCCGACCACCCTGCAGGCTGGTTGGATTGACTCTCCAAGTCAATGGCACAGGCAATGGCCACCATTGTCCAATCCACGGTAGTTCCATCCACCATGAATTCTTACTTTGTGCCATCGATCTGGAAACCAGAAAGCTTCTCCATGATAGCTACGCTCTGTGTATGGATTTTTCCAGCGCTCACTGCACTGGGTACGGGGTCACTTCCCCTACCTCTGGCCGCGAGTATGGAGCCATTGCATATATGGTCACTCACCATCATGGTGGTCCTCCCCATGTCCCTTTCAACATCTGTCTCGGTGCTTCTCACACCCTGACCTTCAGTCCTCTCTTCCCCAGCACTATTGTGTCCAGAGGACTCCATAATGGAGGTCAGCCCTACCCCGAGGAGCCACCCAAGGGCAGGAAGGAGGGACGTCGTCACCGCAAGAGATATGTCAGGGAAGTATGGACAGAAATCAAACCAGTACTTTTCTCGAACTCTGAGGTGGAGTATGACTCAGTGATGGATCCTTCCCCCCAACCCTTTGAGTCGAGGGTCGGGATGGGGACGCGGCACGTCAGTCTCGTACTCCCCAAATGTGAGATCCGCATGATTCCCGCCTCCCTCTGAAGTTATATCTAGGAGGACAACGACCTGGAGTACCCCCATGGATCAAAGTTACAGTTACCGTTGGCCTCTCCGGATGCACTATCCACCTCGGTCAGAGAGGGTGGAGAAATTTTCTAGGGACCGACGGAAGATTTGTGACATGACACACCCTTTGCAAGCACCGATGCTGTGACAGGAGGCCTGTTCGCTAGCCCATCTTTTCCTGACTTGGCATCCATGACACTGCAACCCTTGGAGGACGACTTAGGATTCGGCGGCCAATCGGCCTGCTCGTGGTATTCTCCGCTGGCCATCCCACCGGCCCGACGGCCTGCTTCGGCACCACTGCCAGTTCCCCGGCCATTCTTGGTTGATGAGCTGGGGCAGCGAGGGCCGAATACCAAACCAGAGTCATGGAGGATCTGGACGGTCCTCACAGCAGGACACTTCCCCGAGAAGTGTTCGCCAGTCGCAGGATCAGATTTTGATATAACAGAATTTCTCAACCCAGGAGAGTTTGAATGTTTCCTCCAGACTCTCCGAGTGACTTACTACTGTCTTCACCATCAACGAGTGCCTTATCCCGAAAGTCAAGCACATCTTGAGGATATTGGTGAGCAGTTCCGTTGATTCAACCTATCCATGCTCTTCTCGGTTCGGCACCCCGAGTCACTTGTCCACCACAGGGTCCTCCAGCAACAATGCGTCCAGAGTTTTCAAATACTCCGCAAGGTTATCGAGGAGTCCACCCCCCACGCGCACATCTGTGGATGGGGGCAGTACGCTGACCTTATTTTCAGTGTGATTTTCTGACAGCCCAACTCACTGGGTGGCTCTAAGGGAATGCCGCCAAGGGTAGTGGCGGTCAACATGGCCGACCTTTCGGGAGAGGGAGAAGTTGTTGAACTTCTTGATGGGGACTCACCCCCCGAGGACAGGTTACTATAGGACCCATCTGTTAGGATTACTCTCAAACATAGGAACCTCCTAGGTCTCCCCACACACGCTGAAGCCTTAACACTGAGCCGAAACATCAGCAAGGGTAAAGAGCACATCGGGACTGTCAAGCTCGCTGACCCATCTGCATCTGTTCAGAAGGCAGAGGAAGATCCCAAGAAGGCCACGCTGCGCCACCAGATTGATGAGCAGAAGAGGCTTTTTGATGAGATCATGGCTGAATGCATTGCAAAGTGGTGGCATGACTATGGTTATCCTAGGTCGGGACAGCAGGGCCAGGAATAACTACCCCTCGACGAGACTCTTCCGGGAAATCGTGATCATGCTGTGTTCACCAACAGACGAGAGGCTGGAGCTCATGGAAAGAAGGTTCTATACGTTTCACTGAACCCTCCTGAGCGGTGTGATCACCCAAGGGACCTCGCTCGGTTTCCTCCGGCTACTCCAAGAGTCGCTCCGCCAGCCGCCCAGCGAGCTGCTAAGCTTGACTACCAGATTGAAGAGCCCGACAATGCGCTTGTGGTTCGGGATCCCCTTCAGGACAGAAACCCACATCCAGAAGATCCTATGGAGGTGCTCATCGACCACTTAGAGGCTCTTGAAACTCGGCAGGTGGCAATCCCACTGGATGGTAAGCTGTACCCAGCATGGCTGGATGACATGACGGCCCCACCGGGATTTGGGAACCCCACTTTCTCCCCCTTTAACAGGAAAAAAGACCCTCCACAGCACCTGGACCACTTCAACTCGAGGTGCAGGCCTATGTTAGGGACTCCAGCGCAGTAGGAAGCTGCCAAGCTCTATTGCTTCATTCAGACACTAGAAGGACCAACTTTTGTCCAGTATATCCAGCTCCTCCTCGGATCTTTGACTAGCTGGAAGGACCTTCGTAGGAAATTCCTCTACCAGTTTAGTTCCACAACTCGGACGACGAACATCACAGACCACTTCAGGAGCAACCAAAGGACCGATGAGCGAGTCGCGGACTTCGTCGCCTGGTGGAAGGGGCTCACATAATCCCCTGACATTCCACCAACTCAAGAGAAATTACTGATAATGTGCATAGAGAACATCAAGGAAGAGCTGGTTCCTTCTCTGATCACTCAGAATTACCCCGAAGGGTTCTGGGACTTCTCAGACAAGGCTTAGCCCCTCGAAGAAGCCCTGCAACAGGACATTTAGGCACACCCGCTGCCTCCTGTGATCCCTGCAATGATATCCACCAGAGTTGAGCTCGCTGTTGTGGCCCAGATAGAGGCCCCCAGGCAGCTAGAGTTTCTACCAGTGAGGCTAGCACCGCATCCCCGTAGGGGTCCACCCCCACAGGCATAGCCTCCAACCCAACAGTGACCACCTCAAAATCGACAAGCCCCTCCGCACAATGCACCACAACCACCTAGGTGAGATAATTAGGCTTCGCCTCCTCGGCATGCTCCTCCAGCGCCGCATCAGGGCTAGCCTCCAAGAGCCCCCTTTCCAGATAGAAGGAGGTGGACTTACTCATTTGATGAGGCCCATGTCCCCTGTTATTTCCGTAGTGCTCTGGAGCAGATAATAGTGCGGTTTCCCGAGTTCCGGAAGCTGGACGTGGCACATTTAACAGATCACCCCAACTACTGCCCTTATCACCGGACCCTAGGGGACACCATCCAACAATGCTATGTGTTCAGGGACTAGCTCCAAGACTAGATTGAAAACAACATAGTCATGTTGGGCCAAGCCCCGACATAAGTGGCAAGTGTCTTTGTGAGATCAGATGGTAGTAGTGGCGATGAGGATGAGTGGAAGTAGGTTTCCGACCATGGGTCCTGGAAGTATAACAACTGGATGGCCCGCAAGATGGTTGCTCGTGCCCATGGCATCATATGTGCCTGCCTGAACCAGCCAGAGCCCTTATAATCTATGAGCGCTACCTCGACATCATCATCCCAGCCTACCTCTTCCCAGACGAGAAATAAGTGGCGCAAGAAGAATCAACGCGCCCTTCAAATTACATCATCATCTTGCACTCTTGGCGATTTCATGCCCCATAGAGATGGGGATCCCTCCAAGACTCCGTCCGGTAGTCGGTGATTCCTCAAGTGACAGCCCGGTGTATGCTTCTGTTAACACCGTAGAGTTGGTGAATCCCTTTTTTACTCTCTACGATGAAGAACACCAGGTGGACCATCCCAATGTCCCCAGTCGTCGCCAACGTCGGCGGAGCCGTGGATACACAAATCGTTGGGGCCCGGAAGTTGGAACCTCGATCCAGGCCGTGCATGCCACTTAAACCAGACAACAAGCCCAATACAGAGCTCAGCACACACGACCCTTTAATCCGGTATCGATATGTTCTCTTATACCGCCATTTGTGTTGCTGGATCAGGCAGAACCACCTCGGCCCTACCACGACCAGCTCTTCCCTACTACTAGTTGACCCCATCCTTCCAGTCCTAATCCGGTAGCCACTCTCCAGGCTTTTAGTAGTGAACAGCAAGATGTGCCTAGTACCAGTCAGCCACCAGTCCCCCCGGTAGGGCCCATCATTCATCCAATCGCAGAGCGGCCTCCTGTAAGAAAAAGCGAGCATTTGGCCTGAATGTATGATGTTCTGAAGCACCTGGCCGAAATTCCAGCAAGGCTCTCTATCCTTGATGCTCTTCGTCTATCCTCCAAAATGTGTGAGGCACTCACTGAGGACCTAATTAGCCCCCTCCAGTTTGAGACGGAGGTAGCGGCTGAAGAAGCCTTCCACGCCGGGGCGATTGAGAATGCTGAATGTCAGGAAATTATGTCGTTCTCTGGTGAAGATGAAGACACTCCCATACAGGGGTACGTTCTCCCACTGTACATCACCGACCAGTTCAATGATGTGGAAGTCCGACACTGTCTTGTCGACACAGGTTCTGGGATTAACCTAATTCCAACTCGGACACTACGGAAGCTGGGTCTGTCTGAGGATAATTTAACCCCCTCCGACCTCAGGATCTAGGGGTATGATAGGATCGAGAAAACTCCACTCGACAAGATTCTCTTGAAGAACTAGTTCGTTGGCCTAATTTCCAATACCAAATTCATGGTTGTCTCTCGGGACACTGCCTACAATGCGTTTATGGGCAGGCCGTGGCTCCACCTTCATGCAACAGTCCCCTAATCATGTCACAAGTACCTCAAATACTCCCTTAATGGTAGAGTAGGTTTTCACCAAGGAGATACGTCTCCTTTTTCCTCTTGTAAAGCCCGTTATCTGGACGCCGACTACTACAAGAGCAAGGAAAAACAGGTTCTGGTAGGCGAGGTCGAGCTTGCCACTGTCACAGGCAATCCCTGGGCGGGTTTGGATGATGATTAAGTCTTCCCAATCCACCGGTTGGAGGCCTCAACCCCCGACATGGGGTAGTGATTTGTTGTTTCGGGTACCAGAGGAAGGAATATTTCTATGTCCAAGCGGCAGCGGGAAATCAACTTGTACTCCTACTCCAACCAGGATCAGGTGATCCACAAGCCACCTACCCCTGTATGATATCGGCACGTCAGTCTCATGGCAACGGTGGTACGTCATACCTATCTCTTCCGCCGAGCTGGCATCGGCCGGCTCAAGCCAACACGCCACTACTGCTTCGATGTCATAAAGCATGGCCCCCTGGGCCAAAGACCAGATGGGATTGGATCAACCACCTTTGTCGCCATGGTCTCCGTAGTGCATGTGTCTCCTGATATGATGACCACTTCCGCCCAAGCCGACACCAGCTTCCCATCAGGGTCTGGTAGCCCCGAAGCAGCTCCCCCCATGGATGGTCCCTCCACAGGTGCAGAGTAGTACATGGAAGATGCTCCCTCGGCCTTTGATGAAGGAGTCTCCCCCACAGTCGATGATTTAGTGCAGGTGAACCTCGGTAGTGATCCGGACCAAAGACACACATTGGTCAGAGCCTCTATGCCCCCCGAGGAGCAGCAACAGTATGCATACTTTCTTATAAAACACAATGACATGTTTACTTGGAGTTACGACGAGATGCCAGGATTAGATCCTCAGGTAGCCATCCACCGCCTTGGCCATCTGGAAAACCATCACGGGTTCAAGCAGCCTCCCAGAAAGATGAACCCCTCTCATGGTTCCATGGTTGAGGCCGAAGTTGATAAGCTCATCAAAGCCAAATTCTTCAAAGAAGATCAGTACCCCTGGTGGCTAGCCAACAATGTGCCAGTCAGGAAGAAGAATGGACAGATCAGGGTCTGTATCGACTTCCGTGATCTCAATCACCACTGTCTGAAGGATGATTTTCCCCTTCCAGTGACAGAGTTGTTGATCGATGCCACGACCGGGTTCCAAGCCCTCTCCTTCATGGATGGGTATTCTGGGTACAACCAGATCTGGATGGCCCCCAAGGATGGAGAGTTCACTGCCTTCAGGGCCCCCATGGTACATTTTGTTACCAGGTTATTGCCTTCGGCCTGAAAAATGTAGGTGCCACCTATCAACGGTCCATGAATCGCATATTCAAGGCAATTCTCGAGACAATGGTGGAGTGCAACATGGATGATCTGGTGGTTAAATCTTTCCAGCGCCAGGACCATCTCAAAGACCTTGAGAGAAAGTGTTCGGCTTCCTCCGTTCTCACCACCTGAAGATGAACCTGTTGAAATGTTCTTTCAGGGTCACAACTGGAATGTTTCTTGGCTTCGTTGTCAGATACTGATGCATCGAGATCGACCTGGAGAAGATCAAGGCCGTCACCCAGATGCCCCCCCCCATGAAATATTCGGGAGCTCAGAGGCCTCCAAGTCCACTTAGCCTATGTATGCCGATTCATTGCGAATCTGGTCGGAATGTGTAAGCCCTTTTCCTTTCTCATGAAGAAAGGCACCACCTATGAATGAGATTAAAAGTGTCAGACTACCTTTGACAATGTCAATTTGTATCTACTCCATCCTCCGGTCCTGATGCCACCCATTTATGAAAATCCGCTTGTCCTTTATGTGATCGCCCTAGAATGGTCCCTCGGCACACTTTTCACCCAGAAGAACAATGAGGGAACAGATAATAGCCTCTACTACCTCTACCACACACTCCTCGATACAGAAGTTAGATATTATTCCGTCGAGAGGAGCTTCTTGGCGCTCATATTTGTCGTGCCAAAATTGTGGCACTACTTACAGCACCACGAGGTAAAACTGGTCTCTCGGGTAGACCCGTTAAAATACATCCTGAATCAACCTATGTTGACCGGCCAACTGGCCCACTGGGCGGTGTTCCTCCAGTAGTTCAACATCAGGTTTTTACCCCAGAAGGCTATCAAAGGGCAGGCGTTGGCAGATTTCTTAGCTGCTCATCCAACCTCTACGGACCAGCCACTGGATTTAGGCTTTCCTGATGAGGTAATCCTCTCAGTCCATCATGCCATCCCATGCTGGCAGATTCACTTTGACGATGCCTCCTGGAGCCCCACTAGTAGAAGGCTCAACGATCCTTGTCTCAACAGAGTGGGCCTTGGTGTCATCTGCATCACCCTGTAGCAAGTCGTTCTTCCGTATGCATTCCTGATGTCAGAAGGCTAGACCAACAATGAGGTAGAATATCATTCCCTCATCACTGGCCTTGAGCTGGCTCTCGAGATTGACGTGCCCCATTTGCATGCGAAAGGGAAATCCGAGCAAGTCATCAAGCAGGTCAATGGTGACTATGTTGTTATAAATCCGGAACTCATGACATTGCTGGTGTGCACCCTCCGTCTAATGGCTAAGTTCCCTTCTGGGATAGAGGTCGTTCATATTCAATGGTTGCAGAATAGTTAGGAAAACGCTTTGACCAGCCTAGCCGTGTCGCTTGCGGAGCCCGAATAAGGAAACCTGATTATCCACATGGAACACCAGAGATTCATTGCAACCATTATCCAGGAGGTTGATTGTGGCCCGTGAGTGAACCATCTCACCGATGTTTCCCCTATGTCAGTATCCTCGGGGACTTTAGATGTTGTAGTCGATGTAGTTCCTGACTGGAGGACGCCCTTGGTTGAATACCTCCAAAATGGAAATCTTCCATCGGACCGAGTCGAGCGCGAGAAAATTCGATGCCGCGGGCTGTGGTTTACCCTTCAGATTGGTCTCAGCCTTGAGAAGATCCTTTACAGACGTGGATTTGATGGTGTTCTCATCTGTTGCATTCAAGGAGTTGAGATCCCTCGGGTCATGTAAGAAGTGCATGTTTGTTCTTGTGGTTCCCATCAGGCCGGGTCAATGTTTTCCCACTAGATTCGGAGGCTGGGGTAATTTTGGACGTCCATGATCCATGACTATATCGAGTTCACCAAGAGGTGTCACATGTTCCAAATTCATGCAAAATTTTTGCATCGGCCACCGGAGCCCCTCCACACTACCATGTATTCTTACCCCTTTGCAGTCTGGGGGTTGGATTCCATAGGACCTTACCCACCGGTGATGGCTCGCCAATGCCGGTTCATCCTAACCGCTATAGGTTTCTTTTCCACGTGGGCAGAGGCAATTCTGCTCAAGGAAGTCAAAGCCTATTCTATCACTGACTTCGTGAGTTCCGACATCATTTATCGATTTGGAGTACCTGACAATATCCTCACGGATAACGGAACTAACTTTCGAGCAGACGAGATGAAAAAATTGTACACCAAGTACAACATTCTCTCTAACCACACCTCCGGCTATCATGTGATGGAGAATGGAAAAATCGAGGAGTTTAACAAAACACTCTCTAACATTATGAAAAAAATGGTTGGCCAAAATAAGAAAAGTTGGTCAGACAATATCCCCAATTCGTTCTGGGCTTATCAGACGATGACACATAACTCCACCCAGGTGACCCGGTATTCCCTGGTGTATAGAGTTGAGGTCGTCCTGCCTGTCGAGATTCAGTTGCACTCATTGTGCACGGTGGTCTACAACCAACATGTGCCGGATAGAGTTTATGAAACCCTCGTAATTGAATTGGAAGAACTGGACGAGAATATTCTTTGTGCTTTGCATAACCTGGAAAGGCATCAAAGTAGGATGACTCGAGCTTTCAACAAGAAGGTTCACTTCCGCTCTTTCCAGCAAGGCGATCTGTTACTGGCCCTCAGGGCGCCAATGATTCCCAGCAGGAAACCACCAATGTTGGAGCCTAAATGGGAGGGGCCTTTCATCATCCATAAGGTCTATGCCAATGGTGTGTATTCCCGGGTGACTATGGATGGAGAGCGTGTAACTCCTCCTAGCAATGCCACGTTCCTCAAGTAGTACTTTTCTTGAGGCCTAGGGGTCCTCCATGACCCTAAACTGCATTTGGTCATGCATTTGGACCCCTAGGGTCCCCCATGACCTTAAAATGTAAAAGGGTACCCCCTTACCTTAAAATGGATAATGGTCCAGAATGACCTTAAACTACATTTGGCCCTGCATTTGGGTCCCTTAGGGATGACTTCTATGACCATAAACTAGGACCCTTATGGTCCAGCATGACCTTAAACTACATGTTCATCCTTACTGCAAGATGTTAAACTGCAAGCTGGTCAGGTCTCCCTGACTGAGACCCAACCTTAGGCCCCTTGGCCTTCTCGGGCCTCTTAGCCCAGTCCTTACCCAGAGTGTGCAGGGTAGTGTAAGGCTATGTCCTCATTCACCATGGGTTACCTGCCGCGCCGTACACATTCTTGGAAGAAATGCCCCTTATCGTCCTAAATGACGTTAAACTATGCTTCTAGGACTACATGTGGCTTTATTCCCATCCTTATGGGATACGTAGGACCTCCTGAACACCTAGGTTTCAGGTCTAGCCCTATCTCTTATGAGATCCCACGATCTCCCGATCACCTCGGCCTCATGGCCTATCCCGCCCCGCAGGGGGGGATATGTAGGTGTGGTACAGGGTTTTTGGCACTATGCCCTACTCCTCCTAGGAATCTTCCATCTTTTGGACACTCTCAAACCGAGCCCTTAGACCCTTTCAAGTGGTCCACTAATGTGCTCAGAGTACTCTGGTCTAGGACCTAGAGTGTCAGATTCGACTTACGCATGTTTTCGTCTGCTTGCCAAGCTGCATGCTCACTTTCATCCTGGCCCCCGTTATCTCTCACACCAGATGGGACCCCCAAGAATAGCATGGATAAAATGCCTAAGGGATATCCTATCGTCACAGTCCAACACCCCCGAGGGTTTCAGACAAAAAATTGATATGAATCATGCATTGTGAATATGGTCAGTGGTTGATGCTCATTTGTTTGTCCCCAAGGCTAACATGACAGGATATTGTGTTGCGAACATGGTCAACAGTAATCCTCGGTCTCCATGCCAACTACTTCAGGCCCTGAATGTTTGTTTCATGATTATTATTATGTTCCAACCCATCGTGTCAAGGTGGAATTTTGACACTCCTTGCACTAGCCCTTAGTGCACCTCCACACGTTAGACAAACAAAGTTTCGTAACGGTGTCTCCCGGTGCTCAGGTGATTTGAGCGCTAGAGTATGTGTTTGGATTTTCTCTAAGGATTGGGTGGTTCTTGACCCTCATCCCCATGGGAATAGAGGAGTCTCCCAGACATTGTTTTTCAGGCCTAGCTTAGCTAGAAGCTAGCCTCTCCTGCCCCCTGATTGTTGGACCCTGGTCGGCTCCTTGGCCCGAGGGTCCTCTCCCAGAACCGCCCGTGGAGACGGTATGGGGATATGTCCTCACCCACCTTGGGGGAGCCTTATCGCATCACGTGTGCTCCATGAGGTACAAGCCATACGACATTAAATTGTGATGTCAGGTCCAAGCCATACAACCTTAAACTGGGATGATATCATCCTAGCCGCATAATGAAAAATGGCACTGCATTGTGTTGACCTCCCCATAAGGGACATCACTTCGGGTATTGGTCAATTGCCATACCATTTTTCAATGTTTGTTATGACTTTATTATTGTGGTGATGCTAGGAAATTCTAACATAGGTCAGTCGTTACAAAAAAGAAAAACCATTCACCTTTAAGGAAAAACAAGATATATCAAATACTGCTTCTTCTGGTGCGAGGGCTAGACCCGCAGTCCTCCTTCGTCCTTTGCACAGGCGCTATGTCGTGCCATGCCACCCCTCAAGAACTATGTATGGCTTGATTCTCATCCTTATGAGATATGTAGGAGAACCTGGGCACTACCCCACGGGCCCAGCCTAACTTCTCGTGTTCGGTCCCTCGGCCTAAACACGCCCCCAAAGAGCACATAGTAAGAAGGGCCTTTCCCCCATTCACATCTAGTTTCGCAACCGCTTTACCATGTGTCTCCCATTTCCTTTATTCTCTGGTCCGAGTTCTAAGACCTAAAACTAAGATCCTTTTCATAGTCCTACATGAACCTAAACTGCATTTTTTCTTACATCTGGGCCCCTTTGGTATGAGCTCTAAGACCATAAACTAATATCTCCAAAAAACTACTTCTGTCTTGATTCCCATCCTAATGGGATATGTAAGAATGCCTAGAATTCCTGTATTTGGGTCCATCTCGAGTTTAGCTAGTTCGTCGCTTCGGTGCCGCCTTTGGGACCCCGACCACGGGACTGTGTGGCGTAGTGCAGGATTATGTCCTCATTCACGTAGGGTTTTCAACAGCCTCACCCCACACACCCCGTTCTAAGAATTAGCCTTCTTGTCTTATCATCCTACATGACGTAAAACTGTGCTTCTAGAACTATGTGTGGCTTGATTCCCATCGTAATGGGATACATATGAATGCCTGGAAATTTCATCGTGGGTCTAGCCCCAGGGATTATAAAATCTTGTCCCTCCTTACTGTCGGCCCCTCGGCCTGACTTCATGGGGAGTGGTGTAATTACGACATCTACCCCGAATAAGTTTGGGATGCCCTATAGTTATGGTGGGAAGCGACAGTTCTCTCACAAGATCGATCTTGTCTAAAAATTGGAATGATCTGTGACCAGGTTAATATAACTTCCTAATGTGCCTCCTCCACGATGGAGAAATTTTGGGAGTGTTGGACTCTGTTCGAACAAACGACCACTCCACATTCCACGCTTTTCATGACCCTTTATTCTTATACTCATCCTATTTCATGTTTGATGGGACCCCATAATTGTATAGATGATAGACCTATGGTCCGCCTATTGTCCTGGGCCAACATCCTGGAAGACTGGTCATGTTTGATGGGACCCCCTAATAGTATGGATGATAGACCTTCGTCCACCTGCTATAACAATATTGATGATAGACCCTTGGTCTGCCTATTGTAAAAGTATGGAAGATAGACCTTGGTCTGTCTGCTTTCTTGGGCCAACGTTCTGGAAGATTGATCGACAATATTTGTGTTAGGTCCCCTGTTTCAGACATGGTCAGCGGTTAGCCCTCATTTATTGTCCACATTTCAGGCCAATGCGATATGGATGTTGTGTTTCCACCACGGGTAACAGTTATCCTCCATCGTCATGCCCCCATAGTGTACCGAATTCAGGTAACGTGATTCACCTTTTTCATCTCCCTATGTTCGGATAGATTTAAATTCCCCCATCATTTCCCCTCTCCTATGTTTGGGCACGGTGAGAAGATGGTACATCGATCGGTCAGAGGTCCCCTACCGTCGGCTGGACCTCCCTCTTCTCCTTAGAAATCCAGGCCCGATTTCGGATGCCTGAAGCTTGGTTAACGCCCCACAGTTGGATGGAATGATAACACAAGCATCCTTTATTTCTCACGTTGGGTGCGACCCACATGATCTTAGGGGTGAGTTATTGTTTATTTCATAATTATGGTGAGCATATTAAAACAAAGGTACAGATAAATAGGTTGGTCCATACTTTGGGTCCAAATATTGAGCAGCGGAAGAAATAAGTTCATGAGATTAAAAAACATATCCCTTAGGGATCTACGTGCTGGATTGATCTTTCCAACGCTACTACCCTTTGGCTGGTAGCCTCCAGGACTTCTTCTCGCTCTTTGAAGACTCTCTCTTCATCAGCAGCCACAAAGAACAGCTCGCCAACCCTAGCATATTCCTACACCCTCTCGGTTTGATGTAAGGTCATCTGGTGACTTACCTCCATCAGTTGTTCTTGGGCGTCAGCCAGTTGGGCTGTTTGTTGCTCCACGAGCTCAGAGCATGTTGCAATGAAGACCTCCTTCTCTGCTGCCTGCCCTTTGGGCACAGGAACTCCTGTTCCACCCTAAGGAATTGTAGGGTGCTTGCCGATCTTTCCCGACATTGGGTGACGTTGGTGCGCCGGCTGCTCTCGCGTATCTTCTCGGCCATGTAATCACGGACTGTCAAATGAAGACATTGAGAATTAGCCCCCCCAGCACACAGGAAGCACAACCAGGTCTGGAGTGATCTCATCCGCCTCAGCCAATCTGACTGGGGCTGCCTAAGAAAGCACTGGATACACTTCCACCCATTGTGTCGTGTCATCTGGCTCTCCACGGCCGCTTCTGAGTCTGATTCGTCTATATCCTCTGGATCAGAAGGCCGATACACAGGATAGGTAGCAAGCAGGTCGGTATCAGGATCTGCTTCAGGGATGTCTTCATGAGGAATAGGATCCTCGACGTCCGGGCGACCTTCCTCTCTTGCCACAATAGCGACAGTGCCTCCATCAGCTTCCGACCTCACCCCAATGACAACGCCGCTAATTTCTGCCACCCCCTGCTCACCAGCTGCCGGGGCCAACTCAGTGCGGGGAGCATGTTATGGACGAGGTGGTATGCCCGCCGCTGGATTGCTCATGGACGGCCCAGGCTTAGCAGCCTGATGAACCTCCAATGTCGAGATCACTACGCAAGATGCACCTTGATTAGTGGGGATCTTTGATATCAAGCACCAATTGTGAATCATGGGACTTACATGAACCCAGAGTGTTGGCCTCCAGTGTTCTGACCGCTAGAGGAGCTGTCGTAACAGGAGACCACTCAGCGCTAGTTAGTTCATTGATGGGCATCGGAGCCCCATCCTGTCCCACCAGTTCTTCCCCTCCCTCCTCTATTGGGGACTCCTGATTAGCACCTAGGTTCTCTTGAGTGAGATAGAGATATGGGTTAGAAGATTCAGAAGAGAATGGACAAATAAGGAAAATGAAAGAAGATAGAGAAAAACCTCGAGTATCTCGGTTATGTCAAGATCAGAGCCGACAATCTTTCCACTCTCCCAGAGACTCCCTTGGTGGGTCGCACCCTGTGACCCCTCACCTTCGGGTTCTCCTTATCCTCCTTCATCTTCTCCTTCACCTTCATCCTCTCTTGTTTCCTTCTCTACCTCCGACTCCTCGTCACTATCGCCTTCTCCCGGCAGCATCGTTTCCGGATCTTGTTCTTAGCCGAGCATCACATTCACTAGGAAAGGTGGCTCTGCACACAGACCCCATTGGTGCGTGTATGTGTCCATCTTATTCAGATAGACATTCTGCCGATGGAAGTTTACTCTTTCGGTAACTCGAATGAGCCCGACCTCTGGCAGCTGGATCCCGTCTTACATTGTGTTCATCCAGATGGCTTCAATGATCATTGATTACCTTAGGGTCATCCATGCTGACCACCGTGCTGGGGAAATTGTGTCTTGGGAAGGTTAGAGAAGATATCTTATTTGCTTCCCGGGCAGTTCCATAGCCTCCTCGTGTGACCCCCTTCAGGGCAACAAGGTCACGGCGGCACCGCGTGATGTCCCTGCTGCTGAGGTCCCGGCCTGCACAGGCCTCGCTGCCTAGCATGCCCTGGTTCCCCCTTCTAATATCACCTTTCCTCCCCTGTCACTCGGTTTCCAAGGGGGTAGTCTTGAGTTTCCGGACTCTCTTGCGTAAAAGCCCCTCTGGGTATGCAATGGTCCAGTGCTTGGTGTACTCGGTTTCTAGGACAGCGTCGAACCCGGTGGGAGGAAGGGTGATGATGTCGCCGGAGCGAAAAGTGGTGAATATCAACCACATCTGGCATAGGACACAAGGATTATTCTCCTCCTAGATAGCCATTAGTACCTTCTTCAGTATTCATTGGAGGCACCAGAATTGCCTGCATAATAGGGATAGAACATAAGGCTCACAGATCACCTTCCCGTCGATCCGAGCCACGAGCACCCTGGCCCGGATGCTCTGAAAATACTCCTGCTGCTCTAGTGAGCCTCGCCCATTTCCCACCATCTAGCCAACTGGGTTGGGGAATGGGTTGAAGTTGAAATTGGTGTGGTTACCAATTCGGATCCTTACGCCCTCCTCATTGAGTGTCATCAGCGCCACCCGGTGATGTTCAGCAGAGATGGTCGCAAGCCGTTGCATGGAGGACGGATGGTGTTCGAGAAAGTATACCCGCCGAGATGAGCCTCCACCCAGCCGTGAAAGATCCGGAAGGGGCCACATACCCTCCGAGGCGACCCCCCTCTAGAGATGCATCCCATAATGGCGTACAACCTATCTAGTACGGGGACCCCTAGATTGAACCTTTTGTTGGCAGACATGGTGGCTGCCATCACCAGTGTTGTTGGACGGATGCCCTTCCTCACGTGCCACACTGGCAAGATCCACGTGCTCAGGAAGGAGGCATGTAACCCGGCGTACCGAACGTTTGGGCCTCGGGCCTCAATGACACGGTATCCCCATGATTGGTATCGCCCCGCCTCCAGGGTCCTCTAATAAGACCCATCCTTGCTCCTCTGAGCCGTAGTTGGGCACCATTTACCCCGTCCCGGCATCTTGATCGTCGAGTCCTTCTCCCAAAATTGGCTGAACCAGCCCTTGTAGGCAATGTCCTTCAGGAAGTCCTTGACCCCCAGCCTCTCTTTGGCCATCTCCAATAGGTGTTACGTCAGAATGGGTATCCATGACCTATCTTCCAAGGTGTTATTAGGAGGAACAAACTCGTCGTATTGGTAGCCCTCTAGTGGGATACCTCCGATGCAGTGAACATCCCAAAGGATGATGACAACTTCTCCATGGTGAAGGTGGAATTTGTTGGTATCAGGGGACCACCTGGTGAATAGCTTAGGCCCGAGCTCAGGTTGACGGTGGAAGTGGAACTGCGACGTCCATACCGCCTCGAACAGGCCAATATGCCGCAGCTCATCCCCAAACTGGTTGCAAGTATGGCGAACCCAGAATGCTCAGACCCACTCACTTGTAATGTTTCCCCCAGACGCAGGTCTCAATCTTTCATACATCCCTTAGTTCCATTCGTGATGCTCGGACGGAACGTGCTTGCATATAGGGTCAGAGAATCCTCCACGGCATGCTCATCCCCAGTAATGGTCCTGTTCCTCGGGTTCAGGACATATACGTCCATGTGCCTGGTTTCCATGGAAAGATGGCCATTTTTTGTGATGTTGTAGCGAGGAAGCTCGTCCTCCCGTGTCACCCATGACAGCAGTGTGTCCACCTCGAAGCATGGCAGTGGAACCACCTCTAGGATTCCAAAGTTCCAGAGCAAGATGTTGTTAGATAGAGGATAATCCTTCTTGACGGGGGTCTACAAGGTGAACAAGGTTAGGTTGTTAGAAACGACCACCTTGGCTCCATAAACCTCCTCATTCGCCGCCATTTCGGATCTACGAGTGGCAGCTTCCCCCTCATCAACTTGGTTTTCATACATTCCAAGTTTTTCTTGAGAGTTGCACAAAATTAAAAAGAGGTGCGCAGAATTGGAAAGGGTTGCGCACAATCTAGACATGCGGTGCACAATTCTGGAGTGAGGTGTGGAATCAGCACCGTTGGCAAGAAAAGCCTTGAGTTTGCGTGAAAATGCGCCTGAAATTGGAAGAAAATTACGCCCTGCCAAATTGTTTTTAACGTGTAGCTGCATAAGCAATTTCGTGCCCGATAGCGTTGAGCCTACTGCATGGAAAATCTTGAGTACGTAACATAGGACCCGACGCCCCTTTTTATAGGCAAGGCCAGGGTTCCGCGCCGCATAGAAATTGAATTCCATGCTGATCCGACGTTGTGCACGCCCCATTGGATTTTTTCACATAAAATGCCCAGGAGGTCCACCACTATAGCGTTTTGGCATTTCCCTCGGAATCCGATGGTTGCGACCTCTCGGCGATCCAATTCTGAAGGGGCCATTTCTAGTTTCCAAAAAAAAGTCCGTAACTCCTGGAGGATGTTTCGAACTGACGAAGGTAAGTCATATTCGGACTCATAGGCCTGGTCCGAAGGACCCAGAAGTAGTGCGTGAAATTAAAGGAAACTCATGCGAAAAAAACATTTTCGCGCAAAGGACTCCCGAGATTCACAAAAAAAGAGGCATGGCGTGCAATTTTGCGCTCCCGGTTCCACGCAGAGAGGCCTTGCACGCCGAATGGTCCAGGTGTGGAATATTTCATGTGCCACCCTGATTCCGCAATGGAGGATGCGTATAAATAAAAGGCAACCCCATCCGGTTCAAGGTTGAGGATTTTGGACCACCTCCCGTGCGACAAATTCGGACTCCCATGCACGCAAAATGACTTCAAGGTAATACACCTTTTCACCCAACCTCACCCTGGGGTTCGCCTTTGTGCACAAACCTACAAGCCTCTGTGAATTTACCAACTCCTTCGGGTTCTTCCTTTGCACGCAATCTGTTCCACTCATGCACAATATTCTCCAATTGCGTGTAATCCCTTCCAAAATTGCGCGCAACAACTTTTTTAGGTTTTTCCATACCTTAGGGATCAGCCAGTGCCCTCATGCGCAATCCAAGCCCTTTGCGCGCAATCCCCCTCGCCGCACGCAATCTTTCTGCACCAATTTCATGCCATCCCGGTGTTTTGCGCACAAACCTTCTCTTTGCGCACAAAACCCAGGACCCATCACCTTTTCACCCCCTGGGTGCCTCCTTTCATTGGCGCTCGATGTCCTACATATCGGGCATGCATGCCATGCGTTGTTTTCTCGTAAATCCTTCCAGGCTCGTACGAAGTAACCTCAAGGTCCCTTGGGCGGTTTTTCCCATTGCGTTGCATTGCCTTATGCTTCTTCGCATATGCATGCTAACAACTATTGCTTCGTCACATAGCCATGCTAACGTGGACCCCTTGATGGTTCGCCCTACGACCCCCCTTCACTACGGCCTTGCCGATGCCTTCCCTCCTACAAGGGGTAGAGGGTGTTGGGCATGTAACCCTAGGGGTGTGGAGCGAACCCACATTGTCCGAGCTGCAGGACGTTAAACTTCCAAGAACATCATATTCAACACATGATGTTAAACTATGATCTGACCTCATTTCTCGCACGCAGGGTCCTCCCGGCTCGGACATTCTTTACGCCTCTCGTCTCCATGGGAAATGATTCTTCTACACATGGAATGATATCCTCCCTCTCGAGTGTAGTTTGTCCACGGGGGAAGGGATGCCTTAGAGCGTAATCCCCTAGCCTCTCTTGGGAAGGTTACCCCCATGCACCTCTGTACTTCCCCACTACCAAAGCTAGTGGAGGGCGTGATAGGGAACAAGTCATCTTCTCTGTTCGGTCCCAAATCCCTCTCCCTCTGTGATTTGTCGCACCACGGGCAACCATCCTGGAGTAATCCCCAGCACTAAGGGCTATTAACCACATGTAACCCCATGTTTCCTCTTTGGGCCGCTCAACTCATAAGCCTCTTTCCGCTTCTCACGGGCGCACCCTTCGCGACGTTTTCATCTGGTCCCTGCTGCCTCTTGTTTCTCACACCGAGCATGACTCACATGGGCTCAGAGCGAGCATTGACCATGACATCGACTATAGGCTACATCATAGCATAATCCCCATCCCAGCGAACTATGTGGACTTTGATCCATGCTAAGGCATGGTATGTAGGAAGACTCCACGAGGTTCAAGCCAACTACCTGGTCGTTCCGACCCCTCTTTCGTGTCTGTTCGCCAATCCCATGGGCCACCTCAGAGCGTAAGCCCCATGCCTTCATCCCGCATGACGTTAAATTGTATGCCTTTGTCCCACATGATGTTAAACTGTAACATGTACCTCACGATGTTAAACTGTATGCCCTGAACTACGAGCACTTTGATCCATGCTAATGCATAGTACGTAGGAATCCTCCATGAGGTTCAAGCCCATCACTCAGTTGTCCGACCCATCCACATCGGTTCACCAACACCATTATGGGACACCCTTTAGAGTAATCCCCCATATCCACCATCATGGGACGCCTCAGAATGTAATCCCCATATTCAACACCCACGTCTCATCCTGACCTCTCCCTCGAGCCCACATGCCTCGGGAAGATCATGCCCTAGCCCAGAGGTCTTACTTCCTCCAGGATCCAATTCATGCATTCATTCTCACGGTTTGCCTCTTCAGGTGTCTGACAATATCACCAAACTATAGGGACTTTGATTCCCTATCATGGGGATACGTAGGAAGCCTCCATGAGGTTCAAGCCCCTCTTCACACTATCACCCATCCAGATCCTTACCTGGGCCGCCATATCCCGGTGGGATCATGCCACCTCATTCCACTCCATATTATCCAGGAATCCGCCCACATGGTGGCCCCAATATTGGTGTTCCCCCTAGGGGTCCTTCAATCTGATCCACTCTCAGTGTTCCGATCAGTCCGATCTGTCTTCGCAATATGTTAAACTCGTGGCATACCCCGTGTTAAACATGGGATGCTGAGGAAAACCTTAGATGGCACAAAATTCCCTACATTCGATATGGGATACCTCGGGCTTCCACGCCCTCGAGAAGTCCTATAATAAGGGACAAATAATAGAAATGCCAATCCCCTAGTGTCAAGGTGCACCCACGACACCCCAGTGTGACCATTCTCCTCCCCGAAGGTTGCTGCCCCGACCATACCCCTTGGAGCGTCCCGATGGAAGCAGCGTAATTAACTGGTGTCCATGAAAATATGGCACCATGAACGAGGTTCAAGAATACATCTTAAATCTATGAGGGAGATCTAGAATAGGTAACAACCTCCGATGAGGAATCCACGGAAGGAAGAATCGGCATCCCATCATCCCGGTTTCGATCATGGAGAAGACATCCCTGAACAAGGAACGGATGGTGCCTACCTATGGAAAGCTGGAATACTGGGAAACAAGCCGCGCATCCTCCCCTATGTAACAGATACATGTGCATGCCCTGATGTAAAATCATCAGAAACACCATCCTATGGAAAATGAAATCACCACACATGCGTACGTATGGAATACCGTCTCCACGCCGTGGTGTAATCTATTTTTCCACCACCACCTTACTTGGATGGGTATAATGGTTTAATGAATAACTATATATGGTTATTATAACATCATACTGATTCTAAGATTTTATATCATCCACTCCAATTCCATTCAATAAATATGGGATTGATATCATTGCTCGTGCGTACGTACGGATTACGTCTCCACGACGCGATGAGATTCATTTTCCATGTTAAAATTTCAAGAATGATTATAAAGTAAAAATAATAAGTAATCATGAAATATATGACATAATAATTCTACTAGATTTATTTATATATATGTATTTTATCTACTTAATTCCATTCAATTCAATAAGAAAATGAAAACAGCGTTCATGCGTACGTACGGCCTACTGTCTCCATGATCGGTGTATTTATTTCCCTTTATCAGTCTATTATAAATATGTATATTCTGAATATATATTATATATAAATAATTTTTTATATTTTTGAATTAATTAATCATGATATATGTAATCATATTAATAATTACAATTCAAAATACAGATGATAAATGAAACGATTTTACCCAAAACGCTACTTTAACATGAATTCACACAAGAACGGTTAATATAAACTCATAAGTGAACCATATATGATATCATAACAATTAATATGATTTTTAATAATTTAATGTCATTATTTATATCATTATATAGGTGATTCGAATATGTACGAAGCATATCAGAACTAAGGTAAGGGATAACATTTCCAATCTCGTTTTTATCCGAGATTGATTAATCGTAAGTATTTACTGGGTTTATATTCATCATTCATGTCCATGTTTTCTAAAAATGGTTTCATGTATGTTTAAAGTAATTTTTACCCATTTTTTACTTTAAGTACATGGTATGTATTGAATCTTTATTTTGTTTACCATATGAGTTACTTTTTGACTTTTCGATAAAAGTTAGAGGAGAATTTTTTTAACATATACAGCATATACAAAATTTTACGGTTTTATAACGCCTTATTTTCATGAGGCTTACTATACAATAATTCATGACTATTTTAATCAAAATACTTTTCTTTTAAAATTTCTTGAAATTTTGTGAAAAGAAAATGATTTTGAAGAAAAAAGGATATTTTCCTCAAGAATTCATTTCAAGTGTTTTATCAAAACCATTTTCCATCTATGATGACATTATTTCATATGTGTTTGTTTTAAGTATAATGTCTCTATGATTTACATGGTTTCACTTTTCTTACCATGAAATGATATCCATTTTTTTATATGGATTATGTTATGATCCGATGATGATTATGAAACCCATTTTATTCTTTGGGTTATGATGAATGATATATGTTTATGTTGTGGCACAAGTAAGAATGATTTCAATTTGAGATGGGCAGGACCTATAACCCCCTCTAGTTTATTGGGTAATGATTTATATCTCATGAGATATACATGGCTGGAATGACAAGTTAATCCGGTTTAGTGATACATGACTAGAACGAGGAGTGAACTCATTTTAGTAAGGGACTTTGTCCACTAAGATGGTCTTGGTAGCAATGCCATGGCTACTATGTAAATCATATCATGTGATTAATGTTTTTCCACAATTACATGCTTTATTCCCATGCTATTTTATCATTATTGATGATCCATTATGATTTATGCCTTACGTACTACCATTTTTTATGTCATTGCTCAAGATTTTGATGTCTAAATATTATGTTCATGTTTTGATGTTCAAATATATATGGTTTGTTTTATTTTCTCCATGCTTACCCTTACTAAGCATTTTTTCTCACCCTTTATATGTTTTCTTTTCCCCATGATATAAAGAATGGTTTTAGGTAAGGAAGAAATTGGAATATCTTTATGGGAGATGTTGAAGATCTTTCTCCAAGATTAGAAGATTATATTCCGAGTTTATAAAGCCACTAAACTATTACAATCCATGAGTTTCTATTTTTGTTATATATTAATTATTCTGAAAAAGTAATGTAATGTCCATGTACATCAAGCTTTGGGTCTCTACAATGAAACCTCATTGAAACCATTCAAATAAAAGAAAATACCAGGTTTATTTTTTTTAAATCTACAATAATTTATTTTTATAACATCAACATTATTTCTAAGTTTAATGGTTTAATACAGATTTTGGATTCTTGAAATTTCTATTGATTGAATTATAAAAGAATAATTAACCTATAATGATTTAAAATTATCATATATTATCCCATTACCAAAAGTATTATAGACCTATTATTTATATTATTTTATAATTATATTTATTGATTGGTATATATTTCATGAAAACTACTCAGAACATGCATTGAGATCTTATTGGGGATTTGAATGAAGAAATACAATGTTAAAATGGTTGAGTAATTATTTATTGAGGTTTTTTAACCTAAGAACCACCTATACATTTATCCATCTTTTTCCCACATTTTCCATGAATAAACTTATTAGGATATATCTATTTCGATCCTATTATATATTTCTACCGTACTCTGGGTAATATGTATTCCTTTCTTTTGAAAAACTGTGGGATATTTTTCATCTCTTCTAAATACAAGATTTTTGATATTAAGAAGATGTATAATGGTATTATCACTAGATGATATGACATGATTCCTGCATACTTTACTAAATTTCTATTATAAAAATGATACTTTGAAAAATATATATTTTAATAAATTTATTTTGAGTTGAAAATTTCAACAACCACCATATTGAGAACAATGATTCTCATAGAAGAACATATGGTGCTGGGAAATGGATGTGAGACATATCTTGAATAATATTTTCAAAAACAAGGTAACATTCTTTACGCCTACTTGAAATATTGATCAATATAATTTATACTATCGGGAGTATGGAGACATTCTAATACAAGAGGAGTTATTTTATTTTACTATTAATAATCATAATTAATTATCCTATAGATAATATCCACTTCTTTGAGAATATTTTCTTCATATACATACTTACCCTCAGCCTTAGAGTCATTTTAATTTTTTTGAATAAGCCCTCAAAATTAACACCGGATATGACATTATGAAGTAGATAGGATAGAAAAAATGAATATATATAGCTATAAAATGAATTCATCTATGATTATAACTCATATTATAATTTAAATTTAGTGATGAGAGAAAATTTATTTTTAGGTAATTTAATATGTGGTTATAGTTAATAAGGAATAGTTGGAAAATTATGTATAAAGAAAAATATATTGGGTTAAATTTTTTGATCATTATAAATAAATTATTTTATCTAAAAAAGTGATTATGGGTGACCACCTTTTACAACTAACACATAGTTTTATTTACCTAACTTAAAATCTTGTTTCCTAAAAAAATTTTGATTTATAGAATTCTTATAGAGATTCTTATTTCATGATGAAAAACAATTTTTTATGTGTGGGAAAATTTTATAATCACAATTTGTTTTGGATTCATTTATTTAAAGTGTAATCACAAATTTTATGATAATTAGTCATGTTTTTTTGTTTTCATAGTAATTAGATGTTAGAGACTTATATGATTATTTTTAATATATGAAAAAAGTAGACAATACACTTTGTGAAAATACTTTATGATGTGTATTACTCACTCACAACATAGCTATAGAGTAAATTCCAGACTATGAATCAATACAAGATGTGAGTCTGGTACATGATGTTTCAAAACATTACACATTAAGAAATTTAAATAACAAAAATTTTGGTTTGTATTTCATGATGTGGGGGAAAATAAAGTTCATGATGTGAAAAAATTGCACAACATGAGATATTTAGTTATTTTCCCAAGAAATATATATGCCATAGTTAACAAAATATATATTATTTTTGGAATATCATTCAGATATAAAATATAAAATGAGATTCATACTTAAAAATCATGTTAAAAATAAAGAAAAAATCCACTTCTATCATATAAATGATGTGAAGATATTACATATCCTGAAAATTTTATGAATGTACATATATATATATATTAGTTCCATTATCCACAAATAGAAGTTGGTAGAAACATGAACATTCTATGTTTCTATTCTATTTCGTTTATGCTTTGTTCTAAAACACTTAGAATCTATTCCTTTTACTATTTAATGAAATACATAAAATTATTTACCATTATATGTCTATTATTTTTCTTTTTTAATTTCCTCTTTTCATTTCAATTCTAATTTATATACCAATTGAAATTTTAATTCATCTATTTATGTGATGTTTATTATTCACCCACTCTTATAAGCACTTGAGTAAATTTCCATTTCATTCATGTGTTAATTTATTATTTATTATTTTTATTATTATTATAATAATGATTAATTAATTATTCCTTCTTATTAGTACCATAATTTGTGGATAATGGTCTTAGGTTAAGTTCTCAAAAGTATGGATTCACTTCATATTAGTGAATCTATAAATCAAAACATGGTCAAACTATTCCAAGTAATTATGATAAACTATATTTTTTTTGTTTCTTTCCATTGCAGAAACCTTAAAATGGGGGTATAATTGAAGGCCCATGAAGTAATTGGTGTTATGTGTTCAATAATAATTATCCTATGACAATTTATACCAAAGAAGATATGCATAATAAATCTATGTTGTTATCAATATCTAAACCAAGGAATAGTTGAATCTTAGGTAAATCAGATTGGTTTAACCATGACCAATTGTTGACACATACACCACATTATACACTATGAATGATATATAACCCATTCTTGATATAAGATTATATTTTTCAATGATCCCTTAAATTTTCATTGATAACATTTATTTTTGTTATATTTAAATCCATACTTTGTAATTCTATGAAATCCAAACATGAAGAGTGATCGAGTGGTATCCTACCAAAGTGTTTCAATCAATAGGTCTATTGTATGATAGTAGTCCCTTTGGGTTTGTCCCCACCCATCCACATTACTATTCCTTAGTATTCAAGTATAGGTTTGTATATAAATTTCGAAATTTATTCAATTCACATGAAAATTTAACGATGTTGTATGAGATGGTAAATGTGTCTAACACATCCACCTTTAATGGATAACCAAACATTATATCCCCAAATTTCTAAAACATCCCCCTTGGGGGATGGTCCACAAGTCTTATGATTAACAATAAGCTATAGAATAAATAGGTATAATTCATGTGATACGTGATACAATTGATAGTTAAAGAATCCAATCATATCATGTAAAAATGATAAGAATCACAATTCACATGAGAGAAATAACCAAAATAGGTCTCATAGGACTACACATCCTCACCAAATTTGATTAATCATTAGGAATAGATCTCACAATTCTTCTAACTCGCACTCTAAAATTCATTCCCAGAACCAATATAAAAATCCTATAAAGTAAAGGACTCACAACCATATGTCTAATAGTATTCGATGGAATGAGTTTCCATCTATGTCCAATTTATGTATGAAATTGAATAATTAATTCATATTGAATAAGATTTGTCAATCTAGTATCGTGGTTATATATAATCTACACAATAGATGTAGGAAAAGAAAAAACCAACCTGAGATAATCTTCTGTCGACAACAGTGTAGGTCCACATTATGTGTAGATGAAAAATCATTATGTGTTCTTGTCATTTTTATCATTGGAAAATAACTACAATATTAAACCAAGATAAAATCCTTATCTATAATCCAATAATCAAGGATATAATTTATTTTATTCAATAATAATAGAAGAAAATTACTTAGGATCATGAAAAAACTCATCTATTGTGAATCAATGGATCAAACCATTGTACATGTTTCGAACAAAAGAGATGGAAGGATAAAAGATATCTATAAAATTAAAAGATAAATCTCATAATGTTTTTCTTGTTAATTAATTTATTATTTATTTATAAAATATATAGTGTTTCATGTGTCAAAAAAATCTATATAATTTAGTGTGTTTTTAAGATCTAAACAACTCGACCATCTGGCTAGTGTCTGTTGGGTGGAACATATTCTACCAAAGAGCCTCACAAGTCATCCAGTTGTTGGTGGGAAGAATATATTCATCCATGAGACTCTCTTGGTGGGTTATTAGAGCCATTTGTCTTCTTTAAGAAACACAATTATCACTAGTAGACCCAAAATCCATTAATGGCCTCCTAAACGCCTCTAACCCCCTTCAAGTTACATTAAAAAAAACAAATGGATATCCCCTATATTAAAGAAGGAATATTAAAAATAGATGGTTCTACATTGTAATTTATAATCGTTGATAGGTGAATTAATGTTCTACAATGAGTGATATAATGAAATATCAACAATTTATATATTTTCACCCTCAATAAACAATAACCATGTTAAAGTGTGTGGATGATTAGTGTCATGTGTGTTCTTCCACATTTTATATATCATTTAAATAAATTATGAATATATAAATTTCCCATAAGAATAAATTTAATATTGAAATACATAATAAAAACACTAACAGTCTTGAAATTTTATAAAAGGAATATCAAATTAGAAAATAGATTTCCACATAACAAATTATGAAAAACTAACAAGATTAACCACAATAATATATTTATACAAATATCCTGGGGGAGGGGCATCATAATGTTCATATGAGGCACTTCTTCTAACTCCACCAAATTTTTCATGCTCTCATCTAGTATTAGATAAGTATCCCAGAAAGTTTATTTATTAAATTTAGAGAAAATATATATTCTTATATGAATTATCCATCTATATCCCATGATTACTAACATCTTCCATAAATTACCTCAACCACCTCCTATAAACCATATGGAAAAATCATTATTAATCATTCTATGATATTTAAATGTGTAATATAGACGAACAAATAACTTCAATATGGTTCCTTGATTTTATTCTATCTAGATTATTTGAAATGAAGTGTACTCCCCACACTTCTCTACATGAAATTAGGTTATCTTGAAATATTGTATATTAATACTTGATTTGTGGAAATTACTTTCTTTATATAATTGTTATCATTGTCCATGTCTACTAGATGGATATAAAATGAGATCCTTATATGTCTTCATCGAATACTATATATTTTAATTTATTCAATGCAGCCCTTTGTGGGTTCTAAAAATGAAAATACGTGGAGGATTTAATACCCATGAACTAAAACCACTGAAAAATTCTCCATTAAAAATTTATAAAATAGGAGATGATAATATGTTCCCCATTATATACTATACACCTCCTCCCTTTTGGAAGGTACATGGAAAACATACACTTCCCATGAATGAAAATTTGGTAAGTTGACCTACTTGTCTTGTGTATATATATATATATATATTTATTATTTATATAAAATAATCACATTTATTCATATAAAAATTATTTATATCTATCTTGTTAAAAAAATTATTATCAATATTTTTCTCATAATTTGATATATACCAAAATTTCAATGGTATATTAATCAATAAAAATGAAAAATGATATATTTATATACAATAGAAATATATATTAATAAATTAAATTAAATTCTTATTTAAAAATTATAAAACTATATGAAAGAATATATATTTATTTAATTTTATTTATTATATAAAAATATATATATTAAATATAATTTTTTATAGTGACCAAAGTATAATTTATAAAACAACAAAAATATATACTTTGTATATTCTAATGCAAAAGTTTTTAATTATACATATAATTATAAATTTATAAAAGTATATATTTGTGTGCTTCTGTATTGAAATAATATGATATGAACTATATAAATAAATTAATCATTTAACATATTAAATAGAGTCTATATTTTATTTTAAACATTTATATTGATATTAAATAATTTAAAACATAAACATATATTTGTATATATGTGTACATATCTGGATGTATTTTTATTGAAATATGAATGTGTATGTATGAATATGAATGATATAATTTTTGGATGTATAAGAAAAATTATAATGGAATTTTAACATTCATTACTAGATAGGTCAAATCATTAATCAAGATTCAGAATAATGTTTTGAGGGTGGGATGTCTAAAAATGGTGTTTGGAGCTCATGAATTTTTCTTGGGAGGTATCGCAGGTGTTCGTATGAGATTAGGAGGTTTCATGTTATGTTTTAGATGTTTTGTAGAGTCCTTGTGTGGGTTCATGATTTGGCGTGCACATTTTTGGAGAAATCGTGGGACACCAACATACTCAAGACATTATCAATTTATTTTGAATTGTGCCTGGTTAGGTTACAAGGTTAGAGCATGGTTTGGGGTAAATCATGACAGAAAAAAGTGGGAAACCATGTGAGGTTGAGGAGGTTTTGTGGCATGGTGCACATGTATTACAAGTGTTTAGACAAATAGAGTACCTTGTTGTAGAAGTGAGACGATGTTGACAGCATGGCTCACACATAGTTTTTCAAATTGTGAAACCTAACCATGTGAGGAATGGGTATATTAAATTAGGTATCTAAATTTTTGGCCCATAATTTGTTCCATATTATTTCTAAAACATGTTAATAGGTCTTCTTTGACTGATGGAACAATATTTTTGGGGCATGGTTTGAAAAATTCTGCAACCAAACAACACGGCTACCCATAATCAAATTAAAAATTATTTTCATACAATTTTTCAAATATAATAATATTTGTTACCCCTCCCCTTTCTCCCCCTGGTGCGCAAAAACTTTAAGAGTGATTACACTCACTTCCTACCTTCTTCAAGCCCTATTATGGAGTTGTTTTGGAAGTGATTCATTGTCATTTTGAGGTAATATCCAACATATAGTTGATTCCTTCCTTATCGTCTTCATTATAATTTTGGAGTTATTTAGTTAAGTATTTTTTGAATATTCCAGAATAATATTATGGAATAGCTTATTTTACAAGACAATTTTGCCCATTTTTGGTAGAATAGATCCCACGATGGAATACACACACCATTGAATGGTATTTTATTAATGTCTATGTTCCTGGTTGAATTTCATATGTTTTTTCAAATGGTTTAATATAATTATATTTTTAAATGGTATCACCTATAAATTATTTTCCCCAAAATGTTATCAGGGTTCTTTCAAGATATGTTTATGAGTGGTTTGCTTCATTTTGTTTGTAGAACGTTAACCTATTATGTTTTTGATCATTAAGAAAAGTAGTGTTTTGGATAATTATTTAATTACAATTATAATATTTAATAGGTTTTTTAGGGTTAATACATGATCTTGTGTGATCATGATGTGATTATTTGGGTTCTGATCTATTAGGAAATGTCTTTTAGGGCCCATGGAAATGCTATAATATTGGGAAAATATCTTGAAAGTATTTATGAATAATGTATGTTTTCAAATAATTTTTTCCATATTCTGGTTAATTGTTTTCCATATATATATCATGTTAATTTAATCCAAATTTTTTGTTCCTTCATTCTTAGTTTTTGTAATTTGGTTGTGGTCCTTTAATGAACACCATAGTCATTCCACGGATCCGGTTAGATCCAAGGGTGTCCCTGAGATTTGACCTACAGTCACGCATGGGGTGAGATGATTCCTAAAAAGGGTAAAGTGGTGTGTTAATTGGATGGTTTGGAATTATTTATGTATTATTGTTATATTATAATTATAATGAGGATTTTAAAAAAAATTTAAATATTCTCTTGGGGAATTGACTAGTTATGGGTGTCATGTGGTGAAAGAAATTATGTTTTGAAATGATTATTTCTTCAAAATGATTAGTTTAACTCTAGGCGGTTCACAAAGGGGTTTATAATTGGATATAAAAAATAGTTTGGAAATGGATGTGAAAGTGTATATTAAGAGATAATTCCTTAAGGGGTCATGTTACGGTGGAAATGGAAATGTAGGAATTGGGCCTTATTTTGATTTCAATGAAAATGATATATCATTTAAAACAGTTGATTTCTAATTTTTAATGAGGTTT
The DNA here is from genome assembly GCA_963277665.1 of Viscum album. Taxonomy (NCBI): domain Eukaryota; kingdom Viridiplantae; phylum Streptophyta; class Magnoliopsida; order Santalales; family Viscaceae; genus Viscum; species Viscum album. The sequence goes on along the minus strand of OY728134.1, from coordinate 351,701,172 downwards.
TTAGGTTTAGTTATATTAGCATGTGAAAAGGGGCTGGGATTTGTTGAGGAATATTTTCGTTTTTTTACACATAGGAACCGGATAATCCTTAATTTCTAAAAGGTTTTTTTGTTTAATAACTTTGTAATTCATGATGTCGATAATTGTAATTAAAGAATAATGGAATGGTTTAGGAGATAGACAGATGATCCATTCATGGGAAGTATACTATGGGTAAGGTGTTTGACTAAGGAATTAGAAATAGATAGTACACATCGGGTTTAAAGTGATATAATGATGTTTAGGGAGATGATGGTATACCATGTACAAATGAAAAACCAACTGATGCTTCTCTACCTTAGAGAGTGCTACACTAATTCTCTATGCACCACTGATGTAATGTATCGATATATAATACACTGAGGTATTAATATCTTATATTATGTTTTGTGAGGGGTTTGATAGACCTGATTTTCTATATCAAAATAGGTAGATGAGTATATGGTTTGGTTCTTGACAAAGGTTCTATCCATGTTTCATATTTATTTTGATATTTAATTTTGATGCAATACTAACATTCTAGGGACTCATGAACTGGTTTCATTAGATAGGTATCATAGATGTTGGTTCTATGATTTCTTGAGTTAAATGATAACTAAACACCCTTCCTTGAAATTTACAGTATTTACATCGTCTGTTACTCTCTATAACTCTATTTTAGGTGGTTTTAGGTTTTGTGGGTGTCAGTTTTACCACAGATTCTTTGGTCCAATGCACACTAGAAGAGTTGTGGTGTTCCAAGGATTGTTTCTCTTTTATATTGTTTTTATTTATTCAACAGTTTATCCTCATACAACAATAATATGTTTGGTTTTTTCTTTTTAAACTATCTGTAATGGTCTGCTGAGTTTTACTCACATGTTTCTTGGGGTGCTATTTCACTTGGGTACCTAATAAACTCTCACATGATTATTACAGACACGTGTTTGGGATAAGTCATATGTTCAATATTTTTTAGTCAATAAGGATATCTCTTATACTCATAGATTGATGGATGGGATTGGATAACTGATTTTGTAGATCAATTTTTTAGTTTTATTAAATTTTTTATGCTATGTAACTGGCACCATGGGATGGATATTGTGTGTATCTATGACATATTTTTTAATCCCATTATTTAATTAAATTTTATTATATCATGTATAATTATTTATTCATTCTTATTAAATTGATTTATAAGATATTTTTATATATACATCTTGTTTTAAAATCTTATATGGAGGTATATTCTTCTCACATATCCACTTTAGACCCCCAATAATTGTTATAATCTTCTAGTGTATAAATATTTGAGCTTGAGTTTATGTGGTGACACAATCGAGGCATCAATTAGTGGAATTTACTCCTGGATGTTATAATGTGGTATCATAGGTGTCTACATTCCAATTATTTTACTATTTAAGACCTGGTAAATAAGAGATATAGGAATCTGTCAGAGAATCTAAGGGATAACATGTGGTGAATTAGGAACACCTATTATGGTTGGATGTATAATTACCATGGGAAGTAATTGTTGTTCTGGTTTTTCATGTTATGGTTGTATATTATTTTCTCTTAGAGAAATGAACATGTTCTTTGGATTTGATGAATTCAGATAGATTTATTGTTTGTGTCAAATTTACAAGACTCACATGGTTTGTTTTTTACACTTTTCTAATAAAAATAAAGACATCCCATGTATCATGTTAGGAATATAGGATCCACTTAATATAGTCATACTAATGTGAAATTTTATAGGATTCCTTTTATGGTATGGTCAGTATATCTATGGTGTTTTTCATGATGATGATGGTGTTGGTGTAGTTCCCATGAACTATTGGTGAAGATACATGAGTGGATTAATATGGAATAAGTGTAGGACTGTTGGAACCCTTGTGGATGGTTTCATTTTTTAGATAATTTTCAGGTCTTAGTCATCGTGGGAGCGGTTTGATGTGATGATTCTCAGATTTTATGAGAGCCATAGTTGGGGAATTTGATTGGTATATAATGCAATCATGGTGTGAGATCCTAGAGGTGTTGTTATTAATTGAGGATTTCATGTGATGATGAGACATATGAATGGTCTATTTCCCTTGAGTTGTTCTATTTTTTGAGATGGTGTTGAACTAGGGTGTTTGGATATATTGAATTCTAACATGACTTCTAATTTAGAAGTTAATACCATGTGGAATTAAAGGGTGAAACATGAGAGGGGTCCTTGATTTTATGTGAGTTGTTCTATTTTTGATGAAAATATGGTTTTTTGGACTTTTATTTGCTTTTTATGAAGGGTGAAACATAGTATATATTTTTGGAACATAGGATGCCATTTGTTCTGAGAAATAGAACTTGTGTTCTTGGGGTTTAGCCTTATGTTTGGATCATAGAGGGGTGGGATTGTTTGGGTTCCTAGCCTAGGTAATGTATCTGAAGGTGGGTGTACCTGTGGGATTGGAGTAGGATTGGGAGCATAATGGGTGCCTATGGAAACATGGTTTGAGGTTCATTATTTTTATTCAGGTGGTGAACATGTGGGTGAGTTTTTTTGTATGTTCACATGGATGATTCCAATTTTTAAGATGGAAAATAAAATTATTACTGGTGAAGTGGAGGAACATGTGGTTTCTAAGGGAATGACCTATTTTTGAATAACATGCAATGCTCATGATTCTTCATTAAGAACATGGTTAGATAATACTTGATCTTAGTTGAACTTTTTAATGATTCTCATTTCCTTAGTGGTCGTGTAAGTGTTTGTGATTTAGTGAGACAATGTTTATTTTAGAAAGAACCAAATTACAACTATAATGGGTGAGAAGGGAATGCAGGTTGGCATGGATAGTGTATAGGGAATGTGAGATACAGTTTCAAAAATTTTTACTTATTAATTTGTGAATCATGATCTATGGTATATTCACACAACAGTGTGGGTATGGTGCAGTAGTATTAATGAGATCATGGAGACATGAGTGGGTGGTGGAATGTTGTGTTGATTGGTTTGGGGATTTAAAATTATGAGATTATACACATGAAGAACCTGAGGATAACCAGATGTCTTGATTAGGCTGAGAACATATGTGGTTGAAATGAGATGATTGCAGACAAATATTCATATGACCTTTTCATGCCCTTTATATGTCCCTATAGTTATAGGTTACCGTAGAAATAGATGTGTTGTGGTGTTTTTCAATGATGAAATATTATCATACTCTTAGGTAGTGATGATCATGTCCATTTTATTGACATACTCATCAGAATTTTGATAGATAAATTTCTATAAGACTAGCTATACATATTTCTTTTATATTTTGCTGAGGGTTTTCCTTGGAATTTCACTCATGGAGTCGTGTCTATTAAGATGTATGGTGGATGTGCCTTGAAAACTATATCTAAGAGAGATAATTGTGATGGATTATATATATATGAATACCACGATTTTTGTTATCAAATGCTGGGAATGAAAGATAGTACATGTTTTATTTTTTCAGTCAGTTTAGTGACATATGTCCATGTCTTATTCTTGGTTTTGTAGTAGTTGGGGAATGGGCTAAAGCGGATAAGGTTTTCAGGGAGTTTCAGTGATGAAAACACTCTATTTTTTTGGAGTGGTGTATTGGTTGTGGGGATATGACCCTTGTGATGTAAGGTTCATAGTTTTGTGGAACATGTCATGGATCATTTTTTGTGTCGTAAAGATTCATGGGAGGATTCATTGAATTTTTTGTTTAGACTCCTTAGGGAATGAAAATAGGAAATAAGTCTCAGTGGATGATTGAGTCGATCATGGCCTTATGACTGGGTTGGTGTTGAAAATATATATTAGGTTCTTGTGGTGGAGTTATGTTGATTTTTGTGGTTGGACATAACAATAATTTTGGTTTGGTAGGAGGATATGATTGTGTAATCTCAATGGGGGTTGGGTGTGGAATATAGTTTTTATGATTCTGTGTTTGAGGAATTTCCTTATGTGTGGGGAATATTAATTGGTTGAGATGGTGAATGACTGGCTATTTGATCTAGGAATATTTTTAGATGAGTTGGATGAGTATTGACGGACTGGGTTTAGCACACAATGTAGGTGAAAAAGGTAGCATGATATGTTTTGTGTGTCCTTTCAGGAATGATTGTTTCTGTTATTTTGTTTGAGTTGGCATTTTGTGGAAAATATTTTTTGTTCATAGATTATGCATGGATGGTGTTTATGAATCATATTTAGTTGGATTCGATGATGGTAATGGGTGTATATGATCGTTATCACTCTCATCATTGTTGGGGCGTAGTAGGTTATGAGCCATGGGTGTTATGTTTTGGTAGTGTAAATTTAAAATTGATTTATATTTTCTGATAGGAATGGTGGTATGTTTTAATATATGATGGAAATATATTGGATCTTATGTTTGGTATCATCCTAGATTGATAAATTCCCAAGTGATTTTGTAATGAAATTTTACTAGGATGGGATCAATTTACCTCTATTATTGTATTTTGTTTTTTAGATGGTTGTTAGTTTGGAGATTTGTTGGGATGATGGCCTTAAGTTCTGAAATGTGCCTTTGAGTGTTTCAGGCTATACAAATATTAAATACTATATTGGATAAAGAATGTTGTGAACGATGTAGGTTATGTTGTATATATGGTTGGCCCTCGAGGCTTCTCATGGATGATGAATATTAAAACAGGGAGGTTGTAGGATTTCATGTCTAGATAGGTCAAATTTTTTTAATGCAATATTACATTTCATTTGAAATGTTTTAAAGTATTGAATCACGACATTGAATAGATTTTTGTGGGGTGTGATGTCTAAAAGTATTTTTTGAGAAGAGGAACGATTATTGGGATGTATCCAATGTTTCTCTAAGAACATTAGAGGATTAGGGTCATGTATTTTGTGTTTTGGTGTGTCTTGGGGAGAGTGAATTATTTGGTGTGCACAGTTTAGGATAAAAAAATCCAACACCTTGTTGCTCATGATTATTTAAATTCATTTAAATTTATGAGTGGATGAATTGAAAAGTTATAGCTCAATTTGGGGTAATATGTGTGGGAATAATGGGAAAAATCATGGTTTTGGATGGTATATATCAAGGAAAAAAAGCATCATATGATTTTTGAATGACCAGGAACCTTAATATAAATTTGGGACAATACTGAAGGCATTCAAAGAACATTATTTTTCAATCCATTCATCCAAACCAAACAGAGAATGTGTCTTGTAAAGTAGGGACACAATTGGAAAACATTAAAGATGAACTATTTGAGCTGGTGGCCTTAGGCATAGCTAATCATATGGCTAGAGCACAATTTTGAAAATTGTGTGGCCAAAACATAGGGTTTCCTAGAATATTTCTAATAATTGTTTTACTATTTCCCCCACTATGGGTTTCTATTATCCCTTTAATTTTTACCCATCTCACACATGAAATATATGAGTTCTTATCCTCCCATACCCCTTTCTTGAAGCCTCACCATTGATGTGTTTCTGTAGTGATTAATAGACATTTAGAGGTATGAACTATCCTCTAATTCCATATTTGTATATTCATAAACCTTCCTTTATAATTTTAATGTTTTATAGTTTGGATGTTTTTGAAGATTCCACTGAATAATGGTTATATCTTCTATTTCTCATTAGTATTTTTATTTTTTTTGCCTTATTGAGACCCTGATATGGATCCCAAACAACATTTCATTGTTTTTTGTTATGGTACATGTTTATTTTGAATTGAATTATGTTTTTTCAAATGAATTAATTTAATAATTTATTTAATTGAAATATCCTCTCACGGATTTATCAGGAAATTTGGTTTTAGTTAGGTCAGGGGTTTTCGATGAGTGGTTGGATATGGTTTCAATGAAAAATAAAGACCAGATTTGTTCTATATTTTTATGTCATGTTGGGATTTAGTTAATTAATAAATAATAATTTGAATAATTATTTCTTTTTGTAATACTAGATCTTGGATGATTTCAACGAGGCCAATTGGGTGATGAGGTGTTTTGATGATGCTTGGATAGAGCTTGGTAAGGCCACTATGTTTTGAAATTATTTTTAAAGGGTTTTTTAATATGGTATGTTCTCTTAGATCTTTGCCTATAGACATTTTATTTTTTCACATGTGTATGTAGTATGTTCTATTAAGACATGTGTTTGGTGTATGTTTTATTGAATTATGTAATTTTGTTTTAAGACATGAATTAACAATGTAGACCTCCCAGAGATATTTTTGGATCCAAGGGTGTCTATAAAGCCAAACCTATGGTCATCCATGGGGTGATACAATTCATAAAAAGGGGAAATTGTTTTTCTAAAATTCTTGGTGGGAATGATATATATGTTAATGTTTTATCACAATTATGATACCACATTTTATATGGTTCTAAATATGTGATTTGGGATTTGGATGGTTTTGTGTGTTAAAGGGGGTGAACATTTTTAAAAAAAGATGTGTGTTTTAAAATGATGTGTTTACTTCTTGATTGTTTATCAAGGGGATTATAAATGGATTTAAAACATTTAACTAAAATTGGTATGAGGGAGTTTCTTTGTTTAAAATACATTAATGGAACTTGTAATGCTTTAAATGGAAATGTGTTACTTGGTCCTTATTTTGTTCTCAAATATAATGAACCATGTTTTAATAGATTGTTTTTGAAATATTTAACATGTAATATTGGTTTAAATAATTTTTGATGAGAAAATGGTTAGGTTGTGATGATTCAAATTTTTTTAATTCCCTAGGAACATTAGTAAGTGTTGATTGTTTAAAAAAGGATGTATTTTTCTTTACCTTATTTATAATATTGATCTAGACCATAGTAATTAAAAAATAATAAAATCATTTACGGTACCGATTGATTATATGGTTAAGGGAAGTATACTATGGATAAGGTGTCAGATCATGGATCTAGATATTGACATTATAGGTTAGGTTTAATTTAATGGACCAATGCTTAAACTGATAATGGTATTGCATGTAGAAATAGATTATAGACTGATTATCCTCCTCCTTAGGTTATGCTAGAAAGTTTCTCTAGGAACATCCATTATATGTATAGATGGATGTTGTATTGAGGTTTTGGGCACTACTATTATGTTTTGTAATGGGTTTGATAGATATAAAGTTCAATATCAATATCATTAGTTTTTTATATGACTAGTTTCTTGAAGTATGATCCTACAACATTTGATATTGATGTTGATTTTTGATTTCGATATCTGACTAACATTCTAGGCACTCATTACCTTGGTACATTTAATAGGTATCATGTATTTAGGATCATTTCATCCCTATATTAAATGAAAAGTGAACACCGTTCCTTGACATTTAATGTATGTAACACATATGTTATTCTTTTGAGGAATCGAATAGGTTTCTTGACATTTGGTTTTTCGGGGTGTCAACATAGATACATTGGTGTTGGTCAGAGTGGATACTCAAGAGGGGGGTGAATTGAGTTCCAATTAAAATTTATGTTAAAAGATAGTCTATTTAAACCCCCTCAATTTATAAAACAAGTTAAACTGTAGTGAATTTATACAGATTGTAAATGTTCACTTAGCTTCTCAAATATTGATTAGGTCTTAGTTAATTTAAACACAAGATCAAATAAATTTTGAAACTAACCTACAGATTTACAATAACTATAAACACTTTATAAATTAACTATCAAAGTAGCTTTAAAATAGTTTTGTATTTCAAAGTAATAGCAGCGGAATAAATAAATATATGTAGTATACTTTGAACTTAACTAAAGATGCATAGCAGATATAACAATAGGTTCAGTCTCAAGCTGAGACTTAGTGCTCTCAAATTTATATAAATTTGATCCACACCCTGGATCGGGGTTAAAAACAGTTTAAAAAACTGTCCAGGCCATGTAGGGACCTCTACCACTGTTCTTCATGGGAAACAAAACAAATACCAGGACACACAAGGACCTCTTCCATGGTTTATGTGGGTAAACAAGAGTTTTGAGATTTGGAGTGAGGATTTTTATATCCTCCAGTTCAGTGCAAGAGACAGTGTGTGTATAAGAAATACAGAGTACACCACACTTCTCAAAAGTTAATAAATAAATCATTTAGAGAAAACATATAAGAGTTTAGAATGCTCTAGTGATTTTCAATGCAGCTCAGGACTCGTTGGATTCAGCAGGAATGCTTCTGAGTCCATCTCTGGTTTTTCTGTTGAAAAACAGAGTGTCGTAGTTCCGCTTTTGTTCTATAGGAATGAAAATGATCTCTTTTTTCTTCATGTGTTCTTTAGTGCTTTTGGATTGAATTCATGAGAGTTCTTTGAAAGTCTTGCAATCTCATTCTTGCTCAGGATTTTTCTTCTCGTTCAGCATAGTTCTCTCTAGTGTATGAATGTACTTCTCATTGTATATTTACACTTGCACACCTCTCGTGTACTGCATCTCAAACATCCTTATATTCAACAAGTTCTAGAAGTAGGAATGATTCACTTTTCATAGTTACAAGATACAGTTTACTGACATGACAAAAACTATAATTAAATAACATTAATTGCATTAAAAAACATCAAATATGACTGTTATCATTTTTTAAATAATATTGACAAAATGTTAAGAAACAGTGTATTCTTCATGGTATAAGCTTCACGGTATGAGCTTCATGGTATGAGCTTCACTGTATGAGCTTCACGGTATGAGCTTCACGGTATGAGCATCACGGTTTGAGCTTCACGGTGTGAGCTTTATGGTGTGGGCTTCACGGTATGAGCTTCAAGGTATGAGCTTCAAGGTGTCTGGGTCACGGTGAGTCCTTCACGGTTTCTGGGTCACGGTGAGTCCTTCACAGAGTATGGGTCACGGTGAGTCCTTCACGGTGTCTGGGTCACGGTGAGTCCTTCATGGTGTCTGGTTCACGGTGATTCATTCACGGTGTCTTGGTCACGGTGAGTCCTTTACGGTGTCTAGGTCACAGTGAGTCCTTCACGGTGTATGGGTCACGGCGAGTCCTTCAGGGTGTCTGGGTCATGGTGAGTCCTTCACAGTGTCTGGGTCACGGTGAGTCCTTTACGGTGTCTGGGTCACGGTGAGTCCATACTTAGAAAAATATCTGTATTTGGACTTAGACAGTAATATGCAGAATATGGATTATGTTTAATCATTAGAGAGTAAGGGAACTTGAATCATAAATATAAAGGATTTCTAATATTTGTGAGATTATTTATCATGCATAAGACTTGTAAATAATAAATAGAGTAGTTAACATCATAATATTAGTTATCATTAAAACATGATGTATTGTTATTATTGAGATTAAAGAGGATTAGTAAGTTGTGCAATGAATATTGAGATTAATTAGCAGTAATAGGATTTGTGATCATTAAAACATGATTAACACATGAGGAGTCCAACAACCTCCCAATTTTTTATGATCACAAATCATGTGTGGTAAAAATATAAATGAAATGTAACATTAAAGAAACTAGAATATTAGAATAGAAACAATCAGAGAAAAACAGGTTCCATAATAGCATATCTCATTATAGTACTGACACTTGTAGTTTTTCTCCCCCTTTTATAGAATATCTCATTATAGTTTTCTCCCCCTTTTGGGATTATCAAAACGTAGAGAAAATGACATGAAACACTACATTATGTATTAAAAAGTGTTCACAATAGAACATATAGTAGAATTACAAACAGTAAACAAGAAATGACATCCCATCAAAAAGAAAATAGTTGCTGGACTCATCAGGGATCCATCTTTGCCTTGCCTTTATTAGCAGCAGGAGATGGTGCTGAAGTAGAAGAAGTCATATATGTGGTAGATAAAGAGGGTAAGATTAGACCATCAAAAATAGATGGAGCCAAGGTAGGAGCAGTATAAGATCTAGGCTGTGGTTGGTCAAGAATGACTGGCCGGATCTGAGAAAGAGCTTGGCTTACTGACATGGCAGTTGAGGCTAAGGCAAGTAAACTAGGTCTAAGGGGTCCAGTAGCTGGAGCAACTATATCAGTACTCTACACATAAAGATACAACGTCAAAATATTAATGAAATCAGTAATGATATCACCACCATATTGCATAGCCTTTTCAAAATCATCCTTATTCTCCATAAATCATTCCAACAATCTGGTGAACTCTGTATGTTTCTGAACATGAGTTTTAAAAGCTTGAGTCACCAGAGGGATTCTCAAATTTTCCACAAGATATCTAAAGTGATCTGTCATATCTCTTTTAGAGAAAATCCAGGAGAGATACAAATCTATTTTCTTGGTTATTTCTTATTGAGCATCATGGGCTATCATAGAATGAATCCTAACCAAGTCCAATGCTCTATCATTTTTCTTAACCACTTCTGTCAAAGAAGACAGATCCATGCCACTTAAGGAACTCTGAAGTTCTTCCTTGATTATGGATCTCAGCATAGAATCATCCAAAGAGGATGTGGAGGTCTGACTAGAAGTAGGTGAAGCCTTGACAGCTTCTGTTAGAACATTGAGCTATTTCAGAACTTTTTGCAGGCATCCAGTGTATTTATTTGTAAGCTTATTCAGATTTTTTACAAGATCCCTCATGCGTTCCATCATCTTGGTGTGTCTTTTTCCAATCTTTTCATCAAAAGAAAGTAGATATGGGTGAACTTGAGACACAATTTCCCTATAAAGGAGGGAATCAAATGTGTAAGGAGAAGCAACAACAGTTGTAGGGGCAGAAACAGGAGAAGGATCTGATCTCAAAGATAACTCGTTCAGAAATTTTGTTACCATATTTTTCAGATTTGCAACATCAACACTCAACAGCTTATTTTCCACTCTGACTTCATGAATTTCTTGGATCATCCTTGGTTGAATATGAAAAATAATATTTTCCATGAGAATTGATGAATCTTCTTGACTTAACTGGGTCACTGGACAAGGTTGAGTGGAGAAAATTTTCTCAACTCTAGCTAATAATGTTTCTCCAAAAACATTCAGATCATCTTTGGTCACAATGGAGTGACAATCGGGTAAGGGTGCATGTAATGGTAGTGGTTCCGATTCTGGTTGAGGTTCAATGTCATCTTCAGACTCTGATTCTGATTCAGATTGAGGTTGGGGCTCTGGTTCGGGTTCTGGATGAGCTACAGACCTCAGTTGAAACAGAGAATAATGATCCATTCCTGTTGTAGACACTTGCTCTGACTCATTCACATCATAAAATCTTGGGGAAACAAATCGGGTTTGCAAAGAGTATGAGACATAAGGTTGAGAAGCTTCAGCAGATTCAGCTTCTATAATCACAAGGTTCTGAGGTTCCCCCCCCCCTCAAATTGTGCTTCCATTTCAGAGACTATAGGCTCCCCATGATCATGATCCATAGGATCATCTCTAATATCATCAGCAAAATCTTGCCTTCCCATCTAAATGGAAATTTCCATCATCTCTTCAGCAGAGGGAATAATCTCAGGAACCGATTGTTCCACTGGTTGAGCTTCCAGACTTGCTTCATTATCAACAGAAAGATCCTCTCCAACAGGATATTCCTCTAAGGTTTCTTCCTATTCTGAATCTGGAAAAACTAATTTTCTTACAACATTAGGATAAGCTTCTGGATTGAAATCCACACTAGAAGCAGGAGCTTCCTCTTCTCTCAAACTAAGAGCAACTTCCTCCTCTTGAGGTGTTTTAGCAGTGATAACTGTAGGGACAACAGTCCTTTCTTTTTTAGTAGGAGATGTTTCCATTTGACGTCTTCTAGGTTCTTCTCTAGAAGATACTTCAGCTTTTACTTCCTCTTCTTCTTCTGAATACTTAGACACTTCATCTAGTTCCAAACCAGGATCAGATAGATTTTTTGGCCTTCTTGGATAGTTAACATGATTATACTTTTTATAGAGTAGATCAGTATCCTCAACCCAATGCTTCTTCTAGGGGTTCCCACTAATCTTCATCCTTCATATGATAGGCACGGATAGGCAGAAATCAAAGTCCTCTAACTTTTCTTCATTCAGTCCAACCATCCCTTTGGAAACTAACATAGCTGAAATCATCCTTGAGTTAAACAAGGAGGTGGATTAGGAAGTGACTTTGATCAGCTCACAGATATGGTTGATAACATACTTAAAAAGATTGAACCTATGGCAATTCTTCAACTGGTGAATCAGGAACACATCCTGATACATCATCACAACAAAACCTCCTTTTCTTGGGCTAATCAAATTCTGAACAAACTTGAAAAGAAGTCTAGTCTCCCCATCCAATTCAGCAGCTATGGGCCTTCGCTTGGTGCCATTTCAAGTTAGAATTTCCATAGCATTCACCAGGTCAAAGATGTTGGTTGTTGGAAGAGGGTCTCTCTCGTAATCCTCACAAACTACTTCATGTGGAATCCATGGGCATGCATCCCACAACCTCAAAGAGAAATAGAACTTCTAACCATTTATCCAGCTTGTCACCATAAAGATTTCTCCAAACTCAAAGGTAAACTTCACATACTGATAGAATTGAGAAACCAGCCTCCGGTAGAATGGTCTATTATGTCCAGTGAAAAATTCAAGCCATCCTTTTTCTCTTAAAACTTTCAAAACATAAGATCTTCTAGACAATAACCACTCTGGGAAAACCTCTTTTTTAGGTATAATTGTACGGCTTACCTGGTTTGGGTTTAGAGGTCCTTCGGGAGCTATCCATGGTATCCTCTTCTGTTTCTTAGAGTGGCGCTTCTCAGACGAGGGTGAAGATGGACGCTTAATCCTTGGCATTCACTAAAGGTTCGGGCGAGAGGGAAGATAAGGTTCAGGAGAGAGTTTAGGTAAGGAATCGAATAAAACCCTTGAGTTTTATCATTTGGGAATGTCAATCATCATGAAAACAAAAACGTGGGAAATAAAATAGTGGTGAAATAAAAATTACCACGATACGAGTTAAAAGAATAATATATAAAAAAATTCACGGTGAGACGTTGAGTAGGCATTACTGTGTGATGAAAACTAGTCATAACAGTGAGACAGTTGGTAGTCGTCACGGTGAGACGGTGAGCATTCTGTGTAGTCACGGTGAGACAGTGAGTTGATAGACCGTGAGCATAAAGTCTTGACAGTGAGACCGTGAGCATAAACCATTAACTTAGAAATAGTGACCATGAAACCGTAAAGTAAAATAAAGTAAAGTATTAAACATTAAGATCAATAAGATACTTACTTATGATTAATCATACCAAAATCGTGTATGATGTACTCTAATCATTCAGAATTTAATGGTTTAGTGAATATATCAGCAAGTTGATATTCAGTACCAATTAATTCCAAAGTGATATCACCTTTTTGATAATGATCCCTCAAAAAGTGATGTCTTACATCAATATGTTTTGTCCTAGAATGAGAAACATGATTCTTAGAAATATTAATAGCACTTGTGTTGTCACAGTTTATTGGGACATATCTGAATTGATATCCATAGTCTAGTAATGTGTGTTTCATCCACAAACTTTCTACACAACAACTTTAAGCAGATAAGTATTCAGCTTCTGCAGTAGATAATGCCACGGAATTTTGTTTCTTACTACACCATGATACTAGTAACTTGCCTAAAATGTGACATGTTCCAGAGGTTCTTTTTCTATCTAACTTACATCCAGCAAAATCAAAATCAGAATAACTAACTAATTCAAATGATTGTCCTTCGGGATAGAACAGTACTAAATTGGGTGTATGCTTGAGGTATTTCAAAGTTCTCTTTATAGCATTTAAATGTTACTCTTTAGGGTTTTCTTGAAAATGAGCACAGATACACACACTAAACATAATATCAGGATAACTAGCAGTCAGGTAGAGTAGACATCCAATCATTCCTCTATAAGTGCTTTGATCAATATATTTTCCATTTTCCTCAAGATCCATCTTACTAGTGGTACTCATGGGAGTGTCACTACTCTCTATGCTATCCAATCCAAAACGTTTTAAAAGATCATTAGTATATTTTATTTGAGTTAAAATAGTTCCATCATCATTTTAAATAATTTGAAATCCAATAAAGAATTTAAGTTCACCCATTAAAATCATTTCAAATTCATTTTGCATCATTTTAGAAAAATAAGTACATAATGTAATTTTTGAAGATCCAAAAATAATATCATCGACATAAATTTGTACCACTAAAACATCTTTGTAAATTTGTTTTATAAACATAGTAGGATCAGCTATTCCTTTTTTAAAACTTTTAGAAATTAGAAAATTACTTATTTTATCATACCAAGCTCTTGGAGCTTTCTTTAAACCATATAAAGATTTTGATAATTTGAAAATATGATTTGGAAAATGAGGGTTTGGAAATCCATGTGGTTATTCAAAAAAAACATGTGCATCAATATATCCATTCAAGAATACACTCTTAACATCCATTTGATATAGTTTGAAATTTAGATGGGCAGCATAAGCAAGTAAAATCCTAATAGATTCTAATCTGGCTACTGGAGAAAATGTCTCCTCATAGTCAATACCTTCTTCTTGACTATAGCCTTGTGCAACTAGCCTAGCTATATTTCTAACTATGTTTCCAGATTCATCTACTTTATTTCTAAACACCCATTTATTGCCTATTGTGAAAGTGTCCTTAGGCCTTTCAACAAGATTCATAACTTTATTTATTTCAAATTGATTGAGTTCTTATTGCATATAAATTACCCAAAATTCATCATTAATCACATCATCGATGTTTTTAGGTTCATGCTATGACAAGAAGGCTTGATGTTCAACCTGATTTCTAAGAGAAGCTCTAGTCTGTGTCCCTCTATCTTGATTTCCGACAACAGCATCTAAAGGATGATTCTTTAGAATTCTAGTCGATCTAGTAATGGTAGGACTAGAAATTTCAGGTCCTTCTCTAGGTTCAGGATCATTAGGAGCAGATTCTGGAATAATTCTAGAACTGGTTGTCTTTATAGCAGGTTCATTAGAATTGTCATTGAGGTCCAGAATAGATAAATCTTCATCAAGATTTTCAAGAGTGGTTTTAGGCTCATGTGGATTAGTTTCATCATACTTGATGTGAAAAGATTCTTCCACACACTTGGTTCTTTTGTTGAAAACTCTATAGGCCTTGCTGGTTAAGGAATATTCTAAAAAGATTCCTTCATCACTCTTAGAAGCAAACTTATCAATATTATCTTTTGTATTGAGAATAAAAACTTTGCATCCAAAGACTCAAAAGTAACTAACTTTAGGTTTTCTATTGTTCCACAACTCATATGGGGTCTTCTTAAGAACAGGTCTAATTAAGACTCTATTAATAATATAACAAGTTGTATTCACAGATTCATCCCAAAAGTAAATAGACAGGTCATATTCATTAAGCATAGTCCTTGAAATTTCTTGAAGGGTTCTATTTCTTCTTTCTACTACACCATTCTGCTGAGGTGTCCTAGGAGCATAAAAGTTATGACTATTTCCATTGTGTGATAAAAAGGATTACAATTCATGATTTTCAAACTCACGGCCATGATCACTTCTTAGGGTTTTAATCTTATGTCCACTATGATTTTCTACAGATTTGTGGTATTTAACAAAGAAGAAGCTTCACTATTGTGAGATAAGTAGTATACACAAGTATATCTAGAAAATTCATCTACTAGGACATAAACATAGTGCTTCCCATTTAAGCTAGAAAATATAGATGGTCCAAACAAATCAATGTGAACCAACTCGAGAGGTTGAGAAGTTGAAACTTCTTTCTTTGATTTAAAAGAAACTTTATGTTGCTTTCCCTTTTGACAGGGATTAAAAACATTGTCATTTGGAAACTCGTGTTTAGGTAGGTCTCTAACTAAGTTATTCTTAGTTAGTTTTCTAAGTGATTTTATATTGAAATTTCCTAATCTTCTATGCCATAACTATGACTCTTTTTGAAAATCATTTAAACATGTAACATTTTGCTTAGCTAAGAAATTTAAATCAATATCATAAACATTTTCATTTCTTAGAGAAGAAAATACTGAAACATTTTTAGAATTATAAACATTACAAGAATCATTTTCAAATTTGACATTAAAACCATCATCACATAATTGAGAAATACTTAACAGATTATATTTAAGTCCAAAAAATAAATAAAACTTTAGAAATTAAAACTGAATTAATGTTACCAATTTGGCCTAGGCCGATGATCTTTCCTTTAGAATTACCAACAAAGGTGACATGACCTACATCAATATTTACTAAACTCATGAAGCATGAGTTATCCCCAAAAATATGTCTTGAACATCCACTGTCCAAATACCATGTTTTCTTGTGGGAACTCTTCAATCATGTTTCCTACAAAACAAATTTAGATAGAAAATGATTTTGGTACCCAGATCTTCTTGGGTCCAGACAGGTTAGAAATCAAAGCTTTTCGCACCCAAATTTTTCTTATGGGTCTCATATAATTTACAGAATCAAAATATTTTTGAACAATAAACACTATTTGATTTATAAAAATGTGAATAGCTAGTTGATGCATATAAATGTCCGGAAGTAGGACTACCAGTATTCTGTCTAGATTTAGGAATAAATCTATTTTTAGTAATCTATCTCTGTCCTGGTTTGTAGCCTATTCCAGTAGTGTATTTGGGAGCTACTTTCTTTCCTATCATTTGAGTTAGTGTATCCTTTCAATTTGTAAACTTCTCTAAGTCTTTTCTAAGTTTCTCATTTGACATTTTCAGTTCAGTGTTTTCCATTAACATTTGATCATTTTTCTCTTTTTCAATAGTAAGTTCAGTTTTAAAAATAGTAGTGAGAGCATGTTGTTTCATTAATGATTTGTATTTATCCTTAAATTCATTTCATATCTCTTCCAGCATATTAAAGTATTCAAATAATTCCTCACTAGTCATGTTTTCAGAATCAGAATCAGATTCTGCATTATCTCCAGAATAATAAGATTTTAAAACAGGAGTATCTAAGGTTACCTCAGATATTTTGGTCATGAAACACATATTGGCATGATTTTCTTTGAGAATCAGACATTTCAGATTCACTTGTGCTATCTTTACACTACGGGAAAAATGGGTATTTGCGACGGGTTATTTGCGACGGGAATAAATCCCGTCACAAATAGTCCCGTTAAAAACTTATTTGCGACGGGGGTCTTTACCCGTCGCAAATAAGTAGTCTTTTGCGACGGGGTAGGCTTCCCCGTCGCAAATAGTTTACCCGCGATTTGGCGCCAAATCGCGGGAAAACTATTTGCGACGGGGAAGCCTACCCCGTCGCAAATAGTTTTCCCGGGCTTTGGCGCCAAATCCGGGGAAAACTATTTGCGACGGGGAAGCGTTTCCCCGTCGCAAATTTTTCCCGTCGCAAATACCCGGCGGCGGTAAAAAGTATTTGCGACGGGAAAGTATTCCCGTCGCAAATAGCTTGTTATTTGCGACGGGTCCCGTCGCAAATAACTACTTACCGGCTGACCGTAATAAATGCGGGCGAAGGTATTTGCGACGGTGCCCGTCGCAAATAACGCTATTTGCGACGGGAAGCCCGTCGCAAATGGACCCGTCACTAATAATCTAACCTATAAATACCCCCATCCGTTTTTTTCAAATCCTTCTCATTCTCCACTTTCTTCTGCTCTAAAATTTCTATTTCTAAATTTGAGTTTTTGTTCAGTTTAATTTTTTTCTTCGGAGCTGTTATTAAAGTTTTGAAGAACGATCAGAGCTCATCAATTTTCAAGGTATTTATGTTCATTTTAATTTAAAATTTATTTTTAATTTTGTATTAATTTCAATTATTTTTGATTAGTTGTAATTTAATTATGTTTATATTGTTTTCTTACTTAATAAATTTAAATTATTAGTATTGTTCATAGTTAATGGTAATTAGGAATAATTTGTAATAATTTTTAATAATTAAGAATAAATATTAATAATTAGTAATAATTACCAATAATTAGTAATAATTATCAATAATTAGTAATAATTAGGAATAATTAGGAATAATTAGTAATAATTAGGAATAAATAGTAATAATTAGTAATAATTAACAATAAATAGTAATAATTAGTAATAATTAACAATAAATAGTAATAATTACCTATAATTTGGAATAATTACCAATAATAAACAATAATTAGTAATAATTAGTAATAATTACCAATAATTAGTAATAATTATCAATAATTACCAATAATTGCTAATAATTATCAATAATTAGGAATAATTAGGAATAATTAGTAATAATTAGGAATAATTAGTAATAATTATGAATAAGTACCAATAATTAGGAATAATTACCAATAATTAGGAATAATTACCAATAATTAGCAATAATTTGAAATAATTACCTATAATTTGGAATAATTACCAATAATTAGCAATAATTTGAAATAATTACCTATAATTTGGAATAATTATCAATAATTTGTAATAATTACCAATAATTTGTAATAATTAGGAATAATTAGTAATAATTAGGAATAATTAGGAATAATTAAGAATAATTAGGAATAATTAGTAATAATTAAGAATAACTACCAATAATTACCAATAATTTGTAGTAATTAGTAATAATTACCAATAATTGCCAATAATTAGTAATAATTGCCAATAATTGCAAATAATTAGGAATAATTGCAAATAATTAAGAATAATTAGTAATAATTAGGAATAATTAGGAATAATTAGGAATAATTAGTAATAATTAGTAATAATTAGTAATAATTAGTAATAATTAGTAATAATTAGTAATAATTAGAAATAATTAGGAATAATTAGTAATAATTAGGAATAATTAGTAATAATTAGGAATAATTAGTAATAATTAGGAATAATTAGCAATAATTAGGAATAAATATTAATAATTAGTAATAATTAGTAATAATTACCAATAATTACCAATAATTAGTAATAATTAACAATAATTAACAATAATTAGTAATAATTAGTAATAATTAGCAATAATTAACAATAATTAGCAATAATTAGTAATAATTAGGAATAATTAGTAATAATTAGTAATAATTAACAATAAATACTAATAATTAGTAATAATTAACAATAAATAGTAATAATTACCTATAATTTGGAATAATTACCAATAATTAAAAATAATTAGTAATAATTACCTATAATTTGTAATAATTACCAATAATTGCTAATAATTATTAATAATTAGGAATAATTAGTAATAATTAGGAATAATTACCAATAATTAGGAATAATTACCAATAATTAGGAATAATTACCAATAATTAGGAATAATTAGGAATAATTACCAATAATTAGAAATAATTACCAATAATTAGCAATAATTAGCAATAATTAGCAATAATTAGCAATAATTAGCAATAATTAGGAATAATTAGCAATAATTTGGAATATTTACCTATAATTTGGAATATTTACCTATAATTAACAATAATTACCAATAATTTGTAATAATTTTTAATAATTTGTAATAATTTGTAATAATTACCAATAATTTGTAATAATTAGGAATAATTAGTAATAATTAGGAATAACTACCAATAATTACCAATAATTTGTAGTAATTAGTAATAATTACCAATAATTGCCAATAATTTGTAGTAATTAGTAATAATTACCAATAATTACCAATAATTGCCAATAATTAGTAATAATTGCCAATAATTGCAAATAATTAGGAATAATTGCAAATAATTAGGAATAATTAGTAATAATTAGGAATAATTAGGAATAATTAGGAATAATTATCAATAATTACCAATAATTTGTAATAATTTGTAATAATTTGTAATAATTACCAATAATTGCAAATAATTAGGAATAATTAGTAATAATTAGTAATAATTAGGAATAATTAGTAATAATTAGTAATAATTAGGAATAATTAGGAATAATTAGGAATAATTAGTAATAATTAGTAATAATTAGGAATAATTAGTAATAATTAGGAATAATTAGTAATAATTAGGAATAATTAGTAATAATTAGGAATAATTAGTAATAATTAGGAATAATTAGTAATAATTAGGAATAATTAGGAATAATTAGGAATAATTAGTAATAATTAGGAATAATTAGGAATAATTAGGAATAATTACCAATAATTGCCAATAATTGCAAATAATTAGGAATAATTAGTAATAATTAGGAATAATTAGTAATAATTAGTAATAATTAGGAATAATTAGTAATAATTGGGAATAATTGGGAATAATTGAGAATAATTAGGAATAATTAGGAATAATTAGGAATAATTAGGAATAATTAGGAATAATTACCAATAATTAGTAATAATTACCAATAATTAGTAATAATTAGTAATAATGACCAATAATTGCAAATAATTAGGAATAATTAGGAATAATTAGTAATAATTAGGATTACTCAGGAATACTCAGGAATACTCAGGAATACTCAGGAATACTCACGAATACTCACGAATACTCACGAATACTCACGAATAATCACGAATACTCACGAATAATCATGAATACTCACGAATAATCATGAATACTCAGGAATACTCAGGAATACTCAAGAACACTTAGCAAAAAGTCATGATTGTCATGTTATAATGGAGAGACTTCTACCCATTGGATTAAGAGGTCTGTTGAATTCTTTGATTTGGGATTCCATAACAGACATGTCTCATTTTTTTCGGGAAATTTGTGCGGCTACGGCAGATTATGATGCTCTAGGAAAACTTGAAAAAGATGTTGTTGTAATTATATGTAAACTAGAAAAAATATTTCCGCCGTCTTTCTTCGACTCAATGGAACATTTGATGTTACATTTGCCATATGAAGCCAAATGTGGAGGTCCGGTACAGTTTCGATGGATGTACCCATTTGAAAGATGCATGCAAAAATTGAAAAGAAAAGTACGCAACAAAGCATCTGTTGAAGGATCTATTGCAGAAGCTTATTTGCAAGAGGAAATATCTTTTTTCTGCTCCCATTATTTTGAATCTGCGTTTCCTTCAAAACACAACCAAATGGGACGGAATGAGAGGAATATTGATGAAATCGACAATCAATTATCTGTTTTCAACCAGTCAGAGCTTGGTTTTGGTGGAGTTTCTGAACGCTGGCTTTCAGATGATGAACATCATAGAGCTCATACGTATGTTCTGCTCAACTGTGAAGAGATGACATCAGTTGTACTGTAAGTGTTTATATCACTTATTCTATCATTTATGTTACAGTAAATAACTTTGGTTTTTATAGGTTGTATGATAATCATATCAAGAAACAAATTCCACAAATTACAGCAGCTGCTCTCGAAGAACGTCGACTGAAAAATTTCTCTCAGTGGTTTCAAAAACTGGTAACATAAATTCTTTATCATTTAGCAACTCATTCAATGTATAGTTTACTATATTGATAATTATTTCGCAAATCTTCAGGTGTCTCGACATGCTGATAAAATTGACAAACGGTTGTGGGTATTGAGTAACCCACCTTCCAAACTTGTTAAAACTTATAATGCATATGTGGTGAATGGATTTCGATTCCACACACATGCATATGGGGAATCGAAAAAAACAATGAACAGTGGAGTTAGCTTGAGAGGATCTCATCATCGAGAAAATGAAGTGGACTTTTATGGCATACTTGATGAAATCATTGAACTCTGTTATCTTGGACAACATTACATAACCATGTTCAAATGTCGGTGGTTGGATACAGAGAGAGGCGTGCGTGTTCATCCGACTCATGGAATCATCGATATTAAATGTAAAAGTGTTCTCGCAGTAAATGAACCATTCTTATTGGCTCAACAGGCATATCAAGTTTATTATGCAAAGTACTGTGCAACATCAAGAGACTTGACTGATTGGTGGAGTGTAATAAAAATCAAAATTCGAGACAATCAGTTTAGTCAAAGTGAATGTGCTTTCACTGATGTGAAAAGAATTGAAGTTTTTCAAGAGAGTACTCAAAATCAATCTTTTTTACAAAGAGATATGAGTATCGATGACGACACCCCACATTTAAGAGTCGTTGATGACGATGATGTTAATGATGTCACACATGAATTTGAAATGGTAAGAGATGAAGCAACTGCAACTCGAATGGATATCGATGATGTTGAGGAGGAATATGAAGATGACATTGACATATATGAAGATGATGATGAAGATGAACACTTATAGAATTCCATGGTATTTATATACAATCATAATATGTATATATGTATATATAATAGTAATTATCAATTATTTGCTAATATTAACATTTTCTGTTTCAGATGGACGAGGCCACATTTCGTGAGTTGGCGGAGGCTGACCTGCCTTTCGATGCGGATGAGTTGCTGGCAAATGACCCTCAGCCTGCAGGCGCTCCAGGGAGTACGCGGAGGGGGCACGGTCTTGCACGATTGATGATTCCTGACCCCGTCCCCGAGCGACGTCCACGTCTTGGGTTTGATCCGCGCACCAGGAGGTGTGATAACCTGTGTAATAACCTGTGAATTTGACTAAGATTTCATTAATCTATTCACATAATAAATGTTTATTATTTTTTCAGTTTTTCGCATATAGCAGTCGGACAGGGCAGCGCTATTTTGCGCAACTATTTCTCTCAGCCGTGGAACACATGGGAGCAGATTCTCATTGATGTGCAGCAGGCCATGTTCGGCCATTGGTTGGTACGTACGTAAATAAATAATTTTTATTTTGAAAATTATTTCATTTATAACTTGATATTTTGATTTATTTGTAGGGTTTATGGTATCCGATCGAGGATACCATGCGTGACGCCATCCACGAGGCATGGGAGGTGGCCATGCGTGATCGCCTTCGTCAGTTTTTGCACAATTTAAGAAAAGCTGCGATGAAGAAAGCAGGAGTGTCAGATTTTGAGGAGTCATGTAGAGCACACCGACCAGAGTACATTTCATCCCATGTATGGGATGGATTATGTGCGCACTGGTTGAGTGGTGCCTTTCAGAGGAGATCATCGGTGGGGAGGCAGAATCGGGGGAGGCAGGAGGTGACTCATCGAGCTGGGAGTCGTTCTTTCAGTACTCATAGACAGCATCTGGTACGTACATTATTTATAAATATTTTATATAACTATAAATATTAACAGTTTATTTTTTATTCTTATAGGCTGTCGAGCACCCCGATATTACAGAGTACGACGTATATCGGAGGATGTATAGTGATCCTGCTACTGGGGAGCTCAGAGGTGATCGTCAGCATCACATCGTGGTCAGTATTATTTGTTTTCAAGTTTAAAAATTAACTGCATATAATATATTCACAATTTTAATTTTAAATTGCAACTATAGGAGTCATATGAGGCCGCAGCGGCACAGGCCCGGCCTGAGAGTCAGGCCGAGTCATCAGATCAGACCACTGTCCGTCAGTTTGATGAGGCGGCATGGATGCAGGCCACCCAGTATGCCTTCGAGAAGGGCCGGGTAGTTGGTATCGGCTCTCGACTGACTCCCGGAGATTATTATGGCAGTGCTGCGATGTCGGCGTCCAGCTCGAGGGGAGCTCGTGCATCTTCTTCTACACAGTATGAGGAGCAGTTGCGATCTCAGACTGCACAGATAGAGAGTCTCCGACAGGAGCAGGAGCAGATACGTCAGCAGCATGAGGAGGAGCGTCGACGCCAGCAGCAGCTGTACGAGGAGCAGACGTGTCGGTGGCAGCAGCAGCATCAGGAGCAGATGGAGTACATGCGCCGACTCACTCATGCTTTAGGGATGGAGTTTCCTCCACCACCATCTGCAGATCCCCCACCTCCCCCCCTCCTACAGATTAGAGTTTGTATTTCTGTTATAAAATTTGTGAAATCAAAATATTTTTTTTTTCTATTCGTAGTTTCTGTCTCATTATAAAATATTAATAATATTATATTTTTAAATAACAATATTAATATGAATAATAATAATATTTATATTTTATAATATTAAATTTTATATATATATTAAAATTTTATTTATATAATAAAATTTTATATATATATTAAAATTTTATAATATTATAATTTAATTATTTTTTTGTAATACTTGAATTATTTTAATATTTGAATGTAAAATAATTCTATTATTTTTATATTAATTAAAATAACTTATTAATATTTTTTTTATTTATGAATTATAATTATAATATTATTATATTAATTAAATTATTTATTAATATTCTATTATTTTTATTTTTGAATTATAATTCTACTATTATTATAGTAATTAAAATAATTTATTATTTTCATTTGTAAATTATAATTCTATTATTATATTAATTAAAATAATTTATTAATAATTTATTTTTTTTTATTTTTTTTATAGTATTTGCGACGGGATACTATGCCCGTCGCAAATACTAGTATTATTAATAATTTTTTATTTTTTTTTAAAAAGAGTATTTGCGACGGGTCCCGGTTCCCGTCGCAAATACTAGTATTATTAATTTTGTTATTTTAAAAAAAACGTTATTGCGACGGGCCCGTCGCAATAACTGTTTAAAAAGTTTTTTACAAAAATACGGAATACTATTTGCGATGGGGAGAATGCCCGTCGCAAAAAAAGGCTTTAGCGACGGTCCCGTCGCAAATAAGTTTAGTTGCGACGGCGTTTTCCGCAACGGGCTATTTGCGACGGGACCCCGTCGCAAATGGCTATTTGCGACGGGATCCCGTCGCAAATAGCCCGTCGCAAATACCTGTTTTTCCAGTAGTGTTAGAAACACTCTAGGTTTCCTTCATATCTTTTTTGTATTTACTATCCTTGTAATCATATTTCTTCTTGAATTTTAGCTTTGGGCAGTCTGATTTAATGTGTCCTTTTCTTTTGCACTCATAGAAAACAACTTCATCACTTTTATCTAGCTTTTTCCAATCCTTCTTCCAATGTGCCTTATTGTCATACTTTCCTTTGTAATTTGATTTTCTGAAAAATTTCATCTTCCTATAAAACTTCTTAAACCCTCTGGCTATCTAAGACATTTCCGCATCACTATCAGAATATGAATTTTCACTGGTTGAACTGTTAGTTTGTATTTGAGATTTATCTTTGTCCATACTCTTTGAAGTAGTAGTCTTTAAAGACACAGATTTTCTCTTAGGTTCATCGTATTCCTCTTTATTCACCTTTTTTTCTTCCTCATACATCATAATCTTACCAATGAGTTCTTTGACAGGTAGAGAAGCAATGTCAAATGACTCTCTCATTGAAATAGATGTGGCTCTCCATCGGCCTAGTAAACATCTCAAGATTCTCATGATTTGTTCCATTGCTGGAACAACCTTTCCGAGTGAATTCATTGTATTGACTATCTCATTAAACCTGAGATACATATCTGAAATAGGTTCATCAGTCTTCATTTTAAAATTATCATATTTAATATTATAATTATTTAATCTCATTTCTTTAACATTGGTTGTTCCCTCCTGAGAAACACCCAACGTATCCCAAATTTCAAAATCAGTTTTACAAGCTGAAATTTTATTAAACTCCTCATCTCCTAGAGCACAGTACAAGGCATTCATGGCTTTACAATTATTATTGTATGTAGTCTTTGTAGGTTCATCCCATGTTGTTTGTTCAGTTTCTGGAATTTTATATTTTGACTCTATAGCAGTCCTGATATCAAAACCCATGCTTTCTAAATGAATTTTCATTTTAAGTTTCCACTGATCATAGTTTGTACCATTGAAAAGAGGTTTCATGTTAGTAGCAGCACCCTCTAGCCTATTGTCCATAGCTATATTTTAGAAAGACAATTTAAAGAGATAAAATTTAGAACTAACAGAAATTTAATATCTTTAAAGAGGGAACTAAAATCACAATTGAAAAACAGAGTATTTAAAAAATCCTTAAACAAAAACAAAACCTCTGATACCAAATTTTGGTCGGAGTGGATACTCAAGAGGGGGGTGAACTGAGTTCCAGTTAAAATTTCTGTTAAAATATTGTCTATTTAAAAACCTCCAATTTATATAACAAGTTAGACTATAGTGAATTTATACAGATTGTAATTGTTCACTTAGCTTCTCAAAGATTGATTAGGTATCGGTTAATTTTACCACAAGATCAAATTAAATTTTTAAACTAACCTACTAATTTACAATAAATTTAAACACATGCTAATTTAACTATCAAAGTAGCTTTAAAATAGTTTTGTATTTCAATGTAATAGCAGCGGAATAAATAAGATATATGTAGTCTACTATGAACTTAACTGAAGATGCATAGCAGATATAACAAGAGGTTCAGTCTCAAGCCGAGACTTAGTCCTCTCAAATTTATATAAATTTCATCCACACCATGGATGGTGGTTAACAACAGTTTAAAAAACTGTCTAGGCCACACAAGAACCTCTACCACTGTTCTTCATGGGAAACAAAACAAAGACCAGGACACACAAGGACCTCTTCCACAGTTGACATGGGTAAACAAGAGTTAAAAGATTTGGAGTGAGGATTTTGATATCCTCCAGTTCAGTGCATGAGACAGTGTGTGTATAACAAATACAGAGTATACCACACTGCACGAAAGTTAATAAATAAATCACTTAGAGATTACAGATAAGAGTTTAGAAAGCTCTAGTGATGTCAATGCAGCTCTGGACTCATTATATTCAGCAGGAATGCATATGAGTCCTTCTCTAGTTTTTATGTTGAAAAACAGAGTGTCGTAGTTCATCTTGTATTCTACAGGAAGTAAAATGAACTCTTGATTCTTCGTGTTTTCTTCAGTGGTTTTGGATTAAATTCACAAGAGTTCTTTGAAAGTCTTGCAATCTCTTTCTTTCTCAGGATTGTTCTTCTCGTTTAGCATAGTGCTCTCTAGTGTATGAAATTTCTTCTCGTTGTATATTCACACTTTCACACCTCTCGTGTACTATATCTCAAACATCCTTATATTGCATGAGTTCTGGTAGTAGGAATGTTTCCCTTTTCATAGGTACTAGATACGGTTTCCTTACATGACAACAACTATCATTAAATAAAATTAATGGCATTAAAAACATCAAATATTACTATTAGCATTATTTAAATAATATTGGCAAAAAGTTAAGAAAAGGTGTCTTCTTCACAGTATATGCTTCACGGTATGACCTTCATGGTATGAGCTTCACGGTATGAGCTTCACGGTGTCTGGGTCACGGTGAGTCCTTCACGGTGTCTGGGTCACGGTGAGTCCTTCACGGTGTCCCAGTCACGGTGAGTCCTTCACGGTGTCTGGGTCATGGTGAGTCCTTCAAGTTGTCTGGGTCACGGTGATTCCTTCCCAGTGTCTGGGTCACGGTGAGTCCTTCACGGTATCTGGGTCACGGTGAGTCCTTGAAGGTGTCTAGGTCATGGTGAGTCTGTCACGGTGTGTGGGTCACAGTGAGTCCTTCTAGGGGTCTGGGTCCTGGTGAGTCCTTCACGGTGTTTGGGTCACGGTGAGTCCATTACTATGTCTGGGACACGGTGAGTCCATACTTAGACAAATATATGTATTTGGACTTCGATAGTAATTTTCAGAATATGGATTAAGTTTAATCATTAGAGAGTAATAGAACTTGAATCATAAATATAAAGGCTTGATAGTATATGTGAGATTTTTGATCATGCATAAGACTTGTAAATAATAAAGAGAGTAATTAACATTATAATATTTGTTATCATTAATACGTGATGTATAGTTATTATAGAGATTAATGATCATTAGTAAGATGTGCAATGAAGATTGAGATTAATTAACAGTAATATGATTTTTTATCATTAAAACATGATTAACACATGAGGAGTCCAACAATTGGAATAGTGGTCATTTGATTATATGTCATATCCCATAGATTTTATATATTTTAAAATGTGTTCATTTATTCAACTATATATCTTCTTACACTGTTTCATTGACTAGTTTTTTCTTTAAACACATATGTTGGTGGCTTGTTGAGTTTTTCTCACACAATTCTTGATATTCCATTGCACTTCAGTATTTCAGAACCTCTCACATGTTTATCGTATGAATAGGTTTTTGATGGGACCCCCATTGATTAGTTTTTTTTGAGGTGTATTTATCGAGTGGTATCAGATTGATGGATGGGATTTGATCTATGATGGTGTAGAACCATTTTTGTACTTTATTTTATTTTGGTATTTTATGTAACACGCCCAATGGGTTCATGGTTGTATCTATTACATGGTCATTGAGCATTTACTATATTTCATCTTATTATATAATGTTTAGTTATTCATAACTTTCACATACTATGATGTGTATTTTATTTTCATATATACTTATGGTTGTGCACTCTGATAAGGGTGTATAGTCACCAAAAAATAACATTTTAACCCTCATTGTTCTCTGGTATCCTCTGTTATATAACGAGGTGAACATGAGTTCATCAGTAGATCCTCTTAGGGAACCTTTTTAGTGGCATATGGGCTAAGACATTACATTAAATTTTTTTGTTTTTCTATGGGTAGTTATTTGTATGTATGTGTATGTAGACAACTATTTTTTTATCTGTGCATGTTTTTGTTGTATGTGTATGTATATGTTCATTATGTGTTGTGGTATATTTGTCTGTATTTATAAAGTTGTTTGTGTTATGTATCTGTATGTAAATTTGTGTACATATATTTACATATGTTTTTTATGTATGTGCTCGTATGTGTGTGTATGTGTATGTTTATAAGTGTTTTTTTGTATGTTCATGCGTATATGTGTGTTTATGTGTTTGTATATGGATGTCAATGTATGTATGTATGTGAATGAATTTTACTATATGGTTATAGATTATGTTTGTGTGTATGTAGTATATATATATATATATATGAATATAGATATATATGTAATTTTAGGTATGTCAATTTATGTTTATTTTTTTGTATCTATATTTATATGAATATATATGTGTGTATATGTATTAATTATTATGCATGTCTATGCATGTGTGTGTGTGCATATATATTTTTATCTATATGTACATGTGTATCTATATGTTTGTAATGTTCATGTTGGTGTATATGTATACAAATATATCATTACATAATAGGAACCTATATTCATTTTTTTAATCCAACATATCCCAGTATTATATATATGTATTCACACATAGAATCTTAAGAGAAGTCTTTTTAATTTTAAAATATAATCAATTATATTTTATTTTGGAATATATATATATAGGCACACATTAAATAATTTTATAAAATTTTCATTTGTAAATGTTTTTTAGTTATTATTAATATTTAAAATTTTAAAATGTTATTTATTTATATAATTAATAATTATTCATGTATGTTTTCATATTTTTCATTTAAATATTTATACAATTAATATTTATTCATTTTTAATTAGTTATTTATTTTTAACATTTTATATTTATATTCAATTTCTGTATTTATTCCATTTTATTGTAATATTATTAATATTTCATATTTTCTATAGTGAAAATTTAAATTTATTTATTTAAATTGAAATACTTTTTTTGTAATTTATTCAACTACAATTATAATATATTATTTATTTATAATTCATATTAATTTAATGTTTCCATTTATTTCTTAATATTTATCTTTTTGTAATATTTTCTTTAATTTATTCTCTTTTAATATTTATTAATTTTTAATTTTTAATATTATAATTTTTTTTAAATGTAATGAATTTTTATAGGTATTCATATGTATTTTTTATATTAATATTCATTACATTTAATATATATATATTTATGAATTTTGTAATTTATGAAATTATTTTTTTCTTGATATATTTGTAGTGAAATATTTATATTATTATTATTTATTCTGTATTATTCGGTTATTTAATAAATATCAAATGTTTTATAATATAAATTATAACCTGAATGGATAAAAGGCCTTTATTTTGATTTTATTATTTATAATCTCCATTTTAAGTATTGAAGGGGAACCCTTACATGACCCGTAGGCCCAAGGCACAAAACATGACACGACGCGAAGCCCAATACATGACCCGAAGGACTAGTGGCATATTAAGCCCATTACATGACCCGTTGGACCACCCACTATTGTTGCCCCATCCCCAACTTCTGCATTATTGATAGCCTAGCTCCCCACTTTGCATTGCTGATTTCTGGGATTTCCTCATATAATGCTGCACAATTCTTGGTTACGATAGCGATTTCCATACCCTCAAATTCTTCCATCCTAGTTAGCTTTGCTTCTGATGACAACTACTCTTTGCACAGATCCTCTTCTAGGGCCTGCTCTGTGTGAACTGGGTTACCCCATGGTCTATGTGGCCTGAAGGCCCTAATGCATGACGACCTTTGATGACCCGAAGGCCCTGAGACCCATAGGCCCAAACTGTTGGCCCAATGGCTCAAATCGGGTGAATAGTTCTGACTACTACAGTACCAATGATAGTACTTGCTACAATACCCCATAAATTCTCCTCCACTAGATTTGGAACCTGGGACTCTTGGATGCCAAATAAGAGCCCCTACCTCTTTGGTACGAGCTCATTGGAATATAATTTATAAGTATTCTTAATATTATTTAAATACATTTTAACTTTTAATATTTAATTGAGGTACTTATTTAAAATTATTTATAATATTTTAATATTTTTCTATTTATTAATTTTTTATTATTAATTTTTTCTTTTATAATATTTATTATTTTATTATTATTTTATATTTAATATTTATTTTTTATAATTTATTTTAATTTATTATTTTTAAAATTTTATTCTTTTGATATTTCATTTTATTATTATGTTTTTATATATATTAATACTTTTTATTTATAAGTATTTATGATTTTTAATGTGGCTCTAATGTAAATAATTGATACTTCCTTAGTTTTATTTAAATATTTTTATTTATACATATATTTTATTATTATATATTAATTTTTTATTATTAATTTATTGAAAATATTTTTTACATAAATTTAATATTTTATGCTTCATCATTTTTATTTATATATTAATTTATTTATATGATTTTTTGTAATAGATATAATATATATAATTTTTTTCATTTTTAATATATTTTTTAATTTAAACAATTAATAATTTTTATTCATTTTTATATATTTTAATTTTTGTAATTTAAAATTATTTATTCATTTTAGTATTTATTTAATTTCTTGAAAACCTACCACCCCTGACCTAGTGGTATTCCCAAACAGAATCATGGTACAATGGTGGAAACAATTGTATGGGGAGAGCATAATAGTGTTAGAGGGAAGATCATTGTGCAAGAATTGTGATTTGTAGCATGCTACGATGCAAGATAAAGGAATCCATGAAATGGTGTAGTATGTTTGGATTTCAGTTATGTATATAACACATTTTTACATCTATTCCAAGAGGTCATGTAATGAATACCATATCAAAAAAATTAAAGGGTGTTTTTATTCCCATAATAAAAGGGACATGACCACACCATGTTATGATAATTAGTAATTTTATGATTTTTTTAAATTTAATTTTTATTTTTTGTAAATAAATATTTCTCAGCTATATACCAAAAATTATTAAGTGGACAATTGAAATATCAAAAAGGTAACCCACCTTCACGTAATGATAATCCCCAAATGCCATAAGGGTTTTCGGGTCATACATGTATGTAGAATTCCATTTATCATACCAGCATTTACCATTGACAAATCCACTTTTTATTAATCAATTTATTATCAAATTTATCACTACCAATAACCTATCTTCATTTTAGCACTGATAAAGGTATGTTTTTCATCTCTTCATAACTATCACTAAAAAATCCCTTTCTATTCATTACAAAAAAAACAGCAAGAGATATCGCTTCTCCAAGTGTTGTTTAAGCTCTCGGGGAAGCCAAACCCTACTAACCCCTCCTTTGATGTTATTGTATGAATCAAGCCTCACCTAATGGGTTTTTGTTGATTATTAATTTTTAGATCAACATTTCATAGTTTTACTAATTATTTTGTTTTTATTTACTTCATCTCTAAGACCACTCACTATTTATTTTTTTCCCATTGTTTCATGGAGTTTCATTGTGAGGTTTTATCTTACTGTAGAGCCCAATTATTTTACAAATTACTTTTCTATTTCTACCCCGAACATTACTGATCACCTCAGTTTTTGAGGGGATATATTGTATTTATTTTGAATATAATATAAAAGTATTAGGTATGGGATCTTTACAAGATTCTATGAGAACTATTTTCATTTTCTTGGTGTTTTTTGTCTTTTTGGGAATCGGTGGAAATATCCATATCATTATGTTTCACTAAATATTTTATTCCTAAAATGAAGTGAATGAATCACCAACTTCGTTTCCTTGTAAATTCTTTTTTCTGGAATCATTTGGCTATGCCTTGTTGTTATAATTATATACATTGTGGAAATAAAAGAAAAATACCCATGGAAACATGACACATTAATGCATACACAGACATCATTCATATAATAAAATAATAAAAAGATTACACTTGTTAATGTAAAACACAAATATCACTATACATACTTTATTACATTGACATATATCTCACTCACATAAGATTCGTGATATTTCAGTATAAATATAGAAACAATATATATAAGGACCTAGAATGTTCGTACATATACATTACTTCCTTTTGTGGAATATTTATTACATTAACCATCACATGCCTGAGAACTGTAATTATTTAGTGCCTTTGTAAACCTCGAAACATAAAAACTGCTCCATAAGTGAGTGAGTTCATCTCTCACTGTATTATACATATTATAGAACCATTATTACACACATCATACATACTACAAATCTTTATCAAATTGTTGATAAAAATATAAGAAATGGTGAGATCATATGATCATTAAGGGTAAACAATGAAGATACAAAATCATAAGAAGAGAATATGGGTATGAAGACATGATCATAACATTTTAAAACCACACCTTTCATATCAAACAATAAAATCATAATACATAACATAAATATTATAAATTCATAATGAATTATCTATAATAAAATAAAAGAACATGACCCATGATATCATAAGACATGTAAGTTTTGGCATTCACATAATCGTAGAAAATCATTCCCATATTAGTTAAGGCCCACTACCAAGACCATCATAGTATAAAAATTACAACACTAAACTAGGTTCCCTTCCTATTCTAGCCCTTAATTATTGAACTGAGATCACCTCCCTTTCAATCCATGTCTAACTAAATAGAGTTAACTCCATGTTCTAGTCTTGAATATCACATGGGTTATAAATAATTACCCAATGAATAATGGGGAGATATAGTTGCCACCCATTACATAATGAAATCATACATATGTGTGACACAAGATCATATAAATTAATTATATCATAACTCATGAAATGAAATGTGTATTATGAACATTAAACTATATTATAAACCATTTAAAAGAGACAGGTTACTAAATAATTTCATCATAGAAAAATTAAGAAAAAGAAGTGGGTTTCGTATGTGTTTTATCATGGTATAACTCGTAGATGAAGAGCTAGTTTAAAAAACAACATTTCAAAAAAAAATATTTATAGAAATAATATTAATAGTATTCATTGATCATATCCCCAGAAATGAATAAGTAACAACTATAGATTTAATCTTATATAAAAAGTTATTTTGAAAGATCGTTAAAAATATTTCTTGATGAAGATATCATTTCCACTCAAAATCACTTTTTAAAGATTAAAACATTTTTGATACCATTTTTCATTGAAAATAATTACGAAAAATATAATTTAATATTTTATGAAATGATTGGTCATGATGTTTAAACATTATATTCATGCTATACACATTAAAGCAATGGATCTTGTCACATTAGTGGTAAAATCCAAATGACCATTATTTTGCAAAAAGACTACAAGATTACATGAATTAAATGTTGGAAAAATGTAAAACCTGGGAAGAAATTTATTTTAAATATAAGAATAGGTTAATAATAAAATTTTGAAATCCTTTTTATAAAACATGATTTATATGGAAAACATATTTTTAACCAATGAGGGAAATAATGTCGCATTTTATTCATAAGATTCATAATTATATTAATTATATAAGAGTAAATATAGGGTAACATTAATTTATGATATCTTGAATAAAAAATGGGAGAGAAAATGATTGAGAATTATTGAGAGTTAGGTTATGATATTTCAACATCAGAGGAATAATCATAAACAATCTTGATAAATTATGAGATTATAACATAAAATCATTACTACTTTTGTTACATTGATTCACATTACCCATTAAGGAATAAAAAAAAATTAAACATAAAATCTCAATGGTTTAAATAAATTGATATCATTACATATAAAATAGGATGTATATGTACCTCATGAAATAATTTAAGTTCACAACATAACGTGCATCTCAAATAAGTCAAATTGAAAAAAAATCTCTTACCAATTAACTAACCGTAAACCCCATGAAAGTGAGATCCTAAAATGGATATATATATATATATATATATATCAAAATAATTTTTAGTATGATAATAATAACACATATTAATGTCTATTATACACACCACATTCAATAATTAGGTGCTGAATGTGGCTGGTGTCTCATGAAAAATAAAAGTTAGACAGAATTCCATTACTTTATGTCTTGACTTCTATCATACTCATTCAAAAATCCGATGTAATAAAAATAATTTTTTAATTAATATATTAAAACATAATATTAATATATATAATACCATATATTACTTTATTATTTCATTTTATTACCCGTTTATTAATTATTCCGTGTTAATGTTATGATCAGGGTAATAATCGACTAGTTTTTCATTAATGTTTGGATTTTATTAACTATTTATTATGTTATAATAATCATGATTTAATCATTTATAGAATGATAAAAACGATATAAACATGATATATATTTATTATATATGTATTAAAAAGAATATATCCTATATAGATATAGGAAATGAAATATGTCGTTCAAGGAGAATGTAGGTAGTACATATGCAAGAATGTTGCTTCCATTTTATTGATGTATTTAAAGAAACAAATATATATGTTGTATTGTCATTACAGAATAGTTTTTAATTTTTATATATGATATATATTTATAAAAATACTCTTGTATATATTTCATTTAAAGCATTAGTGAATCACATTTCTTCGTGAAGTAATAACTTTCCACACACACAATCGTCGTTGTCATATTCCCACAAAAAGGAATTAATGATGTTATGTGTGATATAAAAATTAAATAATCACAATATAATTATAAATATAAAATATATCATATATAAATAGTAAAAAATAATAGTTATGACCATCCTTGAGAAGTGGTAATGTAAGAAAATGAACTCCATTGGTTCACAAGGTGGTTGTTCTTTGCACACATGAACAAATACTTCATAACTGATTTGATGGAAGTGGAGATTTTTTTTAGTTATTACCTTATCAAATTACATATAATAATATGGAATATAATTATTTCCATATATAATCATGATTCAAAAATATTTAATTTGTTTCTAAGATGAATTAAAATAAAAATGTACGTTGAGGAACATTACCTCTTCTTTGGGTATCCTCCATTGATTGAAATAAAAGCTTTTAAAACATTTCATTCATCCCAAAATAATAATTATATTAATATTGTATGGAATTTTTTATTCTGATTTTTTAGTATAGATTTGATCCAAATATGATCAATTTTTTAAAGAATAGTGGAGTGGAGGTGGCCTTTTATAAGAGAGGTGAGGGGAATCTTGTAAATGTATTAAAGAGAGAATTACACCGAAATATTTTATTAAAAAATGGTCTAAAACTGATTAAATTAGAACCGTAGTCAGTATAAGTACGAAATATTTCAATAAATTATTTTTTATACTTGTTTATAGGTAAATTCAACCCTTATTTGTTTGTTTAACACCACAGTAAACCCATTTTTAATGTAACTGTGGTAATTAATTTTTAATACATTTTCTCTTTATATGTTCTAAAAAAGTTGGGACTATTTTAAATTATAAATTATAAGAATTACAAATATGGAATCCATTTTTCTAAATTCAATTCATATAAATGGAAAATTTAATTTAAAATAAATACCAGATTAATTTCTAAAAAGATGTTTTTTCAAGTGAGAACGATGTTTTTTTACAATGTTATCATATCCAATTTCAATATGAAATTGAATGAAAGGACCTAATTTGGGATAATATATATATTTTAACTAATATTACATTTACTAGAATTTAAAATATAATTTTTCACTATGACAAAATTAATTGAAAATATAGTATTCAATTAAAATTTAGTGTTATTCGTTGTTCGTCAAAAAAAGAAAAGTTTCATAAAATCCCTAAAATAAAGCATAAGAAAATTTTAGATTAATGAATTAAAAATTAAGGTAAATTTTATCAAATTCAATTTCTAAATGTATGAAAATTTTATTTTACTATATTTCAAAAAATTTAAAAACCTCAATTTTGGGGAAAATAGTATTTTCAAAAAATATAAATACTTTATCAAAATATATTTATATCATTATAAATGTGTTTTTTTATTAAAAAACATTATAATGAATAATTCAAATTATTACTATTATTTATATTAACTTTTTTAATGTCTAGGTTATAACAGCCATGTTTAAATAACTATATTAAGACTCTGACATTGTTTTGGAAAAAATCTATGTCACATATAATGATAGAAAATCTGATGTAGTGTGTATCAAAAGATTAAATAAGTTTATCAAGAAATAAAATACATGAAAGAAATTTAATTTACTAA
Source organism: Viscum album (assembly GCA_963277665.1). Lineage (NCBI taxonomy): Eukaryota > Viridiplantae > Streptophyta > Magnoliopsida > Santalales > Viscaceae > Viscum > Viscum album. The sequence continues at coordinate 351,664,539 of OY728134.1, read as the reverse complement.
AAATAAAAATTCCTAAAACCTATAGGTGTAATAATATACCCTGAATTATTTGAATTTTACCTTAAAATTTGTATCTTTGATGTAATCAAATGGGGATAATTCAGCTTAATAATATCCTCAAGATCCCATGTATCTTCCTAAAACTAGTGGTTTAATGAAAAAAAATTGACTAGGTGAGTGGTCTTATTTTTTAGAACAATTTATGTATAATCCAAAATCACCATAATTATTTATTCATATGAAATATATTTCTTCAGTGGTATGCCCTCTTAGTTTTGTATAAGTGAAGTGTTGGGTATGTAAATCCTCAAGAGAGATACATGGAATAAATCATGCACTTTAGAGTGATTTAGTTGAATCTCTAAAGGATAGGCTAGCATCCTAATATGATAAATAATTTTAATTCGATTGATATATCTAGAGAATAGTTCCCTTTGTATCATAAATCATGTATCCATATTCAATCGAAAAAAATATAAAATAAATTTTCACCAACTTCAAATTATAGATCATATTGACTATTATAATCATAATGTTTCAACTCACAATATAAATCCTTGATATACTACTGAATGGATTAAACGTTCTCTTAAATTTTTTTAACAATCTTAGGTCCCAATATCTTTTATATACCAATGTCATTGTAGCATGTTGTAGGTATAAATTTCATTCCATAGATGGACTGACAATGATATATTAAAATTATTGGGAGGATTCTTTTGTTGTACGAATACTCATCTCAAGGAACGTGTTGATCTAAAACCACTTTAAAATCCAAGATACATAATGTAAACATGTCCCCAATCATTTAAATGGTTCATTCAAATTGACCTTTCATTTTAATATGATACGATATGATGAAACATAATTATTTATCAAGAGGTTGTTGAATACTTCACAAGGAAATTGAGGTAAACCTCATATCCTAATCAGAAAAATATAGAGTATGGTACTCTATAAAAAATTTCTATTTTCAAAACATATATCACAAAAATATAATCTACAAAAATGTATTCTAATATAACGCTAATTTTTTCTGAATTAGTATGGTGTTCGAGTACATCTCTTAGAACATAAATCCCATCAGTCATTTGGGGAGACCAACAAAAAATTCCTTGGTGATTTTTCCCTTTTCCTTATTATTATCTGTAATAGATGCAACACCCCCTTGATAATTTTTTCATTAAATTTTATATATTTGGCATACCAATATCCTAGATACTAAAACGTCAATATCCCTCTTCATCCCATCCCAAAAAAGTATAATTTCAAATATTTGCACATCCTCATACATCCATGAGATATTTCATTCTGGCATCAAAACTAGACGGGGGTGGTGATTGGATTTTTGGTCTATCGTACTCATTCTCTTCCCTTTAGGGAAGCCTTTGTTCACCTAGACCCCATAAATGTTATGACGAATGACGAGAAATAGACCTTATTCAACCTCATTGAGCTGTATCTGGATATGGATCATTATGTGTTCACTCCTTCCCAGGTAGGGGTCTTCAACACACATTATTACCACCACACCAGAGAAGTGCTGGAGAATGTTCATCCCTAGAAAAAAACCCTATGATCCAACTTTATCCCATCTAAATTTAACATCCTATTTTGGAGGATAATAAGCATAGCCATCCCCAAGGACGAGAACATTTAATGATATGGTATTCTTAATGTGTCCAGATGTTCCTGTTGTAGAGCTAGCTAGGAGGAATGTTCAAATCACCTCTTCTTCTATGGGTGATTGGGCATGGGTTGTGTGGAGCTTATTGAGGGAGGTCACTAGTTTACGAGACTCCAACATGGTGGACCTCCCATTTCTTGATAGGTGGTTGCACAGCTCGGGTGATAAGGGCCTGGAGATAGTGGCTCGTACCTTGATCTTGCAGGTTAGTTGTTGTGTATCTGGCAGGCAAGGAACAATCGGAGCCATGATGGGGTAATTCCTCTGGTAAGTCATTTATCATATGCATGTAGAACCTCCTCCTTGACCTGGGATGTATCTCCAGTTCGTGGCATGAGGATTCTTCTCTACGTTGGATGCATTCAAGGCAGAAAGGCACCCAAGAGGTGGACAACAGTGCCGAAGGCCATTTAGTCAGATGGAACCCACCATCCAGATGTAAAGACCCATAAATTTCAAAGAAAAGTTTTTTCATAAATTCATTGGGATTTTACGAGTACGAAATTTCTAACAGCGCCTAATTCTGAGGCTCGGTGTGCCCAGAATCAATTTACGAAGATTAGCTTGGGTACATTCAGTGAACGAATGAGTTGGTTTTTCTATCTTTTAAATTGTTGCTTGAAATTGAAATCTGAGGGCACCGATGAAACCGCAGTGATGGTATTTGCTTAAGAGGACCATTCCTGGAGGTGCCTTTTCTTAGGTGGAGTTGTTAAAATTTGAGGAATAAATGTGAAGAAAATGAAATGGTTGTAAAATTTTATTTTCTATATTCAAGTGGTTATACCCTATGTATGGGAATTGGGGTGGGACCCACTTTCTCCTAACTACTCTTTCTATGATATCTATGAGGTGGGGCCCATAGGATCCCCACCCCTTCAAATTCCTCTAACCCCACTTAATGTTGGCAACCCCCCTCCCCCCATTAATTTGTAACTCACCCTCTCTCACTCTTAATTGCATGCCAACTCTCACATTAAATTAATTGATTAAAGAAATTCAATTAATTAAACTAAGAGTTTGAATTTTGATGTTTTGAAATGCTTACATGGGTAAATAAAATAAGGAAAAGCCTTATTTTATTTTGGTTGGCATTTTTTGTGCAATGAAAAGGGGAGATAGCTCTTGATTTATTTATTTTGAAGAACTTCATCCACAACGAAGAATGACAACACATTGTCAAGGATCATCGACCCGACAACCTGGTTTCTTCCGTCCTCTTCTTCATCCACAAAACAGGAAGAGGCACCGATGTGAAAACTTTCCAACGACGTAACACCTCCAATATTTTCACCACAACAAAGGAAGGGAGACACCACTTCCTCCTCGAAAGCTCTCCGTCGACATCTATAGAACCTCACCCCGCGACGACATTTTCCGCGACACTCATCATTCAACAACTTCTGTTGAGGTAGGGGTTAAATTCATTATTGGTGAATTATGATTGCACTTTGATTTAATGTTGACGTATATCATTAAATTTTTCCAATTGTTACCAACGTAACGGGGGGAAATCGGACCGCACAAACACAGATGATTCTCCTCCCTGCCTCTTGTTTATAAACATTGGAGTTTGAGGTGAAGACGGCATGGCGCCGTTGCACCGTGTGGGAACAAAAAGGACCACGACCGGTGCGGGCTGCGGGGGAGGTTCACAACGGCGGCGCATCGCTTCCGTGAGACCGAAAGAGGTCACGACCAAGAGCGGAGTCATGGCCGGGGCTGGCCACGATAGATGGTTGTGATGTCGTTGGGCTGCGCCGGTCAGACAAGGGTCACGGACATGTGCCATGGTGGTTCAGAGGTGGCGTTCGGGCTCAGCCAGCCTCCAGTGCACTAGGAGATCCGACCCCGCGGGTCCCGCAGCAGCCACATCGGGCGGACCCCACCTGATGAGGGCCGCCGTTTCCGAAAATACCGGGTGGTTGAAACCCCCGTCCAACCACATAGGGTGGACCCCACCTGATGAGGGCTGCCGTTTCAAAACAAAGGGGGGTCGCGCCCCACCTTCGCCCCTCGCGGCCGGCTTCCATGCCTGGCCGCAGGCCGGGCGCGGCGCGGGGCCGGGCTGCCCGCGCCGGGCCTAACCTCCCACGCCGGGCCGGGCTACCCACGTTGGACCGAGCCACGCCGTTCGGGCCGGGCTGCACCCAAACAGGCTGGACCCAGACTCGGGTGATGTCGACCCGGTTCAGGCCGACCCAAGGGGTATTGGGCGGGACGGACCGGGCCCAAGCCCACTATTTTTCGGACAGATCCGTTCAAACACCCATATCATGGGCTACAGACCTCGGATTGATGTACCATCAGTTGCATTGGAATCCTTGGATTGAGGAAGTCGATTCGGTATATTACAGTTAAGGTTTCTAAGAACTTTGGTTATGGTCGGGTTGTTTTGAACACGAAACCAACTGGGCCCTCAGAGCGGAAATGCTTATAACTCGAGCTCCAGATGTCGGATTGACGTGCCATCGCCTTTTTTCATTTCCTCTTAGTGAGAAGGTTATTTTTTCTTGCTCCGCTCAAGGTTTAGATGTATCTGGAGTACGTTTGGGTTGATTTTAGCTTAAAAATCAATCGGGCCCCTGAGACGGAAAAGCTGATATCTCTCAGACTGGACGTCTGATTGACGTACCGTCTATCGTGTTGAGTTCCTATTTACGAGACGGAACTTTGGGATACATCAACTCTGGTCTTTGTGATAGTTAATGTATCGACCCCTTGGCTCATGGAACGGACCCTCACGGAATCGAGTGTGCTGTGTGAGAGAACACTAGAGATGGCTGCGACTGCGACAATGACGACTGCACTTGGATCCTCCATGGGTTCTGCAGCGACGACGACCGTACTGGAATCCACCATGGGTTCGACGATGATGACTACTATTCTTGTATCCTATGTGGGTCTGGCAGTATTTGACTCTGTACTTATATCCTATGTGGGTCCGGCAGCTTAGGTGAATCAGTGGCTTCATCTGATCGTCTCTATCGCCTTGCGAAGAGTATAACTATGTGAGATGTGTCTTGGTTTTCAATCAGTATATTCGAAGTGATTAACTTGCCTTCTTGTGTGGATTGGGTTGTGCTTTCCTATGTGTATTGGGTTAAACTTTCTTGTGTGGACTAGGATGAACTTGGGTTCGGAAGTTGGAGCCGAACTGGAATTGTTGACATAGGTACATGTTTGGGCATATACCTAAGTAGTGTTGGTTGATACTTCGTAATTGTATCATTCCTTTGGGTTTTATTCTTTTTGTATAATGGAGGCCTTTATGAGTCTTGGGGTCCCTACTGAGTATCGTATACTCACCCCTGCACGGGCTATGCCCACACTTGGTTGTGATGGTTGTAGATGACGGACAACACTGATCTTGGTAGAGGCTTGAAGAGCGGGATGGTACCCGGAGGTGGATTATCAGATGAGACGTACACAGGGTGAATGGCTGGATTCGAGGTGAAGAAGGGACCATCTGTACCCACCCATCAGGTGGGGTTTCCGGAGGACGTTTTAGTGGAGGATGCTTTACTTACCAGCTATTGTACTTTAGATTTATCAGTTGTACTTCACGTTTAGTTAGGTTAGTATACTAGCCCGTTAACATTCCAGTACTTACTTTTTTACTCAATTTACTTATTGTTTAATTTTGCTTGTGTACTCTATGGTGTTTGTTTTCTTATATAAAGGAAATTCCTTCCCTTTTATCGGGATTTACACCTTTGGTGATAGTCGCCAGCCCCTGGCCTATGAAAGGCGGGATTGGGGTACTCACGGCACGAGCCCCGAGGATGGGTTGTGACAAATTGGTATCAGATGAGTCAATTCTACCACAAAACACAGGACTCTGATAATTTCTTCTCTGTTGAGCAATACTGTTAAGTGTATTTATTATGGTTATCAGTCCAGGGAGTCCAGTGTTGGTGTGGTGGCTGACGTATCCATATGCTAGGACCCTGAATTCTGATTTCTGACTCAACGCACGAAAACATTGATTGCATGTGTGTTTCAATTTTTCTTTGTGATAACATATGTCATCTCACCAGGTATAATGTATTGACCGTGGTGCACCTGCTTCTTTCCAGGATGGCCCCACGATGATAGCCATCTAGGGTTCTGAGCTTTGTGTGAGATAGAAGCCCATTGAGTGATGAGGCCTCGGTGCAGGGCCCTATTACAGCGGAGGCACCGGTGGTACCTCTACCAGTCAAGCCGCCGATGCCACCAGCCCCAGCAGCTGAGATTGCACGTCGCCTTAGTGCACTGCACGATTTCAGCTTCAGCAACCGCCCAGGTTCTGTGGGGAGACAGACCCTTAGGCAACCGAGGATTGGCTGGAGGATGTTTTTCGAGTTTTCAGGTTGGTTGGGACACCAACAGACCTCATGGCGATCCTTTCCGTGAGTCTCCTATATGCAACAGATGGTAGATGGTGGAGCCTGATGCTCTAGGCTCTCAATGAAGCATATATACTTTTGATGGACTTCGAGAGCCTCCTCCGCTCGGAGTTCATTCCAGCCACCCTCCGTGCGGTTCGCATCTAAGAGTTACTATAGCTACGGTAGGGCAGCATTTCATTAGCCCTGTACACGACGAGATTTACCGACCTCTCGCGCTACTCCACTGGCATGGTACGAGACCCATTCTTCTAGGAACAGACCTTTGAGAAGGGGATGAGGCATGATATCAGGGCATTGATGATCTCCCTTATCATTTCGACACAGGCAGGAGTACCGGAGTGAGCCCTTCTTGTGGAGAGCTTTCTTACTGAGCCTAAACTAGCAGCGAGACCCACCATAGGGCAGCATGTAGCGAAGACTTCTGCACCTGGCTATCGACGGATGTCACAGGGGTCCAAGCGGACCAGACCATAAGGTGGGCAACCACAATATACTGGGTTAGAGGTGCAGGGAACACGACATAGAGCCATCCTTATGAGGAGCAGACAGTGCTATGCATGCGGCGTGCAGGGCCACATGGCTCGTGACTGCCAAACCCATCATGAAGACGAGCAGCAGATGGTTGAGGGACCACCCAGGCAGAGAAAAAGGTTTAACCGTGGAAGTCCGCAGTGAACAGGCGGAGAAGGAAGAAGAGCTGGCCGAGCAGCATGTGGTGGACGATCCTTCGAGGCTCTACCACCACCACCACCAGGAGGACCACCCTGACCACAGGGAGATGGCTGGCAGAGACAGGCTTAGCTTCAGGCAGTGGAGTCCTATGACCACGGTGCATGATAGATTATTCTAGGTACTATCTGTGTCTACTCCACCCTTTCTATAGTTCTTATAGACACAGGAGAGAGTCCTTATTTCATTACTGCTGCCCTTGTTTGGAGCTCGGAGATTCCGACGAAACTGTTGGCTCGATCTTTATTGATAGAGACTCTTACGGGAGCAGATTCGACGATTACGCACTGGTGCCGGCAATTTGATATTACTCTAGGAGGTGAGAGCTTCGACTGAGATCATCTTGTAGCGGTTTCGAGGCCTTAAGATATCATCTTGGGCATGGATTGGTTATCTACGGTCCTGACTAAGATTGACTTTATTTGGCGCAAGGTGCGGTTTGTCCGCAACGATGGGAGCAGGTTCACCATCACCGGTGAGAATGGAGACTTTGCAGCGCAGGATAGGCTCACGCAGAGGAGAGGAAAACCAATCACTCATCAGTTGGCCAGCCTCATCCTAGGAGCAGTTGACGTGCGTAGTCCGAGTTTTTCTGTTGTGGTTGATAAATATGAGGAAGTTTTTCCTGACGACGTTGCAGGACTACCTCCTCGCAGAGAGGTAGACTTCTACATTGACATATACCCCGGGACAACCTTGATATCCACTACAGCATATTAGATGGCTCCCACTGAGCTTTGAGAGCTACTGTTACAACTAGAGGACTTGCAGGGAAAGGGAATCATTCGACCCAGTGTTTCACCCTGGGCTTCCCCGATTTTGTTTGCCAAGAAGGCAGACGGGAGCTTGTGACTGTGTGCCGATTACTGTCGCCTAAACCAGGTGACCGGAAAGAACATGTATCCCCTTCCAAGGATTGATGACCTCTTTGATCAGATCAAGAGATCATGATGGTTCTCAAAGATAGACCATAGGTTAGGCTATCATCAGCTCAGAGTTATAGATGAGTATGTGCATAAGACGGTTTTCAGATGTCGGTATGGCCACTATGAGTTCTTGGTTATGCCTTTCGGTGTAACCAACACTCCAGCAGTGTTCATGAGTCTCATGAACAAGAAATTGGAGCCTTACCTCGATCGATTTTTCATAGTCTTCATCAATGACATATTGATTTACTCAACTACTGAGGAGGAGCATGCCTACCACTTGTGTGTTGTACTGGAAACACTTTGAGAGCACTAGCTTTATTTTAAGGTCTCAGAGTTTCAGTTCTGGATTCGAGAGGTCCACTTCTTGGGGCACGTCATCTCTGAGGCAGGAGTTGCAAAGGATCCTGCAACGATCAAGGCAGTACTGGCTTGGGAGCCACCCAGGAGCGTGATGAAGGTGTGGAGTTTCCATGGTCTGGCTGGGTACTATCAGAGATTTGTGTTAGACTTCTCTAGAGTTTCAGCACCACTCTCAACATTGACGAAGAAGGGGAAACCTTTCGTGTGGTTGGATAGATGTCAGTAGAGCTTCCAGTAGCTGAGTCATAGATTGACCAGTGCACCCATCTTGAGGCTACCGGAAGAGGGTGTAGGGTATGTAGTTTACTGCGACGCATCAGGGACCGGACTCAGGTGTGTCCTGATGCAGGAGCGGGAAGTGATCGCTTATTGACCACGATAGTTGAGGCAGTACGAGGAGAACTACACTACTCATGACTTAGAGTTATAAGCAGTGGTCTTCACCCTGATGATGTGGCGACACTAACTGATGGGCGAGTGCTTTACAGTCTCTTCTGACCACCAGAGTCTCAGGTACATCTTCTCGCAGAAGGACCTGAACATGAGACAGTGGTGATGGCTTGAGTTCCTCCAGGACTATGACTTTGAGATAGTCTATACTTTTGCAAAGGGGAACATAGTAGCTGATGCTCTCAGTAGGATAATGGGCATCCAACTACTTGGAGAGGCGACTGAGAAGCTAGTCGTGTTATTGATATCCTTCATGGATAGAGATGGAGAAGCCTTTCTACAATCGCTCATAGTCACTCTACCACTTATTCAGTGGGTCAGAGAGGCACATCTTGGGGACATTGACTATGAGATGCGACGTTCACAGATATCCTCAGGATAGGAACCTGATGGATTCTCTATAGGAGGAGATCACGCCGTCCTTTTTAGAGGACTTACCATGGTACATGTTGCATTACAGGCGGAGGTGATGAGAGAGTTTCACACTTCCTCATTAGCGGTACATCTAGGAGTGGAAAAAATGTACCAGGATCTCAGACGACAGCCCTGGTGGCTGCATATGAAGAATGTTGTGGCAGAGTTCATTTCATGATGCCTTACTTGCCAGCAGGTGAAGGCGGAGCACCAGGTACCAGTAATCTTGGTAAAACCCCTAGTGGTCCCGGAGTGGAATTGGGACCAGATATCCATGGATTTCATGACTGGGATTCCACGTACTTCTAGAGGACACAACTCCCTTTGGGTGATTTTAGACTGACTCGCCAAGTCGGACCACTTCCTACTTATCAGAGAGTAGGGCTTAGTGGAGAGCTTGGGAAGCCTCTACGTTTAGGATATCGTACAGCTTCATGGTGTGCCATCGTCTACCATCTCCAATCGAGATACTCGATTTACTTCCCGGATTGGGAAGGGGTTGTAGGAGGCATTGGGGATGCAACTACGCATGAGCACTGCCTTTCACCCATAGACGGATGGTCAGTGGGAGAGGACCATTCAGACTCTCGAGGACATGCTCCGTGCATGTGTCCTCGACTTTGGTCGCAGTTGGGAGGATCACCAACCCTTGGTGGAGTTTGTGTACAACAACAGATACAACTCTACCATCAGGATGACACCATACGAGGCATTGTACGACTGAACTTGTAGATCACCTCTGTGCTGGAATGTCCCTGGGGAGTCACACTCATAGGACCAGAGATTGTCCAGTCCTCGACGGGGAAGGTAGAGGTCATCCAAGAGCGGATAAGGATAGCTCAGAGCTGACATAAGTCCTATGCTAACAAGAGGCTGAGACCACTAGGGTTCGAGGATGGAGGCCACGTTTTCTTATGGGTCTCACCTCGACGTAGATTACGGATATTTGGCCGGGGTTCAAAGTCATCTTCGTGCTTCATCGGGCCATTCCTTGTTCTCAGCAGGATATGAGAGGTGGCTTATCGTCTGGCTCTTCTACCTCAGTTGCACCAGGTGCACAAAGTTTTCCATGTATCCCATCTGGGGAGATACGTGCAGGACGCAACACATATCATTGATCACGGGGAGCCGGATATAGATGATGGGGAAACTTTTTCGGAAATCCAGGTGGAGATCGGGGATCGATAGGAGCGGGTCCTACATGGATGGTCAATTCCTCTAGTGCACATCATGTGGTAGCACGGGAACCTCTAGGAGAGAACATGGGAGCGAGAGGCTCAGATGCATGCACAATAGCCTCATTTTTTCCCCTATATTGTGATGTATCTTTATGGGGACTTAAATCCCTGAGGTAGTAGTAATTTAAAGAACCTTAAATATCAAGGGAATTTTTATCCTTAAAATCTTCGGGATTTTATGAGTACTAAGTTTCTGAAGGTGCCTGATTCTGAGTCCGGTGTGCCCGGAATCAATTTACGAAGTTCAGATCGGGTACATTCAGTGAACGAATGAGCGGGGTTTTCTATCTTTTAAACTGGTGCTCGAAATCAAAATCTGAGGGCACTGATGAAACATCAGTGGTGGTATTTACTTAAGAGGACCTTTCCCAGAGGTGCGTTTGATCGGGAGGAGTTGTTAAAATTTGAGGATTAAATGTGAAGAATATAAAATTGTGGTACAATTTTATTTTCCATATTCAAGTGGTTATATCCTAAGTATGGGAGTTGGGGTGAGACCCACTAGCTCCTAACTACTCTTGCTAGGATATTTGTGAGGTGGGGCCCACACAAGCCCCACCACTTCAAATTCCTCTAACCCCTCTTAAAGTTGGCAACCCCCCCCCCCCCATTAATTTGTAACTCACCCTCTCTCCCTCTTAATTTCATGCCAACTCTCACATTAAATTAATTGATTAATTAAATTCAATTAATTTAACTAAGAGTTTGAATTTTGATGTTTCGAAATGCTTGTATGGGTAAATAAAATAAGGCAAAGCATTATTTCATTTTGGATGGCTTTTGTTGTGCCATGAAAAGGGGAGAGAGTTCTTGAGTTATTTATTTTGAAGAACTTCATCCACAATGAAGAACAACAAAACATCAGCAAGGATCATCGACTCGGCGACCCGGTTTCTTCCGTCCTCTTATTCATCCATGAAAAAGGAGGAGGCACCGACGCGAAAACTCACCAACGACGTAATGCCTCCAATCTTCTCACCACGACAAATGAAGGGAGACACTGCTTCCTCCTCGGAAGCTCTCCATCGAAGTCTACAGAACCTCACCCCACGACGACATTTTCCGTGACGCTCATCATTCGACAACTTGTGTTGATGTAGGGGTTAAATTCATTATTGGTGAATTATGATTTCTCATTGATTTAATGTTGACGTATCTCATTGAATTTTTCCAATTGTTACCAATGTAATGGGAGGAAATAGGACCGCACAAACACGGATGATTCTATTCCCCGTATCTTGTTTATTAACAATGGCGTTTGAGGTGAAGACTGCGCGGCGCCGTTCCACTGTGCGGGAACGAAAAGGACTGTGGCCGGAGCGGGCTGCGGGGGAGGTGCGCGGCAGCGTCACGCCACGTAGGTGAGACCGAAGGAGGACGCGACCAAGTGTGGGGTCGTGGCCGGGGTGGTCCTCGACGGAGGGGCGCGGTGCCTTTAGGAAGTTCCGGTCGGACAGGGGTCGCGGATTAGGGCCGCGGTGGTTCAAAGGAGGTGGTCGGGGTCAGCCGGCCTCCAGTGCACCAGGAGATGGGACCCTTCGGGTCCCGCAACAGCCACACCGGCCAGCCATTTTGGCCAGCCATTTCCGGAAATACCGGGGGGTTGAAACCCCCGTCCAACCCCTTAGGGAGAACCCACCTGATGAGGGCCACTGTTTAAAAACAAATGGGGGTCGCGCCCCTCCTTCGCCCCCCATGGCTGGCTTCCGAACTAGGCCACAGGCCGGGCACCACGCGGGGTTGGGCCGCCTGTGTCGGGCCTGACCTCCAGCGTCGGGTCGAGCCGCCCGCATTGGGCCGGGTCGCGCCATCTGGGCCGGGCTGCACCAAACAGGCCAAACCCAGACTCGGGTCGTGTCGACCTGGTTCGGGCCGACCCAGGGGTTATTGGGATGGGATGGACTGGGGCCAAACCCCCTATTTTTCAGAAATATCCGTTCAAATGCCCATATCTTGGGATACAGACCTCCGATTGATGTACCATCAGTTGTGTTGGAACCCTTGGATCGACGCGGTTGATTTGGTATATTACACTTAAGGTTTCGAAGAACTTTATTTATGGCCAGGTTGGTTCGAACATGAAACAAACCGGGCCCTTGGAGAGGAAATGCTTATAACTCGAGCTCCGGACGTCCGATTGACGTGCCATCGACTTTTTTGGTTTCCTCTTAGTTAGAAGGTTCTTTTTTCTTACTCTGCTCAAGGTTTAGATGCAGCCAGAGTACGGACGGGTTGATTTTAGCTTAAAAATCAACTGGGCCCCTGAGACGGAAAAGCCAATATCTCTCAGATCGGACGTCCGATTGACACACCGTCTATCGCGTTGAGTTCCTATTGACAGGATGGAACTCTGTGATACATCATCTCTGGGCTTTGTGACAGTTAATGTATCGACCCCCCTTGGCTCATGGAATAGATCATCCTGGAATCGAGCGTGCGGTGTGCGAGAACCCTAGAGCTGGCTTCGACTGCGATGATGACCACTGCACTTGGATCCTCCATGGGTTCAGCAGTGACGACGACCATACGAGAATCCTTCATGGGTTCAACGACGATCACTACTATTCTTGTATCCTATGTGGGTCTAGCAGAATTTGACCCTGCAGTTGTATCCTATGTGGGTTCGGGAGAGTAGTTGGTCTTATATCCTTTGTGGGTCCGACAGCTTAGCTGGTCTTGTATCCTATGTGGGTCCGACAGCTTAGAGGAATCAGTGGCTACATATGATCATCTCTATCGCCTTGTGAAGAGTATACTTGTGTGAGATGAGTCTCGATTTTCAATCAGTATCTTTTATATGATTGACTTGCCTTCCTGTGTGGATTTGTTGGTGCTTTCTTGTGTGGATTGGGTTAAACTTTCTTGTGTGGACTTGGATGAACTTGGGTTCGGAAGTTGGATCCGAACTGGAATTGTTGACTTAGGTACATGTATGGGCATATACCTAAGTAGTGTTGGTTGTTACTTCCTAATTGTATCTCTCCTTTGTGTTTTATCCTTTTTGGATAATGGAGGCCTTTGAGAATCTTGGGGTCCCTACTAAGTATCGTATACTCAACCCTGCATGGGCTATGCCCGCACTACGTTGTGTTGGTTGCAGATGACGGAAAACACTGATCTTGGATGAGGCTTGAGGAGCGGGATGGTACCCGGAGGTGGACTATCCGACGAGACGTACACAGTGTGGATGGACGGATTATAGGAGCAAAAGGGACCGTCTATACCCACCCTTTAGGTGGGGTTTCCCGAGGATGTTTCAGTGGAGGCTTCTTTACTTACCAGCTATTGTACATTACTTTTCTCAGTTGTACTGCACGTTTAGTTAGGTTTGTATACTGGCACGTTCACTTTACAGTACTTACTTTTTTACTGAGTTTACTTAGTGTTTACTTTAGCTTACGTACTCTATGGTGTATTTTTTCTTATATAAAGGCACTTCTTTCCCATTTTTCGGGATTTATGCCTTTGGTGCTAGTCACCAGCCCCTGGCCTATGGAAGGTGGGATTGGGGTAGTCACGACACGGGCCCCGAGGATGGGTTGTGACAAATTGGTATCAGAGGAGTCAGTTCTACCATAGAACTGAGGACATTGATAATTTATTCTCTATAGAGAAATATTTGTTAAGATTATTGAGTGTGGTTATCAGTCCATTGTTAGTGTGGCAGCTGACGTATCCATACGCCAGGACCCTGACTTCTGATTTTCGACTCAACGCACGAAAACATTGATTACATGTGTGTTTCAAGTTTTCTTTATGATTAGTTATGTCAGCTCACCAGGTATAATTTATTGACCATGTTGCACCTGTTTCTTTTCAGAATGGCCCCATGACGGCAGCCAGCTGGGGTTCTGAGCTTTGTGTGAGACGGCAGCCCATCGAGTGACGATGCCTCGGTGCAGGGCCCTATTACAGCGGAGGCACCAGTGTTACCTCTATCAGTCGAGCCGCCGATGCCACCAGCCCAAGCAGCTGAGATTGCATGTCGCCTGAGTGCACTACACAATTTCAGCTTCAGAGACCACCCAGGTTCCATGGAGAGACAGACCCTCAGGCAACCGAGGATTGGCTGGAGGATGTTGTTAGAGTTTTCAGGTTGGTTGGGACACGAGCAGACCTCATGGTGATCCTTGCTGCGAGTCTCATGCATGCAACAGTAGGAAGATGGTGGATCCTGATGCTTGAGGTTCACGATGAGGCATCTCTACTTTGGATAGACTTCAAGAGCCTCTTCCGCTCGGAGTTCGTCCCAGTAACCCTTTGTGCGGTGCACATCCAGGAGTTACTATAGTTGCGGCAGGGCAACATTTCATTAGCCCAGTACTCGACGAGATTTACCAACCACTCGTGATACTCCACGGACATGGTACAAGACCCATTCTTCCGGGCCCAGAACATTGAGGAGGGGATAAGGCATGAGATCAGGGCATTGATGATCTCCCTTATCATTTCGACGCAGGCAGGAGTACCGGAGCGAGCCCTTCGTGGGGAGAGCTTTCTTGCTGAGCCTACACCAGCAGCGAGACCTACCGCAGGGCAGAACATAGCGGAGTCTTCTGTACCTGGCATTTGATGGATGTCACAGGGGTCCAAGCGGACCAAACAATCAGGTGGGTGACCTCAGGATGCTGGATCAGAGGTGCGAGGCACACGACACAGAGCCAGCCTTATGAGGAGCAGACAGTGATATGCATGCGTCGGGTAGGGCCACATGGCTCGTGACTGCCCGACCCATCATGAAGACGAGAAACAGATGGTTGAGGGACCACCCAGGCAACGAAAATGGTTTGATCATGGCTTTCTGGAGGGAACAGGCGGGCGAGGTAGAGGAGCTGGCGGAGCAGCATGTGGTGGACGACGCTTTGAGGCTCTACCACCACCACCACCAGGAGGTCCACCCCGACCACATGGAGCGGGCGGGCAGAGGCAAGCTTAGATTCAGGCAGTGGATGCCTATGACCACGGTGCACCATAATTGATTCTAGGTACTATCTGTGTCTACTTCACCCTTGATGCAGTTCTTATAGACACAGGAGCGAGTCATTCTTTCATTGTCGCTGCCCTTGTTTGGAGCTCGGAGATTCCGACGGAGTCATTGGCTCGATCCTTATGGATAGAGACTCCTATGCGAGAAAACTCGACGATTACGCACTGGTTCTGGCAGTGTGATATTACTCTAGAAGGTGAGAGCTTCAGATGGGATCTTCTTGTAGCGGCATCGAGGCCTTACGATGTCATCTTGGGAATGGATTAGTTCTCTATGGTCCATACTAAGATTGACTTTATTAGGTGCAAGGTGTGGTGTATCCTAACCTATGGGAGCAGGTTCACCTTCACCAGTGAGAAGGGAGCCTTCGCAGTGCAGGATAGACTCACACTGAGGAGAGGACAACCAATCACTCATCAGTTGGCTAGCCTCAACCTAGGAGCAGTTAACATTCGGAGTCAGAGTTTTCCTATTGTGGTGGATCTGTATGAGGATGTTTTTCCTGACGACGTTGCAGGACTACCTCCTCACAAGTAGGTAGAATTCTACATTGACATATACAGAGGGAGAGCCCCGATATCCACTCCAGCATATCGGATGGCTCCCACTGAGCTTTGAGAGCTATGGGTATAGCTAGAGGACTTTCATGGAAAGGGATTCATTCGACCCAGTGTTTCACCCTGGACTTCCCCGATTTTGTACGCCAAGAAGGTGGACAAGAGCTTGCGACTGTGTGCCGATTACCGTCGCCTGAACCACGTGATCGTAAAGAACAAGTATCCACTTCTGAGGATTGATGACCACTTTGATCAGCTCAAGGGATCACGATGGTTCTTGATGATAGACCTCAGGTTAGGCTATCATCAGCTCAGAGTTAGAGATGAGGGTGTGCATAAGAAGGTTTTCAGATGTCGGTATGGCCACTATGAGTTTTTGGTTATGCCTTTCGGCATAACCAATGCTCCAGAAGTGTTCATGATTATCATGAACAAGATATTGGAGACTTACCTTGATCTATTTTTCATAGTCATCGACAACGACATATTGATTTACTCGACTACTGAGGAGGAGCATGCCTGCCACTTGTGTGTTGTACTGGATACACTCTGAGAGCACCAGCTTTATTTTAAGCTCTCAGAGTGTCAGTTCTTGATTTGAGAGGTCCACTTCTTGGGGCATGTCATCTATGAGGTGGGATTTGCCAAGGATCCTGCGAAGATCAAGGTAGTACTGACTTGGGATCCACACAGGAGTGTGACGGAGGTGCGGAGTTTACTTGGTCTCGCTGGGTACTATCGGAGTTTTGTGCTAGACTTCTCCAGAGTTGCATCACCACTATCAGCTTTGAAGAATAAGGGGAAACCCTTCGTGTGGTCGGATAGATGTCAGCAGACCTTCCAGTAGCTGAGTCAAAGATTGACCAGTGCACCCATCTTGAGGCTACCGGAGGAGGGTGTAGGGTACATAGATTACTGAGAAGCATCAGGGACCAGACTCGGGTGTGTCCTGATACAGGAGGGGGCAGTGATCGCTTATGGATCACGATAGTTGAGGCTGTATGAGCAGAACTACGGTACCCATGACATGGAGTTAGTAGCAGTGGTCCTCGTCCTGAAGATGTGGTGGCACTATCTGATGGGCGAGCACTTTACAGTCTTTTCTGACCACTAGAGTCTCAGGTACATCTTCTCGCAGAAGGACCTGATCCTGAGACAGTGGTGATGGCTTGAGTTCCTCTAGGACTGTGACTTTGAGATAGTCTATACTATTGGAAAGGAGAACATTGTAGCCGATGCTCTCAGCGGGAGAACGGGAATCCAACTACTTGGAGAGGAGACTAAGCAGCTTGTCGTGTGGCAGATATCATTCATGGATAGATATGGGGATGCCTTTCTACAGTCAGTCACAGTCACTCCACCACTTATTCAGTGGGTCAGAGAGGCACAACATGGGGACGTTGACTATGAGATGCGACGTGCACAGATATCCCCAGGACAGGAACCTAATGGATTCTCTATAGGAGGAGAGAACGTCGTCCTTTTCAGAGGACGTACCATGGTACTAGTTGCATTACAAGAGGAGGTGATGAGAGAGTTTCACACTTCCACATTAGTGGTACATCTAGGAGTGGAGAAGATGTACTAAGATCTCAGACGACAGACCTGGTGGCTGGGTATGAAGAATGTTGTGGCAGAGTTCGTTTCACGATACCTCACCTGCCAGCAGGTGAATGCGGAGCACCAGGTACCAGAAGGCTTGGTACAACCCCTAGAGGTCCCAGAGTGGAAGTGGGATGGGATATCCATGGATTTCATGACTGGGCTTCCACATAATTTTAGAGGACACAACTCCATTGGGGTGATTGTAGACTGACTTGCCAGGTCGGCCCACATCCTACCTATCAGAGAGTAGGGATTAGTGGAGAGCTTGGGACGCCTATACGTTCAGGAGATCTTACTGATTCATGGTGTTCCATTGTCTATAATCTTTGATCGATATACTCTCTTTACTTCCCGGCTTGGGAAGGGGTTGCAGGAGGCATTTGGGACACAAATACGCCTGATCACTGCCTTTCACCCACAGACGAATAGTCAGGGGGAGAGGACCATTCAGACTCTCGAGTACATGCTCCGTGCATGTGTCCTCGACATTGTTCGCAGTTGGGAGGATCCCCTACCCTTGGTGGAGTTTGCGTACAACAACAGCTACAACTCTACCAATGTGATGACACCATACAAGGCATTGTACAACCGACTTTGCAGATCACCTCTATGCTAGAATGACCCTGGGGAGTCAGCACTCGTTGGACCAGAGATGGTACAGGCCCCGAGGGGGAAGGTACAGGTCATCCAGGAGCGGATGAGGATAGCTCAGAGCTGACAGAAGTCCTTTGCTAATAGGAGGCGGAGACCACTAGAGTTCAAGGATGGCGGCCACATTTTCTTATGGGTCTCACCTCGGTGTGGATTACAGAGATTTTTCCGAGGTGGAAATTTATCTCCACGCTTCATCGGAACATTCCAAGTTCTCAGCAGGATAGGTGAGGTGGCTTATCGCCTGGCTCTTCCACCTCAGTTGCATCGGGTGCACGACGTTTTCCATGTATCCCATCTGAGGTGATACGTGGAGGACCCAACACATATCATTGATCACCGGGAGCTGGACATAGATGATGGGGCAACTTTTGCGGAGATCCCGGTGGAGATCGAGGATCAACAGGAGCAGTTCCTACGTGGATGGTCGATTCCTCTAGTGCACATCAGCTGGTAGCACGGGAACCTCTAGGAGAGCACATTGGAGTGAGAGGCTCAGTTGTGTGCACAATAACCTCATTTGTTCCCCTAGATTGTGATGTATCTTTACGGGGACTTAAATCCTAGAGGTATGAGTAATGTAAAGACCCGTAAATTTAAAGGGAATTTTTTTTCATAAATTCTTCCGGATTTTACGAGTACGCGGTTTTTGACGGAGCCTGATTCTGAGGCCCGGTGTGCCTGGAATCAATTTTTGAATTTTAGATCAGGTACGTTCAGTGAACGAATGAGCGGGGTTTTCTATCTTTTAAACCGGTGCTCGAAATCAAAATCTAAGGGCACCGATGAAACCGAAACGGCAGTATTTGCTTAAGAGGACCTTTACCGGAGGTGTGTTTGATCAGGAGGAGTTGTTAAAATTTGAGGATTAAATGAGAAGAAAATAAAATTGTGGTACAATTTTATTTTCTATATTCAAGTGGTTATATCCTAAGTATGGGAGTTGGTGTAGGACCCACTAGCTCCTAACTACTATTTCTAGGATATTTGTGAGGTGGGGCCCACACGAGACCCACCTCTTCAAATTCCTCTAACCCCTCTTAAAGTAGGAAACCCCCCATTAATTTGTAACCCACCCTCTCTCCCTCTTAATTGCATGCCAACTCTCACATTAAATTAATTGATTAAATCAATTCAATTAATTTGTCTAAGAGTTTTAATTTTGATATTTTGAAATGCTTTCATGGGTAAATAAAATAAGTCAAGGCCTTATTTTATTTTGGTTGGCTATTGTTGTGCTATAAAAATGGGAGAGAGATCTTGAGTTATTTCATTTGAAGAACTTCATCCACAACAAAGAACGAAAACAAATCGACAAGGATCATAGAATCAGTGACCTGGTTTTGTCCATCATCTTCTTCCTCCAAGATAAATGAGGAGGCACCGACGCAGAAACTCTCCAATGACGTCATGCCTCCAATCTTCTCAATGCGACAAAGGAAGGGAGACGCTGCTTCCTCCTCGGATGCTCTCTGTCGACGTCTACAGAACCTCACCCCACAACGCCATTTTCCACAACACTCATCGTTCGACAACTTTTGATGTGGTAGTGGTTAAATTCATTATTTGTGAATTAAGATTGCGCTTTGATTTAACATTGACGTATCTTGTTAAATTTTTCCAATTGTTACCAACGTAATGGGAGGAAATCAGACCGTACAAACACAGTCGATTCTCCTCCCCATCTCTTGTTTATTAAAAATGGAGTTTGAGGCAAAGACGGCGTGGTGCCTTTGCACCATGCGGGAAAGAAATGGAACGCGGCCGGGGTGGGCCGCGGTGGAGGTGCGCGGCACCGTCGCGCCGCATCGGTGAGACCAAAGGTGGACACAGCCAAGAGCGGGGCCGGTCGGAAAGGGGCCACAGCCGAGGGTCGCGGTGGTTCAGAAGAGGCAGCCGGGCCTAGCTGCCCGCCGGTGCAGCAGGAGGTGGAACCCCGCCGGTCCCACAGCAGCCACACCGGCCGGCCATAATGGCCAGCCGTTTCCAGAAATACAGGGGGGTTGAAACCCCTGGCCCGCCACCTAGGGTGAACCCCACCTGATGTGGGCCGTCGTTTCAAAAAAAGGGGGGGCCACCCACGCCGGGTTGGGCCTCACCCAAACGGACCAGACCCGGACCCAGGTCGGGTTGACCCGGTTCGAGCCGACCCAGGGGGTATTGGGCCGGGTCGGACCGGGCCCAAACCCCCTATTTTTTGGATAGATCCATTCAAACGCCCATATCATGTTCTATGGACCTCGGATCAACACACCATCAGTTGTGTTGGGATCCTTGGATTGAGACGGTTGTTTCGGTATATTACAATCATGGTTTCGGAGAACATTGGGAACGGCCGGGTCGGTTCGAACAAGAAACAAACCGGGTCCTCGGAGCAGAAACACTTATAACTCGAGCTCCGGACATCTGATTGACGTGTCATCGACTTTGTTGGTTTCCTCATTATGAGAAGGATGTTTTGGCTTAATCCGCTTGAGTTTTAGACGTAACTAGAGTATGGTTGGGTTAGTTTTAGCTTAAAAATCAACCGGGCCCCTGTGACGAAAAAGCTGATATCTCTCAGACCGGGCGTCCGATTGACGTGTCGTCTGTCGCGTTGATTTCCTATTGACGGGATGGAGCTTTCTGATATATAAAATCTGGGATTCTTGATAGTTGATGTATCGACCCCCCTTGGATCGTGGAGTGGACCCTCCCAGAATTGAGCTTGTTGTGTGCGAGAACCCTAGAGCTAGTTATGACTGCGACGATGACGACTGCACATGGATCCTCCGTGGGTTCGGTAGCGACGATGACCGTACTGGAATCCTCCGTGGGTTAGATGGAGATTACTATGGTTCTTGTATCCTATTTGGGTCTAGCAGAATTTGACTCTGTACTTGTATCCTATGTCGGTCAGGCAGAGTAGCTGGTCTTGTATCCTTTGTGGGTCTGACAGCTAAGCTATTCTTGTATCCTATTTGGGTCCGACAGCTTAGATGAATCATTGGCTACATATAATCATCTCTATCATCTTGTGAAGAGTATACCTATGTGAGATGAGTCTTGATTTTCAATCAATATCATCGATTGTATTGACTTGCCTTCCTGTGTGGATTGGGTGGTGCATTCCTGTGTGGATTGGATTGAACTTTCTTGTGTGGACTAGGATGAACATGGGTTCAGAAGTTGGAGCCAAACTGGATTTGTTGACTTAGGTACATGTATGGGCATATACCTAAGTAGTGTTGGTTGATACTTCATAATTGTATCATTACTTTGTGGTTTATCCTTTGTGGATACTGGAGGCCATTGAGAGTCTCGGTGTCCCTAGTGAGTATCGTATACTCACCCCTGCACGGGCTATGCCCGCACTACATTGTGTTGGTTGTAGACGACGGACAACACTGATCGTGGTTGAGGCTTGAGGAGTGGGATGGTACCTGGAGGTGGACTATCAGATGAGACGTACACAGTGTGGACGGACAGATTCGAGGAGCAGAAGGGACCATCTGTACCCGCCCTTCAGGTGCGGTTTCCAGAGGACGTTTTAGTGGAGGCTGCTTTACTTACCAGCTGTTGTACATTACTTTTCTCAGTTGTACTTCACTTTTAGTTGGGTTTGTTTACAGGCCCATTTACTTTCCAGCACTTACTTTTGTACTCAGTTTAACTAGTGATTACTTCATCTAGCATACTATGTGGTGTTTGTTTTCTTATATAAAGGAAATGCCTTCCCTTTTATTGTGATTTACGCCTTTGGTGCTAGTCGCCAGCCCCTATCTTATGGAAGTAGGGCTTGTGGTAGTCATGGCATGGGCCCTGATGATGGGTTGTGTCGCCAAAGGTCTAAAGATGAACACTGATGGGGTTTGTATTTTGGGAGTCGTGCGAGGGGGTGGGGCTATCCAGGACTCACAGGGCTCAGTCTAGTTGGCCTTCTCTTCACATCTTGGCCAAGGTTCCTCTCTTCAGGCCGAAGCCAAGGCCTTGCCACTGGGTCTTTCACTTTGGCAATAGGAAGGTATTACCATTTAATAAGTTGAAATAGACAAAAACATTCTCCATGACGCCTTAAATAGCCTCTTCCACGCTCGTTGGTCTATTACCTATATTATCAGAAATTGTAGAGGCATGATCTCCAACACTAATAAAGTGATGCAGTCCTGGAGGGAAGGAAACAAGGTGGTAGACTATCTTGCTTCTTTGATGGTCATTTTCCTGGATCTAGATTTTTTACATAATCTTCATACTCTCAAACCTGAAGGGGTGAACATTATTCAAGGGTATTCCATCAGCCTTCACTATTTTAGACCTCCTTAGGTCCCTTCTTGGGATGAGGGGTTGTGGGGTTGAGGTTCGTGTTTATTTTCTTTTTTCTCTAACAAAAATTGAAATGATGATGATGATGAGTAATAGAATATTTTTTCCCTTCAATAAGGATTTCCGGATATATCGTTTTCAAATAAAAATTTTTTGGATATATTTTCATCCTCATTATGGATAAGCGGTCAATACCCTTTCTACAAAAATAATCATCCACCATGTTCATTATCATAAAGTTGTAATGTATTGATCATATATAATCCTAAATTAGTTATACCATTATTCACTAGGACATGATTGACATCATATATTTGAATATATAACTCCAAATTTTATGGTTAGTATATATGTCACTCTTTTCTCCATAATGATGATTTCATCATATCACTAATGACAAAATTACGAAAACTATCTCCAAATCCTGATTTGGGTAGTTTTGGTCATGGATCATAAATTTTTTTCCAGAATATGATATAACCATTTTATTCTACATATATTTCTTCCCAATCCCTTCTTGGATGCATTAATATCAATTAAAAATATAAGGCCCCAGCCTTAAACATTACATAATCTTGATATATTTCAAGAATATACCTAGAGGATCTTTTCAGGTTTAGAGTTTTAGAGAATTAGATCATAAAACCTGCATTACATTCCACATTTAAACAATGTGGTTACAATAAAATATAGTATTAATTTTTTCCCATCAATGGAAACATATTTAAAATAAAACATGGATTCTTTCTTGACACTTCCTTGACACTATCCTCATATCATGTACCCTCCGCTTGACCTGTGAAAAACATTTCAAAAACTTGGGATGAGCATAAAAATCTCAGTAAGGGATATAAAAAATGTAAAGGAAAGATGATTACATGTATTCATAAGAATCAATGAAATCATACTCTACTCATAAAACATTTGCACTTTAACATACCTCATCAAATCATGAATAAATCATATAAATCATATGACATAAAGGTAACTTGAGGCATTCATAACATTCTTACGCAGGGAGTAACCCTCTTGGTTACGTTTGGAATACCCATCACAGTATATTCCCTAAATCTCTTTGGAGAAACCTTAACATTTAACTCCTTAACATTACCTAATGCATTGGAGAGCTATATCGGGCTTACCAGCCCTTAGTTTATCACGGAACCACCCATCTTCATAACAATTCCCAAGAACCATAACATAATCGTATCACTTAAAACATGCATAAAGGAAACATAAAATTTCCACATTTCAATCAAAAGATATCAATAAAACACATTGATATAATAATAACATTATTAAAACCATTTTAAATACCAAAATAAAAGAAAAGTAAAACATGGTATTTTCTTTTCATTAAAAATAGGTGTGACTTGTAGAGGATGCCGAAACTCAAATAATGGTCACGACGGCGGAGAAGTTGTTGTCGCCGTATATGTACGAAAAAAACATTCCCTTTTTTCGTCTAGTAAAACGATTCGTATAAAAAAAATATTCCTTTTTGATAAATTTAAAAGTCAAAGGGGTTTATACACCGTATAAAATAAGGTTGTGTATAAAACAAAATATGCTACAATGAAAGGGGATTGAGACGAAGTCCCATACCTCGGGTCCGACTTGACTCGATCTTTCTTTAACCTCCTGAAAAATAAACATGAGTTAATTTATACTTTCTTAAGAACCTTTTCAAGTTCATTATTCCTTTTATATCACTTATTAACATGTTATGAACATTATGTAATCATTTAAGTTAATAACGGTCATTTTGTCAATATTTGGTACTTGAGTCAAAAGTGAACTTCTTATATGTACAAGTTGTTCACGTTGGAAAATATCCATTATATCCAGAGTTATACTCATGATTTAGATATCATATATATCATATATATCCATTATATACATGCATTTATAATATTACATAACATTTAGAGGTAAGAAATGAAATGCACCGTTCATGGAGACGGTAAGCCGTACGTACGCATGAAGGCTACTTTCATTTCTATTTCGTATTTTATGGAATGGAATCATAATTATATAAAGGTATATTATTATTCTAACATAATATCATATATAATATCATTAATTACATCCTTTATACATCCAACATATGTCATTAACGAATCAAATCACTTTGAGGGGGCGGTAGTCCGCACTTCCTAAAATGAAGATATCGCGTTTACCCATAATGAAAACCATAAAGGTATTCCATAAATGAAAAATACATAAGCTTAAGTAAAAAATAAACATATTATATATCATATATAAATATAGCGCATCTTAATGGACACCTTTGTATGTGTTGAAATAATATTGAACAATCATCGTTTCGTGAGGCAGAAATTCGCCATCCAGAGAAATAGTATGTTAGTTAACCATTATATGTAGGTGTGTGTAAGTGTATCTAGAATCCTTCTTATAAAAACATCATATTATATGAAATATACTGTTTTTGTAACAAAATAAATGAATAAAAAGAGTTTAGGGGGTTGGAGAAGCAAAATAATACATAAGAACACAAGAGAAGACACTACCTTTAAATCGGGTAACTCTTTTTTATTTGGGCTCAGAGGCTTCCTTGGGAAGACTTCTGCCCAAAGTGAGGCTTCTAAGAGTTATAGAGGGATGTGGAGAGACAAAATGGGCAGGTGGTGGCTGATCCAAAGGCTTTGGAAGTGTGGGTAAGGTGGTAGAGGTGGGGGCCTTTTATAAGAGGAGAGGAGGGGCACTCTTGAAAAGTTATAAAAGGATACTTTATTATAAAATGATTTTCTAATTTAAAAGGTCCAAAAATTATTTAATTCGAGGATAAGGTGATAATAGTTCTAAATACAACCATCCAATAAGTTTTTGACATGTTTAGGTCTTAGATTTTACATTATCTTTTCATTTTATTTAAATTGTTAAATAATGAGGTAATCGCTGCATCATCATTATGTCATAAATAATTTAATTTATTTAATGTATAAAATTTATAGAAAATATATCATGATGTACGAAATATTTTTAGATTTATAATTAATATTTATAGTAAAAAATATGACTTTTATAACCCCATGTAAATTTTTTTTTAGTAAAACAACTCATGTTTGTGTCATTTTTACTTTTACTTTAAATAAAAGGTATTAATGTCTTTATCTTACCCAAGTGGCTCCATGGTGTCCCAAAAATCGACCCATGAGTTTTCTTGGCCGGCCATGACATATCCAATTAGGATAGGAAATGTTTTTAGGTCATTTCATTTTATTAAAACATTATTCATAACTTAAATTACACTAATTACCTCTAATCGCGATTAAAAACTTAAAAGTTACTATTCACCAAAAAAATTATTTTAATCCCATTGAACCAAATTTTACTTCTTAATGACAACCATGTATGTTGGATTTTTGAAATTCAAAACCCAGATGTGGTAAAATTTCATTTAAACGAAAAATCTGTTTTTTAAGTATCACTTGGTGGTTTCACTATTCATAAAAAATTGATGTTTTTCAGAAAATCACCAAAACATCACCCTAAGCTATATTTGATATTCCAAATTCAAAAATGATGTCTATTTTAAAAAATTAAAAA
The DNA here is from genome assembly GCA_963277665.1 of Viscum album. Lineage (NCBI taxonomy): Eukaryota > Viridiplantae > Streptophyta > Magnoliopsida > Santalales > Viscaceae > Viscum > Viscum album. The sequence continues at coordinate 351,638,666 of OY728134.1, read as the reverse complement.
CATATAAGTTACATTAATTAATTTAATAATTAATTCCCGCTGTCAGAGCAAATAGCGTGTTTTTATGAAACAATAAGTATCAAAAGATTGACACTAGTTTAAGTCCAATTTCAAAGTGAAAATAATTACAATGACCACCATTGGATTAAATGGTAAAAATATATTCTAATTTCTCTTTAAAAACAATTAAAAAGATAATATAATCATATAAAAAAATTAGATTAAAAAGAGGTTTTTAATTAAAATACAACATTTTTCACTATTCATTAAAAAAAGAACATTATTAGAAAAATACCAAAAAATTATCCATTGTTAATTTCAATGTCCCAATCATAAAGAATATGCTTATTTTGACAAATAGATCTTATAAAATTGTCAAAAGTTTGACTTAAAAATGGGTTTCCATCAAAAAGAAGTAAAACAATCTTTTGAAAATATTAGTGTATTCCATGCTTAAGATTGGATTTATTATCATTTTAAGCCTCTAGAACACTATATAATTCATTTATAGACATAGATCAAAATATATATTATTCATTACTTACTTGGGATATTACATCCTTCCCTCCTTTTAAAAATTGTTTCCCCGCAATTTATTTACTTATCGAATAAGTGGGGGTATTTAGCCCTCATTGCATTTTCAGATTCCCATGTTGCCTCTTCAATCATGTGGTTTTTATAAAAAACCTTTACCAGATTAATCACCTTATTCTATAACACTTTCTCCATGTGGTCAAGAATCTAGACCAGTTGTTCCCCATAAGATAGGTTCTCTTCTAAATGAACTACCTCTGGACTCAAAACATGATATGGATTTGGCATGTACTTCCTTAACATTGAAACATGAAAAACATTGTGTACCTGAGATAAACTCGGAGGTAAAGCCACATGGTAAGAAAATGATCCAACTATCTCCAGAATTTCATATGGTCCATTGAACCTTGGAATCAGCTTTACTTTCTTACCAAATCATATCACACTTTTCCATGGTGATACTTTGATAAAAACATGATCACCTACCTCAAAAGAGAGATCCTTCCTCCTATTGTCCGCATAACTCTTCTGCCTGCTTTGAGCTATTCTCATGTGTTTCTATATCAGCTGAACTTTTTCTACCAACTCTTCTACCAATTCTGGTCCCATCAGCTTCCTTTCACCCACTTCATCCCAGAAATCTGGAGTTCGACACCGCTTACCATATAACACCTCAAATGGTGCCATCTGTATTCAGGAATGAAAACTGTTATTATATGAAAATTCAACCAACGAAATATGTTGTTCTCAACTTCCCTGATAATCCATCGAAAAAGGACATAGCAAATCCTCCAATGTCTGAATAGTTCATTCTGACTACCCATCTGACTGAGGATCAAAAGCTATACTAAAATTTAATTCTATACCCAACGACTTCTGAAAGCCTTTCCAAAAGTTAGAAGTAAACCTGGGATCACAGTCAAATACAATGGAGAGAGGAACTCCATGTGACCTGAAAATCTATTTAAGATACAAATGGGAATGTTGATCTAGGGAAAAAGTGTCTCGTATAGCAAGGAAATGAGCAGATTTAGTCAAACAATCAACAATAACCCAGATTACATTATTACCTCGAGGTGTCTTCGGCAATTCCACAACGAAGTCCATGGATATATTTTCCCATTTCCAGTCTGGCATTGGTAAAGGCTGAAGCATCCCTTTCAGTAACTGCCACTCTGCTTTAACCTGCTGACAAGTCAAACACTTCACAGTAAAATCAGCAATATCCCTTTTCATTCCATCCCACCAGTAATACTCCTGAAGATCTCTATACATCTTAGTACTCCCTGGATGAACTGAAAACGGAGAACTATGAGCTTCACATAACAACTCTCTCCTCAACTGTGAATCACAAGGCACACACATTCTATTCCCAAAACTCAAAACACAATCATTATCAATGTTGAATTCAAGCAACTTACCCTTCTGAACCTGCTCTATCTTTTTTTGCAACCCACTGTCTTGCTTCTGTGCTTGCTTGATTCTGTCTAATAGAGAAGATTTCACTAATACCTGAAACAAAATAGAAGGACATCCTGCACCAACAACTTCTATGCCAAATTTCATAGAATCCTTAACTAAAGGATCACGTTCCAAACTCAACATTGTTAATGAAGCATTGCTTTTTATACTCAAAGAAGCATCCACTTTATTTGATTTTCCCGGATGGTAATGAATTGTACAACCATAATCCTTGATTAGTTCTAGCCATCTCATCTGTCTCATGTTCAATTATTTCTGAGTGAATATATACTTTAAACTTTTGTGATCGGTATATATTTCAGACTTTACTCCATAAAAATGATGCCTCCAAATTTTTAAAGTGAAAACAAATTCAGCTAATTCCAAATCATGTGTAGGTTAATTTACCTCATGAGTTTTCAACTATCGTGAAGCATAAACAATTACCTGATCATTCTGCATTAGGACACAACCATGTCCTTTCAATGAAGCATCACTGTCGATAACAAACTCACCATTCTTGGAAGGTAGTTCCAAAACTGGATCAGTCACCAATCTTATTTTCAACTCCTGAAAACAATCATCACATTCTTTTGTCCAGATAAACTTAACACCGTTCCGAGTTAGCTTAGTCATTAGACTAGAAAACCGAGAAAAATTTCTAAAAAACATTCGGTAATAGCCTGCCAAACCAAGGAAGCTACGAATCTCAGTTACATTTGCGGGTCTTGTCCATTCTTCAACAAGTTTTTTTAGCCGGATCAACAGTTATGCCATCTTTTTAAACAATGTGACCCAGGAAAGAAATTTGTTGTAACCAAAACTCACACTTTCTGAACTTTCCATACAGTTTCTTTTCTTTTAAGGTTTTCAAGATATCCCTTAAATGTCTTTCATGCTCCTCTTTACTTTTAGAAAACACCAAAATATCATCAATGAAAACAACCACAAACTTATCCAAGAACACATGGAAAATTCTATTCATTATGTCCATGAATATAGCAGGTGCATTGGTTAGCCCAAAAGGCATTACTATAAATTAATAATGGCCATATCTTGTATGAAAGACGGTCTTCGGAATATCTGCTTCATTTACCTTCAAATGATGGTGCCCTGATCTTAGTTCAATCTTTGAAAAATACTGAGCTCCCTAGAGCTGATCAAACAAATCATCGATATGAGCCAATGGATATTTGTTCTTAGCATTGATGTTATTCAAGGCTCTATAATCAATGCAAAGTCTCATAGAACCATCTTTCTTTTTAAAAAATAAAACAATATCACCCCATGGTGATTTGCTAGGTTGAATGAAACCTTTCTCTAATAAATCTTTCAATTGCTCCTTCAACTCTAAAAGTTCAATTTGAGACATTAGATAAGGGGGTTTTGAAATTGGATTAGCATCAGGAACTAAGTCAATAGTAAATTCTACATCGCGATCTGGTATTATTCTAGGAAAATCATCAGGAAAAACATCAGGATACTCATTTACCACTACCACATCAGTAATCTGAACAATCCCCTTGTTTTCAACAATGTGTGCAAAGTTACATTCATTTCCATCTTTTACAAGTTTCTCAGCCTCTTGATAAGTTATCAACAATAAGGGTTCATTCTTGTTCAAAAACTGAAAGTCTTTTTGAAAAGAAACTTCTTTAGCTATAAATTCAATCTTAGCATGGTAAATAGAGAGCCAATCCTTACCCAGGATAACATCAAACTCTACTATAAGTAAAACAATAAGGTTTGCAAGTAGGTTATTTCCACGGATAAGGATAGGAAGTTTCTTATAAATTCTTTTTGCCTCAACATTTCTCACATGTGTTTTTACCACAATTTCTGTATTCATTTCTTGTGATGGTATTCCCATCATACTAGAAAAGGTTTCAGAGATGAAAGAATGTGTAGACCCCGAATCAAACGACACACTGGAATAATTTGAGAAAACAAGAAAAAGTACCTGATACAACTTCATTTGACTGCCCGACATCTGCTGAAGTAGTTGCATAGGATTTCACCACCCCTTTCTGCTTGTAGTCTAACTGCTTCCCATCACTCAATCCCTTTTTCGGACACTCGTTTTCATAGTGACCCATCTCATTTCACTTAAAACATTTCACTAACGTTAAATCAAATTTGGTCTTACCTTCACCTTTATCTTTTTCAGTGAAATCACGAGCCTTATGTCCCATCTTACCATATCGGTAGCACATTCCAGAATTCAGAAGTCAATCCCCATCATGCCTTTTACAACATTTATCACAAACTGGAAACATAGTTTTCTTACCATCATACTTTTTTGAATAATTCTTTCCTTTCTCCTGCCACCTCGGTCTCTTCTTATATTGGTTGTTATAGAATACTTGATCATTGAAAAACTCCATTTCCACCTTCTCAGCACATCGAACAAGCTTTTTATAACTTTTTCACTCACGAGAAGCTAATTCCCTTCGATATTTTGGCTTTAATCCTGAGTAAAAACGATTGATTTTACTATAAAGGTCTCAGATAAAATTTGGAGCATACCTTTACAATCAAGTGAACCTCTCTTCATAAGAAGCCACTGATTCCTCCTCTTGCCTCAATTCCAGGAATTGTTTTTCTATCCTAAGTCGAGAAGCCTTAGGAAAATACTTCTCAAGAAACATAACTTTGAATTCATCCCAGTCGAGAGCATCAATATCATCAGCGTCCCTGATATTTTTAATCATCGACCACCACTGATCTGCTTCACCCTCCAAACAGTAAATAGAAAGACTAACCTTTTGATTGTCTGAACACCCCATGACATCGAAAATCTTCTCCAGTGCTTTAATCCACACTTTAGCTAGCACATGGTCTGATGATCCTATGAATGATGGGGGATGTTGCCTCATGAAATGTTCTACCACTGACATGTTCCTTTCTGGTTGATCTGGATGATCTCGTGCATGGATACCACCACCATTTATATCCTGAGTCAACTGTTCTATCACTGCAACAAACTATTCAGTTCCAATTCCAATCATCTCAGGTTGATTATTTGGATGGTGGTCTTCCTCCTGATGTCGTCCCAACATAGCTGCCTTGTTTCTTCTGCGGAAAACCATTTTGGACACAGAAATATCTAAGGCGAAGCAATATGGTAATCTTTAAATGCTATATAATTTCAATCATACCATAAATTGATTTATAATTAAACACTTTTCTAACTCCTAATGTTTTCTAAACTGACCTCTGATACCAACTATAAGGCCCCAGCCTTAAACATTACTTAATCTTGAAATATTTCAAGAATACACCTTGAGGATCTTTTCAGGTTTATAGTTTTAGAGAATTAGATCATAAAAAATTCATTACATCCCACATTTAAACAAAGTGGTTACAATATAAGATAGTATTCATTTTTTCCCATCAACGGAAACATATTTATAATACAACATGGATTCTTTCTTGACACTTCCTTTCCACTATCCTCATATAATGTACCCTTCCCTTGACCTGTGAAAAACATTTCAAAAACTTGGGATGAGCATAAAAAGCTCAGTAAGGGATATAAAAAATGGAAAGGAAACATGAGTACATGTATACATAAGAATCAATGAAATAATAATCTACTCAAAAAACATAAGCACCATAACATACCTGATAAAATCATGAATAAATCATAGAAATCATACGACATAAAGGTACCTTGAGGCATTCATAACATTCTTACGTATGGATTAACCCTCTTGGTTACGTTTGGAATACCCATGTAGAGACCCGAAGCTTAACGTACATGAACATTACATTACTTTTGCGGAATACTTAGTACATAAAAAAACACACACACAAGGATCGTAATAGTTTAGTGTCTTTGGAAACTGGGAAGGTGATCTTCTAATCGTGGTGAAAGAACTTCAATATCTCCCATAAAGATATTCCCTTTTTTTATAACTAAAACCTTTCTTTATATCCTGGGGAAAAGAAAACATAAAAGGGTGAGATCAAATGATTAGTAAGGGTAAACAAAAGAAAAATCAATCACATCATATCCATAAGAACATAACTTTTGGAAATGTTAACCTACAAAAGAGAGCATAATTTCATAACATGGGATAAATCATAGTAGTGAAATGAAATCCAAATAATCATAACATAAAACATGAAACTTTGTGGCATACAGACATAATCATAGAGAATCATTTCTTGTTGCTCAAGACTCATTTCCAAGACTATCTTAGTGGATAAAGTCCCTTTCTGAACCGAGTCACCCTCGTTTCAGTCCTGTTTCACTGAACCGGTATAACCTACCATTCCAGCCATGTCTATCTCATGAGATATAAAATCTTAACCCAATGCATTGGAGGGAGATATAGGTCCCACCCATCTCATAATGAAACCATTCTTATGTGTGCCACAAAATCATAAATCATACATCATTGCATAACCCATGTAATAAAATGGGATTCTTAAACATCATGTCATCATAATCCATAAAGAATTGATACCATTTCATCATAAGAAAATTGATACCATTTTAATCATAGAGACATTTTACTTGAAACATACATATCAAATAATGTCATCTTAGATGGAAAATAGTTTTGAGAAAAACACTTGAAATGAAATCTTGAGGAAAATATCCTTTCTTCTATAAAATCATTTTCTTTTCACAAAACTCCATGAAATTTTAAAAGATAAGGGTTTTGTTGAAAATAATAATGCAATCTTGTAGATTAATCTTCTTGAAAATGAGGTGTTTTGAAAACCGTAAAAATCCTTTCATGCCGTATAAGTTAAAAATAACATTCTCCTCGTACTTTTGTCGGAAAAGTCAAAAAAGTACCTCGTATGAAAAACGACAAAAGATTCCTTTCATATCATTTACTAAAAACTCACCGAAGGGTACAATAGGATTTATAAAATTGTAGGTGAATGGAAATAATATTACATATTGATGAAACATGTATTTGGATGATAAAATACACCCCAGTAAATTTCAAAGTATAAACAATCTCGGATAAAAATGAGATTGTGATATTTCCCTTACCTTAGGTGTGACTTGCTTTGTATGTGTCTGAACCTCCTGTATAATGATTAAAATCTTGTTATTGACTTATTACAGAATCATATTCATTGTTATGATATCATATATCGTTATGTTATGACTTTATATTACCCATTGTTTTGTAAATTCCATGTTAAAGAAGCGTTTTGGGTAAAATCGTTTCTTTTATCGTAGGTGTTTGGACTTGTTGTTCTTGACATTATTATTACTTATATAATTATTTACATACTTCCAGAATATAAAATATGATTTATATATCATATATATTCATTATATATATATATAATAGATAGGTAATTGAAATGAAACACACCGTTCATGGAGACGGTAGTCCGTACGTACGCATGAACGCTGTTTTCCTTTCCTTATTGTCATGAATGGAAGTAAGTAGATGACCTATATATATATATACATAAATCCAGTAGATTTAACATGTCATATATTCCATTATTATTCATTATATATACTTTATAATCATTCTGGAATGGTTAACATGGATAATGAATCTCATCGCGTCGTGGATACGGTATTCCGTACGTACGCACGCGTGGTGATTTCATTTTCCGTAGGATGGATAGATGGTGAAATAGGGTGGTTTCATACTTATAATAACATATCAGTATATTAGTGATACTTATGTTATTACTTCATAATGAAACAACCTAAGAAGAATAAGTTGAAGAAGAAAGATGTTTGAAAGAATCGGTAGAAGAAATTACCTCTTCTTCAATACGCCTCTTTGAAACCTCCTCTTAGGGCACTAATATTTGCCTTTGAAGAATACCAAAACCTCTAGGATGTTTTTGAGGAAGTGGAGAAGATAATTTTTCAGGTTTTGGCCGAGCTTGAAGGCTCAAAGTTGTGTGAGGAAGAGAGGGAAGGGGTTCCCTTTTATAAGGGAGGAGAGGGGTACCTTTGGAATAACTAAAACTATTATTTTATTATAAAGTCAAATTCGGTTTTAAATAGCTCCAAATTGATTTATTTCTAAGCTAAGGTGGGGATGGGTCGAAATACTCTCATCCAATAGAATTTAAACAAGTTTAGGATCCTATTTTAACCTTATCATTTATATTTAACATTAAGTTAAATAATTTTACTTTTACTGTGTCTTCTTGTGTTCTTATACTATAAGGTTAATAAACTTATTATATCAAGACAAACGAACCCCAAGTTTTTTATTGTTAATATATATAACCTTATCTATGTCCTTTGGCGGAACCATAGATTTTTAGGAATAAAATAACAATTAATAATATAATATTTGTTTTAAAAACTATTTTATGTCAATTTTGACACTATTTAGTAATTGATTTTTGAGAAAATCATAACAGAATGATAAGTTCGAAAAATTTTAATTAAATAAATACTAACATGTCATATTAACCTATAAAATTATTGGAATTCATAAAAAGTCTCAACTTATACTTATTTAGGCATTTATAATATCAATTATTCTAATTTTTCACTATTATGGTAATTACTGCATCATCATTGTGTCATAAATAAATTGAATTATTTAAAGTTTAAAAATTAAAAATAAAATACCATTATGTGGGAATACTTTTTATCTTTTTAATGAATATTTATAGTCGAATTTATCTTATCTATAACCCCATATTAAATTTTTTTTATTAAATAAACATTGATTTTAGCTCTTTTAACTCTTCTTTGAATTGAATAATAATAAATGTCCTAATCTAATCCAAGTGGGCCTAAATGATAATATTTTACACTTAAGGTTGTTTTTGGTCGAGATACACTTGTCCAATAGAATTAGTACATGTGTTAGGGTAATATTAGTTTCATTCTTACCCTTAATTACCCTATTTACTTTTAACCGTGGTAAATAAAAGTAAAAAGTTACTATTCACCAAAAATTATTTTCATCTCATTGAACCACATTTTATTTACTGACATCAACCGTGTCTCTCCGATTTTTGAAATTCCATTCACAGAAGCGGTAAAATTAAGTTTTATGAAAAATTCAGTTTTTTTTAACTACCACTTAGTAGTTTCACTATTCATCAAAAATTGATGTTTTTCAGAACAATGCCAAAATTTCATCCTAAGCTATATTTCATATTCCAAATTCAAAAATGAAGTTTATTTTACCAAATTCATAACATAGAAGTTGCATTAATTAATTTTATAATTAAATCCCGCTGTTAAAATAAATAGCGTGTTTTTAAGAAACAATATCTATCAAAAGATTGACACTTGTTTATGTCTGGTTTAAATGTGAAATTACATCCAATGACCAACATTTTATTAAATTGTAAAAATATATTCTAAATATACTTTAAAACCACTCAAATTAATAATTTATCACTATTATTTATTTAGATTTAAAAAGTTGTTTTTAACTAAAATTTAGTAATTTTCACTATTCATCAAAATATGAAAGTTATCCGAGAATTACCAAAATTTCACCCTAAGCTAATTTCGATATTCCAAATCCAAAAATGATGTCCATTTTGAAAAATAAATTTACAAAATTTCAAAAAGTGGGTATTACTATTCATAATGGCTAGTTTTAATAATATTTTAATAGCATATCGTTGTTTAGTGAAACGCAGTATTGCGTACTACACACGCTATCGAGGAAGGTTGTGATTGCGTGTGATGCAAGGAAAGTCAAGGATGTGTGTTGTGAAAGCTCCTTTTGGTGTAGCGTACAACACAAGACATTAATAAAATTAAAAAGAATATTTTTCATAAAATCTCGGGCTGTTACATTCTACCCCCCTTAAAATGAATTTCGCCCTCGAAATTCGTCGGGGTTATAAATGGATTACTATTTGAAAGTTTCTTTAATAGAAACCCACATTGTAAAAAGGAATACCAAAACCAATCTTTAAAAATGAAAGTATGAAACATAACGGTTACCCAAATAAACTAATCACTGTGTTTCAACATAGGTGAAAATATGGATATGGATGAAAAATATAACCATCATGTTCTGATGGAGAGTGGTAGAGAACATGGCTATGGAAAATCCAGCAATCACAAAGCCATAAATTTGTGATGATCTAAGGTACCATCTAATTCATCAGATATAAGAGCACTAGAAAAACATTTTTGGTTTTCAAGATCATTTCCCTAAAGTTGATGAAATTGGAATTAGAAGAAATACTTTCTTGATTTTGGTACTGTGTCACCGTTGGTCATTCTTTGGACAATTTCCACTTCATCTCTTAAAGACAGGAAGTTGGATTTTTCATTTGTGAAGTGTTAGCAGATCATGTGATAGAATGATGGGTCATTCCATCTGTCTCAAACAAAAGGTTACAAAAGTTATCAAAAATACATAAGACCATCTATGGTGAAGTTAATCATATATGATTCCAAAAATGAACGTATAATTCATATATCATACAAAGTAATAAAATAAAACTAGTTTCTACTGACCAGGGACTTCCTGTAGGCCTGTGGTAGGCGATAAAGGCCAGTCTCACTTTGGTTGTGTATTCGATTCCCACAGCCTTGTCCGACGTGATGGGTTGTCGCCCGTCCTGTAGGTTGTCCTTTTTTTAAACTATATTACTGTAACATCCCATCTAAAAACAAACAATACTAACTTATGTCCAACATAATCCATTCCAATCTTTAGGCTTATCCATAATACTGCAGTCCACTCTCAGAGATTTAATACCATCGTTGATCCCCATATATCATAAGATATATCTTGTTGGTCACATTCCAAACATTCAAAGGCCTTAATCATGTATTCTCTTGAATACCCATTGAACCTTAGTGAAAACATGAATGAAGTAAAAAGTTAACACCTTACACATACCAAAATACTCAAAATTCTATATACTCAATCCATGAGTCACTTAGTTCTTATATCAATCATGAGCTCATGAATACTGTCAAATATTTCATTTTCTCGTTTTCCCTTCATTATGTGCATATCATCTTATTTCCAAAAATATCTCAATCACATTGAATACCACATTAGACCAATACATAGGTATTCCAATATTCCACGATACTATATACAACACTATTTTGAAATCCCAGTACATAAACACTTAATCATTCCACCACATCGTTGTCATATTCAACATCGCCAATAGTGATCGCATGTGACTTCCCTTTGTCCTTTGCCTTCAGTGGTTGATCATGTTGATCATCACTAACCTTTGGATTAGGGCATTTATTATCATAATGCACCATTTCCTTGCACTTGAAGCATTGAAGTGTTGGTGGTGCGTTCTCTGCAGTGTTTTCTTTATTCACATCATTAGAAACCCGTTTTCCATTACCTCGACACTCAGCTTCTCGATGACCTTCTTTTCCACACTTAAAACATTTTCTAGTCCCTTTAAGACAATCTCCACCATGCTTATTTCCACACTTTGAACATAAGGAAACATTCATCTTCTTTTCACCATTATTCTGAGATTTCTCCTTGAACTCCATCTTCCGTTTCTTGTCAAAACCATGACATGGATATGTAACACCAACTTCCATTTCTACCTTGATAGCACAATGTACAATTTCTTCATAGCTACTGAAGTCTCTTATAGCTAATGCCCTTCAAAGACTTGGTTTTAAGCCACTGAAAAATCGATCAACTTTACTTTCAGGTTGGATGATAATGCCAGATGCATACATTGCAAGTCTTGTAAAATTTGCTTTGTATATACCAACAGATTCATCATCCTTTTTCTTTTGTTCAAGAAACTCCTTCTCCATCTTTTTTCGAAGAATAGGAGGGAAGTACTTACTGAAAAACATGTTCTTGAACTCATCCCATTCCATGGACTCAATTTCATCTCATGGCCTTGTATTCTTGATAAGAGTCCACCATTGACCAGCTTCACCTTCCAAACGATATACTGCTAAGATGACATTATCATGTTCAGAACATTGAAGAACTGAAAATATTTTTTCAGTGGTACTGATCCATTGTTCAGCAATAAGTGGATCGGAAGTCCCACTGAAAGAAGGTGGATGTTGCCTCATGAAGGACTCAATAGAATATTGTTCCCTTCTCTGCTCATTTGGAAGTCCAGAATGATTCATAGCTTGTGTAAGTATAGCAATAAGATTTTGCACTCTGTCTCCCATAACATTTTTTTGTTCAGGAGGAAAATCATTGCATTGTCCATTGCATTGATCAACATGGTTCTTTCGGGTTCCATCCATCGTCTAAAACATAAAAATAATAGTGTGAGAGGAAAAAATCATGATAGGGAAAACAACAAAATAAAGGGGGAGTACCCTCAATATCTATCATCTTAGGTTAAATTCTAAGATCGTTAGCTCAATTCTAGCACTATAACCTATACGTATACTTAACCTTAGAGTCATCCCTAGACATACCTTAGAAATATCTCTAGGGATCTCACTAAAGTTCTCGCATCCTAGTTTCCAAAGGTTGACTAAACCTTTCCTCTGATACCAACTGCAGAGACCCGAAGCTTAACGTACATGAACATTACATTACTTTTGCGGAATACTTATTACATAAAAAAACACACACAAAAAGATCGTAATAGTTTAGTGTCTTTGGAATCTCGGAACGTAATCTTCTAATCGTGGTGAAAGATCTTCAATATCTCCCATAAAGATCTTCCCTTTTTTTATACCTAAAACCTTTCTTTATATCCTGGGGAAAAGAAAACAAAAAAAGGGTGAGCTAAAATGCTCAGTAAGGGTAAACAAAAGAAAAATCAATCACATCATATTCATAAAAACATAACTTTTGGAAATGTTAACCTGCAAAAGAGAGAATAATTTCATAACATGGGATAAATCATAATAGTGAAATGAAATCCAAATAATCATTACTTAAAACATGAAACTTTGTGGAATACACACATAATCATAGAGAATCATTTCTTGTTATTCTAGACTCATTGCCAAGACTATCTTAGTGGACAAAGTCCCTTTCTGAACTGAGTCACCCTCGTTTCAGTCCTGTTTCACTGAACCGGTATAACCTACCATTCCAGCCATGTCTATCTCATGAGATATAAAATCTTTACCCAATGCATTGGAGGGAGATATAGGTCCCACCCATCTCATAATTAAACCATTCTTATGTGTGCCACAAAATCATAAATCATACATCATTGCATAACCCATGTAATAAAATGGGATTCTTAAACATCATGTCATCATAATCCATGAACAATTGATACCATTTCATCATAAGAAAATTGATACCACTTAAATCATATAGACATTTTACTTGAAACATACATAGCAAATAATGTCATCTTAGATGGAAAATAGTTTTGAGAAAAACACTTGAAATGAATTCTTGAGGAAAATATCCTTTCTTCTTTAAAATCATTTTCTTTTCACAAAACTCCATGAAATTTTAAAAGATAAGGGTTTTGTTGAAAATAATCATGAAATCTTGTAGAGGATGCTTCTTGAAAATGAGGTGTTAGGAAAACCGTTAAAATCCTTTCATGTTGTATAGGTTAAAAATAACATTCTTCTCGTACTTTTGTCGGAAAAGTCAAAAAAGTACCTCGTATTAAAAATGACAAAAGATTCCTTTCATATCATTTACTAAAAACTCACTGAAAGGTAAAATGGGATTTAAAAAATTTTAGTTGAATGGAAATAATATTACATATTGAGGAAACATGGATGTGGATGATAAAATACACCCCAGTAAATTTCAAAGTATAAACAATCTCGGATAAAAATGAGATTGTGATATTTCCCTTACCTTAGGTCTGACTTGCTTTGTATGTGTCCGAAACTCCTGTATAATGATTTAAATCATGTTATTGACTTATTACAGAATCATATTCATTGTTATTATATCATATATCGTTAATTTATGACTTTATATTACCCATTCTTTTTTAAATTCCATGTTAAAGAAGCGTTTTGGGTAAAATCATTTCATTAATTGTAGGTGTTTGGACTTGTTGTTCTTGACATTATTATTACTTATATCATTATTTAATTACTTCCAGAATAGAAAATATGATGTATATATAATATATATTCAGTATATATATATATATATAATAGATAGGTAATTGAAATGAAACACACCGTTCATGGAGATGGTAGTCCGTACGTACGCATGAACGCTGTTTTCCTTTCCTTATTGACTTGAATGGAATTAAGTAGATGACATATATATATATACATAAATCCAGTAGATGTAACTTGTCATATATTCCATTATTATTCATTATATATACTTTATAATCATTCGGGTATGGTTAACATGGATAATGAATCGCATCGCGTCGTGGAGACGGTATTCCGTACGTATGCATGCGCGGTGATTTCATTTTCTGTAGGATGGATAGATGGTGAAATAGGGTTGTTTCATACTTGTAATAACATATCAGTATATTAGTTATACTTATGTTATTACTTCATAATTAAACAACCTAATAAGAAGAAGTTGAAGAAGAAAGAATCTTGAAAGAATCGGTAGAAGAAATTACCTCTTCTTCGATACGCCTCTTTGAAACCTCCTCTTAGGGAACAAATATTGGTCTTTGAAGAAGACCAAAACCTCTAGGATGTTGCTAGGGAAGTGGAGAAGATAATTTGGCAGGGGTTGGCCGAGCTTGAAGGCTCAAAGTGGTTTGAGGAAAAGAGGGAGGGGTGCCCTTTTATAAGGGAGGAGAGGGGTACCTTTGGAATAACTAAAACTATTATTTTATTATAAAGTCAAATTCGGTTTTAAATAGCTCCAAATTGATTTATTTATAAGATAAGGTGGGGATGGGTCTAAAACCTCTCATAAAATAGAATTTAGGCAAGTTTAGGACCCTATTTTAACCTTATCATTCAGATTTAACATTAAGTTAAATAATTTTACTTTTACCGTGTCTTCTTGTGTTCTTATACTATAAGGTTAATAAACTTACTATATCAAGCCCAACGAACCCCAAGTTATTTATTATTAATATATATAACCTTATCTAAGTCCTTTGGCCGAACCTTATATTTTTAGGGATAAAATAACAATTAATAATATAATATTTGTTTTAAAAACTATTTTGTGTCAATTTTGACACTATTTAGTAATTGATTTTTGAGAAAATCATAACAGAACGATAAGTTCTAAAAAATTTAATTAAATCAATACTAACATGTCATATTAATCTATAAAATTAGTGGAATTCATAAAAAGTCTCAACTTATACTTATTTAGGCATTTATAATATCAATTATTCTAATTGTTCACTATTATGGTAATTACTGCTTCATCATTGTGTCATAAATAAATTGAATTATTTAAAGTCTAAAAATTAAAAATAAAATACCATTATGTGTGAATTCTTTTTATCTTTCTAATGAATATTTATAGTCGAATTTATCTTATCTATAACCCCATATTAAAAATGTTTTATTAAATAAACTTTGATTTTAGCTCTTTTAACTCTTCTTTGAATTAAATAATAATAAATGTCCTAATCTAATCCAAGTGAGCCTAAATGATAATATTTTACACTTAAGGTTGTTGTTGGCCGAGATAAATTTGTCCAATATAATTAGGACATGTGTTAGGGTAATATTAATATCATTCTTACCCTTAATTACCATATTTACTTTTAACCGTGGTAAATAAAAGTAAAAAGTTACTATTCACCAAAAATTATTTTCATCTAATTGAACCACATTTTATTTACTGACATCAACCGTGTCTCTCGGATTTTTGAAATTCCATTCACAGAAGCGGTAAAATTAAGTTTTATGAAAAATTCAGTTTTTTTACTACCACTTAGTAGTTTCACTATTCATCAAAAATTGATGTTTTTCAGAACAATGCCAAAATTTCATCCTAAGCTATATTTCATATTCCAAATTCAAAAATAAAGTCTATTTTACCAAATTCATAACATAGAAGTTGCATTAATTAATTTTATAATTAAATCACGTTGTTAAAATAAAAAGCGTGTTTTTAAGAAACAATATCTATCAAAAGATTGACACTTGTTTATGTCTGGTTTAAAAGTGAAATTACATCCAATGACCAAAATTGTATTAAATTGTAAAAATATATTCTAAATATACTTTAAAACCACTCAAATTAATAATTTATCACTATTATTTATTTCGATTGAAAAAGTTGTTTTTAACTAAAATTTAGTAATTTTCACTATTCATCAAAATATGAAAGTTATCCGAGAATTACCAAAATTTCACCCTATGCTAATTTCGATATTCCGAATCCAAAAATGAAGTTCATTTTGAAATATAAATTTACTAAATTTTAAAAAGTGGTTGTTACTATTCTTAACGACTAGTTTTAATAATATTTTAATAGCATATCGTTGTTTAGTGAAACTCAGTATTGCGTACTACACACGCTATCGAGGAAGGTTGTGATTGCGTGTAATGCAAGGCAAGTCAATGATGTGTGTTGTGCAAGCTCCTTTTGGTGTAGCGTACAACACAAGACATTAATAAAATTAAAAAGAATATTTTTCATAAAATCTCGGGCTGTTACAACCCATCATAGTATATTCTATAAATCACTTTGGAGAAACCTTAATGTTTAACTGCTTCACGTTACCCAATGAATTGGAGAGCTATATCAGGCTCACCCTCCGTTGTTTTATCACGGAACCACCCATCTTCATAACAATGCCCAAGAACCATAACATAATCGTATCACATAAAACATGCATACATGAAACATAACGTTTCCACATTTCAATCACAAGATATCAATACAACACATTGATATAATAAAAATATTATGAAAACCATTTTCAATACCAAAATAAAAGAAAATTAAAACATGGTATTTATTTTTCATTTAAACAAAAGGTTTGACATGTAGAGGAAGCCGAAACTCAAATAATGGTCACGGCGGCGGAGAAGTCGTTGTCGTCGCATACGTGCGACAAAAACATTCCCTTTTGTCGTTTAGTAAAACACTTCCTATAAAAAAATATTCCCTTTGGATAAATGTAAAAGTAAAAGAGGTTTATACACTGTATAAAACAATGTTGTGTATAAAACAAAATATGCCTCAATTAAAGGATATTGAGATGAAGTCCCATACCTCGGGTCCGACTTGACTCGATCGTTCTTTAACCTCCTGAATAATAAACATGAGTTATTTTCTACTTGATTTAGATCCTTTTCAAGTTCATTATTCCTTTTATATCACTTATTACCATGTTATGAACATTATGTAATCATTTAAGTTAAAAACTGTCATTTTTCGATATTTGGTACTTGAGTCAAAAGTGAACGTCTTACATTTACAAGTTGTTCATGTAGGCACATATCCATTATATCCAGAGTTATACTAATGATCTAGATATCATATATATCATATATATCCATTATATACATGCATTTATAATATTACATAACGTTTAGAGGTAAGAATTGAAATGCAACGTTCATGGAGATGGTAAGCCTACGTACGCACGAACGTTACTTTTATTTCTATTTCGTATTTTATAGAATGGAATCATAATGATATAAAGGTATATTATAATTCCAGTATAATATCATATATAATATCATTAATTACATCATTTATATGTCCCGCATATGGCATTAACAAATCAAATCACCTTGAGGGGGTGGTAGTCCGCACTTCCTAAAATGAAGATATCGTGTTTACCCATAATGGAAACCACAAAGGTATTCCATAAATTAAAAATACAGAAGCATAATTAAAACATATAAATATTATATATCATATATAAATATAGTTTCATCTTAATTTCCACCTTTTAAGGTGTGAAAAGAATATTGAACAACCATCATTTTGGGAGGCAGAAATTCGCCATCCACGAAAACAGTATGTTCTTTAACCATTAGATGTAGGTGTGTGTAAGTGTAGCTCGAATCCTTATTATAACAACTTCCTAGTATATGGAAGATATTGGGGTTTTCTTTTGATGAACGTGGAAGATAATGGTTTTGTTACAAAAGAAATGAATAAAAAGAGTTTAGGGGGTTTGAGAAGAAAAATAAAACATAAGAACGCAAGAGAAGACACTACCTTTAAATCGGGTAACGTTTTTTGATTTGAGCTCAAAGGCTTCCATGGGAAGACATCTGCCCAAAGTGAGGCTTCTAAGGGTTATAGAGGGATGTGGAGTGACACAATGGTCAGTTTTTGGCCTAGCCAAAGGTTTTGGAAGTGTGGGTAAGGTGGTAGAGGTGGGGGCCTTTTTACATGAGTAGGTCTTAGATTTTACATTATCTTTTCATTTTATTTAAATCGTTAAATAATGAGGTAATCGCTGCTTCATCATTATGTCTAAATAATTTAATTTATGCAATCTCTAAAAATTATAAAAAATATATCATGATATAGGAAATCTTTTTATCTTTCTAATTAATATTTGTAGTCAAAAGTCTGACTTGTATAACCCCATCTAAAAATTGTTTTAGTAAAACAACTCATGTTTGTGTCATTTTTACTTTTACTTTAAATAAAAGGCATTAATGACTTTATCTTACCCAAGTGGCTCCATGGGGTCCCAAAAATCGGCCCATGGGTAGTCTTGGTCAGCCGTGACACATCAAATAAGGGTAGAACATATGTCTAGGTCATTTAATTTTATTAAAACATTATTCTTACCGTAAATTACACTAATTACCTCTAATCGCGATTAAAAACATAAAACTTACTATTCACCAAAAAATTATTTTAATCCCATTAAACCACATTTTACTTATTCATGACAACCATTTATGTTGGATTTTTGAAATTCAAAACATGGAGGTTGTAAAATTTCATTTAAACAAAAAATCAGTTTTTTAGGTACCACATAGTGGTTTCACTATTCATCAAAAATTGAAGTTTTTCAGAAAAACACCAAAACTTCACCCAAAGAAATAGTTGATATTCCGAATACAAAAATGATTTCTATTTTACAAAATTCTTAAAATATAAGTTATATTAATTAATTTAACAATTAAATCCCGATGTCAGGGCAAATAGTGTGTTTTTATGAAATGATAAGTATCAAAAGATTGACCCTAGTTTATGTCCAATTTCAAAGTTTAATTAATTCCAATGACCACCATTGGATTAAATGGTAAAAATATATTCTCATTTCACTTTAAAACCAATTAAAAATATAATATAATCATATAAACATATTATATTAAAAAGAGGTTTTGAATTAATATACAACATTTTCACTATTCATTAAAAAAAGAACACTATGAGAAAAATACCAAAAAAATATCCATTTTAAATTTCAATGTAACAATAATATATAATATGTTTATTTTGAAAAATAGAGCTTATAAAATTTTCAAAAGTTTTATTTAAAAATGGTTTTCCATCAAAAGGCAGTAAAACAATCTTTTAAAAATATTAGTGTATTCCATGCTTAAGATTGGATTTATTATCATTTTAAGCCTTTAGAACACTATCTAATTCATTAATAGACACAGATAAAAATATATATTATTCATTACTTACTTGGGATGTTACAACAAATCCTTATACTCTATAGTGTAATGTGATCATATGTGTGCTGACAAACCTTCTCATAAGTTCCTTGAAATTTTACTCACACTCATCTTTATAGTGGAACATGGAACCCTTTTAAGATAACATGATAATAAGATTTAATATTAATTATGAAGTTTCCAAAAAAACCTTGATAATATTAATTTATGAAAAGAAAACTATAGATCTCAGTCACCATGGTTTCTAAGGGTCAACAATTAATAGCCTTCACTATTGATTGATTGAATGATATACCTTGTATTGAGATTATATGACCTGAACATGATTCCATTTACAACCAAAATTATCAATTTTAACGTTTTCAAATATCCTATCCTTTTATAAGATCATTAATACCATTATCAACTATACTTCATCCTCTAAATTTCCCCTTGAGTATATATTAATATTATCTGAAATGATATCCCCAAAATGATCGATGAAATATCTAACGAATAATTTCATTAAATTAATTTTGATAGAGGGGTATTTGTATGAATGAATGGAAATAATACATATTCATTAATTACATACCTTGTATGGAATTTCTTCTTGGGAATTTCCTCCTTCTGGACCATCAATTGATGATATCCAAAATGAAGGTAAATCAAAGAAAATTATTGAGCTCTACAAAGTGAATATAACAATCCATCAATAAGGGGAAGATGATAGATGTTCTTAATTTGGATCTTGTTTAGCACCTGAAAATATATGAAGATTCACATTGATCCATATTTCTATTTTGAAATTATCAATTTTGAACCGAATGTTGGAACACATGGCTGAATGAATCCCATATCACGGTTTTCATAGAGTTGCTTATTCATTTCCTCCTCCTAATTAGTGGAATTTATATACGGATTTGATAAAATTGGTATCGAACATGGTTTGAGTTCTTTCAAGAACTCATCATCACAATTTTTTATAAATCTAGGTAACTCTTAAGGAGATACATTTGCAATTTCTTTAAAAATAAGAATATAATAGATGTCATATTTATCTACAATCATTTTAGATAAACACCATTTGTGAATAGGAAATTGAGCCTCACACAATGGATGTAATCTCCCACAAAATTTCATACTTATCATAACATTGATTGATATTTATAGGATGGTTTGTAATATTAAATGTATATTCCATTCATCCAAAATTTTTGTGGGAAATATGCAGAGAAATCCAACATATTCCTAGGATGAGATAAAATACTGGAATAGGAAGATTCACAAGATTTTTAGGAGATACATTCCCACAAACGTCAACCAGAGAGGAATAGAAGAGTTGAGATGTGATCATCATACCATTTTGGGTTTTAATGTAATTTTCACATCTAATCAGTTTGGTCTAATCATGATACATTTAGAAAATTATTTAGATATTAAATAATTGGTAGATGTAGAGTCAAATAGAACCACTTAATTATATATTGGATGGTAAGTATACCTTCCACCAAGTTGTTCTTGCAACCCTATTAAAAATAGTGATTTAATAGGATTTCTCATTTCCCTTTATCATAAGATGTTTTTAGCAATGACAAAAACAAATAACCCTTAGTTTTGGGAACATTTTAAAATAATATTGATTCTATATACACTTGAAGCATTAATATGTGGAAGGTTAATTCTGTAAATCGTTATCTCTATCTGCATTGCTATCTAACTTCTTTACATAACTTCTACAATAAATTGAATAACGAAAATCCCATACACACATAGAAAATTTAGTAGTTTACCTAATACAATTTTCTAAATTCTTCTTCCCACACATAGAGCATAATTGGAAAATGTTCTTCTACTCTTCAGAATTCCTATTTTATTATTGAACATTATATTCTGTTTCATGTCACCCCATTAGATAGATAGGAAACTGTAACTTTTATTTTTACCTGGATTTAAAAAATAAAAATATATTTGTAGTTGTAAAATTCATTTATGGATAATTATTTTCAATGGAATAGTTTTATGAAATTGAATAATCGATCAACCTTACATTCATGTTGGATGATAATACCAGAAGTTTAAATAGAAAGTCTTGTAAAATTTTCCTCATTTTTACAAATGGATTCATCGTCCTTTTTCCATAGATCAAGGAACTATTTATAAATGTTTAAATGAATAATACAAGAAATAAAATTGTTGAAAATGTGTTTCTCATCTCATCCCAATCCATGGAGTCAACTTATTCATTTAACCTCGTATTCTTGATATGAGTCCAACATTAATCTTCTACACCTTCCAAAAAAATATACTTTCATGTTCTAAACACAAGAGAATGGAAATTACATGTCCATTAGTATCGATATATAGTTCATAAACTTCTGGATCATAAGACCCACTAAAAGATAGTGGATTTTTACTCATGATACAATCCATAGTATATTGTTCCCTTTATTGTTAATTTGATTTCCCATCATTATTTATCATTTGAAAAGATTTTGGGATCATTAAAATGAGATTATCCCTTATAGGTCCTATTAAATTTATGTTCACATGAGTAAAATCATTTCATTGTTTTCTATAATCATCATTAACAAGTATACGTCAGGTTCATGCCATTGACTAAAACCAAAACATATTGAGTAAGAGACAATAATAATAATAGGGAACCACATAATCATTAAAAATCACATATATGATATCTAATTTATAACTTCTTCTTTAATTTATGAAACCTTATGTTTTTAATAATTCATTAATATCCATAATATATATTAATACTTCATGTTGGTTCATAATCTATTTTTGAATTTCATAATCATATCCCCTCGGAGTGTCAACCAATTTTACGCAAGGCCCATTTGTATGAAACAAATACTTTATCGATTCTATCACAATTCAATTAAGTTGGGGTTGTGACAACTGGTTACATTAGTGTTAGATCAACAAACAATAGTAATATATACCTAGGGATGTATTACATGGAAACCACTTTCTCTATCCATTATCAAAATTCTATAGAAAATCCCTTCACATCGACTCATACTTATACTTATCCATAAACATATCCATAGTGATATCACATAGTTTTTAACATCCTAGTCTCTAAAGGATAGATAGTACTTTTTTATACTAGTTACAATGAACTAGGATTATTATCCATAGACAATACATCATATTTTAGGATTATTTATTACATTGAAAAATCACATACATGAGAACTTTAATAGTTTAGTACCTTCAGAATCATGGAATCAGAAAAACATGTCTATATGTGAGTTGTGTCAACTCCCACTATGTTCTTCATAACATAGGGCCCTTATTATATATATCATATATAATATATATCATCATAACCTTGGGAAAGTAAACATACGAATATGTAATATTAGATGCCTAGTAAGGGTAATCAAAGGAGATACCTAAGGCTAATATGATCATATGTGTATGAGAACATGATAAGAACATTTGAAAACTATACTATCATTTAAAAGGTCAAAATAAAAATTCATATCATTAATATTGGTTGTTTATAAGACATTATTTATAATAGAATCAAATAACATGAAAAATGTGACAAAAATACATGGAATTTTTGTCATACAACTAAGAATATAAAATAATTACCATAATAGTTAAGGCTCACTAACAGGTCCATCATAGTAGAAAATGTCCATTACTAAAATGGGTTCACTCCCCAATCCATCCCTATATTATTGAACCGGGATCACATCCTATTCCAACCCTTCCTTATATAACTAATTTCACTCCCCATTCTTATACTTTCCATCTCATTAGATATAAATTTTTACCCAATATATTGGGGGGGGTATTGGTCCAACACATCACATTATGAAATCACAAATATATGTGACACAATATCATACAAATTCTTCATATCATAACCCATGAAATGAAATGGGTATCATAAAAATTAATCATATCATAATGTTGGGAAACAAGAAATATTCACAATCATTTCATCATAGCATAGCTGGTGTAAAGAAGTGTGTTTCTTGAGTATTTTATCAGGTTATATCCCATAAAAGTGAAATGGGTTTCACAAATATTATTCCATCAAAACAGAAACCAATCAGAGAAATAATATGATTGGTATACATGGATTATCTCACAAGTAAGTAATATGTAAAACAAGAGGTTTCCATATTAGATAAAAAATAAATATGATGGATCATATGTAACATTTAATGAGGAAAATATCATTTCTACTTATATGTTCTATTTTTAAGATATAAAACATTTAAAAAATTATATGATAATAAAATTTAAAAATATAACAATAATATTCAAATCAGTGATTGGGCGTGAAATCAAAAAATTATATTCATTCTAACCACATTAAAAAGAAGGTTCATTTCACAAATTTTATAAGATCCAAATTTGGATTATTTTTTGAAAACAACAAGAATAATCCTTTAAATTTGTGTATACGTAAAACATGGGTATAAATTTTTCTAAAAAATTCCACAATGCACAATGAGTTATTTCTTGTTCTAAGCCTCAAATCAGTGGTGCACCGCGAGGTATTTCTTTTCTTGAAGCTCTTAAAGGATCCCCTGTTTCCTCTCCTGCAGATGCAAAATCTCGCTCGACCATCAAGAGATTGGATGATGGAGGTTTTGCAGTTGAAGCAGATCCTGATGCAATTGCACAATGACAAAATCTCTGTATGTTTTCCTTAATGGGAAATATCTCATATGCTAAAGGAGACAAACCTTGGTCCTATGTTGATTTGAAGCAACGAATATCAATCTGCTGGGGAATTACAAATTGGAAAATGATCCCCTTAGGTAAAGGCTTTTTTCATATGCTTTTGTACTCTCAAGATGATCTAAATTCTGTTTGGAAGTTAGGGAAACTTTTATTGAAGCCTGGTTTTTTGAGACTCTCGTATTGAGATTTTGGTTTCAACCCAAATACACAACGAGGCAAGTCTGCACAAATTTGGGTTAGGTTTCACAATTTAAACTGGTTTTTTTGGGACCCTAAAATTTTGAATGATATTATAGCCTGCATTGGTACACCCCTCAAAATAGACCAAAGGACCATTAATGATGAGTTGGGTATGTATGGTATGGTCTTAGTGGATGTCAATCTGGAAACCAAGCCTCTAAATTCTATCACTTTTCATGCTACTGATTATAAGAATGTAATTCACCTTGAATATGAAAATATGCCCTCCTTTTGTGACTATTGTAAGATTATAGGACATTCTGTTCAAACTTGTAGACTGGTTCATGGACCTCCCAGCCATCATAACCCTTATGATTGGTCTGAAGTTAGGAAAATAATAAGGATAGAGTCCCCCCCAAGGAAAAATCTGAACCTTCCCAAGTCAAACCTGAAAGGTCGATGCCTAAAACCCCAAAGGAACCTGGGATAACCTGGGCTGACCAGGTCGAAAACCAGGAACAGGAATCACAGGACCAACCTATCTTGGAAAAACTGGAAAATGTTGACAACATACTTATTCATAAAATTGTCCCTGTCCCCTCCCTTATTTTGGGTCATGACTCCATTCCTGAAGATCTCCCTCTAGTGCCAATTTCACAGACTTATATGGGAGAGTCTTCCTATTTGATTGGACCAGCTCCTGGAACCCAGCTCAACCTCCCTCTTCCTCCTCTTGGGTCTACCAGTTCAACTTCCTATATTCAAGACCTTTGTTCTTCTGAAAAAATAAAATGCAGTAAGCGGGTTATTTCCTCAACACCCGGTGTTGCTCCCTCTGTAGCTTTGGCCAAAAACAACCCTTCCTCTTCAACTGTCTAGTCTTTTGATCATGATAACCATGCTGCCTTGTCTATAGATGGTCCCCTCTCTGTTTCCATGCAAGCTACAGACTCTCCCATCACTGTTTCCATTCAAAATGCTCCCAATGTTGTGATTGATAAGAACCCATCAATCGCAGAACCTTCTGAAACAGTTCCTTCCTCTGATTCGGTGACCCCTCATCAGTGGAGTTCTATTTTGGAGAGAGACCCCCCTGTTTTGTTGGATAACACAATTTATATCTTGGAGCCCTTGGGTCCAGTTTCAATTATCAATCCTATAGAAATTAAAACAGGGGGTAACACTGCCAACCCTCCTATGACAGGAAAGGATAAAATCTGTTCCCCTATCAAAACCACCTCCCCTATGAAAATTAGAGGACAAATTTCTAGTAATAAAAAGAAAGGGGGGCCAAACCCAAAAAGTAAATAATAATTCATATTCTCTACTGGAACTGTCAGGGGATTGATAACCCTGGAACCCTTAATGTTTTGAAGCATTTTATTTTTACCCATCGTCCTATGCTGATTTCCATTGTTGAACCTAAAATCAACTTTTTCCCTAAATTCACGCATCTGTGTAATCTTGGTTTCTCCTTATTGGGTGCGTGTAACAATGGTTATGTGGACTATCTATGGATTTTTTCCACTCCTCTCTAAAAAATGATAACATTTTTAGTCTCTCTGCTCAAGCATTGATGTGTGACTACTATCTTGATAGCACTCACATCTACAATACCTTTGTTTATGCCAAAAACAATTACCTCGATCGAAGATCTCTTTGGAAGGAGATCTCTGACATCAAAAACATGATTCAATATCCCTGGGTTTTGATTGCTGACTATAATGCTATTTTTTCTCCCTCTGAAAAAATTGGCTACTCCTTCTCCTCTATCTCTGCCAGAGAATTTAAATCTGTCATAGAAGGAAATAATCTCATTGAGATTAATCTTACTAGTGCTCAGTTCACTTGGTATCGACATCATTACAACCGTGTGGTGGCAAGTAAACTTGATAGAGAATTCATTAATGAATCTACTATTGATAAGTTTAAACAGATATTCTGTGCTACCCTCACTAAACTTGCTTCTGACCATCATCCTATCTTAGTCAGTTTTCCCAAAACTCTTGAAAACCCTCATTTCCTTTCAGATTTAATTTGGCCTGGTCTTCAGACCCAGATTGTGTTTCTCTTATCAATTCTTCCTGGACTAATATGGGAAATCACAATGATGCCTTTACGTGCACCACTAATCTGAAAAACATTAAAAACATTCTCAAAAAGTGGTGTTCTAATAAAACTAATTTAATTGACTATGATATCCAGGTCTTGGAAAAGGACTTGTCCCTCATTCAAAATAATAACACTTTACCCAGTTTCAATTCTGATCACCAGGAGGAAATCAACATCTCAACTAAATTGATCTCTCTTCGAAACTTCAAAGATAACTTAAAAAAGAAAATTTTTAAAACTAAATAGCTAAATGATGGAGATAGAAACACCAAATTCTAAAACTCTCTTCAACGGGTTAGGAAATCTTGTAAACCTCTCTCTTTCTTAAGAGCTGAGGGCAATCTCATTGATTCAGAGGAACATATTGCCAATCATGTTGTCTCTTACATCTCCGACATTTTCAATGGTCCTAACATCAACAAAGATATTCTCCCTAACATTATTCCTTGCATGGTCTCTGCTGAGGATAATCGTCAGCTCAACTGCACCCCCCTTGATTCTGAAATCAAGGCCACTGTCTTTGGTCTAAATCGAGACACTTCCCCTGGTCCCGATGGTTTCAAAAATGGTTTCAATCAAAAACATTGGGATGTTATTCAAAATGATGTCTGCAAATTAGTGAAATCTTTCTTTGAAAAAGGTATTCTTCCCCACGCTCTCAACTCATAATTCCTCACGTTAATTCCCAAAGTTGAAAATGCTGATGAAATTCACCTCTTCCGTCCCATTGCTCTCTTAAATTCTCTCTTTAAAATTATTACAAAGATCCGTGCCAATAGACTCTCTAACCTTAGCAAAAAATTGTCTCCTAGAACTAGTTTGGCATTATCAAAGGCATATCTATACAAGATTTTATTTTCCTCGTCTCGGAATCCACTAATTTATTGAACATAAATACCAGAGGTGGGAACATTGCGCATAAACTGGACATCACTATGGCCTTTGATACGATTGAATGGGCCTTCATCTTTAAAGTCCTTGCCAGTTTTGGCTTTAATGATTCCATTATCAGTAAAATTAAAATCATCTTCAGCTCAGCCAATATCTTTATTCGTATAAATGTATCTCCTAGGGGATACTTCAAATTCTCTAAAGGAGTTAGACAAGGAGACCCTCTCTCTGCTATCATTTTTTCTATCGCTGAATACTATCTTAGTAGAATCCTCTCCCTCAATGTTGAGGGAGGAAAAATCAAACCAATCATTGCTTCTAGAAATCTTCATGCTCCCTATCATCTTTTCTATGACGATGATATCATTCTCTTTCTTCATGGAGACAAAATAAATGTTAACAATCTTAAATCCATCATTTCTCACTATGAGGAAGTTTCTGGGCAACACATTAACTGGAAAAAATCGTTCATTTACTTTGGTAAAAACATCCCCTCAAATAGGAAAACGATTATCACCAATGTCTAAGGAGTTAAGGAAGGATACCTTCCTTTTACTTATCTTGGTGTCCCCCTTTTTTGGGGCTGACCTAAAGCCTGTTATTTTCTTAGCATCATTGATCAAACTCAAAAGAAAATCTCTTCCTGGAAAGGTAAATCCCTCTCAATGGCTGGAAGAATTTTCCTTATTGATTCCACTATTGATTCTAAGCTGGTTTACTCGATGATGATTTACAAATGGCCTTTGGGGCTGATAAAAAAAATTAAATATAGCTATAAGAAATTTTATCTGGAGTGGAAGCACTCTGGAAAAGAATCCGGTAACGGTCTCCTGGGCCACTTGCTATAAACCTATTGATAATGGAGGAATTGGTATTAAGAATCATATAATCTTTAATGAGTCCCTTCAGGCCAAACTCACATGGTCCCTCATTCATCATA
This sequence comes from Viscum album, assembly GCA_963277665.1. Classification (NCBI taxonomy): domain Eukaryota; kingdom Viridiplantae; phylum Streptophyta; class Magnoliopsida; order Santalales; family Viscaceae; genus Viscum; species Viscum album. The sequence goes on along the minus strand of OY728134.1, from coordinate 351,610,410 downwards.
ACTCTCATTCCATGAGATTCCTCAAATCCGGTTTCATGATAAGCTTAAGTCTGGTTCTTCCAATTACATGACTTCTTCTATCTAGCCTTCGATTAAAGCCTATTTTCACTCTATCATTGAAAATTCTAGATGGATTGTTAGTAAAAATTCTTCTTTAAATTTCAGGTTTGACAAATGGACTGGCTCCCCCCTCATTTCTGATATGCCTAATACCTTTTCCCCTAATCCTTCGAACTGCTCCATTAAAGAGATGCTCAAATCCCCTGAACATCAACTTCTGAATCCTATAAAGAGAATTGTGGACAATTTCTATTTCACCCCTAATGGGGATCTCCTCGTTTGGGAACCTGCTCATAACGGTCTTTTAGACTCAAATTTTTTTTTATCACTTTCACTTCCCTAACGGGGTTAAAAATTTTAATTGGCTGTCAAATTTCAATAATGCCTGGATTAAGCCTTCTTGTCTCACTCTTATGTGGTGGATTGCGCATAAAAAAAATCCAACTAATGTCTTCTTGCAATATTATGGTTTTAATCTTTTCTCTAAATGTAGATTATGCAATCAGGATCGCGAGGAACTAAATCATCTCTTCTTATCCTGTGATACTGCTCTGGCCCTTTGGCATTACATCTTTGACCTTTTTGGATGCAGATGGCATTTAGATTCTTTTATTTTCTCTCAACTGAAAAGAGCGGTGGAGTTCCCAAGATCTTCCCAAATCAATAATCTCTTTCTTACTGCTGTTGCGGAACTTCTACACATAATATGGTATGGTAGAAATGACTCTTTTTTCAACAATAACACTTTTAATATCAATATAGGTAAAATGAGGATTCCTATGGCTATAAAGGAAGCGGCTACGATCCAAACAGCATGTTGTGACAATTCTGTCATAGATTTTGAAACCATTCACCGAATTTGTGTCAAAGGTATATTCCCGAAGCCAAGATACACTATTGAATTTTCTGGCAGGCACCCCCTCCTGGATTGATTAAGGTAAATGTGGACAGAGCCTCAAAAGGTAATCCTGGACTCTCTGGATGTGGTGGAATTTTCAGAGACCATCAAGATCGGATCCTTGGATGTTTCTTTGGAAGATGTGGAAATGCTTCTGCGCTGGAGGCAGAAATGCTTGATACCATTCATGCCATCTCCTATGCAAAGATCTTCAACTGGAAGAATATCTGGATTGAAAGTGACTCCACAACTATTGTGCAAGCCATCTGGAAGGGTGATGTACATCTTTCATGGTCTCTCACTCCTAGATGGATGGACTACCTAGCTGCGCTCACCAACCTCAATTTCATTGCCACCCATACCTTTCGGGAGGCGAATATGATTGCTGACGGACTTTCCAACTTGGGAGTTTCTCATGAGATTACCTGGAGGAATGAACTCCCGCCTGAGTTTCTTCCTTCTTTTATTAAGGATTCTAGAAAATTTCCCTCTTTCCGTTTGTTGTAACTTGTTTTTGACTATTTCTCTTTGAATAAAGCCCTGTGTTCTGGTCTTTTGGCCAGAACCCACCTTTTAAAAAAATGGTTTTGAACGAATATAGATTTCTACCGGAAGTGAGTAATAATGTCGTATTTTATTAAAAATATTTTCATAATTTTATTATCTATGAAAGAGAGAGAAAATGTGACCATTACCTGAAGATATCATGAATAAATTTTGGGGATTAAAATTAATGAGAGTTCTTGAGAGGTATACTATTATATTTCAATATTGGATACATAATCATAAACAATCTCAATAATTGATGAGATTGTAACAAAAAGACATTATAACTTTGGTAAAAACTATTTATAATCCACTATAATAATTAAAATAAAATTAAATATAAAATATCAAGAGGATGATTAAATTCACGAAATATATTTCAAAATGTTTTCATATACTCCTCAGGAAATAATACAGGTCCAAAAAGTTATGTATGTTATATAAAAAATCACTTACCTATTTAGTAGGTACGAACCCCATGAAATTAGGATCCTAAAATTGATATATAAATACAAATAATTATTACTATTTTAATTATAAAATAAATTAAGTTGAATTGTAGAATTTTTATAAAATATTTAGGTGGTGAACAAGTATTGTTTCTCATAGAAAATAAGAGTGAGACATAAATTCCCTTTCTATAAATCCAGACTTATATCTTACATGATCAATCCTCATGTACAATAAATATATTATTATCCCAAATATATTAAATAATAATAATAATATATATCATACCATTTCTTTTTTCTTATGTAGTTTTATTACCCATTATTAATGATTCCATATTTAGGTTAAGTTTCGGTTAATAAATACATTTTTCAAAAAAATTACTTTATTTTAAATTTTATAATCCGAAATTAATCATTATTTTTTATCTAAATAATTATAAAAATGATATAAATATAATATAAATACAGTATATATTTATTATTAATAACCTTTAAAAGTTATAAATATGATATTAAATACACCATTCATGAATACGGTAGGACATACGTACACATGAACACTGTTCAAAATTTTTCAGAAAGAAAGAAAGAAAGTAATATGATATATTATCATTAAAAAATAATTTTAAATTCATATATATCAAATAGTTTTATTAAATCCAAACATTATTGATTCAATAAGGTTTTCTTATGTCTTTTCCATTGTTATATGTTCTCAAAATAACAAAACACTTTATCTTAAAAAATAATATTTCCCTAAGGATTATTTTTTAAGTAAAATTTTCCTTCTCTAATGAAATTTCTATTCGTAGCTTTGTTTTCATTATCTAATTTTATAATCTATCTATATCAAAAAAAAATTATTTCTGAGTCTAAAATTCAGATCCTCTTTAAAATCTCAAAATCTTTTAATTCCTTAGATATAGAGTGTTTTTTTCAGACATCAGACTCTCTCAAATTCAAAATCTGAATTCCCTAAAATTTAGACTTCGAATTCCATGAAATTTAGACAGCGAATTTTCTGAAATTCAGACTCTGAATTCTTTTAAATTCATACTCCCAATTCTCTAATATTGAGACTCTAAATTCTCTAATATTCTGATTCTGAATTCTATGAAATTCATACTCAAAATTCAATGAAATTTGAATTCCAAATTCTCTAAAATTAAGAATAATAATTCCTCTAAATCCAGACTCTGAATTCCTCAGATTTCAGACTCTGATTATCTCAGAATTCAAACTACAAATTCCTCAAATATAAGACTCCAAATTAAGACACCGAATTCATCGTAAATAAGAATACAAATTCCCCATAATTCTGAACCTAGTTCCCTCAATGTTAAGAATCTCAATTCCTTAGAATTCAGACTCTTAATTCCTATGAGTTTAGATTCTGAATTCCTTAGAAATCCGATTCCAAATTTCATAGAATTCAGAATCTGAAATCCTCATAATTCATATTCCAAATTCATTCGAATTCAGACACCAAAATCTATAGATTTATGATACTGAATTGTTTGTCAAATATAATCCTAATATCCATGTGTTATAAAATCCTATTGCTTATATGATAAGAATTCGAACATTACTTTTTTTCTTAGACTTCAGATTTTTTGTATTATTTAAGATAATCAATTTTTATTAAACATGTTATTATAATGAAATTATGTCATGAAATCTATTTCTAACAAACCATTGGTTGAGTGGCATGTGTATAGGTCCCTCTATGATTCAAGTAAAAAAATGATTGTTGGAAGAGGGAGCCGACCTTTGTAGTTGTGCCTATAAATAGGATATCATTTGAACAAGCTCATAACATGTTTCATGAATCTGGAGATTACTTTCTATGAAGTGATTTCTAAAGGGAGAGACTCTAATTCTTTATGCATCATAAACACCTTGTTCAGTAGGAATTTGGTGACTCCAATTTTGGTTGAGTACAATATAGGGCTTCTAGGGATAGGAAGATAGAGGTGTCGATGAACTTAAAGGTCAAGGACATTTGTGGATAGAATGATAGAGGTGTCGACTACATTAAATATCAAGGTCATTTAGGGATAGAAATTCAGATTCCACTACTCAAATCGAGGGCTTACCCTTGTGTGGGTAAGATGGGATTTATTGAAAGTATAAATCTAGGGACCTTTATCCAGGGTTATTGGATGCCCAAATCTTTTGGTGAAAATATTTATTATATTTTATTTGAATCATTTCATGTTTTATTTCTGTTGTATTTTTATAAAGGATGAAAGTATAACTTTTTTTATAATTTCTTATACTTTTATTAACTCTAATAATAGATATTTTATTAACTTTTAGGTTGAAACTTTTCCTAAGTAAACATTTTTTACGTTTAATTTCTTGAAACCATATAGCTAGAACCTAAGAAATTTTTTCTCGTAGAACTATTTTATAGATGGTGAATTTACCTGTTTAACAATTTTAAACATAGTTTTCCTTAACAATAAAAACAAAATTTACTAAACATAAAATCCACACCCCCCCACTTGTAATTGTGCATCTACACATACTATTTCGACCCTACTATTTGTTTCAGATGTGGCCACAAAAATACGTATATTAGCATATAAGTTTTCTTGGTTATGTTTTGTTTGTTCTTTATTTTCGTTCTTAATTTTTATTGATTAATTTTTGCTTCGATATTTTTATATTTATTTATAAACTTTTCTATCAACAAGTATTTTGGAAAATAATTTATTATAGAATTGAATGAATAAATATTGATTCTATATATAATCTAAATCCTACCAGACCACCTATTTTTTATGGTAACAATTATGAGTACTGAATAGATAGAATAAAAACTTTTTATATCAACACTAGAGTGGATAATTTTTTCAAACATACTGGTGAATAAAAAATTCTATTCAAGGAAGTCAAAACCATAACAATTCAAGAAATACATGAATATCAATAAAATTACAAGGTATGAAATAATTTTTTGTGTTCCTTGACAATTAATATATATAGTCTAATTTATTTTTGTGAAGCTTCCAAATTCTTATTGAGAAAAACGAGGATAATCATTTTGGGAATATCAAAGTGATAGAGACTAGAATAGCTATGTTGATAGCTGAATATCATGGATTTCAAATTCTTTATAGAGATCCTGTTTGCAAAGTACAAAAAAGATTTATACTATCATAAACATTCTTCAATCTATGTGTGAGAAAGGTCATTATGGTGAATCTCTTGTGGAAATGATAATTTATATTTTTCCAAATGGGTGGGAATCAAAAAGGACAGCTATAAATGAGAACACTAAAGTTTCCAATATTACATATGATAAACTTTTTTGAACTCTTCATAAAAATGAGATAAGAATGAAAAGAGATGATGATTTGAATAAGAAGAAGAATGTAAATGGATGTTTATACTTTACTAATACTAAATCCAAAACTCTGTAAAGAGTTACAAGATCTATGTCTAATAAAGTCATTATTATATCTCAGTCATGTGAAAGTTAACATTCTAAAAATGAATTAGCTTGTCTTACTCAATGGATGAACAAGATAGTGGGAAAGAAAGATTTCCAGTATAGATATAAAAAGAAAGAACTAAGGTACAAGAATGATTTGGAAATCACCTTTTATGAATGTTGAATAGCAGGAAACATCATAACAGATTTTCCTATGCTTAAGAGAAAAATTGAATACAAAATATTTCAAATAGAAAAGAGGAAAAGTACTGCAATAATAAGGGACATAATTTCTTAAAGGATAATGATACATGGAGTGCTAATTGTGGTGACTCTTCAAATGATCCTTTAGGGAATAAATCATCTAGTCAAATGAAAGTTGGTTTAAATGAAAAAATATGCATTGAAACTGATTGTCTAATGACTAATGTACACAATTCCGAATCTATTACCTATGTATAATTGAATAAAAATTACACTGATGAAAAATATTCTAATTATTTAGATGAAGAATCTTATTTTGATAAATATAACACTTTAACTTCTTATGAACAAATATCTAGGTTTTAAAACTTATTTAAAATGAAAATTGTATGATAAAAAAGAAGCTATAGTAGAAAAATTATAAGATTTATATTTTAACCAAAGAAGATTCATATCTTTCTAAAGATCTTGATCAAGAAACATTGGATTTTGAAATTGTTTCTAAAAACCATAAGGATGATAATTATGAGAAGGATAAACATTCTGAGGATCTTAAAAATATAATTTCTATGAAAAATATTTTAGAGGATAACTCTAGTTCTAAATATAATAACATATATGCTAAGAACTTAGTTATTAAACTAATGTCTGAAATATTTTCCTTATGAAAATTTCTGTCAAACTTTACCTCTATGAGGGATAATTTTGACAATATGTATTCCCAAATTTTTTCTATTAAGGAATAATTTTCAATTTGGTTATACTCATTCAAAATATGTTTTTTAAATAATTATTCTATTCCCCAAAGTTTTCAATTTTTCACTAATGTCACTGTGTTGGACATTGGGAAAAAAATGTTCTTAAAAAATCTAATCTTTTGGTTTTCATAAAGGTTATTTTGATAAGAAAATGTGGATTCCTAATATTTTATATTCTAGAATTTCTGGATCGAATATAGTTTGGATTCCGAAAGTCAAAATCATTTATTTTGGGGAAATAACGAAATTACCAACAAAAATACTTGGTACATGGATAGTGGATGTTCCTGACATATGAATGTAAAAAAACTTCTTTCAAAAGATTATCAAAGAAAAATAAGGAAATGTAACTTTCAGAGATAATGCTTAGGGAGAAATTGTTGGTATAGTTAACATTGTTCTTATTGAAAAAACTTGGATTTCAAATTATTTATTTGTTAATGTTCTAAAGTACAACCTCATTAGAATAAGTTAATTATGTGATGAATGTTACCTTGTGACTTTTAGGAATGATAAATTCATAGTACACAATTCCAAGGAAGATCTTATTCCTTCTACACATAGAAATGAGAATGTATTCACACGAAACATAGATAAACATATGAGCCAAGATCTGAATTGTATTATTGAAATGGAAGATCAATCGTTGTTATGGAATAGAAGGTTAAGAAACTATAACATTAAGAACCTGTGAAAACTCTCAAAGAGAATACTTTTTAAGGATCTACTAGAGCTAATATTTGACTCTTCCAAAGTTTGTGATCCCTGTTAATATTGAAAGAAAGAAAATTGACGTTTTAAATCAAGTAGTTAAGTCTCAACTTCTAATCCATTATTGTTAGAAAATCAGGATCTTTTTGGTCCAACAAAAAATGGAAGCATTGGAGGTAAATATTATGCGTGTTGTATTAGGTGATAATTACACTAGATTTATGTGGGTCTATTTTATAGAAATGAAGTATAAATATTTTTCTTATTTTAAAAATTATATATCCCAAGATTAATATTAAAAATAACTTACTTTGATAACTATTCACAGTGATCATGGAGAAGAATTTCAAAATTCATATTTTGAAACATTTTGTTGTAAGAAAGGCATTACTCCTAATTTCATAGATCCAGGAACTCCTCAACAGAATGTGTTTTTGAAAGATGAAATCAAATTATTCAAGAGATATGTAGAACCATGTTGGGTGAATAATCTACAGCTAAACTCTTTTTGGATGAATATATCAGTACTTTTTTGTTATATAATAAATTGATTTTTAATCAGATCTTTTTATAAAAAAACACTGTATGAAATGTGGACTGGTAGAAAACCAATACTTTTTTACTTCATAGTACTTGGTTGCAAAGTATTCATCCTAAATACTATGGATAACTTACATAAATTTTAACCCAAATTTGATGACGCAATTTTCATAGGATACTCCACTTATTCTAAGGCTTATATAGTTTTTAATAAAAAATATTGTACTATTGATGAAACAGTGAATATTAAATTTGATGAAACTACTCATTTTTTTAAAACAACCCAAACATACATACTTAGACGTGTTTTCAAAAAGTGATTATCAAACTTTGATATAAGATCATTCTAATAAGTAAAATGATCCAAACAATATTTCTGAAGAATTTACCCCAAACTATTTTTACCATATGTTGATGAACAGGTTTTACAAAACAAAAATCAATTGCTTCTTAAGAATGTTCCCAGTGATAGTATCATTTGTGATGTAAATAAACCATTAAATACTAGAGGTTCCTTAATGAATGAATTATAACCTCAAGAATTTCTTCTCCATTTATAACCAGAAATCACTGATAAAGCTTTAGGTGATTATTATTGGATTAAAGCCATACAAGATGAGATAAATGAATTCAAAAGGAATAAAGTCTGGACCGTAGTTGATAGACAAAAGGAAACTTCTGTAATTTAAGTAAAACGAGTCATCAGAAATAAGTGTGATGAAAATAAAATCATAGTATGAAATAATGATAAATTAGTTTCCAAAGTCTATAGTCAACTCGAAGGAATTGACATTAAGGAAACCCACGCCCATGTATCTAGACATGAATCTATTTACATATTACTTTCTAGTGTAGGATTGATTAAATTCAAACTTTTTCAAATGGATGTAAACTGTTATTTCCTTAATAGATATGGTTAAGAGTTAGTATATGTTGAATAAATCCCATGTTTTGAAGGAAAAAAATATCCTAAACATGTATTCAATCTTAAAAAATATTCATATGGACATAAAAAAGACCCTAGAGCATGGTATGAATGACTAAAAATATTATTGTAACAAACCAATTATGTTAAGGGAACTGCCGATCCATCTCTTTTTTGAAAGATGGATAAGAATTGTTTTGATTGTTAAAATTTATGTGGATGACATTATATTTGGTTAAACTCAACAATCATTAACCGATTCATTTGTGAATATAATGAAACCAGAGTTCAAAATAATTATGATGGGTGAGGTATAAGTTTTCCATGGTTTTTAAATGTCTCAATATCTAGAAGGTACTTATATATCTCAACATTAGTATATTATATATATTCATAAAATGTATATATTTGACAATACTAAAAGTATAAGCACTCTAATCAGTAACTAAAATTCAATTTATCTTGATGAAGTTGGGAAACTAGAAGATAAAACATCATTTAGATGTATGATAAAAAGTTTACATTAATTAAAATATAGACATCCAAAAATTATTTTTTTCAGCATTATTATGTGCAAGATATTAGTCCAATTCAAAGGAATCTCAATCCAAGGTAGTGAAATTATTTTTTTTATTTAATGGGATACATGCTTTTAGTACTTTTCAATACTTCTAGAAATGAATTTGTTTTCAAAGGTTTTTCAAATGCTGATTTTGGCGGATGTTGAATGGATAGAAAAAGTATATTTGGAACTTGTCATTTTTTAAGAGATTCTTTAGTTTTTTGGTCATGCAAGAAGCAGAACTCAGTATCAATTTCCACTAGTGAAGCTGAAAATGTAGTAGCTTGAAGCTGTTTTGCTCATGTTTTGTGAATGCAAAAAACACTCAGAGACTATGGCATGATTTTTACCAAAACACAGATATTGTGTGATAACACTAGCGCCATTTCCCTAAGAAAAAACCCTTCACATCACTCTCATTAAAAAAATATATATTAGGTATTAATTTTGTAGGGATCACACATTGAAAGGATATATCATTCTTCAGCTTATCAGAATGAAAGATCAATATGTTGATATTTTAATAAAATAATTTCCCTCTGATAGATTTGAATACATTAAATAGAAGTTAGTAATGATCACCATATGGTAATTATCCATATTAACTTTTTATTGAAAACTTCCTCATTACATTAAGAAACATCTTTTTATATGGAGAGTACATTTTCTTGTAATCAGTTTTTTAATCAAATTTTTTAATCAAAATTTTTAAGTAATAAAAATTATCCAGAAACACAAATTTTGAAACCCAAATTTTCTCCTCCTTTTTTTTAGTTTCAAAATTTTACATTGCTTACAAATATTATATATTCCAAAAAAATTCCTTAATGAGAATTTAGGGAATCTAAAATTTCATAAGAAGAATTTTTCTTTACTAACAGTTTCCCATAAATCTGGAAGGTATGATTCCATACATTAATTTTTGTAATCGAATATTTTACATGTTGGTATTTTTATCTTGTTTTAAGAAAGAATTTCAGATTCACATTCCATAAATATGAATTTATCCTTAAAATCCTAAATTATCAGAACCTTCTAAATCATTATTTAGATTTCATCTCATCTGTCAGATCAAATCATGCTTCTTTCAACCGTAGGATCAAATCAATAAATTGAACTTTCATTTAAATTCCTATATAAATTCCCCCATATTTATCATCCATCATCAATTTTCTTGTTTTTTAGCCCTAAATCTATGTCCCACTTCAAAAGGGATGTTCTGCATTTCTGAGTTGTCTTAGTTTATGAATATCTATAGAAGCCACTCCTCAGAATAAAATTTCATGAACCAATGAAATCATAGAGTTGAAATATACAGATAATGGTTAGTAGATCTAACATTTTTCAATAAGTATAATTCCATGATTATGTAAAATATCAATCTCAATGGATGGGACATTCATTGCGTACCCAAACTGAAAGCTCAGGATCCGGTTTACCCTCGGTTACTTGTTGAGTTATTTGGGATTGAAAGTTTTTTAATTAAGTTGTAAGAGACAATTATTCATTCACGAGTTATGGAGAAAACATACATCCATTCATTCAATATGGATTCATGTATTTTTGAAATTCTGTATGAAGGGGAATCCATTTTATGCACTCAAAAGATACCAGAAGAATTATGAAGCTTTGAGAAGGAGAAAGTTATAGAGTGCCTTCGACTCAATGGAGTTAAAACACTGATGATAAACCATCTCTAAAAAAATTAATGATTCTAGAGTTATGGGTACATGATTTTTTTTATATTGAGAAAAAGAGACAAGGACTCCTTGAAGAAGAGTGTTATCTACATTCTAGATTTTCTTGTGAACTAGAGAAAGAAAAATCTAGTGAAGTATATCTTGCCAATGATTTCCAATATCAATAATCGAACTCTAAAATAGGAAATCACCGTGTATCCAAAAATTATATCTAAAATCATAGTCTTATTCTTAGACTCATTCAAAATCCCATGTAGCTAAAAATGAAGAACCATCATCATTTTTTTGTTGAGTGATTATACCTTGAGGAGGATGAATGTGGATTTCAATAGTAAATCTGTAGTATTTTATGACTAGTCTAAATGTGATATTGAACCCTTCGATAATAAAGGGGAAGTAGTAGTGATTTCCATGAAACCACAGAATATGGGAAAGAAGAATGAACTGGAATCCAAAGAGAATCCTTCAAATTCAAAAAGTAAATCAGCTCCCCCAAAGTCAAAGAAACAAAAAACCTACAATGATAAAGTTATTGAGAAGTTGAGGGAAGAGAATAATTATAAGAAATAATGAGATCTGAACATTGGACTAGATCTTGGTGATGCAATGGCATCGAAAATCAAGGTTGTTGAGAAATATGAAAGGTAAGAAAAATAGAAGAAGAAAAAGAAGACAATGTCTGAAGCTATGATTGTCCAAGATATTATCAAGGCTACTGAGAAATCTTATAAGTAGATTTAGGAACCAGAATCATTTCTCAATGAACCAGTAGAAGAAGAGACTCTGTGAAATAAGATTATAATTCTGAAACATGATATAGAGGAAGAAATTATTCAATAAGAGGATGTTGAAGATGAATTAAAGGAAGAAAGAGATGAGATTGATGATGTAAAAAAGAAAGTATAAGAATATAATGATAAGTAAATCCCTTCAAAAAATCTTTCGATCTGGACATCTTGATATGAATAAATGAAACATTCTCAACATTGAAAATAGGATGTGGGTCAGGAAGAGGTTCATAATCATTCTGATAATGAAAGTTTCAATCATTACATCATTTAACCTAATGATCATAAGGCACATTCTAAAATTAAAAGGATGATGAAGATAAAATTTTCCATGTTTTAGATAGTGATAATGAATCCCCAAAGGCTATAGAGACTATTTCCAAAGTAGATAGTGGAAAATAGGTGATTATTGATAGACCTAATGAAGTTGTTGTGGTCAAGAGGGATGTTGGTGGATCATATAAGAGGAAGGTTGCTAAGATTGAAAAATAACCCTCACCTACATGGGAATCATATTCTGAATCATATTTTGTGGGTTAGGACATTGTAGTATAGTCTCTAAGGAAATTAGTAGGGTGATCGTACCACGATTCACTGTTTTATTCCACCCTTACACCGCTGTTTTAAACAAGTTTTGTAATGAATATTCAAAATATAATAATAAATCAAAGATTATGTTTGAATAATTCAATTAATGTTAATCACCATTATAAAGGGAAATGTTACTTGTTTTTATTATTTCAATGTCGGTGGAGGTAATTTGGAGGGCCCTTGATGAAGTGGAAGAAAAATGGGCCAAAATTGCATGGATCCATGGACATCTTTCCACTGTTTTGCATAGTACACGAAATAAGTGCATCCAAATGGGATGAAATTTTTTGGGCCTGTCCATAATGTAATATGAGACATTTCATATTAAGGAACCCAATCCTGATTCGGCTTCTATAGGACCCATTCGAACTGATCTGTCCAAGCCACCGAATTTGGATGAAGTCAAATTCCGTGTTCTATATTTTATCAATATCATGAGTTGTAGTTGTCCAAAAGGTACCCAAATTTAGGTGGAGACAGTCAAGAAGTAGGTATAGAAATTTTCTATTTTCTCCAAAGCGAGATAAGGCTTTATGAAGGCCGAAATGCATGGTAAACCTGGATTGATGAAATCTGTGTGCCTAAACCACCTTTCAATTTTCCTATAAAAGGGCACCAAGGAAACCTCATTTGCAAGTTCGTCCAAGGAGTGAAGTGCTGCAAATTTAGGGTCCTAGAGGAGTATCTTAATCACCTTGTAGGTTCTGTAGGCCCCTATCCTCATTGGGTAATCAAGGATGAAGAAGGAGTTTCACCCGAGCTTCCTCCTCCTCCCGATGTCGAGCTAGAATTTGGGTGTTCATTGTGAGGGAGCTACACACATGTCAAGGGCGTTTTGATGCATAAAATAGCTACTGGTTTGGAGTATTTTTGGTGTTTAAACATTTCATTCCATGTAACTTATTTTATTTCATATTTGAATGCTTGATTTGATGCATGTGAGTGTTATGCTCTTAATTTCTAACTGATCGGTGGGAGGTTTTGAGTGCGTGACTTGTGTTGTTCCGATTAGACAGCACAAGAATCCATTTCCTACACACCTTATTGATATTTCAATCTTATTTGGAAGCTCTTATTCCATTAATATGTACTATACCTTGACAATACAATTGTTATGTCAAGCTTTGGTCCTTCAAGTATTGAAATAAAAGCATAGGAATTTATCAGGATTCCAATTAACTCCATCCAAAGAAGTACTCTAAACCTGAAATGAGTCTCTATGAAAAATGAACTTGATATGTGTGTAGTGGAATCACATCATCCCTTTTATCTCATATTTTTCAAAATCCACTAGGTCACTCAACTTTTAAGCTTTTTCAACTAAGTCATTGTTTTAAACTCTTTTCAAAACCACCCTCTCTGTTAGTCATTTTTATTAAAAATAAACACTCTAAACCTACCAACGCTCCTTGAAAGACGACCTAGGGTCTAACCTAGACTATAAATCAACTTTCAAAACATAATCAATTTGACGTGTCATGACAACGCAGTCAAATTGTGGCGCCGTTGCCGGGGAGTGCTTTGGTTTTTTTGTGCGTGTTTTTGATAAAATTTTTGTAATTTTTGTGAATATTTGTTTGTTTTGTCTTATACCTCTGCATTTATTTTTTTCTAAATTATTTATTGACTAGGATCTATGTATGACGCATTCTACTCTAGGAGACCTACGAACTTTTGAACCCGAACTGGAGAGGATCTTACATCAACAAAACCGAGACACACAAGATAACACTTTGAAGGAGGTGACATCACATCTCAAAATTCTTCTTGATCCTTCTTCTTCTCCGGGTGGGTACATTCCCGGGTTAGTTAGAAATTTTCATCATTTTCACCTTTTGTTTTCTCTTTTTGGCCTTCTTTTTGGTATTTTCATTTTCCCCATCAATAATTTCGAAGATCCCTGATTTGGCGTCCATAAAGTGGGGAAAGTAAAAATACCATAATGAAGGCTAAAAAGAATATGTGTATGAATTTACCATCAAGGAGTGATTTTTTAGTGAATTGGTTTTATGTTAATGATATAAATGATTGTATCACTATGAAACATTTGAGATGATTGATGCCCCTTGTGTGAGTAGTTTTGGGAAAACTGTGTCACTAGTATCTCCAAGAATTTTTTCACCAAACCACAAAGTGTGAATATTTTTTACTTAATATAAGGTAAATATATGTTGTGTTTATATTTTTCAGCTTTAAATGATATTTCCATACGTTCATTCCTTATCAGATCTGTTTCATTACTATACCAGATTGACCTATGCGTGTGTACCTAATGTCTAACTATTGTACGCCCTAAAAAAACGGTTGTGTCTTGGGTAGGTCAAAAACCACTCATCCTCAACCTTTGATCTTTTATAACTATTGCAATTAGTGTCGTGAGGAGATCAAACAAGGGTCGAGAGATGAGTGTAAGATTTGTTCCAATTTCAACTTTAAAAAAAATGAGGGGAGTGATGAAATGTGCACCATATGGGGTTATCTAGGTTGGGAGCTTATGGTTTGACGTCGGGGAATTATTAAATGAGTGGGTCTTGAAATATGATTGCAGTGGATGTAGGACAGCTTCAGTGACAAAATCATTTAAGCAGAAAAATGTTAAAATAACATATATTTATTGGATAGGAAGAGGAAATAATAGCATGTAATGGTTTTCACACACACATATGGAGAGTTAGTGTCATGGTTTACTTCTGAATTCCTTTCTCAATTGGGTATCATGAATCTTTTTTAATTTCACTATGATAATATTTATGATACATCATTTTCTATTTTCACTAGGAAGAACTCATTGGTGTGGTTTGTGCATTGATCACTTTACTTTAAATAAAATTTCCTCAAATGCTAAATTTTCAGGATGTTGGAAATATATATATATATATATACATAATTTTATTTGGATATTTTATTTTTCCCCAGGAGTGCAAATGTTTAGGTGTGGGGGTGTGATCGTACCACGATTCACTGTTTTATTCCACCCTTACACCACTGTTTTAAACTAGTTTTGTAATGAATATTCAAAATATAATAATAAATTGCACTTTATTGTTGAATCATTTAATTAATTTTAATCAACATTATGATGGGAAATGTTACTTGTTTTTATTATTTCAATGTAGGTGGAGGTAATTTGGAGGGCCCTTGATGAAGTGGATGAAAAATGGGCCAAAATTTCATGGATCCATGGAAATCTGTCTATTGTTTTACATATTACATGAAATCCATGAATCCAAATGGTCTTATATATTGTGTTCCTGTCCAAAATTTGATTGGATACATTTCATATTAAGGAATGAAATCCTGATTCGGCTTCTATGGGGCCCATTCGAACTGATCATTCCAAGACACCGAATTTTGACCAAGTCAAATTTGGTGTTCTGTATTTTATCAATATCGTGAGATGTAGTTGTCCGAAAGGTGACAAAATTTAGGTGGAGATAGTCAAGAAGTAGGGATACAACGTTTCTATTTTCTCTGAAGCGAGATAGGGCTGTCTGAATGACAACATGCGTGGTACAAGTGGATTGATGAAATCTGTTTCCCTAAAACCACCTGCCAATTTTCCTATAAAAGGGCACCAAGGGAAGCTCATTTTCAAGTTTAGAAAAGGAGTTAAGTGCTTACAATTTTTGTCCTAGAGTATTCTCCTAATCACCTTAGAGGTTCTGGAGGCCCATATCTTCATAGGGGAATCAAGGATGAAGAAGGAGTTCCACCCGAGCATCCTCCTCCTCCCGATTTCAAGCTAAAAGTTGGGTGTTCGTTGTGAGGGAGCCACACACATGTCAAGGGAGTTTCAATACATACACTAGCTACTGTTTTGGAGTAATTTGGGTGTTTAAATGTTTCATTCCATGTATCTTATTTTATTTCAGATTTTAATTCTTGATTTGATGCATGTGATTGTTATGCTCTTAATTTCTAACCGATCGGTGTGAGGTTTTGAGTGCGTGACTTGTGTTGTTACGATTGGACATCAAAATAATCCTTTTCATACCCACCTTACTGAGATTTCAATCTGCTTTAGAATCTCTTATTCCATGCATAAGTACTGGACCTTCACAATACGATTGTTACGTCAAGGTTTGGTCCTTAAAGAATTGAAATAAAACCTTAGGAATTAATCGGGATTCCAATTAACTCCAACCAATGAATTACTCTAAACCTAAGATGAATAAATATGAACAATGAACTTGATATCTATGTAGTGAAATCAAATCGACCCTTTTATCTCATATTTTTCAAAATCCACTTGGTCACTAAACTTTTAAGTTATTTCAACTAAGTCATTATTTTAAACTCTTTTCAAAACCACCCCCTCTCTTAGTCATTTTTATTAAAAATACACACTCTAAACCTACCAATGCTCCTTGAGAGAAGAACTAGGGTCTACCGTAGATAATAAATCAACCTTAAAAACATAATCAATTTGACATTTCATGACAACGTGGTACTAGGGAACATTCCCCCATTTACGAGTATTGTCTTGAGGTGTCAGCCTTTTAAACACTCTGTTAATCAGATGATAAAATATATAAGCATGTTCATGGAAAAATTCATCAAGAATGAGGATTATTTAAAAGCATTTTAAATCATTTATGATTCTCATAGAAGATCTTTCATGAATACTACAAAGTGTTCTAAGAAAACAATTGTATACCTATAAATTCTTGATGAATTTTAGGACTCATTATTGAAAGATTTTGATAGATCAGATGAGAGGACAAAATATCTTACAAAAAGTTTTACTGTGAATCTGAATATAGAACAAGTAGCACTAAATCAGGAAGAAAAATATTTGAATGGGAAAATGAATTTATTTTCATTGATTTTGAAGAGGGAAAGGGATCTCAGAATAGAGATTGAGAAATTGTTTGGTCAGCAAGTATAGATTTTGATGTCTTAGGGAGAAATCTTTATGTCATAGGATGAAAATATCAAGGGTCTAGTAAAGAAAAATCAGGATCATGAGTTGTTCCTAATAAACATTAAGAAGATCATAAGGAGATTAAGATTCTTATGACTATATTGAAGAAGATCATGCCAAAGGAAAAATAAGGATGAATATTTTTTCCTTTCACTTCATGTCATTTTTTGTATTTTTTTCCTGTACCAATTTTTTCAATCTTATAGAAAATTTGGTTTTTTGTCATTTATTTTGCTGTATATTTCTAATCCTTTATATTCCAAAATTGTTTCCCATTATATCTATTCCTTTTTAAAAATCACAAAGGGTGATAAAGGAATGTTAAAAGGAATACTATGTATAAAGAAGAGAATTCCCTATGTAAGTGGGGGTTTAACTAAGGTGGAAATTACTAACAGAATAATTTCATATGCAAGAAAAAGTAAAAGGTTTCTATGATAAGAATTTTATCCTTAGGTATTTCAAAAATTTTAGAGGGGGTTAGTCGTAGTCATCATGGTTTATAAGTGAAGGGATATTTGTTTTATTTTAATTTTTATAATGTAAAATCTGATTCCTCGTATTCTTCTCTGAAAGGTTGGTTGAGATTTCAAAAAAAGGGTAGATTGTTGGGTCAATAAATTTTCCTTATGACTTTTATATTCCTCAGTCTTTTGAAAATCAAAAACTCTTTATCATAAGAAAAATCATATTTCCCTATGGATTATTTTCATAAGGAAAATTACACTCTCTAAGAAATTTTTTATCCTTATCTTTATTTTCATTATCATATTTTATAATCTCTCTAAATCAAACTCATTTTATTTCTATGTCTAAAAATTGGATACTCATTAAAATCATGGAATATTATAATTCCTTAGATATATAGTGTTCCATTTTCAAATTACAAATTCTATAAAATTAGGACACTAAATTCTCTAAAATTCAGATTCTAAATTCTCTAAAACATGGATTTGGATTTGGAATTGTTTGAAATTTAGACTCCAAATTATCTAAAATTAGAATCCAAATTAAATAAAATCCATACTCTTAATTCTCTAAAACTCATACTACTCATTATTGGAAATCAATTCATTGAATTCTCATAATTTCAGATTCTAAATTCTGTGAAATTTAGACTTTGAATTCCTTAAAATTCAAACTCCGAATTCCATAGAATTCAGATTCTGAAATCCTCAGAATTTGGACTCTGAATTCCTCAAAATTTCGACTTCGAATTCCTCAGAATTCAGGCTCCGAAATTAGAATCCAAATTCTACATAATTTACATTATGAATTGATCATAATTTTAATTCCTAATTCAATGCAATTTAGAATCCAAAATCTATAGAAATAAGATTCTGAATTCATTATAATATAGAATCTGAATATCGATTTTTAATAAAATCCTATTCTTTATATGATTAAACTCTAAACATTACTTTGGTCCTAAGACTCCAAATATTTATATTTTATTAGTCTAATCTATTTTACTTACACATGCTATTATTAGGAAATGATTTTATGAAATTTTTTTCTAACTAACCATTGGTTGATTGATATGTGTACAAGTACCTCTATGAATTAAGGAAAAAATTTGACCGTTGGAGGAGGGAGCTGACCATTGGAGTTGTTCCAATAAATAAGAGCTCATATGAATGAGATCATAACCAATTTCATCAATATTGAAATTACATGTCATGAAGTGATTTATAGAGAGAGAGACTCTCATGATTTGTGTGTCCTGGTCACCTTTTTCAGCTAGCTTCGTGCGAATCTAAATGTTTCTGAGTACAATAGAGGTCTTCAAGTGATAGGAAGATATAGGTTCTTACTACCATAATGTTCGAGGACTTCTGAGGATAGGAAGACATAGGTTCTAACTACATTAAATATTGAGGGAATGATAGGATAGAAAGAGAGATTCTGATATTCATATCAAGGGTTTATCCTAGTATAGGAAAGACCGAACTTCTTGAAAGTATAAATCAAGGGACCTTTTTTCTATGTTTTTTGGATACCATACTCATTGGTTGAAAAGATTTCTTACTTGTTACTCGTTTCGTTTTATGTTTTATTTCCTTTGTATTCTGATAAACAATGTAAGTAAAAATTTCTTATACTTTCTTATACTCTTATTAAATCTGATAATAGTAACCCTATATTATTTATAGTAGAATATTTTATAATGTAAACTTTTCTTAATTTACATTTATGGAAGAATATTTCTAGAACCTGAGTAAGTTTGTCTCATAGAACTATTTTAAGGATTGTAAATTTAGTAGTTTAAGTTTATTGGACATAGTTTTACAAGTTTAAAATGAATGTCTTTAAACATAAAATTCACCCACCTCTTGTAATTGAGCATTTACATATACTATGTTTATCCTAAATCCATAACATAATCAATATAAATAATTATTCAACCACATGTATTCATGAGGAGGTATACCGATGTACACGTGAATGATGTTATCATATTCCCACAAAACGAAAAGCATGATGTTATGTGTGATATTAAAATTCATGAATCCTAATAAGATGATAAAATTATATATATATATATATATAATTAATTAATCCATCATTATTACCATCCGTAATAGGTGGTAATGGAAAAATGAATGCAATCAGTTCTTAAGGAGGTAGTCTGCAGTAAAGACAAATGATAATTTTGTAATCCATTTGATGGAATTTTTGATGATTATAGGTCATGAAATTGTTATATAAATATATATTTAAATGTTATATATTCATTCAATGATATAATAATTATATAAAAATGACTGATTAAGTTTGAGTAAGAAATAAGATAAAAACATTGGTTGATTATTGTAACCTCTTCTTTGGGTATCCTCAATAGGTTTTTAGTAAAATCATTTATGTAAAGGATTTATGTAGATAATACATCATATAAGATGATGGTAGAGAATTTTATAATATATTTCAATAGGTTATTAATGAAAAAAATGGTCTTTAAGTTGTTAATAAGAGACAAGATGAGGTGGTATTTTGAATGTGGGGTGTGTGCGAAGATCATAAATTCTCAAATGAGAGAATTATACCCACGTTTTTCATGTGAAAACGGTTCCAAAATGGATCAATATAGATCCATAGACATTATACTATTAAAATAAACACAAAAATGTTTTTTATATAAGTATATAGGTAAATTAGAACCTTATAATTTTAGATTAACCAATCTGAAAACCAATTTTTTCCTTAACCATGGTAATTAATATTTCAACATTCTCTATTCGATTTTGGTAAAAAATTAATTTCTAATAATTATACATTATAAATTATTAAGACTCACAATTTTGAAAATATATTTTCAAATTAAATTCAATAAGGAGGGAAATTTTATTTAAAATCAATCCCACATATATGTCAAGAAATACAGGTTTTAATGTTACAATGCCAAAAATATTACAATGTTTTTACATCAAATTTCACTATAAAATTGATATAAATAACCTAAATTATATTAAATGATTTATATTTGAAATTATTTCACATTAAAACAAATTATATATAGAAATTTTCAATATAAATAAATTTAATGAGAGGATATCTTTCATTTAAAATTTAGTACTTTTACTCTTCATAAAAAATAAATCATTTCAAGAAAATATTGCATATTCACTGTCATTTACTTATGAAATTTAGAATTCAAAAATGGACTTCATTTTATGAAATTAATTTTCAAAAATGTGACAAAAAAAATTTCATTATTGGTCATAAAAATACATTATTTATTTGAAAAAATATTGTTTTAAAATCAAATAAAAACTTTACTGAAAATTATGTATTTTATTATCATTGTGTTTTAATTATATAAATAAATTTTAAATTGTATTTAAAATTTAATTGTTACTCTTCATATTTATATTTTTGAGGTATATGTTATAATGGTCGTGTATAAAGAATTATATTAATAATATATTCTCATTTAGTTAAAACTTTCAGCCACATGTAATGAAATATATACTTTTTTTATGTCTAGTTCATGCCTAACGTAGTTTAACATGATATTAAATCCATAAAATAAATTCAATTTATTTTAATAAAATTTTGTTTCAACTTCAGGTGTTATAATATAAAATAGAAATCATTATTCACGTACATGTATTTATAAAAAATTTATTTCAGGAAGAATAATGAGTGAATAAAATATGAAAATACAAAACAATTAAACATATTTAAAAATATTTAATCATACACGTTCCAAAAAATAACAAAATATAAAATAAAAGTTATATAAAAACTTTATATAACCAAATACAATTCATCGTGAATAATATTATAAAGTATGTAATATACAACATCAATAAATTAAATAATAAAATATCAAAGAGATATGTGTTGAAATACATCAAAACCAAATAAACTCTGAACAATCACCCATTTTTCTAATTTTAAAATATAAAAAATGGTCCAAAAAATTATTCCCCATTAGGAAATTGTAAAAATTATAAGAATATTAAAATAGGATAACAAAAAATAATTGGAACAATGAAAAAATAATAGAGAACACAACAATAAAAAATTAAATTCCCCTCCCATAATAAGATATTATGTATAGAGAACATGAAAATATCCAATTAAATTGTTACAAATCAATTAAAATGATATTTGAGACCACTACTTCTCTTGTATCCTTATCTACAAAGAATGACCCCATAATATTCTAGAATAGTGGTTTCGTAGTGGTTGTAGAATAGTATATGGGGAATATGATATAATAATGATTTTTACTGTTTGTTAATCTATTTGTTTTGAGATACAAAAAGTAAAAAATTTTATAGAGAAAAAAATATTATTATGTTATGTATTCAAAAATTTAAATATGTAATAACTATAATCAACGTAGTGAATTGGATTAAAAAATAGGAAAATGGGTATAATAAATACTTTATTTTGGTAATTAAATATTATTATATATAACAGAATACATATATTCTTATAATTTTTCTTCCTTATATATTTTAACATGTTTTTTCTAAAATGATAATTTATATATAAAATTATGAATATATTTTTCTTCTATATAATGAAAAAAATTAGGTTCGAAGCTCAGAAAAAAAAATTTAGTTATTTTATTAATAGGAATATATTTGAATAATAAATGATGGACATGAATAGAAAATGGTTCCATTCCTACCATTTAATAAATTAGAAGGAGAAATATGATATATATTTTAGGAATATGACCCATCTTAAATCCTGTCTTCATATTTTTTTTGTTGTTATTTTGGACTAATTATCACAAAATAGATTGAAGTTATCCATTTTGGACCAATCTCAGGGAATACCTAGATGAAGATAATGACAGATATAATAGGAAGAGTTATGAATAATATGATATATTTATAATTTTTAATTATGATTAAGATCATATTGAGAATATAATTATATGTATAAATGATTATGGAGATAATATTGAGTAAATGCCAATGGAAAATTAAAATAAGGATTTCACTTTTTCAAATCTGTATGAAAAGATAATTAGATATGAAATGATTACATGGTATACTGGGTAAACTAAATATACAACATTTAAATAAAAAATAAATTTATCATAATAGAAATATGGATACATATTGAATGACACCATCATTACTAAACTACTTTCCGACATTAATTATATGGTAGCATAAGATAATAAACATCCTAACTAAACATATATTGAAAAAAAAATTATACTTTAAGTAGGTATGATCTCTAAATTAATAAATTCATGTTCAAGTGAAAACATATTATTTAATAAGTACTAGGATTAAATTTAAAAAATCCATAATTCATGTGGTTTTGGAAGATATAAAGAATAATCGAGTCCTCCAAAAGTTGTATGGTACTGTAAAATCATTCCCTGATTTATGAGCTAATACTAATGTGAGGAGGTTTCAAATATATTTTTATAGAATAAGAATTAAAAAATTCATGATGTTAAGAATAATCTCAAATCCAACTATCCTCAGTTTAATAAAATTCATCCAAATATTCTATAATTTTTATATGAGTGAGAAACCTCAGTCTTATGTTATCTACAGATTCAATGAATCTTTTTTGTAACACCCAGAGATTATAAAAGTGTTAAATCATCTTCAAAATATTATAAGAAACAAAAAACCAATAATATAATATAATGCAACACAACATGAGTTTATGTTATGATTACATTGAAATAAATTCAATAACATTGATAACTTATGATGCATGAAATTTCAAGATTAAAGGAAACATGATAGTCTATAAATATATTATTATTTAAAAACTACTTTTATAACATATATGTTAATTTTTACTATATGAATATGATTATCAAAATTATAAATATTATTTTATTTACTCATTTATTAGATAAATTCAATTTTTATCTATGGAATATAATTAAAATAATAACTATTTGAATGAAAAATAATTTTTTTTCGAAAAACATATTTTTATGAAAGGGGGATTAATAATTATTTTTAAATAATATTTAAATTAATATTTACACTTTTATAAAAATAATTCGTAATTAAAAATATTTTTTAAACATACAAGACAAATTTATCTTAGGTTTTTTTTTGGAATTTTATGATAATAATAATTTATCAATGAATAGTGAAAAATATTAATTTCTAATGAAAATTGCTTTTACGTTTATAGAATATATAATCAAAAAATTTGTAATAATTTTTTAAAATGTAAATATATTTTAATTATATATTAATTATATCAATTTATTTTATTCTAATAGATTTCATATAGAAATATATCATTAAAAATATTCTATACATATTAATATTACCACTTTTGAAATCCTCTTTTCATCACATATGTGGATTTAATAAGAAATTTATGGTTTCCAATTCGTTGAATAGAAAATGAAAAAATGGATTAAATATTTTAAATCATAATTATTAATATCAAATAATATTTTCATCTTAATTTTATACCATAAAAAACTGTAAAAATATAAAAATTAAATAATGTGGTTCGGCTAAAAATCTGTTTACTCGGGGTTAAAATAAGAGGCTAAGGGTGAAAAATGAAAAAACATTTCTAACACAAACTAGAAAGAAATAATTAGACCATATCACATTTAATTGTCCATAATGATCAATTTTTTAGGATTTTATGTATGATAAAAATGTCGTATCAAATTTTCATTTAATATATTCCAAGTATGTCCTCTCTCCGACTTATAAAATCTATCCACTTCTCATCCACTATATACACCTAAAAATCATTTATTTTGGATAAAACCTAACAAAAAACCATCCTTAATTCAATAACAATGTCCTTATTAATTATTTTTTATTATTAATCTCTCCTATGAAAGAATTACATAAAACCAAATGCTGTTTCCCAAATAATATGTAACATTTTTTGTTATGCATTTTCATTTTACTTTGTCTTATAAAACCTTATAATATTATTCATCTATGATAGTATAATAAAACAAATATATACCATATAATGATACATTACTATTTAAATATAATGACCTATATTAATCTTCTCTTCTGTAAAATGTGAAATGAAACTGTCGATAATGTCTATAGGAGACTAACAGCTCCTGAATCAATATAATTTGTTTTCCCTCAAAAAAATTAAAGGTTGGATATAATTATTGATTAAATATTTACATATTTTACATATCACATTAATATATTTCCTAAATTATGATATCACATATACATTCTCGGTTTCCATTTTGTGGGGGATATAATAACATCGCTCGTATTTACATCGAACTACAGCCTCACTAAATGATGTGATTCTTTTTTTAATTACACATTACATGGAATATATTAAGCCTAATGTTAATTAATAATTTCTATATTTATTAAATAACGATTATTTCTCCAATTAATACCATTTTTAATATTTTACCTACAAATCTGTTGGAAAATAGTAATGTCTATCATGCGTAATTGTGGACAACCACCTCGACCTAACGATGTGAAATGATTTTCATTAACATTTTACATAGATATTAATAACGATTAATTTTATTAATATAAATTATATATATATAATAATATATAGTAAAATTTTTAATTAATTTTTATTTTCATTTCTCTTAAGCCATAATGAAAATCGAAGCAATGTTCACACGTATGTATGTCCTACTATCTCCATGGATGGTATAATGAATTTTATATCATTAACTATTATGGATTAGTATAAATACATAATTTATAAGTATATGTAATATTCATATCATTTTAAAAATTCATTAAATGATGAATACATTATTAATATAAAATGGTTTAAATTACCAAATGAAAACATACTTGATAAATCTAGTTGTTATTTCAGCAAACAGTTATTTTAACAAAAAATTGATAATAAACAGGTGATAAAAATCCATAAGTATATCATAAATGGAATGATATATTTTATTATGATTATAATATATATATATATATATATTATTTATTATATACGATGTTTGGATATATATGAATGATATCAAACATAATGTATGGGTTTCCCATATAACTTCTACTTCCACAAGCCATATATAATATTCACAACTTATTCCCTTTTTTGGACTATATGATACACTTTTAGGTATATTATATAATTAATATAATTTTTCCATGCTATTTAGAATTTTATTTTATTTTATTTATTTCAAATGGATTATGATTGGAGAATTCCAAAATTCTTAACAGTGTATTTCACAATCACATTATTATTTGAGATTATATAACGTTAAGTATCCCTTGGAAGAATTATTTTAAATTAAAAAAAACAATAAACTTTCTTCTCTTGATGTTATTTATGTTAGTTTTCAATTAATATATCCATTTTTATTATCTTTTGTACATAAAATTATTTTGTAATTGTTTTTATAAAAAAGATACATTTTATCTCATTTAGGTCAATTTTCTTTTTTCAGAAACCATGTTTTCTATTGATGTTTTAAAAATAATTATGATCTAAATTTTTTTTGTTAAATAAAATTTTAACCCATATTTTATTTTTTAAAATCAATCTTCCTATCATTTTGTAAAAAATTGAAATATGTATTTTAAAAAATAAGTGAATGGAATCATTTTTTCACATGTACGATAAGAACAAAATTCATACTGGAATTAGCACAAAATATTTTTTACCTTATTTTATTATTTTATAGGTTAATTTTCAAATGAAATTTATATTCAAATTGTTTTGTGATATTTTAGTTCTAAAAGGTGAATTTAAAAGTTTAATTGTTATTTTATAATAGATTTTTATAAAGGATCGTATCATTGAATTTCTATTAATTTATTAAAAAACCCCTATTCCACTTACAATCCATTGATGATTTTTTGTAATTATATTATCCTTATCATTAAAATTTTTATTTTATTATCAGTTTTATTGGGGCTGTGAATTTATATTTTCATGCACTATATTACACTAGATGGTTTATTATAATTTTTATTGATTTGGGAATGTATTAACATTTTATAGGATAATTTATTAATGTAATATTAATTTTATGTTGAAATTATTTCACCCCCTTCATATTAGGAACTAATGAAAATTATTATGTGATCGGTTGGACCCAAAATTACATAGCCACTTGATGCATTATTAGGTCTAATGATACAATGCATCATGGGTTTTTTTGTCAAGGTCTTACCAATTTTTTATGATTTCTTATAAAGTGGTAATAAATGCTCGGTTATGATGTCCAAAATTATTTATTACCTCATTATGATATTTTTTTGGTTCTATGTGATTATTCAATTGTTTTTAATATGAATGGTTATCATTCAAGCCTAGGTGAATATTTATATGGTGTTATTTGATCCTAATTTATTACATATATATTATGATCAAAGAATTCATTGAATGGAATCTGTTCTAGTTATTTACAGATCCGTATTTGTTATGATTATTTATTCAAGATAGCCTACACAGCACGCATATGATTATTGGTAATTTTAACTCACTTCTTTTCTTTTGAATCTTTCCCTCAAATTCCAATATAATTATAATTATATATATAAAATGGTTATATTGGAGGAAATAAATATTATCTCAAATAAAATACTATAGTTTATTTTATTTTATCAGTGGTAATGTGATATTGATGTTTATAGTATAGTTTACCTAGTCTAACAAACTTTTTTTCATTTATGACGGGATTTATTATATATTTTGATAGTGTATCTAACTAACCATAAAATCTTCTCTAATTGGTATAGTGATTTAAAATTTTTTATGTTCAAATATTTATGTAATGGGGGTAGTTGAGGAAGTCATGTCTCGTTTAATGTAAATCATATCGATAACTGAATAAAAAATTATCTCTAAATAGTATGCTTCAAGAATCCCAGCTCCTTCGCGAATGTCATGACCTATTGAAGCTACTTTACTAAGAATATTTATACACAAAAAGGAAATGTTATTATGGTAAACCACAACACAATGACTATCGTATTAATGTAGCACTTCACAAACAAGTGAACATACGAAAATGTCTTAACGAGTCTAGCCTTCAACTTGAGGATCTGCACCCATTTTCAAAGCCCATAATTCATTGTGAAACACTTCCGATCAACGAAAAACAATTCTCCTTTAAATATTCTTTTTATTCAAACAAAATGGATATGGTTACCAACAATTTGGATTTCAAACCTATAATAATTTTTTATCCTCCTATTATTCACGAACATAAGGGAAAATAGATCATTCAATGCATCTAAGCTTCTCAAAAAACCCCTTCCATGTGTTCTTGAAAGTATCCACCTATGTGGTGATGCCTTTAATGAATTCATATACTATTATATAATGGAAAATTCCCTATAATTAACTTAAGGATTCATGAAGCATTTAGTCTTCACAAAGAGCTCATCTAATGAATTAGATCCTCTATTTAAGGCCTTGTCGCCCAATTTTGTGATGCATACTCTTTCACAACTCCTAAGACGGTCATTAAAAATATCTATAAATGTCCTCATGAATCGTTAAACCCATATCCTATGCCTCTCTATATCACCTCGTTATTTTTATAAAATAAAATGTCTTAAAATAATATTTTATTTTCTGTTCATTCTTTAAACGCAACATCGACTTAGCTCACATTACACACAACACTATGTTTCTACGAAACATTATTTTATTGTTGTAATTTTTTGAAAGGAAAACTGCAATATAAAATATAGAATGGAGTGTATGAATATTATTAAATGAATAATTAATGTATCGTTTACTCATGGAAAGCCGTTTTTATCTTAAAATGAAATCATTTTTTGAGACAAAATTTAAATGTAGAGAACTGTGTCCTATACCATTAAAATAACTAAATAACACTCATTGGATTAAATTAATAATATATATAATATTAAATATAATTATTAAATTCATCATATATGTTTTCTAGAAATAATATAAAAATTAATGCAGTTTTACTCTTAAAAAATGTATTTTTCTAAAGGCAGTTTTCCCGCCTTTTAATGCATCACTTATTTTAAAACTAAATTTTGAAACTGTTATAAATTATAATTTCTAAAATAAACTTATTAATTTATATAGGTTTATAAAAATTTTCTTTGGATTATTTTTTGGTATTTTCTTGATTAGTTTCCTGTTTTGATAAATAGTAAAAACTGAATTTTATTTAAAACTCTTTTTTGTATAAATAATGTTTATCGTGAAATTATATTTATATGGGATTTAAATTTTAATTATATAAGTTTCATATGATATAATCCTGTTTATTTTATTTTAAAAAACATGAAATCTAATTTGGATTTAATAGTATTTCTATTTTTTGATCAATTTCTCACCCTGCCGATGGGATTATTTTTAAAATAGTTTTATCCAATTCTGTGTCATGAATTTTTTAAAAAATTGATTCCATATTTTAAATAATTTTATCAAAATTCACTAAATAGTTCTTAATTTTTAATATTAATAGTTACATTGGAACGTTTTTTTATAATGATATAAGTTAAATTGGGTAATTTAGGTTACAACTAAAGTAATATGAACTATAAAATGACCCTATAATTTTCCAAAATATTATTTCATGATGTTAAATATACCATTAAGAATTATGTTTTGAAATTTAATTATTTAATGGACATATTCCAATTAAAATGGATTATAAAATAGTAAAATGAAAGGAAGTGAAAAAATGTCACACTCTTTCTTTGAATAAGTATAATATTTTCAAAATGGGGTTAAATAAAAGATATAGTGGTCTATAAATATTACTATGAATGATATAATGTTTATATACATCTTGTTATTTTATTTTTAATTTTAAGATGATAAATAATTATAATGAATAAATAAAAATGATAAATAGTAATACATCAATTAATGAAAAAATCAATGAAGTCAAATATTTTTTTAAAGAAATAAAATATTAATTAATTAGGGTGATAATCAAATTTTTTAGATTCATATAAAATTTAATAGTTTTATTAAATTATTTTTTTATGTTATTATGGTGTATTTATTTTCTTAAACTCAGTGTAATGACTATTTTCAGAATTAACTCTAATGATATTTTATGAAAATAATATTTTATAATTTTATTAAAATATAATAAAAATAATAAATAAGGACAATGGGATGTATGTTAAAAATAATAATAAATCTACTAGTTAGGTTTCAATTTACACTTTATAAGTAATATATTATGCTTTTTCCTATTAAAATTTTTCTACATGAGTTAAAATAAAAATTTGATAACTAAGAGTTAATCAAAATTATATGGTTTAAAACTACACAAAAAAATTTCCCTAAATCTACTAGTTTATGGGAATACCACCCTATTCCATATTTCCATTAAATAAATTTTCATCATGATTTAATTGGATTTGGATTTAATTAATTATAAATTAATCATTTGAGAATTTCCAATAGTGTGCCTCACATTCATTATAAAAGGAAACATCCATCATCTCATTTAATCATAATTAGTATTCTATCTCGACTAACCTTTGGAAATTTTTCTTTTAAAATTCCCTATGTACATTCTATAGGATTGTTACTTCCATTGGAAAAAACACTATAGTCCATTAGAGGATATCTAGATGATTAGTTTCAAAGAAGAGCTAATCACTCCAACCATTCAACGTGTTTTTGTACTCATTTATACCCCATCTAATTCTAGGATATATATCATAAAATTACAACATAATCATACTCAATATCTTTACTTTTTTATAATTATTAACATACCATTATAAAACCCTTTTCCCATCGAACAAGAAGTGAAAGTATTGCTTGTCCATGTGTATGACTTACTATCACCATTTAGCAAAACAATTCAATTTCCACTACCATAATTTATGAATGGTTATTATGATGATTTTTATGTTAATATATTATTTCTCTAACATTATTATACTTTTATAATTATGATATAATATTTAATTTTTACCAATTAATATTTTGGGAAATGATAATGCCACTCATGTGTATGCATGTCCTACCACGTCTGGTATGTGATGTGATTCGTTTTTTGTCTATATTTAAAATGAATAGTTATAAGGATCTTTTTTATGATTATTAAATATATAAATATATATATTTATATATAAACTAATAATTATACTATAAACTATGAAATCATGATCAATATATAAGGACTAGTGTTTTCTATCGAAAACATGCTTGGAAAGCAACCGAGATATCAATAAAAAAATTAATTTAAATTATTAATAAACACGTGGTAATAAGTTATAAAAAATAATATATGGTATGATTGATTTGTTTTTATAGAATACATATATAATACATCTATATTTATTATAATGGATTTTCGACTGAAAACACTGAAATGTGAGACCTAAGGTTAGGGATTGTTATCTCACTTTTATTCTCTAGGACACATACCTTTTACACTACTTGTTTTTTTATTATACTACATATATTTCCCATGAATTTATTTTATGAATATTATGCTAAGATTTATGGAATTTCCAAATACATATACTTTTATATCCTTCATAGGTAATATGATTGAACTTATTTCTTAGTGATAAGGGTGTATTTCACAAACTAATAAATATTTGGGATTGTTTTTTTAACTATTCATTGGGGAATATTTATCCTCCACATACATTTCTTCTAAAAAACGTTCAAAGAGGTTTTTACTATACTATTTTGTATGTTTAGTGTTATTTTTCATATTTCGTAATTTTTAGAAAATTCTTTGAAAAGAATAATATATTCATTTTATAATCAAGGTACATTTTGACTTTTCCGACGAAAATATGGAATGGATGTTTTTTAATCATTTACATAATGAGATGACTTTCTTTTAATTATAATGCCAAAATTAATTAATTTTTTCTTTAAGATCCTGCCAGGTTATTTTTGAATAAATTTTTTTCTTTAATAATTTTATAGCCCTCTTAAAAAATTATTTCAAAAGAGGAATGTTATTTTCCACAAGAAATATTTCAAGTAATCATTCAAAATCCAATTTTTCCATCTAAGATGACATTAATTAATGTTAGTTATGATTTAATCTAGATATTACAATTTTATAACATTCATATCCATTATGTGAATGATTTTTTATTATGTAATTATATTTATGAAACTGTTTTATTTTCTATGTGTTATGTTATAATGAAATGATAATAACACTAATTTCATTACATGGGAATTGATGTGATAAATTATTTATGGACATATGGAGAAAATATTTATAGTTTTTATTAATTGAGGGTCTGTCCATAAATATCCTTTAATACATTGGGTAATGAATTTGATCTCACGATATACTTAAGGAAAACAAGTCAATGTGCTTGTCCTATGATGTGAAACATGTAAATGTACATGATCCTTTAGGAGAATTGGTTGTTAAGGCCTAATCTGTTATTATTGGTTGTTAAACATGACATATAGAATTTTTTTCTATAATTATGATGATGAAACACACATTTATGACCTGAAATTTTAGTTTATTATTAATTTATGATGTTTATTCATTATTATGATAGATACATTCTAAAATGTTACTATTTTATATGATGGCCCATATTTATGATCCATGACCGGTTTCATATGAAAATTGTATTTTATTCTAATGATCCAATTCTGATATTTCTTTTCATATTATTTAATGAAATAATAAATTTAAATCTTCCATGTTTACACTTATTGACCATCTCTTCTCACCCATTAATTATGTATTCATTATATAGTTTTAGAAGAGATGTTGTAACTATGATAATAAAAGGGAAGATGTTTTTGGGAAACATTGAAGATATTTTAGAATAGTAGATGTTTGTTTTCAATGTTTCTAAAGGCACTAAATTTTATGGTCCTCAAACATTATTTTGTGTAATGTAATGAATATTCATCTAAAATATTGATATATCCTTGTATGAAAATCCTAGGTCGTTAAAGCTAGTATTAGAGAAATGGTTTAGTCAATCATTGGAAACTAGGATAATTAATCCTTAGTAAGATTCCTAAAGATAACTATAAGTATAGCATAAAATCATTTATTTCTTATAATTATCATGAATAAATTAGTATTAAGATTAAGGTGTCTTAAATTGAAATTCTAATTTTAATTCCACCTGATTATGTGGTTAAACCACTATGATTTTTATTGCTCATATTATTTTCTGTAGTTTGAGAAAATGGATGGAACCTGAAGAAACCATGTTAATGATGACTGTGATGGTTAATAGAATGATTATCCTTCTTATAAACGAAATTTTATGTGATTGGGATTGAAAATTAATGTTGTTATTCACACACACGTTTTTCATGCTTCAAAACATGTTTCACTTTAAAATGGGAAAAGGAGGGAACAACACCCTATTGATTACATCATGAGGTAGTTTCAAACATCTTTTACAGGATCATGTGATCTAATAATTAATTAGTAATGGATTTTTACCACTAAAAATATATTTCAATTATCCATTGTTCAAACCATTTCAAATTATTTTTTGATTTTTAATTTTTGGAAGGTGTAGTAGATCAATAGGGGAATATTATCATTAATACGATGAAATGGGAATAAATTTACTGCCTTGAAATAAAAAAGGATAAGAATATATTTATTAATAAGTATCTCATTGAATTATTCTAACGAAAATAGATAAAGTGTTCATTTAGATAATGATAAAAGATAAGCAATTAATTGGTACTTATAAGGTAGATTATAAAATACATACAAGTTATTATTATGGTATTATCGTCTATCCTTAAACTAAGGTTGAATGATTAATTAGTGGCTTAAAACCAAGTCTCTAATGGGCATTATCCATATGGGAAATCAGTAGAAATAAATAAACTGTTTTTTTCTACTGTAAGAAGAAATTTAAATTAAAGGTAACCACTATTACCATTGTTTTGATAAGACAAGAATGATCAGGTCTGATCAAAACCTAAATAAACCATAAGTTGGAATGGAATTCCATACATCTACATGCAAAAAATGGAGAAAGAAACATCAAGGAATTTGTATGAATGAAAAAGATATGTAATTTAATTGTGTAAGGTCAGGATATAAACACCATGAATTTTGAAATTCAATAAATAGGTTAGTTAATGAAACGGAGAAAATTAAGATAACAACCAATTCATACTCAACACTTCAGTGCATCATGTGTTATGAAAATGGGAATTGCGCTAACCAATTCCCAAATCTAAGGGATAATGAAAATGATCAACATCCATAAATAACTAAATTCACAGAAAAAGGGAAATCCCTTGCACACATTATTAGGTAACTGGAGTATGTAAATGATGTATTGGAAGAATTAAGTTTTTATGTCTTGTAATTCAACAATAATGTAGTATAATTTCTTCTATGATTTTATATAATAATGAAAATTTAATTTTTTTGCACTATAATATTCCTTTACTTTTTTAAGGAATCAGTTGATTGGAACTGGTAACCATGAAAAGTGATTGAGGAGGTATGATGATATTGGAAGGGAAGGATTACCATTAATATGTGAGTTATGTTTGGATAAAGAGATAAATATGTTTCTGACTATGATAAAATAAAAGTGATCGTATTAATTATATTTGAACTAATCATTAATATGATGACATGGTGTTTTATGGTATCACGGGTTAAGTTTATTGGATTTTTTTATTTATTGTATGAGGAAAGAGTTAATATTTGAAAGCATTCATGTTTCAATTAAGGTTTTATAATAATTCTAGTTATTACTATTTTCTATAGAATACATGAAAATGTTATTCACATGTTTGGTATGAGACAATTAAGAGAAAGATCATTTTATTTGGGGTAAATTATATGTATAGTATCCTTTTTTTGAATGTCCTGTATTTTAAAAATTTTTATGGTTCAAAAGGGTAACCACTTATGAAATTTATTACATAGAAATTTGGATGATATTATAGAGATTAATGTTTCATAATATGAAGTATTATGCATATTGGGTAATATGTGATAACCATTCTTTTATATTTATAACTAGACCAAGATAGAATGACATATCAACCCATTATAGATCTTATAATCAACCAATTCTTTAGCCATTACAATTTAAACATCAAATATTCTTAGAGTAAGAGATGACATGGAAATTTGATCAAGGCACAACCATAGAGTGGGATTTTACTTATGATTTGAAAGTATGTAATTATTTCTTCATATATAATTTTTGAATAAAATTTTATGTTATTATCTTCATTTTTTATGATATCAATGACCTTTTTATGACCTATTTAGTCTATTATTTCTTTAAATTTATCATAAACATCTTCTGTATCACTCTACATAAGATATATATTATAATTTTTATATTCTTTATCCATTTTTTAGCATTCCATATATTTTTTTCTATGATGAAACCTTGTTATGAGTCAATTTTCATAACTATTAAGTTTCCAACATTTCTTTATTTAATTGTAGTTTTGATATTCATTTTTATGATATGGGTCTCTATCAATGTAACATTCATGTTTTAAATAATTGATAAACCTGATGAATTTTAGAGGTGAAATTTATTTTATGGGGGATATAATTTCAAACCCCCAGATTGTTATGAAATATAATTTTAAAAAATCTGATTTCTTTGATGGTAGGTGTTACATGAAACACCATCATGGATTCCATTACAAACAATATTGAATTTCAATGAACCATAATTTTATTATTATAATTATATAGAAAATAAAATTATAAGATGGTCTTTAGAATGGATGGTCTTGAATGTATTTACTGAATTATTAAATTATGGTTCCCAATTATAATACCCTTTTGAAATTAAAAGGAAATATTTTTCTAAAAAAATATTTAAATATGCACAAGTGTTCATTATAACAATAAAATATAAAATTACACTTTTTTGGTATTTTAATGAAATATATAAATAAATATATTTATATTCAATATATTTTTTAAAATTCATCCAATGTGTTTTTATAGATATGATATAAAAATAAATCCATTTCTTTGCAAAAATATATATTTATCTAATATTTTCTTTATCATCTATTTATGAGTACTTATTATAAAATAATATTTTTAATATTTTATAATATATATTATAAAAAATAAAACTTTTATTTGAATTTGGGAAATCAAAATTTATTTTTTTAATTTTTATATTTCTCTGATAAGTTTCATGGGTGGATGAATTGTCAAAAAATAGTAAATTTTAATTGAAAACATCATTTACATATACAAGTTTTATACTACTAAATTATATTTTTTATAGGTTATAAATTATAATAAGATGAATCCTATATGATTTAATCTAATTTAGGTCATTTTATTTAATTCCAAATAGAATTTATATATATAAACATTTCAATTTTTAGAATGTTTTAACATTAAAAATGCATTTTCTTACCGAGTTAAAGGGTTTAAATTTAAATTAATTTTATAAACCTATGTGTTTTAAATTTCAAATAGTAGATTCAATGTTCTTAATTATAATTTATCTATTTAATAAATAGGCAACTTTTATTTTTTTTCCACAATCAATAGTATTAATGGTTGTTTTCGTACCATGTTAAATAGTAAATTTCGGAAATGTTGGTCAAACATAAAGTGACAAGGCCAATAAAATGACCATAAACAATGTGCACATTTTTATAGTTCTTTTAATCTAACCTCAACACATATGGTTATAAATTGAATTATTTAACAGCTTCTTTTTCAAGAAAATGGCTTATATATAATTAAAATCATTGGGAGTGAACAAATATCACACTCATTCTTTTAAAAGGTACAATATTTTTAATAAGGGTTAAATGAAATATATAGAATAAAATAAATGTTATTATGAAATATAAAAGATTAAAATACATAATTGTATTTTATTTTAATTTTTTAAATAAATAATTATCATAAATAATTTAAAATATTAATGAAATAATTGTTCAATTAGTGAAAAAAAAATAATTGGCATTTTAAATATTAAAATAAATTAAATATTAAATAATTAACGTTATCCAATATTTTTATAGAATAATACGATATTTGATAATTTAATTTAATTAACTATTATGAATTTATATGGCTTCATTTATTTTATTAAAGTTAATTTAACTAATGGTGTCAATATTTACACTAAGGATATTTTTTGAAAATTTTATTTTATTAAATTATTTAAATATCATAAATATTCTAAATAATTTAAATGGTGGAAAATTATTGTCAATAACATAATAATTTATGGTTTAATTGAGAAATTAAAAGTAAAACACTAAACCATTTAATATTGAAAATTTTGTTACGATAGTTAATATTAAAATTGGTTATCTTGGAGGTAAAAAAATGATAATATTTAAACATACCCAAAATATTGTATAAGATATATATAATGATTGTTTTTTCACCCCATTTAAAATTATCTTTTAATCCCTTTACATTTTGTGGTATTTATATTGAGATTTAGTTTAATATAAATTAATCTTTTGTGAAACTCGAAAAGTTCCCCTCACATTCATTATAAAATGATACCTACTCCCTCATATGATTTCACCAAATTGATTCTTATATATCTACCAAAATAAGTATTATTATTTTATCCTCTTCTCTATCAAAATTCTTTTGGTCCTGGACTTCCCGAAAGACCAACTCTAGAGTCCATTATAGGATACCTAAAGTAGTTGTCATGATGAAGAGGTAATCGCTCTCACCAATCACCCACTTTTTATTCTCTTCCATGACTCTTATAAATAAATGATAATAATCATATATAATACCTTAATAATCCTAAATATCATTAAATTTTATTATTATTATTAATACACAATTATACAACCCATTTCCCATCATGCGAGAAGTGAAAGTGTTGCTCCTGCGTACGTAGGATTAACAGTCTCCACGTAATGATACAATTAATTATCCACCGCCATATTTTATGAATGGGATTTATGATGGGTTTAATATTTAAATATTAAATTTATGAAATAATTTTTATCTAAATTGATTATATAATATCTATATTTGTACCACCCACTCTTTTGGGAATTGATAACGCCCCTCGTGCATATGTATCTTACCATATCAACAATGTGATGTGTTCTGTAATTCATATAAATTTCACATGGATGTTAATAGATATTAATTTTATGAGTATATATTACATATATAATAAATACTGATTCTATAAATTATATTAAAATGACTAAATTATAACGATCATTACTTTCAATCCAAAATCTGATTGGTAAAGGAAGTAGATATACACCAAAACTATGATTTTACATTATTAATGAACTGATGATCAGATCTTATATGAAACAATGGATGTTATTATTTATTTATAGTTATATAGTTAATTTATCGTAAATTAATATTTATTATATAAGTTTTTTGAATTCAAACAATGAAAGGTGATACTTGAGGTTATGGATTATCATCTCACTTTCATTTTTGTGTGACACATTCCATATACACCACTTGTTTATTTATTGTGTTGTATATAAAAACTCTAAATTTTTGTTGAGTATCATGCTGAAAATTAATGTATTTAAATACCCATAAAATTTCCATAATTTATGGGGTATACAATTAAACTGGGTACAATGTGGTAATAGTTTATTCCACAATTTCATCAATATTCAGGATTGTTTAGTTGTAAGCATCCATTGGGAAATATTTATTTTCAATGTTGATGTTTTCTAAATATTTTTTCAAAAATAATAGTAATATTATTATATGTATTTTTAAATCCATTTTTTCCTATTTTTTAATATTTAAAAAATGGTTTGAACGAAATATTTTATTCACTTAACCAAAAAAGGTTCTTTAATAATTTTCTGAAAAAAATATAGAAGGGGTGATTTTTTAGGTTATATGGAATGAGAGTCAGATCCCATAATCATGATTCCCTAAATTCTAGAATATTCCATTAAAATATTAAAATTTAATTTTCAAATACAATATTTTATTTTCTAATTGTGTAATTCATTAAAAATTATTCCATATATGAAGTTAATTTTTCATAAAAAAATATTTCAAATTATATTTTAAATAATTCAATTTATACATCTAGGATT
Source organism: Viscum album (assembly GCA_963277665.1). Classification (NCBI taxonomy): domain Eukaryota; kingdom Viridiplantae; phylum Streptophyta; class Magnoliopsida; order Santalales; family Viscaceae; genus Viscum; species Viscum album. Next base: position 351,571,868 of record OY728134.1, on the reverse strand, counting down.
AAATTATTTTATGTTACGAATTTTTTAATGTGTACATGATCTTATGATACCATTATTATCCTTCCTTTGAATGGTTTATGTTTTTTATGGGAAGACATATATGAAAACAATTTTTCCCATGACTTATTCTATGATGAAGTGTTATGAAACTCATATCCTAACATGGGTTCTGATGTGATGATTGAATTATCGAATAGTGGAAAATATATATATAGATTTCATTATATTATTGTTGGTACCTCTTTGTCCCTCTAATTCATTGGGTAATGAATTATATCTCGCATGTTAATTAATGAAAAAGAGTCAGCATGATTCATCTGTGATGGGAAACAAGTCGATGTGTTTGATCAATTAGGAGAAAATCATGATAAGGCATGATTTTAGAGTCTTGGTTGTTAAACATGACATTTGAAATGGGTTTATATACATATTATTATTTCAAAGAAATTTGTGAATTGAAATTATGGTTAATGATTAATTTATTTTGATTTTTTATTCTAATGATAAATATCTTTTGAAATATTAATGTTTTATAATATGACTCTTATTTTTGATTCATGACTTGTTGGTTATAAAAATTTAAATATATGATCATGATCACATACACTTATTTCTTAAATTTCTCTTTTACAATATAATTGAATGATATATTCCATGTTAACCCTTACTGAGCATCATACCTCACCAATTTGTTTTGATTCTATTCCATAGATAACGAAGAAATGTTTTATGTGGGGTACTAAAGGGGAAGATATATAAGGGAGGAATTAAAGATTATTCACTAGAATGAGTTTTTTTCCTTTGTATTGAAATTCACTAAACTACTATGGTTCTATGGAATGGTTTTGTGTAATTTAATGAATAATCATCTAAAAAAAGTTTATATCAATTTTCGACAATCTAGGGTAGTTATAATCTCATTGGTACATCCCTTATTTTATCCCTCCTTCACAATGGTTGAGCCCCTAAGGACCCACACCCATCCAAGAACACTCCAGTAGGACCTCAAGTCCCAATATGACTATTCTACCAACTCATGTGTCCACCCACTTTACCCCTTATTTGTATCAATCCTCCCACATACCTATTTCTTATTAGAATAGTTTTCATAACCTTTTTTCCTTCTAAACATTAATGACCTAACTTGGACTTCATGGTTGAACACTATGCACCAGTAGTGGATAAACCTTGCCCCTCCAAAATGGGCATCAACTATTGTCACATAATCCCTAGTGTTAAGTAGTGAGACCCCCACCCATGTCAAATCTATGTGAAATAAAACTAGATATCTCCATGTCCCATTCATATGATTTTTAAGTAAACGGTGGTATCCTCCCCACATGACATAAATCTGTAGGATGAAATTTATTTATAAACATATGATTCTTTGTGTATGAGTTGAATGTAATGATCTGAAATCATATAAAAATAAAATGGATTGAGATCCTCTTGTATGCTTCCCCACATATTTCCCACACCAATCTAGTCAACAAGAATCCTTTTTAAGGGGATATTCTATGTGTAAGCCCCAAACCATCCCTCATCAAATCTCCTTTTGTGAGATGGGAATCCATAATGCATGTTGTAAAACAACATGGATCGATCATATAAGGTGACATTAATTATGGAATTGAACTATGTGGGTTCTGATCACCGTCTTCTATATAAGTTACATATGATTCCTCCTTGATGTTTAATCTCTATCAATGGTAATAATTGATGATCCATATTAGGGACACACCTCTTTGATATTCCTCAAGTCTATTTCAGATCAATATCTCAGATCCAACCTAATCATTGTTTTGATCCATGGGTAAATTATTTTGGTTTAAAATTTTCCCCTAGGGACACACATCTTCAATACACATCCACTACGCATTCTAATCCAAAACCCTTGACCTTAGTCAAGGTGAATTATTGTAATCCTTTTGGTCCTACCACAAGTATTGTCTCAACCAATGGAAAAGTCAGGTTCTCCCTTGTTGGGACATACCTCCTTGATCATCCTCAAGGGGTGATATGTTCAATATCTTGGATGGACGTCAAGGTTCATTATGATATATCCACTATAGGTGTATAATCATCCATCCAAGTGGAAAAACTCTTTGATATTCCATAGGGGTTGTCCTAATACACCTCAAAAATCCACCTCAAGGGGTGTTATGAACTCTTGGAAAAGTATCTAGGTGTGACATATTCCCTCATAAGGAAAAACTTCCTTGATTTTCTATAATGGAAACTATGATAAACAACTGCTACCCATGTCAACGGATGTTTTTATCTATCCTCACATAGTATGACCTATTCCCACCCAGGGATACACATCCTCGATCCACCACCGTGGGTAATTCTAATTCACCAAAAATATCCCAAATATAAATTATCACTATTTATATATCCACAAAACGAAATACTCATTCCTTGTTTTGTGTCCATCATAAATCAGAATCTATCAACCCATGATTTGGAAATTGTGACATGACCTGAAAGACATGTACCATATGAATAAGAATGGGTTGTATAAGGTAATGAGACTTTAATGAGTTAACCCTGGTTTCATTACCTAATGACTAACACATGATACCATGGATGCAGTGAAATAATATGCCTCATATTAGAATATTTCTTAAGAGGAATAATATTATTGGCCAATGGACGGAGCATGTAGAAATGTAGAGCGATGCCCAATGTGACTACTATCCAGAATGAATCATGCTTCCATTTCTAGAACAATATGGTACTTCAAGACAAAAGTTGTGTAATAAAATATTTTCCACAATAGGATGAAACGAAGAATGAGTTCCACAAAATGAATCAAATATATTAGGGTGACCTCAACTGGGTGTTGAGATCTGAAAAATAATACATGGAATGAAGAACCAACATAACATCATCCTTTATCGATCAATGATAATACTTTTCCACTGATATATATGAAATCCACCATCTTTGTAATGTTGTATTGTGAGGCTACAACAACCAGTGTAAACATGGATCGTGTCGATATGCAGGACCTTTCTAATGAATGGATGACTATAGGGCATTGGGAATATATTTCCTTATACCTATAGTGATGGATGAGTCCAAATGTCATATAGGTCATTAAATAAAGGAAACCATCCATCCATCACCCATATGAACGTGGGTAGTAGAAAAATTGATGCTCCAACCCCACATAGCTCCATCTCCACTAGGACCTCATTCATGAATTTATCTTCTAGGATCTCATGCTCTGTCTCACCCTCAGATATCATCCAATAGAGGCTGATCGACACCCTAGTATGTTAGTATGAGATGGATTGGTCATTCCAAAAATGTTATATGGATATATATGACCTAGAGGCACCCTAACCTTACAAACACTACTTCCCTCAAGGATCCTGATTGGGGAAACCCCCCCCCCCATTCCAACAATTGACCATTCCAAGAGCCTCTCTAGGGAGATATCCTATGGATCTCTCCCCCACATTATGGATGTTGGGGATACCTGATTCTCCACAGTGAGGACTACTGCATGAGTTCCACCGAGGATGGATCCCATCAAGTCTGGTCAAGGTCAGAACTATTCGGTTCATTAGCTTGAAGAATATTTGGAATTTAGCCCTTTTCTATTGGCCTCGAACAAAATCCCCCAATTCCCACATCGAGGGAATCCTCATGACAATGTCTGATAAGGGGCTTCATCTTCTACAACTCCAGTGGACCCTGACACTTCCAACACAACCCACTAGATTCCTACCATGGGGGAATAAGGATTTGTATTCACCAAATTGGGATAGAGATTCCAACCACCTCATGGGTATGATAAGTTTAATATTTCAATCACTGGAACCCCTCAAATCAGTTATGGGCTAGTTTGTGATGATGAGATGTAGTACAATGGTCATCCAAACACCATCACCCAACAAATCAGATATTGTCCCCAGTCATCCAACAACTATTATATGGGTCCTATCAGTAATCATTCTTATCAATTTTGAGATCCTACTTAGTCTCAATTCAACTAGAATGAAGGCCCTCCTCATGATCTATCCAACTTGTGCAAAGGTCCTCACAATGACTAAGAGTTAACCTACCCGGATGTACCATCATGGTTATGAAGGGTGAACAATCCTCCCTAAAAGAGAAATCCTAGGAAACAAAAAATTTTAATCAAACTCTTAGGAAATTCAGATTATGTGGACACATATAACACTATAATGGAACCTCTATGTAAAATACCAGAGTCCGTGGTAGGAGCCCGACATTTGATGTTCACCATACTAGTTATCGATGTCCTTAGGATCCACATATCACTCAATAGTTATATGTAGGAGGATGAAGATATGGCTCCCATCCAAGTGATGACAGTGCAGCCATTACCATAATCACTAGTCTCCCTCTCTCCCTCTACCTATGATAATGGAGTGTCATTCTAATAAAGGATGACTCCTACAGGTGGATGGAAATCTACTGATAAGAATATGAGTGACAATACCCTTTCACATGAGGGAATGATAAATACTAGGTCCTATATGGATGTGATGATGTTGTTGGTACCACCCACAATATATGTCCCAACATCCATTGAAAAATCGAATCACATGGTGGATCCTCTACCAGCCAGTCATCCACTGAACTGATCAATATCGGTTCATCTATCTATCATATCATCGACACTGATTGGAGTGTGGTCTAACCAATAACAATTTTTTTAACAGAGTGCAGGTGGGAAGTTCTAGTTACTAAACAGTTTTCTTGGGTGTTTTATCCACCTATAACTCCCCACATTAATATCCTAGAGACCCTCAAAAAAGAGTTAGGATTATTGTTTCATCTATACCATCAAGGAGACACTTTATCCCATTCGTAATTTCAGTTGGCATACCCATGAATCCTAGGGAACCTCGAGTACATCGATGAACAATATTGAATGGTTGAATTTGTTAGAATCCGATTTTATCTATGACATGATTCATAAAATAACTTTCAGACCCTCAAATAATGTTCTATTATGAGACTCACATTGCTCAACTCGATAATTGAAGTGGAATATCCACATGTACTAATCAAGGGTTGGGGAAAATAAATTACTTTCCACTTTATCCCAATCATGTGATAGCATGACTTACCTATTGATGAAGAAACTTATCCTCCAATTATAGTTATGTTAAACATGGTGGTTCTCAAGCTACATGGGAATATGTTAACATATATAGGGATGTGTGGGGAAAATCTACCCCAATGGGAAGTGAAGTATCATACAGGACCTCATATTGTTGTATGAACCCACTAAAAAAGTAAAACAGTAAGCCTCGGTGATGCCTCTAAGACATTGATATTCATTCTGAATATTGGAAAGGGTAAGGAGAATATTGGTACCTCCAATAACATTTATGTTACACAAAAACTAGTGTTTAATCCCATGGTTTTCTCCTTTCTAATGAATGTTTTAGTGTGTAAGTGGATCACCGAAGAGCTCAATGCTAGTCATCACCTAGATTATGGAACCACCCAACAAAAATTTATTTCTCCTCTATCAGGGTGAAAATATATCCTTTTCTAGTCTCCATAAATTAATTTATTTATCCCAATTCATCTAAGAAGAAAATAGTTATGATTTTATATCAAGATACCAGAATATGTATCCTTTAACCCTGTTTTGTAGCACGATTATCCTCCTTGGGATCCATGTCATGATGCTCCTCCAATATCTGTTAAGCCTGCTTACCGAGTTGATGATCCTATGAATGCATAATTATTTATAAATAATTATCATGAAAGGGACCCTCACAAAGATTATTTTATTACATCTATCAATGATTTCTTTGAGGCCCTAGTGACATGAAAATTGAAATCCCCCCATATGGATAGCCATAATCACATTGGTGAAGGACAAACGAGCACCCCCAAATTTTGGGAACACTATCATTCGCATGTTTAAGGGGATGGGTCACCCACTATAGAATTTTTTCCACATCATATTATGGTGTTGACCCATGTTGGTAATCCCATAGTAGTAAGAAGCCTCAAAGATTCGTTGTTTCTTCCAAACATTAGAGGACTTGCATTTGTCTTATATAGTTAGTTGCATATAGGGTTCACCACTGGTAGGGAACACCATTGTAGATAGATTATCTTCCATTTCATATCCATACTATCATGAACAGTATATGTAACATCTTAAATTGAATGAAAATTCAGGATGAGAGTGTCCCATATTTGTTTTCTCGGTGGAATAGCCTCAAATATTAACTCGATGTGCCACTGGCTTAAGACCTGCTGTTAAAGATGATTATTTAGAATGTTGAGACTCATATAGTTTCTACCATATTAACTCAGAACATCCCATCAAGGTCATGTGATATATCTGATAAATATCGATGATTAGAGGACTCCTTGTAGTCAGTTAAATAGTCCTTACTGTTGTCCCTTCCATATCTGGTTAGAAGGGTTACCAAATAGGATACTACCACCACCATATAGGTAATGAAATCAAAATTTGATAGAGTTTTTGGAACCCTTTCCATACGAGCCTCATAGAATATAGAACTCCTAAAAATAACACCCTCTCTCTCTATAAAACCACTATGCTCAAACTCACCATGGTTAGCCTTATAGAAGAGATAATGTGCCCCCAACCCCTTGTTAGGCTCCAAACACTCATCATGGAAAGGATCATAGATTTATATTCCTTAATAGAATCCACCGAACCAATTTTTTCAAGGATTAGTAACTCTTTTACTATTTTATATTTTCACTATAGAAGAGAATTATGAATATTTTACAGTGCATGTGACTTAGGGAAGAAATATTAAATGACCCACCATCATATTTTCTTTACCTTAGGTTCCTCATAAAAACCATAAATGAATCATATTTTTCAATTATTATCTCTAGGGAAAACAAAATAATGTTTCGGAGAAGTTGGTCCACATATTGTAATAGGTATCAATAGTCACCACAGAGATGGGTAGCGACATAGAAGGTTCGGGTGAGTGGTAGGAGGCTTCCAATTATGGAACTGAAATTTATGATGGATTATTGTCTCATATAACATTGAAAAACACCCATAGAATCGTATATGCCTCTTTGGGAAGAAAAAAATCTTATGTGGTTTCCCCATATTCTCTAACCATTGTGTCCACATCTACTTCGTAACCTTTCTATGTCTCAAAAGTGTCGACATCAATGGGGAATGGGAAAACCAGTTTCCTTCATCAGTAGTGGAAAAATATCATACTCTTGGTGACTATTGGACTATCTAGTTGGTAATTATCCCAATGGACACCTCATTATTGGAGGATCCCTCTACTGATGACCAGGAGTATGTATCTGTGAACACTGTCTAGTCATTTGACCACTTCAAAGTGACCAATAGTGGGGTATATCAATTAAATCACTTGTATTACTTGGTATGATTTCATAAATGGAAATTCTAAGGACATGTGAACCACCATGGAACATAGTATAGCACTTAAAATCAAGCTCTTCATGCTACCAATACCTGGAAGCAGGTTTTTTGAAAATAAATGTTGGAACATTCTACCCATTCTGCTTTGTAAGATACACCATCGTAGATGACCATCTTAATTCAGTAGGAGGATAAACCATATAAAATTGTGAAAAATGTTTGTGTATATCAACCATGATTATATCATTGTAGTCCATGTCCAAATAAATCAACACCCCATCCAGCAAATATTTATCTAACATTAAATTGGATCGTGTCATCCACCCAACAACATGATATTACCAACAACATCCAGAACCCAGTGTTATATACAATAGAACTCACTATACCTCATATAATAAAATTCTATTATATTGTAATAATAATTCATTTCAAATAAAAATATGATGTTTTGAAGTACCTCTCTAGCATACCTTCAAGGATATTTATCCTCAATTCCAACTTATTGTAGAAAGAAATGTGTGAGGCCCTTATAAAGGCCTTTTAGATCCCTATCCTATTTGAATTAAAAGTAGCTACCATAATTAATTACTATGTGGGGGAGGCTAAGAAATATTAATTCAAAGAAATTATATTATTCTTCATTGAAGATGAGAGTTCTCTCATTGAGTGGGAAATTCTCCTATTGTACATCACATGGTAGTTCAATGGATTGAAGTTCCACCACTACCTTGCCGACATCTAATCTGGAACTAACATTTTCTTGACCTATACACTATGAATGTTTGGTCAAAATTAAATAGATTTGACTCTTTCGTACATAATGATCTGAATCCATGAGAAGACTAAGGAGAATTTGTATGGCATGATTCAGTTGATCAACCAATTCAAAGTCATTGTGTAAAGTTCTAAATTCATGGTACATTCAAAATACACCACCTTCTTCATTCTACTAGGTATGCCATGAATTTATTTTCTCTTGGTTTTCCACTCCTCGAATCACCAGTGCGTCAAGTACTTCCTAAAAGTACGTATAGGGATACTCTAGATTTATGTGTCTCCCATTGACTCTTTTGAAGACCGCTATATGTATGTCAACTATTAAAAGAGGTAGGGGTGAGTTTTCAAACCAATGAGGTGGATTTCATGTCCTCTATGGTAAATCCTTGTGCATACCTTGATGATTATTTTATTCTCTTAATTCTTAATTTGGAGGCCATGATGCCAAACATGGGAATTTAATTTTTTGATTCCTATCAAAAAGTCGGTGGTGTCCCTAAATGGAAGGAGGCAACCAAGATTACCTTTTACTCCTACCCAGGTCATGACATAGTGATACTAGAATCCAATAATCCAATAAGGTGCCAGGATTTTCACTCCATGGCCATAATTTCATGGCATTCCCATGTTTTTGTTGAGAATGGTTGAATAACCTAAATCTGACCCTCCACCATTTCGTGGACATACAACATGGATCTTGAGGTTGAAGGCCTTATGTTATTTGTTCGGCCTACATTATTTACATGGTTTCTTCATAGAAAAGAAACCCATGTGGAAACTCCGTATCCACCCTAGAAGGAATAAGTAATCCCTTAGAGTCAGCTATCCACAATGAACCAACTCCTACAAATTCACCCACCTTATACGATTAATAGGAATTGAAAATTATCCTCTTGAATTTGAATAGGTATTCTCCAACACCATCAATGAGATCATCCTAGTGAAATTTGATACATATGAATATCTGATACCAATTCAAATAATTGAATCTATTCTCCCATAGGAGTAGAATCATTGTATGTCTTTCATAAAGGTGAAATAAAATTTATTTTAATAGAGTTAGAAAAAGATTACTGGACAAGGCCTTCTAATTTATATCCACCATCTTGGGATCCTAGAGAACCATTATTTCTTCAATAATCCTTTAAGAAAAATTGACCCCAATTTTGGTGCCGTGGTGGACATAAAGATTGATAATCCTATAAAATTCGACATAAGTAGGGAAGATCAGTACCACATGTGGTCAATTAAAACCACCCCTAAATGAAAGAAGAATAAGAATATCAGAGACTATATACACTTTTGGGATCTTAAACCCCATTTTTTGAAAGAAGGATTCCCCATTTTAGTGATGCATGTTTTGATCAACACTACAATGGGATTCAAGGACCTCTATTATATAGAAGGATACTCCATGTACAACCAGACCTGGATTGATCCCAAAGATGGGGAGTCTACTACCTACAAGGAACTACAGGGGATCATTTCCTACCAGGTGACTCTCTTCATCCTGAATAGTGGTGGAACTACTAATAAGATGTCAATGTACCACATCATTAAACTGGTTGTTGAGACATGAGTGGAATGTTAGGTGGATGAACTGGTGGTCATTTCTCGCTTGTGTTAGGACCATATGAGATACCACCAAAAAAGTGTTTCTCTTCCTACTCACCCATAATTTCAAGATAAACCACTTGTAGTGTGAATTCTTGGTTACTTGTTGCATGCATCAAAGATTATTCACCATATACAGAGGCAACGAGTCCCTATAGTGATGATCAAGGCCATCATCCAAATTCCATCTCTAATAAACATATGAGAGTTAAGAGGCCTCCATGGACACATACACTATATAGTCTAGTTCATCTCAATCTAACTAAAAAATGTTATCCCATTTCTAGGATCATGGATAATGGTTCCATCTACTTGTGGGATGAGATGTGTCATGCTACTTTTGAGGAAAACAAGCATTACCTTCAAATTCCATTGGTTCTTATCCCACATATCTTATGAAATCATATGTTCCTCTATGTAACTACCCTATAATGGTCGATTGGTTCCTTTAAATACCAATATAATAATGACAGTACTATATTTATAGTATTACCAACAATAAGGATTCTAGATACCCCCCATAGATAAGTGCTACCTCTCACTAGTAATTGTAGTGAAGAAGGCGTGACATTATTTGCAGCATAAGTAGATACAGATGATGTCTTGAGAAGACCCACTAATGTATATATAGAATCATTCTATATTGATGAGATGGTTTTCAATATGGTACATGATCCTATAATAGTTTGACATCCGGTCCCTTCCATAGAAAACATCCACGGGCCATGCATTTGTTGAATTTTTGGCCGACCATCTAGACCCTCATGATTTATCCATGGATGATGATTTGCTTGATGAGTCCATTCTCTTAGTGGATTAGGTTATGTATTATTGGAATTTTCATTTCAATGTTCCGCCTCTATGCCCATAATATTGAAGGACCTACAATCCCATGCTCATCCTAGTGGTCCTGAGGATCATCTTCATCCCTCATGTACATGTGGTCTTTCCATACTCATTCCTGCTATCATAAGACTACACTAGCAATAAGAAAAAAAATCAATATTTTATTAATGGTCTTGAGTTATCCCCATTATTGAATCCACCAACATTCATGTGAAGGGATGATATATATTGATCATAAAATAGATTAATGTGGCCTACATCTGAAATCTGGAGCTTGTTCCTATGATGGAGTGAACTTTATAGCTAATTTCGAAGTTCCCTTATCATTCGAAGGTGACTCATGTTCCCCAATCATAGAATTGCTAAGGATATGGCATATAAATTCTATCATCTTCTATTGTTTAGCCATACTAGGACAACATGTTTATTCATGTAGTGAATTGGAGGGACATCATAAATGTCGTATTGTATAACTATTACTAGAAGAACGTATCCCAGCTGGTCGATGGTGCTACCAGTGTAGGACCCTCTAATTCTCCCAAAAATTAGAGAATAACTTATTATTCGACTTTGTTCATTGATATTATCCATCATGGAATTCTAATTCTAGATAAATCTGAGCATGAGAGTGTCCATTAGTGGGGAACATAGTTCACCCATCATTTCGGCCCCATTATTGGGAAGACCCTATACAGATGTGGTTCCCGATAATATTATCCTATGTTTCATCCAAGGAGATTTAATTACCCATGATATGATGGAAGTTCATGCTGGGTCATGCTGTGCCCATAAAGAAGGATAAAAATTCATCCACCAGATTTAGTATTTGGAAAACATCAAGAAAACCATTTTCCATGACTACATTGAGTATTCAAAGAGGGTTCATGTATGTTATATGAATTCCAATTTATTCATATAATTTTGGATATTTTATACACCACCATGTATTCTTGGATATTTACAATATGAAGACTCGATGATGTAGGATGATTTCCTTCAATGATAACTTTCTAATATATGTTCATTCGTACAGAGATTGATTTATTCTCGATGTGGGAAGGTGATATTCCCCTCAATTAATTCATGTTTCGATCCAAGATTGAATTCATGTTCTCCCACATCATCCTTCTATTTAGAGTTCCCCACATAATTCTCACAGATAGCAGAACTAACATATAGTCTGGTGAGATGATGAAATTTTATTCCAAGTATAATATCTTTTCAAAATGTACTTCCTTCTATCATATATATATGAAATGGATAAATGGAGGCATTCATTAATACACTCTCTATCATTATTCTAATAATGGTGGGATAGAATAAGAAAATATTTCTAAAAATTATCCCCAATTCCCTCTAGGTATATCAAATGGTGAAAGATAATTCCACCTAGGTGGACCCATCATCTGTGGTGTACATAAATAAGGATGTACTTCAAATTAGGATTTTTTATCAATCACTCTAGACAAATTTTTTTGACCAGATGATTCCAAAAAAATTGAATAATTCTACATAGATATTCTAGAATACCTCAAATAGAATAGGCTCCAACACTTACATAATATATAGTGGCAACGAAATATGATATCAATTGCATTAAATTAGAAGTTTCACATTGAATATTTCATCCATGGCGATACAGTAATTGCTCCTAGAACACTAATGTTACTGAGAAAGAATCCACCAATTTTAGATCCCAATTGGAAATGATTATTTGTTATTCTAAATGTATATTATATCTGTGCATTTTATTTTATCGCTATAAGAGGAAATGGTATTTCATCTCTAACCAAATCCATAATAATAATGAATTATTTTGTATGAGGAGACTTCAACTTCCAACTTTCAAGAAACCTGATGTGAAACTTACTAGTTCTATAATCTAGTTACATTATGTCAATCAAACAACCACCATTATCCAAGTCACATTACATTAAACTATGGTACTTGTCCCAATCACATTACGTTAAAATATTTGATATCTTCCTCATTTTATAATATTAAAACTCGTGTCTATATCTGAATCATATGACCTAAAACTCACCAATTGGTCCCAAATCAATAAAGTTACACTATTATCCTAGGCTCTGAACTCCATGACCTAAAATTAGGTGATCAAGTCTAGGAATCATGGAATTAAAAAATATGAATTACCCATCTTAAATATGTGGTGTGGCATTGGGCCTCCATGATCCTCATTATTCCAAACTACACTTATCCACATGGGATACTCAATGTCCTCATCACATTATTCTAAACTTCGGTCTTATCTGGTAAAATTTCTAGAATACCCATATGATAAACATGGGATGAACAACAATCCTCAATACATTACATTCAACTTTGGTTTTACCCCATCTCAAACAATTGTTCTTCTAATGAAGAGAATGGAATAACCTCTTTCCCTAAACATGGGATGCCTTATTAGAACCATGTGGTGCCTCAATTCACTCATAAAGGATGATAACCCCAATCTGTGTTAGTATCTTTCCATGTTTTGTTTAATAACTACATGTAGCTCGATTCACATCATATTGGGATATGTAAAGATTCTCATACATCTTATATTTGGGACTATATGTGAATTTTAACGTCTTGATCAAAAAAATGTTAAACTATTATATTTGTCTAATAACCATGACCCTTAACGTTTTTAAAAATATAAAGGCTCTATGAACCTAAACAAGAAGAAACCCCTACATTCTGATTTGTGTGACTTTAAAAGACAAGGTCTTACAACCAAAAAGAATAATGGAAAACTATTATCTTACCCCATATAAAACAAGTTTTCTATTAAATAAGAGATGATGCCTACCCCTTCCAAAATTGGGATTCCCTATATACTAAGTAATAGAAGGACACAAAACCTTACCCCGTTCTCTAAAAATGAGATTTCTTCTAATGGTGGGATTCCTCGATTCCCATTCCATAGTGGATTGCCTCACCACTGGTGTTATTCTTATACTACACAAAATTCTATAACTATGTATGCCTTGATTCACATCCTCATGGGATACATAGCAACGTTCAGACTCATAATCTCTAGGAATAAACACAAATTCATCAAGTTCCCCAAACCCTTTCTCATTCAATATTTGATATTTCATTCCATAAAATAAAATCCACCATATGGTCTAAGAATTATGACCTTAAACTTTTTCCTATACCCATTTTTAATCCTAATTCTGGATATTCCCCACTGGCATGCCCAAATGCACTATGTCATAGAACCTAGAATGTTGAACCCCACATAGACATTCCCCCATTCCATTTACTGATGGTGAGTCTTTCTCATTTTTGATTTAAATCAACCTTAAAATATTAATGGGCCCCCAAATAGTATTGTTTCATGGCTAAAATGGATCGCCTCCCATCCCGAACCAACACCTTGATGGTTATCTAGCAATAAATAGAATACCTAATGTTTCATACGTGGTCATCATTCGATGTTGCATTCAATAAAACCATTTATGATGTTTGTGGTTGTGGTCCCTTTATTTTGAACATGGTAAACAGTTTATCTCCACCCATTATTGGAAACTTATTTAGATCTCTTATGTATTGACATACCTCATTTAAAATTCCATGTATCATAGTTGATTTATAACACCCTTGATGTCACCCATATATACATATGTTTTCTTCAATTAGTTTGGTTATTTTCACTTATAAATTCTAAACCTTGTGTCCCCTTACCCTGACTGTTCACTTCCATGTGTTATGAAAATCCTAACACCACTCCATTTTTCTGACATCGAGGAGACTCAAATGGGATTTGGTGTCTCTGTAAGGTTTCTACTAATTCATTTAAACATCATAAATGATAATATCTTCCAAACTATATGACCATAAACTATGATATAATGTCCTTGCATCATAGATTTAAACTTTATGTGAGATTCTGTAGGAATTTTTTGTGTGGTGGTTAGGCCTCATAGGGCCTCATTAATGTTGAGTTAGCATTCAATCAAGATACATGTATCCCATTTGGAAAACTCTAACCCTTTGGTTCCAAAATCTACAAACACAAACAAGGATTTCATGTTACAACATCAAATCATTCATCTATATACAAGTACACATTGGAATATGTATTTTGTAGAGGGCCTCTATAGCCATCATTAATGTTGTATTTTACATTCCTCCATTCAATAATTATATATTTTAGATTATCCTATGATCCAAAATCTATGAATGTAAAATAAGAGCTTATATACCAAGACTCGTTGCATTTAAATATATGAATGTCTCCATAAGAATATGTGGTGTGATTAAAGTTCTCATAATCTCTCATTCATGTTGAGTTTTCCACCATATTGTGCTACATATATCCAGTTGGGTCGCCTAGACAGTCTGAAATTATAAACTTAAACAAAGATCCCATAGTCTAAGCATTAAGTACAAAAACTAACAGGCACATTATATTTCATGAAACACGACCTTAAACTATCTACAAATGGTATGAGAATAATTAACATGACAATTAGTATCCTTCATTCTAAGTTGTACAACATTACACTACTGAGATTGGTGTCCTTGACACATGACCTGAATCTGAGTAGTTACCCGATGTAACACCAAGATGCCTCTAAATTAGGGATGATCTTTAACCCATTTTAAATCAAGATTCCATTTATGATAAGTCTCATAAGGTCAAAAAAACCTTTACCAATGGACTTATACATTATTTATCTTACCGCTTAATAAAATAAAACTAGTTTCTACTAACCAGGGACTTCATGTTGGCCAGTGGTAGGCGATAAAGTCCTGTTACACTTTAGTTGTGGGTTCGATTCCCACAGCCTTGTCTAACGCAATGGGTTGTTGCATGTCCTGCATGTTGTCCTTTTTCTAAAACTACACTATTATAACATTCCAGAAATAATATCGAAAAAAATGTTCTATCCTTAAACAATACTATCTTATGTCCAACATAATCCATTTCAATCATTAGGCTTATCCAAAATACTTCTATCCATTCTCATAATATAGTTAAAACGATTACCAGAGAGTTCATATAACAAGCATGTTAATACCATTGTTGATCTCCATATATCATAAGATATGTCTTGTTGGTCACATTCCAAACATTTGAAGGCCTTAATCATGTATTCTCTTGAAAAATGAATACCCATTGAACCTTAGTGAAAACATGAGTGCTGTCAAAAGTTAACACTTTCCACATACCAAAACCAGAAAATTATATATACTCAAACCATGATATAACTATTTTCTTATATCAGTCATTAGCTCATGAATAATGTCAAACATTTCATTTTCTCCTTATCCCTTCATTATGCCCATATCATATTATTTCCAAATATATCTCAATCACTTTCCATAGTTACCCGTACCATAAAATTATTGAAAACCATAATAGACCTATACATAAATATTCCAATATTCCACGATACTATATAAAAAATTATTTTTGAATCCCATTACATAAAGACTTAATAATTCCACCACATTGTTGTCATATTCAACATCTCTAATAGTGATCACATGTGACTTCCCTTTATCTTTTTCCTTATGTGGTTTCTCATGTCGATCATCATTAACCCTTGGATTAGGGAATTGATTAGCATAATTCCCCATTTCATTGCACTTAAAGCATTGAAGTGTTGGTGGTGCGTTCTCTATAGTCTTTTCTTTATCATTATTAACCCTTTTTCCATTACATCGACACTCAGCTACTTGATGACATTCTTTTCCACACTTAAAAAATTTTCTATTCCCTTTAAGACAATATCCACCATGCTTCTCTCCACACTTCGAGTATAAGGAAACATTGATAATCTTTTCACCATTATTGTGAGATTTCTCCTTGAACTCCAACTTTTGATTCTTGTCAAAACCATGAGATGGATATGTAACACCAACTTCCATTTCTACCTTGATAGCACAATGCACAATTTCTTCATAGCTACTAAAGTATCTTATAGATAATTCCCTTTGAAGACTTGGTTTTAAGCCACTGAAGAATCGATGAACTTTACTTTCAGGTTGGATAATAAAGACAGATGCATACCTTGCATGCCTTGTAAAATAAGCTCCGTATATACCAACAGATTCATCATCCTATTTCTTTAGTTCAAGAAACTCCTTCTCTATCTTTGTTCAAAGAATACGAGGGATGTAATTATTGAAAAATAAGTTCTTGAACTCATCCCATTCCATGGACTCAATTTCATCTCTTGGCCTCATATTCTTGATAAGAGTCCACCATTGATCAGCTTCACCTTCCAAATGATATACTACTAAGATGAATTTATCATGTTCAGAACATTGAAGAACTGAAAATATCTTTTTCGTGGTTCTGATCCATTTTTCAGCAACAAGTGGATCAGAAGACCCACTAAAAGAAGGTGGACGTTGCCTCATTAAGGAATCAATATAATATTGTTCCCTTCTCTGCTCATTTCGAAGTCCAGAATGATTCATGGATTATGTAAGTATAGAAATAAGATTGTGCAATCCATCTCCCTTGACATTGGTTTGGTCAGGAGTAAAATCATTGCATTGTCCATTACATTGATCAACATGGTTCTTTCGGGTTCCATCCATCGTCTAAAACCCAATAATAATAGTGTGGGAGGCAAATACCATGCTGGGAAAACAACATAATAAAGGGGGAGTACCTTCAATATATAACATATTAGGTTTCATTCTGATATTGTTACCGTAATTCTAGGGTTATAACCTATACTTATGCTTAACCTTAGGGACATCCCTAGACATACCTTAGAAATATCTCTAGGGATCTCACTAAAGTTCTCACATCCTTGTTTCCAAAGGATGAATAAATATCCCTATGATCCAACTTTAGAGACCCAAATCATTGCGTACATGGACAATACATTATGTTTTAGGAATACTTAATACATAACAAAAATAGACACACAAGGACCGTAATAGTTTAGTGCCTTTGGAAACTCAGAATATAAACTTCTAATCATATTGAAATATCTTCAACAACCCCCATAACGATCTTCCTCTTTTTTTTCCTTACCTAAAATCTTTCTTTATTTCCTAGGGAAAATGAAACATAAAAAGGTTGAGCTCAAATGGCCAATAAGGGAAAACATAGAGAACAAAAAACAATCCATAAACATTTAGAAGCAAAAACTTGAATATGAAATTTAAACATCAAAATATTGAGCAAAGACATAAATCGTGGAAGTACAAAAGGCATATATCATAATGGAACATCAACCATGATAAAATATAAGGGGAATAAAACATGTAATTGTGGAAACCATTTAGAAAATGTTATGATTTCCATATTTTCCAAGGCATTGCTGCCAAAACCATCTTAGTGTACAATGTCCCTTTCTGAATCGAGTTCACTCCTTGTTTCAGTCCTGTAACACTAAACCGGATTAAATTACCATTCGAACCATGTATATATCATGAGATATAAATATTTACCCAATGAATTAGTGAGAGATATATTTCCCACCCATCTCATAATGAAATCATTCTTACTTATTCCACAAAATAAACTTACATCATTCATAAAAACCCAACGAATAAAATGGGTTTCATAAACATCATCCCATCATCACACAATCCATATAAAATAAATGGAAATCATTTAATAATAAGGAAAGTGAAACCATATAAATCATAGATACATGATACTTGATACACACACATATGAATTAATATCACCTTATATGAAAGATGGTTTTGATAAAACACTTGAAATTAATTCTTGAGGAAAATATTCTTTCTTCTTTAAAATCAATTTCTTTTAACAAAACATCATGAAAATTTAAAACAAAAAGATTTTGTTGAAAATAGTAATGAAATATTTTTTAGGAAGCTTCATGAAAATAAGTCTTTATAAAACCGTAAAAATCCTTTCATGCCGTATAAGTTAAAAAAACATTCATGTCATACGTATTTCGGAAAAGTCAAAAAGTACCTAGTATGGTAAAAAAAAGAAAGATTCCATACATACCATTCAGTAAAAGTAAAAAATGGGTAAAAATTACATTAAACATACATAAAAACACTTTTAGAAAATATGGACATGGATGATAACAATAATCCCCATAAATACTTACGACTAAACAATCTCAGATAAGAATGAGATTGGAATAATTATCCTTTACCTTAGGTATGATATGCTTCATATGGATCCGAACCTCCTGTATAATGATTTAAAT
This sequence comes from Viscum album, assembly GCA_963277665.1. Classification (NCBI taxonomy): domain Eukaryota; kingdom Viridiplantae; phylum Streptophyta; class Magnoliopsida; order Santalales; family Viscaceae; genus Viscum; species Viscum album. The sequence continues at coordinate 351,553,061 of OY728134.1, read as the reverse complement.
ATTGTCATTGACTTATTATATAATCATATTCATTGTTATGATATCATATATGTTTCAGATATGACTTTATATTACCCATTCTTTTGTAAATTCCATGTTAAAGTAGTGTTTTGGGTAAAATTATTTCATTTATCGTATGTGTTTCGACTTGTCATTCATGATATTATTACTTATATCCTTATTTACATGATTCCAAAATGTAAAAAATGATTTATATATAATATATATTCATCATATACATATATATTATAGATCTATAAAAGTAATGAAATACACCGTTCATGGGGACGGTAGGCCGTACGTACGCATGAACGTTGTTTTCGTTTCCTTATTGAATTGAATGAAACTAAATAGATGACATACATATATATATATATATACAGTAGCATTATTATTTCATATCTTTCATTATTATTCATTATATAAACTTTATGATCATTCACGTATGGTTAACATGGAGAATGAATATCATCGCGTCGTGGAGACTGTAGTCCGTACGTACCCAGGAGCGATAATATCGTTCCTATAATTATTGAATAGAATTGGAGTGCGTGGTATAATATATCAGAATTAGTATGATGTTATAATTACCATATATAGTTCTTCTTTACACCATTATACCCATCCATGTACGGTTTTGGTGGAAAACAGATTACACCACAACGTGGAGACGATGTTCCGTACGTACGCATGTGCGGTGATTTTGTTTTCCATAGGATGGATAGAAGCTGAAATAGGTTTGTTTCATATTTAAAATAAAATATAAGTATATGAGGGATACTTATGTTATTACTTCTTAATGAAACAACTTGAGAAGAGGGAGTAGAGGAAGAATGGAACTTAAAGAAAACGGTAGAAGGTATTACCTCTTTCTCGAAGTGCCTAAATTAAACATTCTCTTAGGGCACTAGAGTAGGTCTTTTGAGAAGACCAGTACCTCTATTAGGTTTCTAAGGAAGTGGGAAAGTGAAATGGGTAGGGGTTGGCCAAGAGTTAAGGCTCCAATTGGTGTGAGGAGGAGAGGGAGGAGGTTCCCTTTTATAAGGGAGGAGAGGGGCACCTTTGGAAATATAAAAAATATTAGTTTATATTAAATCCCAACGCCACTTAAAAAAATCCAAAATGACTCATATCCGAAGATTAAGTGAGATGGGGTTTTAATCTCATCAACCAATAAAATTTAGACATGATATGAATTTATTTTAAAGATTATCATCTTGATTTATCCTTATTTATCAATTTAATTTTATTTGTGGTGATAATCTTCTAAATTTTAAATTATTATAAATAATTACATATGTGTTGTTAGTTTTTCAATAATTTGACACTTTATGACATTGTCAACCATATAAATCTTAATTTACAATTTTTAACTATTTTTGTGATTTTTAAACAATTTTATAATATGTTATTTTTATAAAATATCAATAGTGTCAATTTTGACACTATTCATTCATTTCAATTTAAATAAAATATACAAAGAAGATATGTTCGAAATAAAAGCATTAATAGATTCATAAAAATATATATGTGTGTAGAAAATTATTGGAGGACATTAAATAGATCATATAATATTTATTTTAATATTTTTGAGATCACTTATTTGATATTTCAATCAACAATGTAATTTCAACATCACTATTGTGTCATAATTAATGATAAATATTTAATAACTAAAAATTATAAATAAATTCATATGATGTAGATACTTTTATTATATTTATTGAGACTATTTATATCCAAATTTTCATGAAGTTTATCACTAAACTAAAATTATTATACTTATAAGATTTTAGAAAGTGACATGTTGTCACTTTATTTGGTTTTAATAATAATTAAACTATTTTCATGGAAACAAGTCCATTAAATGAATCTAATACGACCCTCAGGTGATATAGTTCGACTTTTAGTCATCCCATATGATTTTGGCAGGTGTTAGGGTAATTTTGTAATCTTATATTTACCCTTAATTACCTGATTTACCTTTAACTATGGTAAGTAAAATTTATTGTAGTTACTATTCATAATGCCCAAAAAATAAAAAGTAGCTTATTATCATAATTTGGACACAATAATTCCAAATAATGAATCCATTTTTCCAAATTCAATACACAAATGTTGCAGAAATTAAATTAAAATTCATCCCGTTGTCGAAAGAAAATGGGTTTTTGTTTAAAACATTGGAAAAGATTGAATTGATTTAACCTACGAATTCAAGTTAAAATCATTGCTAATTACCTAAAATATATTAAATGGTAAAAATATATTATAATTATACTTTAAAACCATTAAATAATATAATTTAACCATATAAATTATTATGATGAAAAAAATTGTTTTTAATTAAAATATAGCGTGTTTTTACTATTCATTAAAATATGAAAGTTATGAGAAAAATATCAAAACATTATCCAATGTAAATTTTTATATCTTAATTCAAAAGAAAAAGTTTATTTTGTAAAATTGATCTCATAAACATGTCAAAGACTAGATTTAATGTGGGTGTGCCATCAAAAGGCGGCAAAACTGCATTTTTTTGAAAAATACATATTTTACCCGAAAAATTTATTTTGTTCACATACCATGTTCTAGAAAATGTGTAAGATTAAATAATAATGTTATAACATTAAAAATTAAGTTAATACTATTCAAAATGGCTATTTCATAATAATATTATAACCATAGATAATTGTTTAGTGAAACCTGATATTGCGTACAACACACGCTGTCGAGGAAAGTCGTGATTTCATGTAATGCGAGCCAAGTCAGGGTTCAGTGTTGTGAAAGACTCCTTTTTTATTTTGTATAACAGAATCCAACAATATTTCATTTATACATTGAATATATATATACAATCAATATTGCGTAGAATGACTACTATCAAACGAACATGAAATTAGGTGTAACATAATCAAAGAATAATGTTGCGTATACTGCAAGCTAATACGGTGTTGCGTATAGCGCGAGATAATCTTGGTGTAGCGTACAACCCAAGACATCAATGAAATTAAAATGAATAATTCTCATAAAATCTCGGGTTGTTACATTGTAGGACCGAATCCTCAATTTTTACTCCTTCATTGAGTCCTGTCATGGGACCCATCTCGATTGCATCAATTTAAGTAATGGTCTTGGTGTACCCTTGTAATGAAAACTGTATGGTTTTCCTAACCTACAAAGCATCCCCAAACATCTTCGTCTGAAGAGTTGGCTCCTCCATTACCTCCTCTACACCAGGTGACATCAATACAAGTGTTGGTTCGTGTGTTTAAGTATCAAATTCCATTTTTTATCTCATTAAAAAAAATTATTTAGTTAATACTGGGAATACAGTGTGACAGATCCAAGTATATAAAATAGGTACATAGTTACATGATTTACATAGTCTAGTGATATGCTTTGGGACGTTATAGGAAGTCCCCTTGAGAAGGATCCCTCTGTATCCACTTCCATAGTTGAAGTCATCGATGATCACATTCTCTGATCAATAAAAGTAGTAATGAATCACATAGTCATCCCTTCATGGGTCGAGGTTCCCTCATACACCGCATGAGGCCAATCATGTACCTCTCATTATATAGTGCTTTCACATTCCTATACATGTAAACAAAGGTATCATACATTGAACTTAAAAATTATTGATATTTGAAAGCAATTAAAGGTAATGAAATTTACCTAGTCAGTATTATAATGTCTATCATTGTTTGAGAGCTAGTAGTAATCACTTCCCAAGGATTATTGTGATTCATCACCTCTAACCATTGTATAAGCCTCACAATCAACAAGGGCACCTGGATGGGAAGAATTCACAACAACATATTCACTAGATCAGATAATGGATTCCTCATTCCCTAAAATATATCACATCCTATAGATCTTCCATATAATGAATTTTATTTCAATGGGGGAATATAATTCTGCCTCTGTGTTCCCCATCCTGTTGTGGAGTATCACCACAGTGAATAAATTTTTCGACATCCCTCGAGTGGTGGCGAACTATTTATAAAGTCCCCATGCTCCCCATGATTTATAAAAAAGATTGTAACTAGGGAAATATGGGTGGCATACCTTCTTCCATGTTCCACTGAACATGAACCCTCTATACGAACCTCAAGGGATCCACTTCTTCCCACAACCACCATCCCAAGAGTGTTGGGCCTGATGCTGTAACACATCTCCCTATAGATCCAATATATTTCAGGCTACAAACAACCTAACATTATATTTATTCACATCCCACTATTTCATCTATATATCCATGACATGTGTCGATCGCCATTTGGTCCTGAGCTCACATTTCATAGAATACACCATCATTGGCACAGGTGGCCAACCGACTCTGCATATCCCCAAGATATGTGCTCTCTGAACATAGTGTATCATCATAAATGAGGCCATATGTGGTAGTGGTACGTGGAAAGTCATTATGAATTTTTCCATCTTCTCATATAAACATTGGCTAGATATGAATCATCATTGAAGTATGGAAATCATGCACACCTATGAGTATAATTTTTTTGTCATCCACTGTAGGAATTCCAATATGCTTATGAACCATAGTGTGTTCTACAGTTTGTAGATCATCTCACAGTCATCCCTCATCATTAGTACCCCACCTCGGAAGTCTATAAGGTATGATAAGATCTTAATGGTCCCCATGAAATCATTAATCACCACCCCAATCGAAAGCGGAAATTTATAAATTATTAATCTATCTTTCAACCTAACCTTCTATAACACTTCCACCAAACCCATCATGAATGGGAAACTCCTTTCAATATTCATGATCATCATTCGGAATTTCACAGTAGGAGGAGATATGGAATTTAGGTACTCATAACCCCCCATTAGTGCTACCACCCAAATCTGTAGAAATTGGAGGGTCCCACACACACGTAGTGGTGGCTTCATTTAAATAATGTAGTGAATCACCTTGTAAAACTTCTCTGGTACTAGGTCTACCAAATAGACATGTTTCCCTGTCACCAACATCGACACCATAATAATGTTTCTCATAAACACCCACATGTGTTCATATCTCACCGAAATCATCCAACTGTTTATGATCATAGAAATAATTCTTTCATGAATGATCATATTTTGTGATTTAGGCTTAATGATTCACCTCCATATTTTCACTGGGATCACCTCAAGAATTCTCATTTAAGTTACCTCCTTTACCCATTGGTATCCCCTGGGATATTTTTGTGGCATCATAAAATACATATTTGATGGATGTTTCCCCTTGATTGAATCTACAGTAGGTTCATTCAAGATGTAGTTAAACCATTTCATAAAGAGGACATATCTCTTCCATGGATTCTCTTCAATAGTTCTGTGTAGTATATCCAAAAATGTATCCTCTAAGGACAATATCTTCTCTTAGTCCCCTATAAATTTATTTCAAGAAGTAACTCTTCATACATCACCCCAATATATAGGTACTAATTATTTGATGAAGGTACTATAAGAAATAAAAGACATCATTGTGATGTAGATGAAACATGTTGGTCCCCTATGACTATGTTTTGAATATATCAGGCAAGATTTTATAAGGGAAGTAGATGTAGATCTTAATATTCATTGTACTTTATAGAGCTTGCACCCTCTTCATATCTACATAAAACTCAGTGCATGATGCACATTTTCATTAATTCAAGGATGTCTCATCTATGAAATTTCCACAATGGCACAAATCCCAATTTTCATTCAACCATTTATGAGAATTCCCCAGACCCATCTTGAGGATAATCTCATTATGCAGTGGGGATTCCTCATCCTCCATCTTCTCCCAGCCAATTTTATTAATGTTTTTATATGGTAAATACATTTCATCTATATCATGGTCCTTCCCAATGTTTTATGAATTATCCCAACTCCACTGGTACTGCCCCAGTATGAATATAACTAGTACGTTGGTTTGTCTCAACTCACCAATGATTTGAAGTCCATATATCTCAACACAAATCATTAAGGCAGCAGCTTCTTGGAAAATGGATATTCCTTTTGAGCCTCTTTCATTATTGAAATCAATGATTCTAATTTGGATTAACTTCAAATTATGTCCCTAATCTTGATAATCCAGCCATTTATTCCCATTATTAAGTGGAAATATTTACTCTTGGAGATTCTATTTTATTAATGAAATATATGTTTTCTTTGAGTCTGGTTTAAGAAGGTTCTTCATAGAAGTCACTCACAGAGATTTGGATCATGGCGGTCACATAGTAATGATACAGTCTATGTATCCATCTGTACAAAAAGTTATCGCAGAGATAGGCACACATATTCAATGATCATTTTGAGAATTGAGGATCAAAATCCCAAAGCACTTGAAAAAGGATTGAACGTCATTAAATGAGAGCACATGATTCTCCTCATAAAAATGGTAGGTGTATTTGAGGTCCCCCGTAAATTATTAAGAGGCATACAGCTGACATGTGCTTCATGATGGCCTTCATAGAGTGACCATCACGTGTGATCATATTGAGGGAGCAATAAAAATGAGATTCATGAATGAATGTTGATTGAAAATATTTAGAGAACCTACCTCTATATATTACCATTCTATTCCTCCTTAACTCCCCATATGATAGGGGTAGGGGATATTTTATGAAAAAATAAACATTTCATTGGGTTATTAGTGGATTTAATGCCTTATTCAATGATAATATGCGCCATAACATCCCAAAAATCCCTATAAATTGAATTATTCATGAATACCTTCTCCTTATAGAATTGTAATACATCACAAATTCCCCTACATGAGGAGGTTCCATTACAAATTTATTAATTCCCTACAATAACCCTCCATGAAATGACCATTGAATTAATGATGTTCTTCTTGACTATGTGAATGGATGGCAGTATCTTCACCAGTATCATATTCAACATTGGGAGCCCCGCCCATTAGTGAAGCCCATAATTCATTAAGAAACACATGAAATATTTTTCAAACCCCTTTCTTATAAATACCACCTTTAGACAGATATTCTTGAGATGGTTACTAACAATTCAACTTCAAAATTGCTCAAAGATCACGAACCTCATATACTAGACAAATGAATGAAAATATGGATCATCCAATGTATCTGATCATTTTGAAACTGCCTTCTAGGAGTTCATGGAAGCCTCTACACAAGCGTGTTTCCCTTTCTTTAAGGCATAAGCCCTTCAGAATGTATTAATTTATTATGAGGCACATGATGCATTGTGAAGCATTTAGCCTCCATGTAGAACTCTTCTCAAGAATCAGGGCATGCAATTGTGGAAGGGTCATATTTATTGTGATGTGTACATATTCTCAAGATCATGGCCTTTGGGAGGATCCTTTCCATTGGGAAAAACATCTTTTGAATGCCTCAAACTTCATTAAACCCCACTCGTGGGACTCTTAATGGTTCATCCCTTCTATTGACCCTCTTTATCAAATGTGGAGGAATTAGGGACACCACACCCATCCAGGGCCAGTCTAGATGAAGTTTGAGTCCCTCTATGACATGGGAGACCAAATATTGTGTCCATACACTTGAACACATGTGTGTTTTTATCCTCCCACCTACATTTGTATTCTAATCAAAGGTACCCTAACCCATTTTTATTTTAAGAATAAGTACTCTAACATTGAACTCGTGACTGACCACTCCCCCATGAAAGTTCCAATTCCATGTTCCTCCTATAGGTGGATGAGTAGTTCCCACGTGATTACTATGAGTAAGGTGTGATTCCCTCCAGGACTATGTTGATTGACATAAAATTTTCCAGCTCTACATCTAAGTCATATATTGTTATACTAAATGAAATCTTCCCGAAAAAATTACATAAAAATGAAGGATTATTTTTTTTAATAAATGTAGGATTCTATGTGTATGACTGGAATGGGATGATCCTTACACCTCTACTAATAAATTGAATAAGATCCTCTAGGAAGCTTCCACATATAAGCCCCACACCATTTAAATTTAGAGAAATTATCTGGTTAAGAGATTATTCTATTCATAATCCCCACACCATCACTCATTGATGATCTGTTTGTGACACAAGTATCCTTAACACATGAAATTTGACTATATGGATTGTTCTAGTCACATGAACATAAATTGTGGAATCAAACAACATGGGTATTTACCCATTTAGTCTAAAGTGGTTATGTAGGAGACTCTCCTAGTGTTTAGTATTGAATTTTGATAAACATTAGTGATCCCTCTTAGAAACCAACCTCCTTAATCCACATCAAGGGGAGTTCTTGTCTATATCCTAGATCCAAATAAAGGGGCGGTCTAATTAATTGGTAAAATATTCATGAGTAATATCTTCCACCATTGAGACACACCTCTCAAATCTAACTCCAAGGGATTTTCTAATCTGAAACTGAAGATCTAACTCAAGTGTTGTTTTGGTCAACATTTTGGGACCAACTCACAGGGTTCCCCAACCAATGGTTATCATGGGATCTCCAACTAGGGAAACACATCCTTTATCCCCTAAATGATAATTTTGTTCAAATTCTATGATTCAACTCATGGGGTGTTCTGACCCATCCACTATAGGTGTGATATATTCAATCCTATGGACATACCTCCTTGAAACGACTCAAGGGGAATCCTAACACACATTCCTAATCCGCCTTAATGGGTTCTCCAATATATCGGTAAACCATACAGCTGTCAAATCATACCTCTTAGGGACACAACTCCCTAATCCTCCTTAAGGGGTGTTCAGATCAACATACCAAATCCTCCACAATGGGTGGTCTGATCCAATCATTCCAGCTATGACATATTCCCTCATAGGGATGCACCTCCAAGATTCACCACCATTTGGCATTCAGATCCATCCATCATGTCCCCATATGATATTGACCTTGTTAATTTTTGGATATGTTGTCTAACTCATGCCATGATCAGTTTCAACTAGATTTCATTACGCATATTTAGGGGACATAGAACATGGTACATGATTTCCAAAATAGATATCCTATGAATAAGTTTGGGATAGATAAGGGGAAAATCCTTGGAATTAATACCCCCCAGTGTTATTACATTGTGTTTGATAAGGGATTCTCTGGGTTCCACACCTTAATATTCCTCCAATGAGATTCCCTCATGAGAGGAATAACATAGGAACAAATTTGACAAGCATCCCAAATTTTCCTACGATGCCTACTGTTACTACTCTACTAAATAAAGGTTGATGGCCTGTCTAGATAAAAGAATAATGTCAAAAAAAAGATGTGTAATTAACTGGTTTTTACAAAGGGATGACCCAAATAATGTTTTTTATTTACATGAATTAAATCTATAAGGGAGACATTGACTACCTGACATGCTCCACAATGTAATCCATGGATGGAATTACAAACATAAAATCAAACTATTTTGATCAAGGATCATGCATGTCCATTGGACATGATGAAATCCGCTTACATTTAGATGGTGGGAATGCAGGGCTATAGCCCCCATTATGCACATGCATCATGTCAACATAGGGGAAGACACCTTGAAAATTGTTGGAAACAGTTGGAATATAAGAAATTTTATGATAAACCTTGGGAAGAAGATTAAGGAAATAATAAATTAGGGAACATAACCCTATGATATAATTTTAGGATATGTGTATAAGAACACCCTGCATGTTTTTGATAATGTATATATTATGTGTTTCTTTCTAGAAATATGTCCCTTTAAAGATACTACATATAGATATGGTTTTGAAATATATATACATAGGGGTGAAAACTCCCAAACAGGGAATCATGATTACCATCAAGGTTACCTAGAACTTGAAAATGATCCTTACTGTGAAAATATATTGAAACTCCCAGGGTATATGTTTATGAAAATTCATATATTCCTAAAATGTATTTTCAAAGAAGAATTTTGTATCATAGGGGATATTGATTAATAGTGGGCATTGATTCAAAACAATATGGATGATGAAGAAATAGAAAACATGGAATGGAAATATTTTAAGGTACTCTGTGGGAAAATTACTTTCCTCACAAGTAATGAGATTATACGGAGAGACAATACCTGAATATTAGGGAAAAAAGATAAATTTTATTAATTAATATTCCTACTTTATGAGGTTATAGTTGAATTTTATGGAATATGTGTGATAACCAAATAGAATGAATGGTTATTTATGATGTTCTGAATACATGTTCTCAAAGGGTACTAGTCTCCCAATATTTCTTATCATGTGAGGAAATAATATAACCTTGAACAAATATAGGGAAAAAGTTATCCATCTTTATTGATTCGATGAGAAGAAAAATTAGAAGAGGACGTCAAAGAAAAATTTATATAACGGAAAGAATGGAAACAAATATTTTACCCTATGTGGTAATTGTGGAATGAAAAACTATGGTACACAGACAAAGGGAATGGTATACTACTACTTGTGTGGTGAGAAATGACACCATGATTATTATTGAAAGGGAAATAATGAATCTTAATTTTTATAATTATTTATCTATAAGGATATAAGGCACTAAAAAATGAATTCCCCAAGAGACCAGTGAATACACCTCAAAATATGTTAAAAGTACAAGGTCAAGAATATTCTATTAATACAAATAAAGCAGAATGATTTATGTTCTTATTTTTATAATCAATAATTTTCTTATAGAAATTTTTTATCAATGGTATTATGATTCTAAAAATGATAAAATGTATAATGATTGTATTGTTGTAGTTTTTCTTTAAGGAGTTGAGAGAATATATTCAATATTATCAATTACCTAGGAAAGGTATTCAGTGTCAATTTAAAATAATTATAAAACACATTATTAAGGGATATGATCATTAATAAAGGAATTATTTGGAGATAATAAAGATAAAGTGGATTTTATGATGGTATTAGTATTAGTTAATGTTTATATTACTTTTTATATTATGTAAATTATGGGTTATTAAAATTTTAAGACCTCATAGGAATAATATTAATATATTTCTATAAAAATAAAAGACCTAATGTTGTGTGAAACCCCATCTAAATTGTTATGTTCTATAGCTTGAACCCATAACCGAATGTTGACATGGTTCTGCACTGACTACTAGCATATGTGATGACTTCGTAAAAATGTCATTGTTTTTACATAAACTGTTTGAATAATATATATTAATGTCAATCTAGTGGTGTTTCTATTGATTTTTAGTGATTAATGTACTATATTGGATGAGTTTTGAATGGCATATTTTGTTTTGGAAAATATTTATAGAAAGGAAAAACCCCTTGTTACTATTTTATAGATTTTACGATTCATTAGAATTTAATCATTGATCACCTTTCATAAAATTTTCTTTGTTAGATACTCATTTTATATATTTAGAGATAATGTTTCAATTTTTTGATGAACAACCAAATAATTTAATTTTTCTTATTAAATATAATTATATCAAGAAATTATATTCATTGACATTATTTGATTGTAAAAGAATTAATAAGATTTTGGAAAATATTATTTTAAAATAATTATACTACATTAATATATGATCATTATAATAGTATTAAAAATCAACATAGATTTATAGTTTTTGGGATATTTGCATTCCATTGATTATGAAATTTTCTATGACCAATTATCTCTGTCACTCTCTATAATTATTTACATTTTCATCCATGTCCACAACTTAACATCCCAAAAATGTTCTCAGAAATGGAAGACCAATTATTTTTTATTTTATATAACCTTTAAAAATACCATTATCCCATTTAAATTTTTTTTATCAACCAATTTTATAGTTTTCATTTCCTGTAAAGGTATTTTAAATTTTAAAGCCCTTAACTTCAATGGACAAGATAAAATTTTGAGAATGTAATTTTTCAAAGGGGGTAGAATGTAACACCCTATGATTTTAAATGATATCCTCCATATTCAATAGAATATTTGTCATTAAACTAAAATAATTTAAGAAAATTTGACAAAACAAGACATTAATTTTTTTTAAATAAATTCAATCTTTTTGTGATATTTTGATTAATGCAATGAGGAGTTAGTACAAAATATGACGCTCTATTAAATTATTATTATTTAAACATAAGAATTATGACCTAGATTTATAGTTTTAGGGTTTTAATAAGACTAGAAAAATAATGGAAATTATATAGTTTACACATGTATAGAATAACATAAATGGTTATACATTTATTAGAAATAAAATATCAACCATTTTATAGAAAAATAATGTTTTCTAAAAAACTCTATTTTTAAAAGGTAGGTTTTTATTCATTGCACACATAATTTGAAAATATTTTTTACCAATTTTTGAAATATTTTCCAGAAAATTTTAATTCAGTTATGATATTTACATGACAACATTATATTGGGATGATTTTTTGTGATTTATATGAGAAGTTAAATATTTCGATGAGTACTAAAAATTAATGGAATTATTAAAAAATACTTTTCTTAAATGATTTGTAGTGTTAAATTTAATTTTAAACTGATATAAATGTAATATTATTTCATTAATATATTTAGTAATCCAATTTAGCTAATTTTAAAAAATTTTGTAATGATCTTTAATTCTAAAATATTCAATATATTTTAAAATGTTTTCTTTGAAAACAGATTTTTCATCGAGTATGTGTCTTTATTTTTAAATTATTCGTTCTCTATTTTATGAATTAAATTTTGGAAAATGGATTAAATCTTTTTAATATAAATAATTATTTTTCTCTAAAATTTTCAACATAAATTTTTAGTATAATGAATAGTGAAAATAGTAAAACTGAATTTCTACAATTATGGTACAAATGGGTTTATTGAGGGCTCAAATAAGAAGATAAGGGTTAAAATTCATATAAAACATCGCGAATGAAAATTTTATGGAGATATTTTGACCATATAACATAAAACGGTATATAATGTACCATTTTTAGTCTTTTAACATGATGAGATATTAGGTATCAATTTTTTTTTTCAAAAAATCCAATTTTGTCCCCACCACACATAATAAGGGTCACCCCATCTCTTCACCTCTTTAAACATACATGAAACATTTTATCGAAACTAAAATACTCAAATAAAATACTAAAATTTCAACCCATATACTATAAGAGTTATTTTTATTATTAATACCTCTTCTGATGGCCATAGGTAAATCTTAAAGAGGTTTCCAAACAAAGAGGTAATGTTTTTTACTATGTGTTTTCATTATTCTTCTTCTCCTAACTCAATACAATAATCATTATATATGATAATATTATAACACAAGTAATTAAAATATAATTATGTTTTATTATATTAAGGTAATTATCTATGCATGTATACTGTTTTATCAATTGTGAAATGAAACTTTTGTTAATATGTACGGTGGACAACCACCTAATAAACAGATGTAACTAGTTTTCTGTTATCAAAATTGAAGGGTGGATATAATGAAGGATTTATCATATTGATATTATATATATGAAATTATTTTATTTATTCAACAACATAACTTTACTATATAGAGGACTACCACCTCGCGAAGTTATTTGTTTTGGAGGAAAGTGATTCCTTGGACCAGAACATCCAACGAAAATATATTATTAAAAGAATGTTCACAGGAGTTGAAAATATGGGATCATATTACAATCTTTTTCATGAAAGTAAATAAGATCAGTAGGGAGTTCTGTAAATGAGAAAATGACTTGATCAATTCCCATGTTGGCCAGGTCATCTGAAAACATGTTTTCTTCTCGATAAACATGTGTGATGATATAGTTAATATAGATAAGTGAATGATTGGATTACATCCAACGATAAGTAATTGACCGTACAATATGAGTTGAAACATTCCAAATCTCTTGAATGGTGTTTTTCCAGTTACCTTCAATCCAGAGGTACTTCCAACCAAAAAACATGGAAAAAGAAATTGCATGTATCAAACTTAACGTCTCAACATCAACAGAAGTGGAAATGCCACAATTACCCCTGAAACATCCAAGAATCTGACCGAGATGATTCTTAAAGATAACACCAAACCCTGCAGGGCCCGGGTTTCCCTTGGAGGCACCATAAAAATATATTTTGATCCATACAAGGAAAGGGAGTATCTAGAACACCTCCAGAGAGCGATGTGGTTGACAGAAATTTTCGTTGATCCATAGACACTTCAGGAATTTAAAGTCATGCACAGTGTTCTGGAATTGTGCCTTATACAACAAAGTAGAGTCATGTATTTTAATAAATATCCACATTTGACCATAATTTTGATTGAGCGAGTAATATTTAGGAATAATAGCATTCTGATCATACCAGATCACATTGTGGAGCTCAGAAACTACAACATAAAAAGGATCTTAATTTTTTGAGAGACTTCCATTTATGAACATTTCTATAGTTGAGTTCTGAAAGAGTTAAGAATCAATAATATACAATTAGAAATGTAAATAATATAGTTCCAAATAGAAAAGGTGGTAGCACAAGAATGTAAGAGTTTTTTAGCATCTTCTCTATGTTGATTACATATTTTACACTTAGAGCAAAGTTGGATTCCAAAATATCGGAGGAAAAACTCATTGGGGACACTATTGGGAGAGAGACACCAAATGAGAGTAAATCTAAATAGTTTAATACAAGGTTTGTTAAAAAAATTAGCCCACTTAAATCATTTTAAGAGTTATCGAAAAAATGATTGTATAAATTTTTGGAGTTAAGCATACCATTTTGAGTTGGTTCCCAAATTAAGAAAACATCAGCGTAAGTGAAGGAGTAGTTTTTAATGCCAATTAAAATAGTATTGGGATGTGGTCATGATGAGATTTTAAAATATCTCTTATATTGATGATGTTTTTTGGAGTTTTGTTAGAAGATATCATAGAAATTAATGGTCTATCAGTCCAATTATCCAAACAGAATTTCATGGGAGAGTTTCGGGAGACCATTCGTCTGGAATTATTCATAATATTAGTGAAAGTTTGTTTGATGGCTGGAAAAATGGAAGTACTAATTATGTTTGAATTACCCACCTTATGTTTATCAAGGAATCTTTTTTTAATGGTAATAGCATATGAGGTATTATAAAGAAGGTTCCATGTAAGCCTAGATTGAAGGGATTCATTAATTAATTTTAATTTTTTTATACCAATACCACCATTCTCAATGGGATTGCAATATGTTAACTAGGGAATAGTCACAAGTTTTCTTTCTAGAGTACTACCAGTCTAGATAAAATTCTCAATATAAATGTTCATCTTTTGCCATTTTTAGTCTATCGTGGAGTAAACTATCTTGGTTACAACATTAAATTTAACAATCAAATTCCTACATTCCATGGGGATATCTTTACCTTTCCATGAAGAAAGAAGGTTAAGAATTTGATCAAAAATAGTCACAATGTGACAAGACTAGGGCCTGCCCAAAGAGATAGTAACACCAAGATAAGTGAAATAGATATTACCTTCTTTCAATCCAAGGTCACTAATAATGTTACATTTTCTATTGGGAGGAAAGTTCGTACCAAAGAAAATTCAGGATTTCTCGAACTAATGGTTTGGACTGAAATGTATTCATTGTGTGAGAGCATAGATTTGAGATAAAAAAATGTTCCATTTATCACCTTGATGGAAAAGAATTATTTCATCCACATAAAATGGTGAGTAGGAGAATTCACATTACTAGGGAGATGGATGGGTTTCAGCTTGTTCTAGACCACTAGATTGTTGATCAGACGACTAATATTTTTTTTCTGATTTCAAGAAGAGTATGGATGAAAAGGGATCACCTTGTATAACAACATTGGTGAATTTAAAGTCTCTCTAGAGAGATCCATTGATCAAAATGGAGATAGGTGATAAGTTGAATATAGTTCTGATTGTAGTGATGAAAGAGGCACTAAAACCAACACCTTGGAGGACCTTGAAGATAAAGCTCCTGTCCATAGTGTAAAATGATTTTCTAATGTCAATATTAATAGAAATATTGCCTACTCTATTTTTTTGTTCATGTTATTGACACCCTAAGAGGAAATAGAAATACATTCTTGAATGGATCTACCCGTTATAAAACTAAATTGGTTCCAGAAAACTAATTTTTCTATGATAGTTGAATTATTGTTAGAAATTACTTTTGTGATGATTTTATAAAGAGTATTGATAAGAGAAATGGGTATAAATAGGTGAATCATAGTGGAATTATCCACTTTGGGGACTAATTTTAGAAACTGTTCATTGAGAGCATGGGGAAGAACCCCATTAATAAAAATTATTTTACATGGTTACAAACATCGATATGAATCACATCCCAATAATGGTGAAAGACCCCATTATTGAAGCCATCAAGACCCAGGGAACTATCAGGATTTAGACTAAAGATAGTGCCATTGATTTCATGATCCGTCAGATTGTTGAGGATGAAAGTGTTTTCCTCTCCAGTGATCACAAAATTAATGACTTCATTAAGGAAGTCCTTGTTATTATCAGGACCATTGAAGATGAATTCATAATAGGAGACAATATGATGAGCGATTTATTATTCATTGCTAAGTAGGTTGTACTCTTCCTTTATAAAGGTTAATGGATGGAAGTCCTTCCTGATTCTTTTTATTGAGTTAAATAATTTTGTATTTCAATCACCATTAGTTATCCATTTAACATTAAACATTTCTTTTCCCCATATTTTCTTTAAAAATGTGTAAAGTGTTTTGTTTTACGAAAATGTTTAGTTCTTGAGTGGGATAAGTGTTGAGGTGAGAGGTGTTGCTATTGTTTTGTATATCATTGAGTTCTTTCTCAAGGATCATGATGACATTATTAAATTGTTTGTCTTTGGAGTTACACCATGATTCGAGAGTATTTTTTTAGATGTTTTAATTTGAGGTTATAGGTAAAGGCATCATTGTTATGATACATTGAGGACCAAATGTTTTTGATGATAAGGGTGAACTCATCATCAGATGAACACCGATTGTTTAATTTGAAAGGAAGCTTGAGTTTCATGCTTTTGGAGGATACATTCACCAGGATGAGGAGATTATCAGAGTTAAGCCTGTGTAGAGTTGTGCTAGAGATAGTATTACAGTTATCTAAAGCAGGGACATTTGTGAAGGCTCTATCCAATTTGGATGAAACCGCTTCAATATAAGTTCCCCGATACTATGATTATTTCGCATCAGAGAGGTTAATTTCAATGATATTGTTGTCTTCGATCGAGGATTCAAATTCCCTCATGGATATAGAAGCATGAGATGGTCCATTTTTCTAACTTGAGTTAAGAATGGCATTAAAATCACCAATAAGAAACCAGGGGGAATTAATGTTACTTCTTATATATGAGAGATCATTCTAAAGAGTAATTCATTCTTGATATATATTTTTATCACAGAAAAGGAGTATAAATAATGTGTTCCTTCAATATTAAAGGGGTAATTAAGAATGTGGTTAGAGATATTGAAATATCTAATATTCCCTAATGAATATTAAGAATGAATCTAGAAGGAATGGGCATTGAGGGAATTTTTTATAGCACCAATAATGTAACGTCCTGACCCGACTCACCACTAAACCAGTGGTCGGACCGGTCGCCACATAACCTCAAGTGCATCTCCCCATACGCCAGAGGCTGGTGACTAGCAGCATGGGTCTAAGGATAGTCAGTGTGGAGACTATACCCTCTTATCAGAGTTGCACAACAGAATATCAAAGTAAATAACAAACAATGGAAATAAATAGCTGAAGTAGTTTAATAAATGATAAAGCATTAGAAGGTAGTTTTAATAAATCTTGTACAAACTGATGGCCTACATCTATTATATAGAATATGTATGCATGACAAGCTAATTATACAAAAAATGGAAAACATTGAACAAACCATCATTTTGAATATTCCATTACAAAAATAAATAAACAATGACTCCAATCCCCAAGGGAAGTATCCTCAAGCATCCCATGCTTCCACTCGGTCCTTTTCCCCTATCATCTGTTTAAATGAAAACAACACAATCTTGCAACCAAATAGAATCTACTCGGGTACCCCAATGTAATGGCAGCCCGAGTAGTGAGTGAGATATAAATCTCCGTAGGCTGGGACCACCATTGTCTACCCATAATCCTGATATTCATTAAATTATTTAAAAAGTTCAAGCATTCATAATTAAGGTATGTAGTACAATGTAACAATATATACCCAAGTACCTGATTTATCTCTCAATTGGTGTCTGAACCTATATTACACATTTTTCATACATACACAATAGTCATTACACAATCATTTTCATTTATCAAACCTCATTAATCTACAAAATTATCGTGATCTGGACTGAGCCTTACATTCCTTGTGTAAGTCCCTCACCATAGATGTCTCTAAAGACCATATAAGTAATCAAAGTTAAGATCAAATCCAAGATTGTGCTTTGTCTTGGATAATTCATTATAAGATATTCAATTTAATCTTTCATATATTATATCTGAGCCCGTGATTCACTCCTGGGTCCGTCCACTATTAGTGATTCACCCATTTCATTGATAAGTATGAACCATTTCTCATATTCAATTCACAAATCATAGTGTCACAATAGTTTTTATTAACCATTTAATTTATTTCATGTATGACCAATTGGACCCACAGTCCAATGACAATTAATGGTTGTAGAACATCATGTCTACCACCCTAATGATTATTTGGGTCATCAGTCCTTGTCTCCCAACCCATGGGTATTTGGAGCATTAGTCCATGACCCATAAAAGAATATTTTCTTGCAAGTTGGGTGTAGAAAACCATGTCTAGAACCCTGTGAGTATTTGGAGCATCAGTCCCTGTCAGACAACCCTTTTATCAATAATACATATATATTTATCATTGGTGTAGGATGCCTTGTCTAACACCCCACTACCATTCATTAATTAATTCATAAATTAATTAATCTAATCCGTTAATTAGTTCAACAACTAATTAACAACATAAATCTCCCATAAAATGTCAACCATTAATTATGAATTCAACATCTCAATAATAATTAATTAATTAACAATTAAATATTCTTAGCAAGCCAAATAAATAATTTACTCAACATTTAATTATCCAAATTCTTTAAAAAATCTGAACTCATCTACTAAAATAGTGACTCATCGAGGAAATTAACAATTTACATGCACATCATAATCATCATAAAATATGTTCAAAAAAACCTACATATTTTTCAACAATCTCACGTAGCATCTCATAATATAAAACAACTCCATCCAAGACAACTTAATGCATTGAAATCTAACGTGCATCAAAAGGAACCCATGGCCAATAGTGGTAAAAAACAATTAATTCGCAATCTTAATTTAATGAATTCTAATTAATTAATTCAACAATTGATTAGTTAAATCTTATATCTTTAACTAATAATCAATTAATTAACCAATTTTCATTTATCATGTAGTAATTAATCCATACATTAATTATTAACAGTTTCCAATTTATATTCCGAATATTTCAAATATTCAATATTCTCAATAATCAGTAATAGCCAGAATTTTTATTTCTACTCATGAAGTGATAATTAAATCTACAATTAATTACCCTATTACCCATTCCTCCCATTAAAATCATTTAACTATTTAATAATTTCACTTTAATAAAAATAGAAAAGTATGCTTAAAATCAACACATGTTCAAGTCATCATTTATCTCACGTGGGTGACATCATTTATTAACAGAAAACGTGTCATGCATAGATATATCATAATCAATGAAAATCACATTCTCAATTTATTTAATGAAGTTATAAATCACAAATATAGTGATTGGGATTTGGGACCCTACCATGGGGTGGAACCATTTTAAATCTGAAGAGATTTTATATACTTGGTGGAAACCAGTCCATAACTGGTCCGCAATCATACGTGCATGCACCATATAGATATATATCCACATGTGTGACCTGAAACATGACGAAAAAGTGAAAACAAACTAATCTTACTTGCCTTTGTCAGATGATTCCGGAATATGGTCCAATGGGTCTATAGGAGCCCCTTTCACATCCCTAGAACTATAGACAGAAGGAAACCAAATAAAACCCGAACCATAAGATTTTCGCTGAGGAAACAGGGCGAGGGAGGAGCCAAACAACCGATGTGAATAACAAAACAAATGCAGTTGGAATCACCTCACTGAGACGGACAAGATTCTAAAAGACACCGAGAGGATTTGATTGTACAAAAATGATCCGATGAGGGTGGTGTAACATGCCTCAAAGGAGGGGCCTGGATCATTTTTGGTGTTCCTCTAATACAGTGGTGTGTCACCCTTATGTTCTCTCTCCCAATTATCAATTACACCCATTATAAACATGTAGCCTTAATATAATAATAATAACATTTATTATTCTCATTAAATATAATCTTACTTCATTAACTAAAATTTAAATAAAAGTTTCACAGTTAATTTTAAAAAAACCCCATTAATCATCCAATAAAATTATTAAAATAACAATAATAATATGCTTATTATTATTATTATTAAATATTTATTTTATTAAACATAAAATAAAAATATATCATTATAAAAACCGGATAACCACACATCTTCCCCGCACCGTTTGACTACCCATGCACAACCAAATATCTTTATTTATAATTGTTTAATTTAATTAAATCCAACTCCGCGTTTTTTCCTTTTTTAATATCAGCATTTAAAATTACCCATCTTCAATACGCCCAACTCATCATTATTAAATTATTTATCTCAACAAAAATTAATTAAATAAAAACCTCCACATCATAGTGATTAATTAAATTCTTATTGACCTTTAATTTAATTAAATGAAACCCGCATAAAATCTATTATTATTATTATTCATAATAATAATAAAAACCACCCATAAAACCATAATAATTATTACATTATTTTTTTTATTATTATTCAACCATAGATAAAACCCAACACCTCTTATTAAATAAAAACACTTTTTTATTAATTACGAACTCCTTATTTAATTAGACGTTTCTTCGAGATACCCAAAAGCCTCATTAATTTCACATCAGTATTATACCAAAAATATAACATTAAAACCTTTTAACATAAATGTTACACCCCATTTAATTAAAAATGCTTCTTCATTCATTATTATCTTAATAAACTTTTAATAATTAATTATGAGACTTTAAATTTGTTACAATATCATTAATATGATAAAAATTCAAACCCATAACCCCTAATTTAATTTCCATAATTATTATTATTACATTCATAAAACTAAACTAATGATAATCTCATTATTATTATTTTTAAAACTTTTTATAATCCCAACACCACTACTTAATAACAACGCTTCAATAAATATGAAACTCCTCATTTTATGAAATTTTTATTTGAGAAGATCAAAAACAAAATTACGTTCTATAAATAATATACACCTTTGACATGAAATTAATTTCTCAAATCATTAAAATAATTTATGACACCATAATAATAATAATAATAACATTATTTTTATTAGCACATTCCTCCATTTAATAATAAATGGTCCTTTAATAACATTGAAACTCTTTATTTAATTAAAGTGGTTCTTTGATAAACCCAAAATCAACATTAATTCATTAAACCATCATTTAATAAATTCATTATCAATAATTTAATCAAACAACCATAATAATATTAATAATAATAAATTTGTTATTATTATTATTATTGTTAACACATTAATTTAATTAATCAAAATCTCTCATATAATCTTATTTAATTAAATTAAATAATTTATTAAATATTGTAAACTACATAGGTTGGACCGCAACTGTGTGATTCTTGTGCGGATTCATTAAAGTGGAATTTTCTGGATCTTGTGCTCCTGAGACACATTGGGACACCCACTATAAATTATTGGCTAATTACGCAATTCCAAAAATGACACCTTTGGGTGTTCCAACACTTGGAATAAAATTCCGGAGCTCGGTTTAAAAAAATGACACGTCGATAAACTTATTTTTTTTCTAAAACCATTTAATTTTTACCTGGTTTAAAAACATAGGACATTACGATATACCCACCTTAAAAACATCTCGTCCCCAAGAATCCATCGAGAATCACTACAAAAACAACTGACCTACCAAGGTCATTTAATCTTGTTAGAATGGTTTTTTTTCATTCCCAACACCAAATGGACCTTTAACCCTTCGTAAGCCTAATGACTATGTCTTTTAAAACTAGATCCAATGCTCACTTTATAGATCAAACAACAAAGAAGATCTTATATCTTAGGCCATTAGAGGGACCTAATCAACAAATAATTTTGAATCTCAATCAATCAACAGAATAGGTTTCACATGCTTCCCTTGAAAGACGTCGCAAACCCAAAACCCCATTTCTCCCTTTATCTGACGATGTTCCTTTAAAACTATCCAAAACCATCCACATGTATAACAAAGTCCTTACATGACCTCTGGTGAAATTTCCAAGTCAACTCCTCACAAGGTTATTTTAAAGCATCTATTCCCCAACACAAAAATTATAGTATCCCAAATAATCAACGCATCTCGCGTACTACCCAGATAACAACCACTCATCAAGCCCAAAAACATTTAAACTATAGCGAGGAGTAAGACCAATGCTATCATAGTGTATTCATGAAAATGTCAATATAGGGGACATTCTCATCATATTTAGAAGATATTGTTAAGAGAAAACCCATGGACATTAAAATGACCAAACAAACTATTACTGGAAAACTCTGTTCTAAAAGCTCAACATCACCTGCTAACACATTTATCGAAAACGATGCAACAATACCGACCATAGGATTTTCCATGACATCTCAAGAAAAGATTAGCCACTCACCAGTGTGTATTTTAAGAACACATTAATTCATGAATGTGACATTCCCTGAACGATTATCACCACATCAAACATTGATCATAAAATTCATAACATAAACCTATCGGCGTTCCAAAACAATCGATTCTAAAGAAATCCTCCCGAGTAGTTGGGCGAACTTACATTAATAGCCTAGAACATTATATGTGTACTACCTAACATGGGTTAGCCCCTAACGATATGTAACATCGAACCCCTCCCTTGGTCACACAAAATCACAAACACAAGATTCAAAAGCTCATTTTTTTCATTTTATCCATTTTAATACATTCATTACAACCTTTCATCATTTGAATGAATTTCAACAAACACACAAGAACTTTTTCACAGAAGTCCACTTTGTTTTCAAAAAAATCCCAATGTAATAATAATCATGATATCATAAACATCCTCTTTAAAAAAATTTCATTCAGTTTTATTCATATATAAACATGCGTTTTAGCATCTGAATTCCTTTTACCGAAAAGGAGACCTCCAAAATGCCCATTTATTTAATCTGAGTCCTTCAAAATCAACCCCATAATGTTTCATTACAATCAAAACTCAGCATTATTACATTCATATCCATTCTCAAAACACACCATGGCTATATGGTTTAGTCACGTCGGTGGCCATCTACCAATCGATAAAGAGCCTATACACCTTATCGCTGGCAGTTGGCTCTCATTTTTCACAATCAACATTCATTTAACATTTTCACTTTAGAATTCATTTAATATATCAATTCATCAATAGAATTGTAGCATAATATGTAACACAACAACATGATATAACACAGAAACATGTTCGAATAAGAAGTAAAACAACCCCATAATGGTTAATTATAATGAAAATTATGCAGTATTACATTCATAACCATTTTCAAAACATACTATGGTATTATGTTTTAGTCATGTGGGTGGCCATCTACCAATCGATAAGGTGCACATACAACTTATCACTGGTAGTTGGCTCTAATTTATCATAATCAACATTCATTTAACATTTTAACATTAGCATCCCATTAATATATCAAAGCATAAATAGAATGTTAGCATAAGAAGTAACACAACAACACGATATAACACCGAAGCAATGCATTCCACCCAAGGAACACAATCCAAATTAGCAGGCATCCTACAAATGAAACTACATGGCATGTTATATGCATGACATTGGAATCTCTAATTTACTATGATTATGCTTTTACGAAACATCCTTTCCATATCAGGCCAATAAAATTTTTTTTTTTCAAATTCAAAAAATCAATAAACTGCGGAAAATACACCATTCACTCTATGTGAAATCATATCAACTGTAACATTTAATAGAACAAACATCAATTCCCATCACTATCCACATGTTCATTTCCCGTACATGGGGTGATCAGTCCCATGCACAGCTATTAATTGAAGTGTTGACACATTCCTAGTCTCCGGTCAACTAACCCCAAAATAGTAAGAAAAAGGAAAAGAAATCCTCTGATACCACTTTGTAACATCCCGACCCAGCTCAACACTAAACTAGTGGCAAGAACAATCATCACATCACCTCAAGAAAGTGTCCATGTACGTCAGAGGCTGCCGACTAGCAGTGAGGGTATAAGGATGGTCAATGGGGAGGCTATACCCTCTTATCATAGTTTCATAGTGGTATATCAATGTAAATAAAAAAATTGAAATAAACAGTTGAATTAGTTTAATAAATGATAACGAAATGGAAGGTAGATTTTATAAATCTTGTACAAACAAATGGATAACATCAATTATATAGAAGATTCATGCATGACATGCTAAGGATAGAAAATTGAAATAGTGGAAAAAAACAGCATTCTGAACAACCCATTACAAAAATAAATAAACAATGACTCCAAGCCCCGAGGGCAGACTCCTCGAGCATCCCAAGCTTCCACTCGGTCCTTTACTCCTATCATCCAAGTAAATGCAAATAGAACAATCCTACAACCAAATAAAATCTACTCGAGTACAAAAATGAAATGGCGGCCCAAGTAGGGTGTGAGATATAAATCTCTGTAGGTCAGGACAACTGGAGTCTACCCCAAATTCTGACATTCAAAAAATAATTTAAACAGTGAAAGAATGGATAATTACGGTAAGGAGTACAATGTAACTATATACCCAAGTACCTTCTTTAGCTCTGAGCTAGTGTCTGAACCAGTATTATACATTTTTCATGCATATACAATATTCATTACAAAATCATTTTAATTTATCAATTATTAAAAACTCATTAACCTACATAATTATTATGATCTGGACTGAGCCCTACCTTCCCTAAATAACTCACACACCATAGATGTCTCTAAAAACCATCTACGTAATCAAAATTAAGATCAAATCCATGCTTGTTCTTTTTCTTGGATAATGTGTCATAAGTTATTAAAATTAATCATTCATATACAATATATGAACCTGTCCTATAAAGAAATAGTGATTCACTCTTGGGTCTGTCTACTAATAGTGATTCACCCAATTCATTGATAAGTATGAACCCTTACTCTTATTCAATTTGCAAATCATAATGTCATAATATTTTCATTAACAAATTAATTTATTTTATGTACAACCAATTGGACCCAAAGTCCAATGTAAATTAATGGGTGTAAAACATCATGTCTAGCACCCTTGTGAGTATTTGGAGCATCGGTCCTTGTCTCACAACCCATGGGTATTTGGAGCATCAGTCCCTGACCCGTAAAAGAATATTTTCTTGCAAGCTGGGTGTAGAACGCCATGTCTAGTACCCCTTGATTATTTCGAACATCAGTCCATGTCTCACAACTTGTTTATCAATAATACATATATATTTATCATTGGTTTAGAATTCCATGTCTAACACCGTAAAACCATACATTAATTAATTCATAAATTAATTAATCCAATCCCTTAATTAATTCAACAACTAATTAACAACATAAATCTCCAATCAACTGTCAACCATTAATTAAAAATCCAGCATCTCAATAGTAAATAATTAATTAACAATTAATTATTCCTATCAATACAAATCAATAATTAACTCAACATTTAATTATCCAAATTTTTTAATAAGTCTAAACCCCTCTACTCAAATATTGATTCGTTTAGGTCTTTAAAAATTTACATGCATGTCCTAATCATCACAAAACATGTTGAAAAAAGCTCATATATTTAGCAGCCATCTCACACAGCATCTCATAATATAAAGCAACTCCATCCAAGACAACATAATGCATGGAAATCAAACATGCATCAAAAGGTACCCATGGCCAACAGTCGTAACAAACAATTAATTCAAATTCTTAATTTAAAGAATTAAATTTAACTAATTAAAGAATTAATTAATTAAATATTATCTCTTTAACTAATCATCAATTAATTAACCATTTTTCATTTTTCATGTAATAATTAATCCATATATAAATTCTTACCAGTATCCAATTTATATTCAGAACCTTTCAAAATTCAATATTCCCAATAATTAGTAATAGCCACAATTTTTATTCCAACTCATGACATGATAATTAATTCAACCATTAATTACCCTATTAACCATTATTCCCATTCAAATCATTTACCTATTTAATCATATAACATTAACGAAATTAGCAAAACATGCTTAAAATCCACACATGTTCTAGTCCTCATTTATCTCACGTGGGCAGCGTCATTTAATAACATCAAAAGTTTCATGCATAGACATATTATAATAAATGAAACTCTCATTCTAAATTTATTTAAAGAAGCTATAATTCTTAAATAAATTGATAGGGATTTGGGACCCTACCTCAAGGAGGAACCATTTAAAATCCGAAGTGCTTTAATATACTTGGCGGCAACTAGTCAACAACCGGTTTGCAGTCGCACTCGCATGCACCATATATATATCCACGTATGTGCCCCGAAATATGAAAGAATAGTGAAAATGAACTCATTTGCCTCGCCTTTGTCAGCGGATGCCGTAATATGGTCCAAAGGGTCTAGAGGATCCCCTTGCACGTCCCTAGAATCGAAGAAACAACGAAACCAAATAAAACCAAAACCATATGATTTTGGCAGATAAAAAAGATTAATGGAGGAGCCAAACGACCAATGCGAATCATAGAACAAATGCAGATGGACTCACCACAAAGAGACCGACAGGATTCGAGAAAACACTGGGAGGATTCGATCTTGCTAAGAGGAGCCGATGAGGGGGGGGTGTAGAATGCCTCAAAGGAGGGCCCTGGTGCATTTTTGATGTCCCTCTAATATGGTGGTGTGCCACCCTCATGTTCTCTCCCCCAATTATCAATTACACCCATGATAAACTAATTGTATTAATATAATAATAATATCATTTATTATTCTCAATCAATATAATTTTACATCATTAACTACCATTTAAATAAATGTTTCACAATTAATTTTGAAAACCCTAATTAATCATCCAATCAAATTAATACAACAACAATAATAATATCCTTATTATTATTATTTTAAAATATTTTTTTTTTTAAAATATATTAAAAATAAATCATTTTAAAAATAGGATAACCGCACAGCTTACCCATACCATTTGAAAACTCATGCACAACCCAATATATATATTTAAAATGATTTTATTAAATTTAACCCAACTCCACATTTATTCTTTATTTAATATTACCATGTAAAATTAACTTTCTTCGATGCACCCACCTTATCATTATTTAATTAATTATCTCAACATAAATTAATTAAATAAAAACATCTTCTTCGTAGTGATTAATTAAATTTTTATTGACCTTTATTTTAATAAAATGAATGAAAAAAATCCATTAATATTATTATTCATAATAATAATAACGACCACTCATAAAACCTTAATAATAATAATTTCATTATTATTTTTATTATTATTAAACCTTAGATAAAACCAAAACCACTTATTAAATAAATACACTACTTTAATAATTACTAAACTCTCTATTTAATTAGGTGTTTCTTTGAAATACCCAAAATCCTCATCAATTTCCCATCAATATTATACATAAAATATTCAATTCAAATAATTTTCCATAAATTTTACAACCCATTTAATTAAAAATTATTCTTCATTCATTAGTTTCTTAATAAATGTTTCATAATTAATTATGAATCTCCCAATTTATTATAATATCATTAATATGATAAAAACTCTACCTCATAACCCCTAATTTAATTACCATAATAATTATTAATATTACATTCATAAAAATAAAATAATAATAATCTCGTTATTATTATTTTCCAAAATGTTGTTAAACCAAATACCACTACATAATATCAACACTTTATTACATCTTAAAATCCTCAGTTTATTAAATGTTCTTTTGAAAAGCTCAAAAGCGTCATTAAATTCTCACAAATAATATACTCCTTTAACGTGAAATTAAAATATCAATGCATTAAAAAATTTATGACACCATAATAATAATAATAATAACATTATTATTATAAGAACATTCCTCCATTTAATAATAAATTGTCCATTAATAATTATGAAAATATTTATTTAATTAAAATCGTTCTTCGATAAACCCAAAATCCACATTAATTTCTTTAAAATTAATATAATTAATTCTTTATCATTAATTTAATTAAACAACAAAAATAATATTAATAATAATAACTTCTTTATTATTATTATTAAAACATTCATTTATGTAATCTCAATATCTCATATAATATTATTTAATTCAATTAAATACTTTATTACATATGGTAAAATGCACAGGTTGGACCACAACTATGTGCTGCCGAGACAGATTCATTAAAGTGGAATTTTATGGATTTGGTGCTCATAAGACTCATTGGGAAACCCACTATAAATTACTGGGTAATTAATAAATTCAAAAAATGACACCTTTGGGTGTTCCCACACCCAAGAATAAAATTATGAAGCTCAGTTTAAAAAAAATGACCAGTCGATAAACTGAAAAAAATTGAAACAATTGAATTTTAACCCATTTGACAAACACATGACATTACAAGTAAAATCATTATTATGTTTATATAAATATTAGTATTTAGTGGAAAGAATAATTTTGGGTTCATTAATATAAATTAAAATAGGAATATGGGTATTAACCATTCTTTTTAAAATAATAAACGTGTCATATTTGGAGATACCCTGACAATTCCAAAAGAGTATATTCATTTAAACCAAAATTTGGAGTTAGAACTCCCATTTTTTTCTAGAAATTTTGTTTCTATAAGTTGTTTTAACCTCTTGATTGTTATTCGTCTGTTCTTTTTCATTTTTATATGTGATATGGTTCTTCAGTGTAGGTTATTTTATTGGATCATTCATAGTTGAGTCTGTAGAATTCTTAGAACACAACAATAAAGGATTGATAAATTGTTTAGAAACCAAGTGTCCATAATTCATAGAGCTATAATCACTAACTATAAGTTGGGAAATATGAGTACATAGAACCTTTGAAAGAGCTATGGTCTGTTGTTTGATGGTGTCTATATCTAAAATCTATCACTGCATATGCACGAAGGTGTCGATTTTTTCCTGCATAATATTAGGGTCTTGTAGTGAGGGTGTAACACCATGATAAATATATCTTGAATGTTTCATGGTTTGAACAGCCTTAGGTTCAGGTCTGATAGGACTGCTATGAAATTTGATGTGTTAAGTGTGAGAAGAAACTAGTTGATTAATTTTTTTCTGATTAATTCTTCATTTATAGAGTAGCATCATTGTTAGTTATGGCAGTATTGTCATTTTTATCAAAAATAGATTTCATGGTTGGTTGAGTTAATGAATCATTAAGGATTGGGTTGGGTTTCTCGACCCCAGAATCCTCCATTAGTTGAAGTTCCTTAGTGGAGCCTTTGAGATCATGAATTTTAGGATCCTCTACCATGTGTGTACTCAATGGTTTGACAGTTTCCAATTCCATGGAAATAGATTCAGTCACATTAGTATTAATATATTGTGGGATGTCCTACATAGGATTTGGTTTAGATAGTCATTTCCTAGATTTTATCGCATGGCTAGTTGAATCCAGGGTTTTAGAACCATTAACAAAAGTAATTTTAACATTGGGAAGAGAGTCTAAGTCATTTTTTCTATTGATTTGATTCTTTGATCCTAAAGTTTCATTTTCACTTAAGAGGGAGGTGTCCTGGGACTACCAAGAACCACATGTTGGAGTGTACACATCCATATTTTTAGAATAATTGGCTCTAGGGAAATATAAAATATGAGGGGATGTAGTTCATGAATTGCATGAAATGTACTTCAAATGATTAGGTGGTTTATCCCATTTACACATGGTGTGTTTTGAATCTTGTATGAGAACAGAAATTGAGATCTTATTAGCTATAAATTTACAACATTCTTCCTTCATGGAAAATCTAATAGTGAATATATCCATAATTTCAATTTTTTTAGAGGCCCTGATCTTTAATGGAGTTTTCTTCTTCTTCAGCAATATTAGCTCATTTAGCACATGAGTTCTTCCCAATTTGTTCCAAAATGTTTGATTTCATTATCCATGTTTCATATTTCATTTGGGGGGGATCAGGTATGTCCATCAAGGGTGTTTTTTCTTTCCAATTTCTCTATATTTCCATTAAATCATTTTTAGTTGGTTGAATTACTTGTTCTATAATCACCCTAGAGTTTACATTGTTTGACTAGTGATCTTGTAATGGTCACTAAAGGGAAGTTTCCTCTCATATTCAATTTTAATTTCATTCTTTAGACTTTACCATTGAAATGAATAGTATTTGGCATCTTTGAATTGATTTTTATTTCCTCCATAACTCAAGAAAAGTGTCCTAAGTGGGCATTTAATGTTCGGTGATCAATTTTGAGGGGAGATCTTATGCATGAATAAATATTGTTCCGAATTTTGGGATTCCAAAAGAACCAATTATGTCCATAAAATTTAATCTGGACATGTACCATTGTGTTACTATAATTTTTGGGGACTGAATGTAGAGTCATAATCATAATGTCTAAGAATGTCCAGTTTTAGATTAAGTTTTTCAGTCTTCCAAACTCTGTCTAGATCCTCTATTGTTTTCAACAGAATGTAAAAATATCATTTTCCAATTGGGATTATTTTCATGTTTGAAGAATTCCAGTAGTGTAAAATACAGGTATGTATTTCAGATAAAGGCCAAGGGTGAATACCTTTTAGGTAAGAGATGCATCCAGTGATAGGCAATTTTCACATTAGAATGCGTTGTGAAGAGCATTAGGCTCTGCTACCACCAAGATCACAATGTAATCAAGCCTCTGGACAAGGAGAGGCTTTGTTGTGATTTATATGCTTAGGTATTTACACTATATAGATTCCTGGAATGAGGTCCCTTGGGATCTACTAGGGAAGGAAATAATGAGAGAGATATCTTTAGGGGCATCATCGTTATGTTTTTCCATGACAAGAACATGAACATGGGGAACCAGTTTCATTCGAGGAGTCATGAAGTTGTGGGAATGAAATCTATGAGGCATAAGGAAATTCTCCTTGATCATATAGGATGAAGGAAACATAATATCAGATCTATATTCTCCTGTTATAATCCATTTGAAAATAGTAATTTCACTAATTTGTATGTGTGGACTACCACCTTCTAGAAGATATATGAAATGTTTTTCATTATATTTTTAAGTGAATGGTAATAAAGGGGGATTTAAAAAATAATATATATAGTTATAACTATAATTATTCAATATATATGAATTAACAATTATTTTCCTTTCATTACATCCATCAAGAAAAAATGGAAATAACATTCACACGTACTTATGACCTACCGTCTCCATGAATACTGTAATGAATTATCAATATTTATCATATACAGATAACTCTAAATACTTATATAAAAAATATATATGTGTAGGGTCCCAAAAATTCAGAAATGGGATAGTAAATACTCCCACATAAAAAAATGTAATGAAATAGAAAATTTCATGGGAATCATGCCTGGCAACGTACAATTACAGGGAAATGTCTTTGGAAGGCATAAATCATGAATTACTGGTACATGGATGGCCAATGATGCACTGTCCCAGAACGGGGTTTCCACCAAATGAAGTGGTTAGTTGTGAATTTGTACATGTGAACTAATGACACTGCAAACCATTTTCAGTGGTGAGAATATGGTAGAGATATTCCCTCCCCACCATCCATGCAAACTGATGTCATTTGTAGATGAGAAGAAGCCGACGTCATACCGCAACCTCCGAAAACCCTGATTGACAATGTTTTCTATGGGTAATGATATATCTCCATGGGCTTCCATAAAATTGGTCACAGGAACCACCAATATAGATTCCCTATTACTCTATAAAAGGAAATCCAGAAAAAATGAGATAGAAGAGGAGGGAGAGATCAGGGACGGAAGAAATGGGGATGATGAATATAGAGGGTGCAAGAGAAATTTATCCCGCACCAGAATCAGTTCGCGGATTCCATCCCACGAACAAGAAGAAGTTATAGGAATACATCCCATGAACCATATGCATAGAGCAATTTGTGGATGTCCTCCCCACAAACCGTATTTAGAAGACACTCTACATCCATCATATGGACCAATAAAAATATAATAAAAATTGTTTTCATATGCCCATATGGGGGAAATAGTGCGCAGTTCCGATATGCAGAAGATGGTTTGTGGGAACCTATATGTGGAAAATAGTAAGTAGACCCCATATGTGAAAGACAGTTCCTATCTAGCTCCTTTTCATGCCATTGTATGTGGCCAACTCCTCCATGTACCATCCGAAGCAGAAATCTCTTACACAAAAAACCTTATGAGGAAAACCATTCACACCCATAGGTCTATACTATGGGGTTCCCCCCCCCCCCCCCACCCCCGCTCAGTCTCAGTAATGGCCAATTGCACCAGCCCTTCAGGCCGGTCCCTTCACTACCGTCCCCGAACCCTATGAAAAATGGAGAGTCCCACCGCAAAATGTTTGGTCTGGGTCGATGACATTTTCCATCGTGACCTTATCCCACCAAAAATATGTGTCCGTTAAATACCATTGGAAGAGACATTCCTCATGAACCTCTCAAAAATCTCTATCACCTACCTCCGATCCCATGTTAACCTAGAACACCATGGACAATCACAGCCTGAATTTTTCTTGAATGACCAAACACATCCATCCATGCATCAAACTCTATGTCTATGGTGATTCTGGATCCTCATAATCATCCACAGCCGTCATAAGAGGAATTCCAGTGTCATGAAGATACCTTTCCTTGACTATTGACATCATGCCCCATTAGCTCTGCATATGTTTCTGATAAAAATGGCCATCAACCAAAGGAAAATTCATCCCCAAGAGTCCTTTCCTACTTCTGTACGCCTCTATGGATTCCATGCCCCTTAACATATCTCTGGATTCGACAATCCCCAAATTCATAGATTACACATTCATTCCCTATCATGTTCGATGCATATCAGAACATCCCAGCCTGATCATCCTTCGGTTAATAATGGATTGTTCCCTCCATGGCCCAAAATCTATGACCATATACTATGATTTATCATCCATAACACATGATGATAAATTATATGGTACTAGTCTGAGAAACACGACATTACACAGTGATGTCATTATCCAAGCTATATGACTTTAAAGTGTAGTATATTGGGTGACATAGTTTCTTCAAAAACATCCCCGAACATCAAAGATGGAAGGCCAATGTCTTGAGGTCACCTCTGATTGACTATGCACACCATGCCCCAGTGGCTTTTCAAATGTCACCAACAAAAATGGCCTATCAAAAAGGGACAAAATTTTCCTCAGGAGAGTCCTTTCCTACCTCTATATGCCTCAATGGCTCCCATGCCTCGTATCATTTCCCCTGATCCCAAATCTTCTATAATCATGGTTTAAACGTTCTGTCCCTCTCATGTTTGAGGGACAGCAAAATATCCACACATGATTTTCCTCCAGTTAATCATGCTTTCTATAGAAATTGTTCCTCATCGCATGACCCTAAACTGCAAGACCCCAAATAGTCCTATCCATATGATGTTAAACTATGATTCCATCGTCCAAGCTATATGCCATTAAACTATAGTATACCTCATATGATGCACTGGGTCCCTCCCACTATGGTATGTCCAAAATTTTATAAGCTGGGGTCCCATGACCTTCAATGTGATCTCACACTGAAGGGTTTGTTGCTCCACGCCCTCACCCACAGTTTCCCCGACCTCTTCCATCATGGGATCTACCTCCCCCACAAATAGGGTTGGAGGCATGTACATTATTGAATATTTTGCATCCTACTGTTTCTCACATAGAGCATGACTCACGTGTTCTTAGTTTTTTTGAGGATCACTACATCATCACATTATTCAAACTAAAATAACTCAAATTATTAACCAAATCAGGATGCATAGGATGCCTGCTAGAAGGCCCGAGTTCAAAAGGATTCCCATTACAAAAGGGTCCACCCAACCATACCCCCCAAAAATGGGATTCATCCATGTGTAAGGCCCAATATTTTATAACTATGAGGGTTATTATTCCTCACCTAGGGTTATGTGGGAATCCCTCTGTGGGAGCCTGATCGAAACATTGAGTCACCTTCTGTCCCCCTGGATGATGATACACTCCAGAGGGCCTTATAATATGGCTAATTCAGAATATAAATTATAGAATCAAAAATATGCATGATCATGATGGTCTTTCAATCCAAGGGTAGTGTGTGGACACAATCATCAGGAATAAACCAAGTATTCATGAATATATGAGGATTATTGATGTAGAGTCATATGAGAGAGAAAATGAAGATGGAAGCTCTCATGGGAACCTTCTCATTTTGAATTGGTTGATCTGATGAAGCTCAAATCTTGTATTGATTTATTTTAAAAATCGATTCATTTAATTAATAAAGGTAATTATCATTTCCTTCTCATCATAATGAAACCAATGTTGGTTATGGATTGGAAATTTGTCCCCGTAAAGCGACCTCTTCCATAGAAGCTTTAGCCAGGATCTCCTCTGCTTCGAAGGATCCATATAAACCATTAGTTATAATTCATTATAGAGACGTTATAATTAGGGTTGTTGCAGATTCTAATGAGATTAGTCATATAATGGAAGTATAAAAAATATCAGAACTTGGCCTCACCTCCTATGAAATAGGTGCAAAATTTAGGTCCTTCTCTGAGCTTAAATAATGAATTTCGGACTGCTAGAGCATCTTCAACTGGAGATTTATTCCTCTTGAAAAAGGGTAAATTCATGTTATGTTATAGAAGTAGGAATAATGGAATTTTATTTAGTGACTTGGAACCCTCAGCCCTCAACCAGGTGTATTTCGTCTCTCGAAATGGGATGTGAATTTTAACCCGTACACAAAGAAACAATCCATAGCATGTGTTTGGGCAAGAATTCATGGACTAACATAGATTTAAATGGATCATAAAATCATCAATGACTTTGACTCTGGAATTTGTACGCCATTGAGTATTGACCAGTGCACGATTAATGGTGATCTTGGGATCTATGCCATAGTTATTATAGATATTGACATGGAAACCTCATCTCCTGAATGAATATCCTTGGATGTCAATGAAAAACTCATCGCGGTCAAATTTAAATTTGAGAATGTGCCTAAATACTGAGATAACTGTAGTATGGTCGACCATATCATTAATAAGTGTCGTTTTGTTCAAAGCATTTTCCAGACAACATCAACTACATCCTCAATGAAGGATGTCCCATGAAGGAATGTTTTTGACACAAAGTAGTATGTGGAAAAGAATGATAAGGTGACCTCATCTAAACTATCATGTGATCATCCAGACAGTGCTAGAATGTCCTAGCAAGTCTTTCCTGAAGTAGAGGTGTAGGTTTTTCTTCACAAAACCATTCAAATAAGTGTCTCATCGGATGACAAAAATGAAGTGATGGAAAACAAACAGAAGTTCATAGAAGATATTTTTTCTCTTCTGCTCACTACATAATATGAAGTTCTCACCCTGGATTTAATCACCTAAAACATATCTGAGGCCCTTTATATTGATAATTCGGCTTCTGATATCATTAATCTCCTTTCCAAGTAGGCTCAAGATGATATAATGACTCATTAAGAATCGGTTAAGTTGGTTTTTCACACACCCTCAGAATCAGAAGACAGAACAAAGATCGATATTTATGTTCAATCCATCCTTGAATCTACCCCAAAAAAAGCATTCCCAAATGTTTCTTCCAAGAATGTGGACCCGAGGTGATCTGAAAGACACAGGATAATAAGGATTAATGAAAAGGGTAGAACTACACCCATTAAAAAAATTAAAATGAGGATCATATATTGGAACTATCATGGGCTAGCCAACCCTGGCACATTATGTTTCATTAGGATTCTTCTGGGTATGCACAAACCTGATTTTATTGGGATATCTGAACCAAAAACTAGGTTTACATGCTACAGATCCCCCCTTGAAGGTAGTGGATAATCACTGTTATGTTTTTTTCAAGACACTGAGTGAGAGAGATTATGGTTTCTTTTCCATAAATGCATTTTTAATCTTACAGTTGGATATGTGGATCAATAGGAAATCACTTGCATGTTCACCATGTCAGGTCACAACACTTTCTCCTCAATGGTCTATGCCTCCAATAATTATACTATCAGAATATCTCTTTTGGAGAAAATCAAAAACATTTCCATCTCCATTTCATAATCATGGATTATATTGGGGGGATTTCAATTCTATCCTCAATGCTGATTAAAAGATGTGGTAGGTTTCTAGTAGTATTTCCATCAAACAATTATGATCCTGTGTGGATGAATTTGATCTATTTGAGATAAACCTACTTGGTTCCAAGTACCCCTGGTATAGGAAGCATGTGAATAGCCAAAGGTCATGTAAGATTGATTGATATTTTTTAAATGAACATATTTTTGAGAGATGGAATACCATTTCTTGTGTCATCATTGTGAGGCCCAATTCTGACCATCAACCAATCATGACAAATTTTATTGAGAAAGTGGAGAGGCAACCTATACACTTCAGGTTCAATAATTCTTGGACAGCTTTCTCGGATTTCTCTCAACTAATTAAATATTCATTGCCCACTAGTAATTATATCTCAACCCTTTATATTTTTTTCAAGATCAGGGCTCTCAATATTAGACTAAAGCAGTAGAGTAAAATAGGTTCAGTATCCTTTATCTTGAAATTGAATCTCTTGAAGATACACTTCATGAGACTCAGAAATCAATGACCATAAGTAACTTCTCCTGTGATGATAAGAAGGACGATATTGTATCCTCTGAACATAAAAAACTTATTTTCCTAAGAGGTAATATTCAAAAACATATTTTCAAGGTTACGTGGATAACAGATGGATAGAGGAATACTAAATTATTCAATACACTTAAAGGATCTAAGAAAGTGATCATGCCTCTCTCAATTTTGAAGAACAGAGACACTATACATGATGATAGGAAATGTCTATCAAATCATATTTTTTCATTTTACAAGGATCTCTTTAATGGATCTATATATTCTGAGAACGTAAAGGAAGGCATCATCCTAAAGTTGGTAACTGACGCTGATAACACAACTCTCACCTCGATGCCTACAAATACTGAAATTAGCGAAGTAGTTCTCAGGCTGGATAATGGAATCTCACCAAGACCAGATGATTTCCCCAATAACTTTTTCCAACATTACTGGGATGTCATACAAGATGATGTTTGTAAATTGGAAAAGCACTTTTTCACTGATGGTTCTATTTTTTATGGACTTAATGCTCAATTTACTTCCTTAATCTCTATGGTGAAGAGTGAAAGTGATATTGGTCAATTATGGCTGGTGGAATCGATCAATACTATCTTGAATATCATTACCATAATTTTAGAAAATTGTCTTGACCATATCTCTGAAATAATAATTTCATGGAATCAATT
The DNA here is from genome assembly GCA_963277665.1 of Viscum album. Lineage (NCBI taxonomy): Eukaryota > Viridiplantae > Streptophyta > Magnoliopsida > Santalales > Viscaceae > Viscum > Viscum album. Next base: position 351,515,388 of record OY728134.1, on the reverse strand, counting down.
TGGTTATGTCAAGGGTAGAAAAATCCAGGATTGTCTTCTAACTGCCTTTGAATGGATTAATCTCCTTCAAAATACTACAAGGGGGGAAATATTTCTCTCAAAATCGACATCAGAAAGACCTTTGATACCATTGACTGGGACATCCTTAATCAAATTTTACAGCAGTTTGGATTTAACATGAGATTCATTTATTGGAATCAAAATATAATAATCTCATATCACATATCCATTCTTATTAATGGATCACCAGAAGGATATTTTAAATTCTCCAGAGGAGTGAAGCAATGAGACCCTCTATCTACCCTCATTTTTTCTTTTATTGAAGATTATCTTAGTCTACTGATTACTCATAAATTAAACAAAGGTGAAATCAAAACAATTCAAGAAGCCATAGAATTATTTACCCCCTGTCACCTTATTTTTTATGATGAAATTATTCTTTTCACTTAGGGATATATGAATAATATTCAAAACAACAAACCACCCATCTCCATTATGAAAAGGCCTCTGGACAATAAGTCAACTGGAGAATCTCATTTATTTTCTTTAGAAAACAATATCCCTGCTTTCAAGAATCTCAAAATAATTAATGAAATCAGTATAAGAGAGGGGTCCCTACCATTTAACTATCTTGGAGTATATATTTTCTTGTAATTCTGCGTTCCTTTTACTTTTTTGATGTGGTAGGTCAATTTAGAATAATGTATCCACCTGGAAAGGAAAATCACTTTCAATGCTGGGAAGACTCTATTTAGTTAAGCATGTGATTCTCTCCAAATAGATTTACTCATTCATGTTGTATTATTGGACTTCTCCACCATCATTTCTATTAATTCTCTCAAGATAAAAAACATGGGGATAGGTAGCATTCAAGATTGTAAAGTTATTACAACCCCTTTGAATAAATGTTGCATACCATACACAATGGGAGGGTTTCTCATAAAAAAAAATTGAGCTCTTCAATAAATTTCTTCAAAATCAATTTATCTAGAGACTTATTAATGAAAAATCTCAATCCATTTAATTCCTTAGAACCAAACTCATCAGTAGGCTGATTAAAGTGAGGAACACTTACATACAATCCTCTGTGTTGCCTGGCCTCAAAAATATTTTCTCGAAAATGGATATGCACTCTCACTGGTTGGTTACAGCTCACTCCAATCTGAAATTATGGATGGATAACTGGTCAGATTCACCATTGATTGATAATGTCAGAAATCAATTAACAGATATAGATTACAATGAAACTATTAATGAATAAGTCGTGCAAGTGAATTCCCTTCCACCTAATATATCTCTCAAAGTTTATTTTTATGATTTTCTGGACACAGATGATATTCTGATCTAGGAACCGAGTACAAATGGGATTCTTTACTCCATGTTCTTTTACATTCAACTTACGCAAGGCAGAAATATTGGAGATATCAATTTCAAAAAAAAATTCCTTCAGTCTTCCATATTCACACAGTTATAGTACCTCTACTATATCAAAATTTATGGGGAGTGTATACAAAAAAGAGTTGGTATTTCCTTGTACTCCAGGTGTCTGTTATGTCATCAAGACTATGATGATCTAAATAATCTTTTCATATCCTGCAAGACAACTTCCTCTCTATGGAATATGGAATTTGATATCTTGGAAATTAATCCACTACAATTATCTAATATCATGGATCTCCTACTACATATTTCAGCAATGCTGCTGTCAAAACAGGTTTGTCTACTACTCTTCGTGGCATGTTCTGAAAAAATTCATATTATTTGGAAGATAATAAATAAGATAAAACATGAAAACACATGTTTCATGCATAATGTTTCTCAATATGAGATCCTGTCAGTGACTCACCTGGATAAAAATTTTCATGGTGGACATTGGGTCAATTCGGTCAGGGAATTTGCAGTTCTGCGCAAGCTACAATTTCTTGGCAATTACCCCAAGCCCTTGGGCACTATTGAAGTTTTATGGAAACCACCTTTCATAAGCTGTATTAAATTAAATTCAGATGCTACGTAAAAAGGAATACCGGGAAATTCGGTATATAGAATTGAATTTAGAGATCATAATGTACACTTCTTAGAAGGAATTCATTGTTCATGGTGATATGCCGCTCCTCTGGAAGCTGAAATTATGGCTCTCATAAAGGCTGTTGTGGTTTCTCAACAACACATCGGAATAATATATGGTATTAAATTGACCCATATAATATTGTGTAAGTAGTGAGAATGGTTCATATTTATCTCAATTGGAATCTCACATCGAAATGGATAAAGTGTTTTGATAGTCTAGCTTCAATGTATTATATTATCATGCATGTCTATTGTGAGTCCAACCAACTTGTTGACTATCTCGCAAACATTGGAACCACTAAAGAAACATGCACTCACCTCTCAAGCACTACAAGCGACTTGTTCACTATTCTTCAATTAGATAAATGCAAATTTCCTTCCTTCTGACTCTTGTAACTCTGATTTCTCATTTTATAATGCTTAAATGTTGTCCTCTAAAAAAACGAACATATGAACATGACTTAAATCGATAATACAATCCCAGAACATGAAAAAATCCTCAATTAGAAGGTTTCTGTGAGTCTAACCACCCATCCTCTCTACTAATGGAGTCCTTAAGTGTTTTTACAGAAATCGTTAGTCGATGAGTGCCTGCCTTTGGAAAGCAGGTCCCTGAATCATGGATACCAAGGCCATTGGGCATTATTGGCTCCATGAATAAACCTGTGGGAGACCATCCAAAGAAGTTATATCTGAGAAGGACCCATTTCATAAGTTATTGACCCCCACACAATCACCCACTAGGACTAAAAGTTCCCCATAGGGTTAATTCAACCATCTTTAAAGGATAATGATGTTGAACGGGTCGAAATGAAGGAGTGGTAAACTCGACAGGAACCTGTCTCTTTGGAAAGTGGGATGGGTGATGATCCTCATAAAACCATTTTCACCACACCCATATATGCATCATCTTGAAGGAAGAACAATAAGATATTTATATCATTATTTATATTATGTATAATATGGAACAATGATTGAATTAACAAAACTGAAAATATCAAATCAAAACATACTTGTAAAATAAAGATATCATTACCAAAAATTGTGATTTTAAGAAATAATTATTATCAAACAGAAGATGAAAGACCAAATGTAAATGACATATTGTATGAGATATATAAGTTTTGTTTATTAATATATTTAAATATGTATATATATATATATTATAAATTACCTTCAGATATACACAAAGGTAGTCAAATGAAAGGTATGAGTTTCTAATCTCACTTTTACTTCCATGTGACAGATTTTACAACCACCAATCATTACATTGTGCGGTGTATATACTACCCTATTTGAAATATTATATCATGAATTAACTTATATTCATATTATTTAATGATTCAACTAAATTTATATCTTCTAGGGGGCTTATGACTTAGAAATTTCCAAATTAGTAAGGGTTTATTGCACAATATCATCATTATTCGAGATTGTTTATGTATATCTCTCCTTTACAGAATTATTTGATATTTATTAAAATAAATATATTATCATCTGTTGTAGTTATTAAGGAATATTTTAGTGTAATATTAGTATTTTTCTTATCTTTTCTACCAAAAATGATTGTGAAAATGTTTCTATTAAAAGGTATCATTATTCATCTTTTCAGTAAAAAATTAATTTTATTTAGAATAACATGTCATCTGATTTTTTTTAATTTTTTTTAAATTTATCCAAATTAATTATTAAAAATATTTTTACCAATTTTTTATTCATTCAAAAATGTTTTAAAAGAATATTATTTTCATTTTCCAAATAAATACCATTTGGAATTTTCAAAAAATGAGAATGAAATATTTGTTTTAATGTGTATGACATGAATTTAATTTTCATCACTCGTAACCAGTCTATTTTTTAAATATAATTTTATAATTTTCTATGATTATTTATAAAAAATATTATTTTTAAAATATTTTATGATATTTTAGTTTTAATAATTTACTTTCAATGGGAAATGTTTTTCCCTTGATAAATTATTAAATGATATTTTCATGTTTCTTATATCCATAAATGATGACAACAATTATTATAATTACCCCCCAATGGGATTATGTTTTGATTGAAAGACCATTATTATTTCTATGGAGGGTTTGTGATCAATTTTTCTATGAAAGTACTATTTTATTACCATTCACCATATTAAATTAGATAGTTTATGATTATGATTATTTATTGGTGTAAGTATTAACACTTAATATATTTGTTTCTCAATATGAATGATTGTATTTACTAGGTTTCAAACCTTAAATATGATAAATTTATTCTAATTATTTTGGGATTGGTGCAACCTCATAGTATATGGGCCATCAAAGCATTATCAGGTCTCATGAGATAAACTAATATAAAATTTTGGATGAGGCCTTACCCATTTATATAAGATGTATTTGGAGGAGGAATTGATGGTCTTTTTATGATATCCAGAATCATGAATTCTTTTATTATTAGATTATTTATTGATATTATATGTTATTATTTGATTATTTATAATATACATGGTTGAGTATCACTCTCCTGTGACTATTTGTATGACATTATTTAATCACCATTTATTCATTCCAAATTATTCTCTTGTAATTGATCGAATGTCATTTGTTCTAGTCATTTACATTACCATATTGATAATGATAATTTAACCATGATATATTATCCTGTAAACATACCCTTATTGATCATTTGATCTCACCCCTTTCTTATTTTTTATTTCCCATGATGCAATGATTTGTATTATGATTGATGTGTTGGGTTATATTACATGAAATAAGGATGATCTCAAAGAAAATACTATGTTGTATTTTATTTTTTAATTATAATTTGATATTAATTTATTTATCTAGTTTACAAGGGATAATTAAATATTTGATATATTTGTATTTGATTTCTTGTATCTGATTCCAAATTAATAATGTATCCATTAGCTTTGGACTACTAATGTTGGAGTCTTTATTGATTTTGTACACAATGTATAACCCATAGTACATAACCAATTATTATGGTAAATTATAACATTCCATCATCATTATACGTAAATTAAACAAATAATTACATCTCTTATTATGTTAGATTCAATGCTACTGGATAATGATATTTCTTTTTATTTGGATTCAATGATCTATGATCTAGAATTAACATGGAATTCATGTGTTTGGTTCTATTTTGATTATAGAAAGGGTGATTTTACATTTAGATCCATGTCATATGAGACAATAAATGATTTTATTTCTTTTCAAAATTGGATAAGATAGAGTATTAAATTAATTATTGGCAATCACATTTAGAATGAAGGTACACACAATGATAGGTTGAAAAAATCGTAGATGACTCTGTTTCTTGGAAATAAAAAATTTCTACACCAATGAAATATATAGTAATATAGAATAAAAATTTATGGGAAATCAAAAAAATGTACACTATTGTATCCACTTGTTGGTTATAAATATTTTGACAGAGTAATGGATCTGGTGATTAGTATTTGAAAAAATTATTTGAGAATCTATATAGAAAACCTAATGGAAAATGATTAGTGTTTTATTAAATATATTAACTCGAATTTTTTGTATATATATAGTTTTTCATATGACATGTGAATAGAAAAAGTATATGATTATTTAATAGAAATATTAACAGATATACATAGAAAAAAATGATGATATTACGTCTTCTATTAGATTATCCCATAAATTCCATATTTTATTGAAAAGAAATTATGTTTTTTATGTCACTAATTAATTTAATGTCTTTTCATAGTCTATTAATTTCATATAAATTGTAATAAAAATGGATATATATCTAAGTGGACAAGTCAACCCACTCAATGAAGAATTTCAACCGATCGTAAAAAGCAAAAGACCATGTGGAAGTGACCACAAGAATAAATATAGTTTACTTTATGAAAAATAAATCAACCATACAGCAGATTTTTTTTTCAATTTCTTAAACTATACACACATTAAAGATCCAATGAGTCTATAAAGGATTCGAAAAATTGAAATAAGAAATCCAGATATGTAATGAATAAATGATTTGACTGTAAGAATGAAATACATGATTGTAAGAAGAATGTAATCTACCATAAAAATAAAATAAGTGACTATAAGAAGAAAATAAATGGTCCTAATAATTTATAAATTTACTATAAAAAGTAAATATGTCATAATAAAAAGAAAATAATAAGCCATGTAAAGAAAAGATGTTATAACATAATGAAAAGAAGTGATTGTAGAGAAAATCCAATTGACTGGGGAATGTAACCCTGAAAGTGACTACCAACAAATATAAATATGCTTAATTTTATAATAGGTCACCATTTATAACATAATCTGTAACACCCCAAGCTTCCACGGTATGTTTCCCTTTGAATAATGCAATAGCTTGCATTGTACGCAACTTTGAGATTCTAACACACCGCGACCAATCAAAGTACCCGTTATGAATAGTAATACCCACATTTTGAATTTTTTTAAATTTTATCTTTAAAAAAGGAAATAATTGTTGGATTCATAATATTGAAATTAATTTAGGGTGAGTTTTTGGTATTTTTCTGAAAACATTAAATTTTTTATGAATAGTAAAAAATACTGAATTATAGTTTAAAACAAAATTTTTATTTAAATAACAATTTATTTTGTTTAAAGTTATTTTAGGTCAAAATAGATACATAATACCTATATAAGTTCAATTTAATTCACTGAAGTCAGTTTATAATAATTTTAGATATATAAAAATTTTATTGAACTTTTCCCCGTCTTTTACCCACCTCCTAGGAGAATTTGCAAATTCACATAAAACAAAATTTTAACACTTCTATGAGTTGAATTTTGAAACTCCGAGAGGCATAGTTAATATCATGAACTAAAATGTTGATCAATAAGAAAAAAAATTTGGTGAATAGTAACCATTTACTTTTATTTACCACGGTTAAAAATAAATAGGGTAATTAAGGGTAAAAATGATATTATTATTACCCTAAAACATTTCCTGATTCTGTTGGATATGTATTATTCGACAAAAACAACCTTAGGAATAAAATATGAACCTATTAGTTCCACTTGGAATAGATTAGAACATTTTATTATTTCATTTAAAGAAGAGTTAAAAAAGTTAAAATCAATATTTAATATCTAAATCATTTTTAATATAGGGATAAGCATAAGATAAATTTGACTATAAAAATTCATTAGAAATATAAAACAATTTCCTACATAATGGTAGTTTATTGATTTTTTTTAGATATTAAATAATTTAATTTATTTATGACACAATAATGAGGTTGTAATTACCTTATTAATGAAATATTAAAATAATTGATATTATAAATTTCCAAATAAATTTAATTTAAGACTTTTTATGAATTCCACTAATTTTATAGGTTAATATGACAATTTAGGGCTCGTTATAAGAATTTGTATCGATGTAATAATGCTGTTATAAATTTTTTAAAAACAAAATACCAAATAGTATCATATTTGACATAAAAGAGTTTTTAAAACAAATATTATATAATTAATTGATATTCTATTCATAAAAATATATGGTTCATACAAAATACTTATATAATGATAGGTGTATCATTAATGAACAATTTGGGGTTCTATTTAATGTATATAGTATTTTTGTTTACCATATCATTTAAAAATAAAAAGAGTCATGGTAAATATGAAACTATTTAACTAAGAGTTAAATCTAAAAGATAAAGTTAATATAGTGGACCAAACCTGTAAAAAACCTATTTGTTGAGTGGTTTTCGACCCATCCCCACCTTTTCCTTTATATAATCCATTTTGGAGCCATTATAAACTGAAAATGATTTTATTATAAAATAATATTTTAAGCTTTTCCTAAGGTGCCCCTCTCCCCTCTTATAAAAGGGCACTCCACCTTCTCTCTAATTAAAACCATCAAAGCCATTTGGATCATCTAACCTTTTCAAAAATACAATTTCAACTCTATTAACTTAATCCTAGAAGCCTTACTTTAGTCTGAAATCCAACCTATGTATCCCTTTTGATGAAATCAAAAGGGAGAACCCGAAGAAGAGGTAAATATTTCATCACCTCTTTCAAGTTCCTTTCTTATTCCACTTCCTTTTTCATTGTTTTTTACAATCAAAAATAATAAATCTAGTATCTTATATAAAATAAGATGTTATTAAAAATATGGTACAATCAAATTAATTATTCTATCCATCCTTTGAATGAAATGTCACCATACCTGCGTACATATGGCTTACCGTCTCCACATCGTGGTGTAATTGTTATTCAATACATTATTATTTGGATGGGTATAAAAATGATGTATAATTGATGTAAATAATAAATATAACATGATAATTATTCTGTATATATGATATAACATCCAATTATATATTATTCTAGTATCAAAAAATGATATTGTTGCTCGTGCGTATGTACGGATTATTGTCCCAACATTGCGATTAGATTTATTCCCCATCGTATCCATTCAAGACAAATTTTCATTTCATAATTAAAAATATGGTTTAAAGACTTGATATCATTATGGATATGAATAATATTCATCCCATGCATAAAACATATGACTCACATAACAAATAATATAAAGGAAAATGAATCTGTTAAAACCCTAAACGACGATAATATTAAGATGTTATTAAGAAAGTAATGTTAAAAGATCATATATGATATCATATTAATGTATATGATTTTTGTGTAATTTAATATTAATTATTTCACCCTAATAAATGATTTTAACCTACCCTTGACCAAGGAAATGTACAAGGTAAGGGTTAATTTCACAATCTCTTCATTATCTGAGGTTGTTTATATATAATTATCTACTGGGACCTCTTTATCATCCACATCCATGTTTCTTATAAATGTATTTCAAAACTTTTTTTTTTATTTTATAGACTATGGGTTAAATTAATTTATACCCTTTTTGACTTTTTTATAAGATGTTTATAAAGTAATCCTTATGTTTTTTTCCAAACAAGGTTCTTTTTATCCTTTTCGTCAAAATTAAGGTACGAATGTCATTTTTAAATTATACGGTGAGTGCAGCTATTTTTTTCCATTATAAAATCGTTGATCCATCCCTTAAAATCTTATAAGATTATTTTCAAAGTAAATTTTTCATTTTATAATTATGTGACTTTTCAATGATTTCAAAAAAGATATATTTCTCTCAAATAGTTTTGATTTCATCTATGTCAACATACTTTTATGGATTTTAAGCTTATTTGTAGTTGATTTATTATGATAAAAAACTTCCATATTGTATTAAAGGTTTTGTGATATGTTTAAATGTTGATGTGTTATTTTTATACCATTCATGGTTTATTGATAAAGTATTGACATTTTGTATGCTAGTTTTAATATGAATGTTTATGTTATGTTTAAACCTGTTCATATTAAGAATTCATTGGACATTGTAAGTGACGGGTGGAGCCCGATTTACCTCCTCGATGCGTCGGTAGGTCTCATGACAAAAACTACTGTCTTGGAACAAGGCATTGACAACATCTTATTTGTAGTAATGGCACAAGGCCTTCAATATGTGGTTATGATAGTCTGGCACTATGCATTCTATCATTATAAAAATGGTTACTGATATTGCATGTGATTATTCAACTAGTATAATATCCATGGGAATATGTAAATAGAATTTTTTCATTTTATTTTTGCCATAATATACTGAAGTTCAAGATTAAAGAGATTTTGTTTTAGTTATACATTTCTTTAATGTCTATGATTATTTATAAAAGTATTATCTATATTTTTATCCTTAATGATCATCTGAGCTTACCCCTTTCTATGTTATATTTTTTCCAGGATGTGAAGATGTATTTGATGACTGACATGCAGGGATAGTTTGAGGGGATATGAATGTGGACTATGGAGACTATGTTGTTTTAGTTTTTCACTTTGTCATGTAATGTAAGACTTATGAATATGTCTAGTATTTCTAAGGATACTAAACTAATCGGTCTTTCGAGACTTGATTTTTTGTGATCATTCCAATGTTATGTAATAATTCAACAACTCTAGGCTTCTGGGGTCAGTTTGTTATAGTTGGTATCAGAAGAAGTTTAGTACAATCCTTAGAAGCTAGATTTAGATAGACTTTGATTAGGGCACATAGCCCTAAGATAGACTTTGAGGATTAGTACAGAAGAACTTCCTAGAATTTTGGTATTGTAGATATTTTGTGAGTTTTCCAAGAAATACATCCCTATCTAGATATGAGAAGGTAGAGGGGGATCTGGAATAGATGTATCTAGGGGTAAAACTCGAAAACACCACTTTGATCTAGACTCGAACATGGACTGCTGCACGACAATGGGCCTTGTTGCACTCTTGGTTACAACACTCCTGAAGGATTTGATTAGGATAATTCTCATTTTCATTACAAACCATTATGAAGGGATTATGATTATATAATTCCCTAATGAAAACATTTTTTTATGATTATGGATTATATACATAATCTGGTCTATTTATGTTTACTATTTTAAAAGTTTGGAATTATGTATTTCGAATCATAAACTGATCTAGTTTATGCCACTGTTTAGAAATGGCGCCTAGTGGAAGGAAAGGAAACTGTATCAATACACGCACTCAATGTAGGGATTTCCCTCCTACTCAAAATAATTATTTTGGAGTGGGTGATACAACTAGTGCTGATCAACTTATCACTATACTGGGACAACTCACAAAGGTTATGAATAATAACATTACCCGCATGGTGCACCCTGATCAACAGCGTGGAGAATTAATGATAGACCTCTTAATGAGGCAAAAACCACCAACATTAAATGGGAGTAAAAATCCATTAGTAGCTGAGAAATGGATTAATTCCATAGAGAAAATATTCCATGCCTTTGGGAGTAGTGAAAGGGAAAATGTTATCATGGAAGTTTACCACCTCACTGGAGATGCTGATCAATGGTGGTCATTGATTCAAAACACAAAGGAAGATGTTGAAGTATAAAATATGGAATGGGTAGAGTTTAAAGAGTTTTTCTTATAAAAATACATTCCTCGTGACCATCGAGAAGTTATGGAAAGGAAATTTTTCGGTCTGAGACAAAAGGAGGATGAGAATGTCGCAATGTATGAGGATAACTTTACAAGGGTATCAAGGCATGCTACAGATTATATAAATAACCCAAGAAGCAATATTGATCATTTATTTGATGGGTTAAAATGGTTTATCCATCGAGCATTAGTCTCACAGTCCTTCTCATCATATGAAGATATTGTCTCATGTGCTATGAAGATAGAAAATTAATTCTCTATGTCTTACGACTTTAATGAAAATAAGGAGAATAATAGATCTGTTAATCACTATATAAATGAAAATAAGGGGAAGAAGGGAAAAGTTTAATAACCATTCTGTAGTAAATGTGGGAAGAAACACCCCAGTTTTTCATGTAGGGAATGGGAGTCTGTTACAAGTGTGGTGAAAAATGACACCAAGCTCATGATTTCAAGGGGAACAAAGAAGCTACTGATGTTCAATGATACCATTGTATTGATATGGGACATTATATAAATGAATTTCCTATTCATCAGAGTAACTTACCTTAGAAAAGGACAAGGGATCAAGGCCAATATTATGATATCACTACTGCTAAGGTAGAAGCTCCGAAAGATATGATGGCAGGTAATTTGATGGTTTCCTCAAGTTTATAAATTACTTTATTTGATTTTGGATGATCGCATTGTTTCATATATTCCTAGTTTGATAAGAAAATTATATATTTTCAATTTGATTTAACAAGGGAGATGTCAGTTAAAACTCTTAAGGGAAGTATCATTGCAACAATGTTTTGTGAATCTGTTCCCATTAGAGAAAATAAATGTTCATTATTTGCAGATATCATCGTCATAACTATGATTGAATTTGATATAATCCTTAGTATGAATTTTATTTTGGACCATGATGTGATGATTTATTGTAAGAAGTAGGATGTTACGATTTTTGATGATGATGATAAAGAACACCTTATCATATGAGTAGAATCATCACCACATAATTCATATCTAGATCCACCCATAGTAGCTCAACTAAATTCAATTATTGGGGAGAAAGATAATGAAATAATTTTGGGGAGTAATGGAATGTCCAAAATGAGGATGTTCCTATTGTCTTAGAATATGTTGATGTGTTTCCAGAAGATTTACCTAGACATCTTCTAGAACGAGAAATTGAGTTTTCTGTTGACTTAATTCCTAGATAAAGGCCCATATTGAAGACACCTTATAGTATGGAAATTATGGAATTAGTGGAACTAAATAAGAAACTAGAGGAATTGAGTAATAAGGGATTTATTTTCCCTAGTGTTTATCAATGGGGAGCCCCAGTCCTTTTTGTTAAGAAGAAATATGGATCTATGAGGTTATGTATCAACAACAGGGAGATCAATTCAATAACAATAAAGAAAAATTATCACCTACCTCGTATTGATGATTTATTTGACCTACTACATGGAGCTCAATACTTTTCAAATATTTACCTTTGATCTGGATACCATCAGTTGTGTGTGAAGAAAGAAGACATTCTGAAAACAGCGTTTCGAACCAGGTATGGGCATTTCGAGTTTACATTAATGCCTTTTGGATGGACGAATGCACCCTCTATCTTCATAGATCTAATGAATAGAGTTTTACAGGAATATCTTGATAAATTTGTAGTTGTATTTATATTTGATATCTTGGTAGACTCCAAAACCTACGAATATCATGAAAATCACATGCGCATTATCCTAAAGACTCTAAGAAGACATGAATTATATGGGATGTTTAGCAAGTGTGAATTCTGGCTTCAGGAGATTTTATTTCCTGGTAATATTGTCTCTAAGGATGGAATTTTCGTTGATCCTTCAAAGACTAAGGAAATCCAAGAATGGCTAACACCTACAAGTATAACTAAGCTACACAGTTTTACTGGTTTAGTAGGTTATTATTGACTTTTCATCCAGAATTTTTCCCAGTAGGCTAACCCATTAACCAAGCTCACACATAAAGGGGTTAATTTTTTTTGGAAAATAGAGTGTGAATAATGTTTTGAAGAACTGGAGAGAATATTAGTCAATTATAATATAATGAATTTTCCATCAAGGAATGATGTGTTCGTTATTTATGGTGATGCATCAAAAAAAGTACTTGGTTGTGTCATTATGTAGAATGATAGGGTTATTTCCTATGCATCATGATAGTTGAAAATTCATGAGCAAAACACTCCTCCTCGTGATCTTGAGTTAGTAGCTATAATCTATTCTATGAAGATTTTGAGACACTATCTCTATGGTGAAAAATGAGAGATTTATACTGATCAAAAAAGTATGAAGTATATTTTTTCACAGAACGAAACCAACATGAGGAAAAGGAGATGTCTTGAACTACTCAAGGATTATGAATGAATGACACACTACCACCCAGGGAAGATAAATAAGGTGGCAAATGTTTTGAGTAGAAAGGATCATGGATTTTTAAATAAGATGAGAGTTGTAAAGGATCCTATATACATGGATCTAGTAAATATGGATATAGGAATCACCATGGAAGGTGAAACATCAATACATTTTCAAATGGTTTCCAAACCATCTTTACTAGAAAGGAGAAAGAGTTCTGACACCGATGATGAAGAGTTTCAAAAGAAGATTAATTCTATGAGTGATGGGAGATTGAGTGACTTTGGGTATGAATATGGAATTTTGAAATTTGGGAAGAGGCATTGTGTTCCTAATATACCTGATCTAAAAAGGGAATTGATAGACAATTCTCATAGTTCCAATTTTTCAATACACCCTGGGAGCACCAAAATGTATAGAGATTGGAAAAAACTTTTTTGGTGGTACAACATGAAGAGGGATATTGTTGATTTTGTGTCAAGATGTATGGTTTGTCAACAAGTGAAAGTTGGAAGGAAATAGCCTGGATAAGTCATGAAACCTCTTCCCATACTAGAGTAGAAATGGAATAATATTATGATAGACTTTGTCATGGGACTACCAAAGACTCCTTGAAGGAACAATTCAATATGGGTCATTGTTGATCCTCTTACCAAGACAACACATTTTCTTTCTATAAGAGAAGATTTACCACTTGAACGTTTAGGAAGACTATGTATTAATGATGTTTTAAGACTTCATGGAGTACCCCTAACGATTTTTTCTGATCGTGATCCTCGTTTTACTTCAAGATTCTGGAAAATTCTTCAGAAATCCCTGGATACTATGCTTCGTTTGAGCACAGCCTACCACCCCCAAACTGATGGACAATCAGAACAGACTATTCATACCTCAGAAGACATGTTGATATCATGCTCACTTGACTTTTACAGTATGTGGGATCAATATTTACCTTTGGTAGAATTTTTCTATAACAATAGATTCCATTTAAGTATTCAGATGGCACCATATGAAGCGTTATTTGGAAAGAGATGTTGTACACCAACCTGTTGGGATTCTGTTGGGGAAAGAAAACTCGTAGGCCCAGAACTTGTGGAGGAAATGACAGAAAATGTAAAGGTAATCCAAATCCACATCAAAGCAGCTCAAAGTAGGAAGAAGATCTATGCTGAAAACTGAAGGAAGAATTAGTAATTTTAGGTAGGATATCATGTTTTATTAAAGGTATCTCCATGTAAGGGTGTTATACATTCTAGTAAGAAGGGAAAATTGAGTCCCAGGTACATCAAACCTTTTGAAATTCTAGAACGAATTGGGGCTGTAGCTTACTGTTTGGAAATGCAGCCAAGTCTCTCCAAAGTTCACGATGTGTTTCATGTATCACTATTGAAAAAATTAATGCCTGGCCCAATGCATGTACTCACATATGAGGAATTAGAAATGGAACCCAATCTATCTTATTGCAAAGAGTCTGTCATGATTCTTGATACAAGGGAACAAGTGCTGAGAAACCGGACGACTCATCTGGTAAAAGTTATATGGAGAGACCATAATATAGAAGTGGCAACGTGGGAACCTGAGGAACATATGATGATGAACCACCCGTGTCTTTTCATGCAGTATTATTCTAGAAATTTTGAGGATGAAATTATTTGAAGGTGGGGAGAATGTAACACCCCAAGTTTCCACTGTACGTTTCCCTTTGAATATTGCAATAGCTTGCATTGTACACAACTTCGAGATTCTAACACACCGCGGCCAATCAAAGTAGCCGTTATGAATAGTAATACACACTTTTTAAAATTTTATAAATTTTGTCTTTCAAAATTGACTTCATTTTTGGATTCTTAATATCGAAATTAGCTTAGGATGAATTTTTGGTATTTTTCGGAAAACATTCAATTTTTGATGAACACATAAAAAACAGTGAGTTATAGTTTAAAACCATTTTTATTTAAATAATTAATTATTTTATTCAAAATTATTTTAGTTCAAAATAGATACTTAATACCTATATAAGTTCAATTTAATTCATTCGGGTCAATTTAAAATAATTTTAGATATATAAAAATTTTAATGAACTTTTCACTGTCTTTTACCCACCTCCTATGAGAATTTTCAAATTCACATAAAACATAAATTTACCACTTTTGTGAGTTGAATTTTTAAAATACAAGATACACGGTTTATATCAAGATGTAAAATTTAGTTCAGTAAGATAAAAATAATTGTTGGTGAATAGTAACTTTTTACTTTTATTTACCACGGTTAAAAATAAATAGCGTAATTAAGGGTAAAAATGATATTATTATTACCCTAACACATGTCCTAATTATATTGGATAAGTATAATTCGACCTGAAACAACCTTAGGAGTAAAATATGAACCTCTTTGGTCTACTTGGATTAGATTAGGACATTTATTATTTTTATTATTTAAAGAAGAGTTAAAAGAGTTAAAATCAATGTTTCTTAACTAAAACATTTTTAATATAAGGCTAATCATAAGATAAATTCTACTATAAATATTCAACAAAAATCTAAAAAAAATTCATACATACTAGTATTTTAGTTATATTTTTTACACATTAAATAATTTAATTTATTTGTGACAGAGTGATGATGCAGTAATTACCTAATTTATGAAATATTAAAATAATTAATATTATAAATATCCAAATAAATATAATTTCAGACTTTTTAGGAATTAAACTAATTTTATAGGTTAATATGACATATTAGAGTTGGTAATATGAATTTTTTTGTATGTAATAATGCTGTTATGAATTTAGAAAAAACCAAATACCAAATAGTCTTAAAATTGACATAAAAGAGTTTTTAAATAAAATAATATATTATTAATTGATATTATATTCCCAAAAATCTAAGATACGGCCAAAAGACTTATATAATGATATTTTTGTCATTAATGAACCATTTGGGGTTCTCTAGGAAGTACATATTATGTTTATTAACCATATAATTTAAAAATACAAAGAGACATGGTAAATATCCAACTATTTAACTAAGAGTTAAATCTAAAATATAAAGTTAATATAGTGACCCAAACCTATATAAAACCTATTGGTTGAGTGGTTTCTGACCCATAACCACCATATCCTTTAGCTAATCCATTTTAGAACCATTATAAACCAAAAATTATTTTATTATACAATAATATTTCTAGATTTTCCTAAAGTGCCCCTCACCCCTCTTATAAAAGGGCACTCCCCCTTATCTATAATTCACACCTTCAAAGCCATATGGCTCAGCCAACCTCAGCCCAAATACCCTTTAATATATCTACCCTTCATCTTATTGGCCTTACTTTAGTCATAATGCTAACCTATGGTTACCTTTTGATCAAATCAAAAGGAAGAACCCGAAGAAGAGGTAAATATTTCATCACCTATTTCAAGTTCCTTTCTTCTTCCACTTCCTTTTTCTTTGATGAATACATTATAAAATAATAAATATAGTATCTTAAATATAATTTGATGTTAATATAAATATGGTGCAACAAAATTCATTATTCTATCCATCCTATGAATGACATGTCACCATACGTGTGTACGTAAGACTTACCGTCTCCACGTCGTGGTGTAATTGTTATTCAACACATTATTATTTGGATGGGTATAATAATGATGTGTAATTGATATAAATAATAAATAAAACATAATAATGATTCAGTATATATGTTATACCATGAAATTATATATTATTTTAGTATCAAAATAATGATAATGTCACTCGTGCGTACGTACGGATTATCGTCACCACATAGCGATGAGATTCATTCCCCATCGTATCCATTCAAGAATAATTTTAATTTTCTTTTTAAAAATAATGTTTAAAGACTTGGTATAATTCAGGATATTATTTAGAAACATCCCATTCATAAAAAATATGACTCACAAACCATATAATACAAATGAAAACGAATCCTTTAACACCTAAAATGACTATAATACTAAGATATTATTAACAAATCAATTTTAAATGATCATATATGATATCATATTAAAGTATATGATAATTATATAATTTAATAAAAATTATTTCACCATTATATAGGAGGTTAACCTACCCTCAACCAAGGAAAAGTACAAGTTTAGGGTTAATTTCACAATCTCTTCATTATCCGGGGTTGTTTATATGTAATTATCTACTGGGACCTCTTTATCATCTACATCCATGTTTCTTAAAAATGTATTTCAAAACGTTATTACTATTTTATAGACTATGTGTTAAATTAATTTATACCCTTTTTTGACTTTTTTTCTTAAGTTTATAAAGGAATATTTCCATCATTTTAAAAACAAGTTCATTTTTAACCTTTTCGGCAAAATTAAGGTAAGAATGTCTTTTTTAACATCTACGGCGGGTGCGGCTATTATCCACCATTATAATATAGTTGGAGCATCAATTAAAATCTAATAAGACTATTTTGAAATTAAATGTTTTATATTATAATTATGGGACATTAAAATGATTTAAAAAAAAGATATTTCTCTCAAATAGTTTTGTTTTCATCTATGTCAACATCCTTTGATTGATTTTAAGCTTATTTGAAGTTGATTTATTGTGATACACAACTTCGATATTGTATTGATGGTTTTGTGATATTTTTTACTGTGTATGTGTTATTTTTATACCATTCATGGTTTATGGATAAATTATTGACATTTCGTATGCTAGTTTTAATATGAATGTTTATGTTTTGTTTAACCTGTTCATATGAGGAATGCATTCGAATTAGTAAGTGATAGGTGGAGCCCGCTATAAATCCTCGATGCATCGGTAGGTCTCATGAGACAAACTAGTGTCTTAGAACAAGGCCTTGACAAAATCCCATTTGTATTCTTGGAAAAAGGACTTGACTATGTGGTCATGATAGTCTGGCATTATTCATTCCATCACTATGAAAGTGGTTATTGATATTGCATATGATTATTTGACTAGTAGAATATCCTTGTGAAAAAGTAAATGGAATTATTTCATTATATTTTTTACATATTATTCTGAAATTCAAGTTTAAAAGGATTTTGTTTTAGTTATACATTGACTTAAATGTTTATTCTTATTTATGAATGATTCTGCTATATTTTTATCCTTACAGAGCATTTGAGCTCACCCCATTCTATGTTTTATTTTTCCCAGAATGTGAATAAGTATTCTTTGACTGACCTATAGGGATAGTCTAATGGGATATGAGTGTGGACTATGGAGACTATGTTTTAGTAGTATTTCACATTATAATGTAATATAAGACTTATGAATGTATCTAGTGTTTCCAAGGCTACTAAACTAATCAGTATTTCGAGACATGATCTTTTGTGATCATGCCAATGATATGTTATAATGCACTGAATCTAGGCTTCTGGGGTTGGGGTGTTACATAAGCAGGGAGATATATTCCAATCTCAAATAGCTATATTATGAAGCATATCTTGTAGAGTCAGTTCATTTATTTATTCAGTTAGTATTTGGATTAATTTGTGAATATCCTATTATCAGTTATTGGATACTATTATCTATTTAAGAACTACATTCATTCCTGGGAACAATGTGTAGTTAAATGCATTGGTTTTTAATAGACACAATGATACACTAAGGACATAAACTATCATACTACCTATCATGACCCAACCCAATGGGGCTCGACACATGACTCCCCATGCCCGCCTCCAATAGGCTTGGGGTTAGCGACTAGAACAGAGTAGGTAATCACACACATGGGAGTCCATATCCTATCTTACCTATACACACGCACCCAGATACAACTTCATGAAACATAGTAAAGATATATATATATATATATATATATATATCAAAAACTAAAAAATGAAATGCATTCTTACATCAATCCCAAACCAGATTACAAAAGAAGGTTAAAAGGGGAAAATATATGGCCCAGCAATGAAAACTAAAAAAACATCCACCCTACTCAAAATGAGGTGATTGAAATCAAACAACCTCTTATAAGCTCATGATCCAAGATTCTATGAAAACACTAGTCTATCAAGCTACAATAATCATTCTAATTTGGGTCATATTAGGTCACCATTGAATGATATATGGTCTACAAAAGACCTAATACATGAGCAGATAAAGACCTTTCATAGGTGAGTATATGAATACTCTTTAGGTTACAAAAAAACTCCAAACCAAAAAGGGAGAAACTGATTGGAATCAGTTAACTTGACCCATCCCGAGGGAATCGAAACGAGAGGGAATCTAAATCTTGATACCATCCTCAGCTGAACCTAACTAGTTAGAGTGACATCCCTAGAATGTTAATGAAAAGACACATACTACGAAAATTCCTAGAACAATACCCATATAAACCCATCTCCAAGTCTCATTGTCTCGGCAATAGACCATCCATGAGAAATTACTCGAGGTTCCAACACAACACTCACAATGACAACATGAGGTACCGACATCATAGACAACCAAAAGAGCTAATCCATCCCAGATAGAATTTAAAAATAATGGTGGTAAGCATCGACAACCCTAAGTCGATAATCCAACCACACCTTCCCAAATGGAATTCAACTGACTGATCCGGCCATCATTGACATGCAAACTACGTAAGGTAGAAATAACTATGGAGATTCACTATCCTCACCCCTAATCCACAATTGAGGGAGTTCTAACTCCTAAAAAACCTGCAAAACCTCTATTTCCCCTGTCTGGAAGGGTCCTTGCCTCAGTACATCGAGTGAGTGTTAACCCGTAACCAGGGAGCATGTGAAACAAGTGAATGGGAATGTTACCCACTACAACTCCACAACAGGGGATTACTACACAGTAGGTTTGAACCTAGGCCATGGTTCATCATAGGAGTGTCACCTTGGGAAATGTAATCCTACACCCTAACATGGTAGGGGAGCACCACTACAGAAAACGTGAGCCCACACCGATTATAGGGATGCACCACTGTGACCGATGTGATCCTGTACCCACAGTAGGGGAGCATCACTACATGAGATGTGAGCCCGCAACTAGGAGAGGAGATCACCTATCAGTGAAACTTGATCTTGAATCCATGGCAAGGGAGCACCACACGGTGAAATGTGTTCCCACACCAATGGTAGGGGAGCACCGCTGTAGCATACAACAAAATTGGAGAGCACACACCTATCATGGTTGGGGAGCTGTCCAACTATATGAATGTCACGGGTAACCTACACTGAAGACCATTAGTAAAGTAAAAATCTTGGATAAATCCACACAATGGTAACAAACGATATCCCATGATGTGGGGAGTTATATCTCTACCTATATAGAGTGGTATGGGAAACTCATGCCCTTGTTCTATGGAGGAGCTCATGACCCAATGTCTCTCTTCACAAACAACCAATCTCTAACATCATCATAGCACCATTCTGAAAGATTCATTCAAAATTAATTCAACATCGTATCCCATGAGCTATAACAGAGGGCACCAAGTCATTCAATGTAGAAACACATGCACGATAGACTATTTACATGCCATAATTGGGAAACTATTGAAACTAGTGCTTTTCACCACTACATGCCCGAACGAGGGTCTCAGGGGGCCCATAACTCGATCCAAAAACACATACAATAGATTTCACTATTGAAATACTCAAAGAAAAACACAATTAATCCACAAACCATTAATCCAAAATAGACACTCAGTGAAAAATTCACCTTTTATGAAAAATGCTCGGACCGGGCCTCATGAGGCCTGCACCCAAATTTCATATTAAGAACCCAAAATTTATCAACAAATGTAAACCTTACCATTACGTTCACAATGAGACCAAAATAATGTCAATTATATTCTTCATGAAGATGTTATGGTGAGTCAAAGTTGAATAATAATTAATAATTATTATTATTTCTACATTTTGTGGCCCCGAGCCATGAACCAAATTATTTAAATTCATGAACCAACTTCAAATTGTACGTCTCAATGCTAGAGTAAAGTTTCCATAGACATATCACAATTCATAACCCCATTTTAAAATTTTAGTGGGGTTTAAAGAACCCCAGGACCAAATTGGATTGATCAGTCACTAACGCCTGACTGCAACTCCCACCTAACAGAACACAGTTGGAGCCACTTCTGGAGCTCCACATGAACTCATCTGTACCATCTCACCAGCCCTCCCCTAACTAAAATACTTTAGCATACCATCAGATACACCCCCAATCACCAAATTCAAAACCAAAACTAGATACGGGGCCTCGAATCTCGATCTACCCTACAACATGAAAAAATCAGAGTTTCAAAGATGATTTCAATGGAAAACCATTCTTATAGGCTTAAAAATAATACTACATACCTCATGGGAAAATTTCATAAGTATCAAGTGAAGAACGATTCTCAATATGCACTATTTCTCGATCCAGTGATGATCGGTATAAAAAACGGCCCATAGAAACACATTAGATGGCTGTCGGTCAAAGAGGAAGGGACATGATCCTCCTTCTATGTGTGCTAAGGATATGAGGTGGAAGAGGATGGTTATTTTCAATTAAAACTTCTAACACATCATTCCTATCTCACCTCTGGCACGATGTCAGCATATTTTATGTCACACCTAGGGTAAAAATGTTGTTTTGAACTCAACTACTGTCTCAGAATTTTAATTGGAGACTCATTTCATAATTTATTTGATCCACTGTACAAAATAAATTTATTTATTTTATTTATGGAAATTCCCCTGATAGCCTTTTCTATAGTAGCCTTGCACCGACATAATTTATACCCCACCTCTGGTAAACGGCATGCTTTGGACACAACCCTTGAAGAAGATTTTGGATTTGAGATACTATTTGAGAGACAAATTATTCTTGCCTAGTGAATATTATAAAATACTTAATATTTTTATAAAATTAATTCTTGGAACATCGGTCCTTGGAATATCATACCCTCTCATCACCTAACTCTGGAATTATTCATATTAATATTCTAAATTCTGATAAGTAAAAACCTAAGTTCCTACATCCTCCAAAGCTAAGGGATGCCAAAAAAGAATAATCCTGGGAAAATGGAAATGACCTAAGCTCCCTACTGGGACTCCAACACCAATGATCTCTCATAAGGTTCTTGTGCTGTAACAAACTCGCACCAAGAAGAACTACTACACGAGCAATGAAAGCGGGGGTTTACAAACCACATAGGTGGCCGACTGCCAAAGCTAACACTCTAAACCATAGATGAGATCCTAATAAACATGAAACCTCATCATAAATCATCCAAGTCCACCCTCTTCGGTCTAAAACCACCCCAAACCAGACCCAAAAGGCCTCAAATTTCTCAAAACGGTTTATTTCAACACCAACATGGTGGAAAGAAAAATTCCTCGTCAACACTACATCATTCCCCTTGACTAGTGCTAATGTCATACCTAAGAAGTTTTATGTTCACCCGTCATAAAAAAAATCCATCATAAATACACACAAGGGATATCCCTTCACATGATTCTTCAAAAGGAAAACTCAACACCTCATGAGAAACATTTCCACCAGCTGGGGAATAAATATGTTTTCCCAAGTCCACGCACTAGGTCTTACAAGCCCCTACAAAACAACTGACAACACACTGAAACTGACCATGAACCCACATGTTGAAGGATATAATCCACCACACCTCGACATTATCTATTTTAATTGGAACTGAATCAACCACATAGTTTTGGATCGCACCTCAAGGATGTGTGTTAATGGGGGAAGTGTCCATCCATCCAGCGAATTCGAAGCCATAAAGAACCACACTAAAACCTTCATGAGCATCCCATGTACAAGATGATGTCGAGCACACAATGGTTCCAATGAACAACAAACATATTTCTATACACTCACATAGTGTCATACTGAGCCTTTAGCTACCAACATGATACAAAGCCTCGTGTACACATGTCAAATGGACTCAACCAATGAAACATGATATTTCCCTCTTTTGGTATCACTAACTCACCCGCACAGTTTTCATCTCATCACAAAAACATATCTTGGTGGGGGAAGGATCCCACATCCCCATTTAGTTTAAGTTATATCAAACAGATCTGACACCCATAGAGTTATCCATGATGGGGTTTGATAGGCTCCATCCACTAAGACCCTTAGAGTTTCTTCAACACGTTTCTTGACAGGTGGTGGTTCGACTAGCAGCACAACCAGAAGAGTGCCTACCACTTGACTACACCTTGCATGGAAACCTCATCACTCATCGATTCATACACCAAACCCATCTTTGGAACCCTTGAAATTTTACATCATGGATTTATCTTTACCAAATTCGACATGCACCACAATCAAAGTTTATATCTATGGAGTTGACTCCCGATGGACTATGAAAACCTAAAACCCAATCATATATGATGCATGTACCATTACTCACATCTGAACGGTGTCCTAATGTACCATGTATAAGGAAAATTTATCAGAGTCCTAGTGTATGGATATTTTGTCTGCCTGTACCAACACTTGAGTCCAAGGCCTAAAAGACGAATTCGAAACATCCTATTTCTGATGCTATGCATCAAGAACCGTGGTCACATCTAGACCATATATGATCTAAGGTACCAATGGTGTAGCCTCCTCTGATACCACTCTATCATGACCTGAACCCATGAGGCACATGCCCTGACTCACCATACTCACCTCGAATAGGCCAGGGGAGAGCGACTAGAGTTCTGTAAGGTATCACACACATCTGAGACCTTAACATGTCATACATGTACACAATCAACCACATATACCTCCATGAAATATTAATATATATATATATATATATATATATATGTTGATAACTGAAATTCATGCATACATATATCCCAAACAAGAGTACATGCAGAAGTAAAAAAGTGGAAAAGTAGGTCCCACCAATGAAAAATGAAAAATCATCCAACCTGCTCTGAAGGAGGGGATCACTGTCAAAAACCCACTAATAAGATCCTCATTCAAGGTGTGGTGAAAACTCTATTCAGTCCATCTACAATACTCTACCTACTGAGGGTAATATGGGACTTTGTCGAAGAACTTGTGGTCTGCACATGACACATGATATGTTTGGGTAAATACCATGCACGAGTGAGTATAAGAATATGTAGTAGGTACCCCAAAAACCCAAAAACCAAAAAGGTAGAAACTAAAAGAAATTATTTAACTTTACCCAGTTGATGGGAACCCAAATGAGAGAGAATATTCATCTCAATACCATCATCATCTATACATGACTAGTGATTCTGACATCCCAAACCTATCAATGAAATGAAACATACAACCGAGTCTCCCAGAACAATACCTAGTTATACTCATCTCCATTTATCATGGTTCCGACCATAGAATAACCACGAAAAATAACTCAGGATTTCAATGCGACACTCACAACGGTCCCATGAGGTATGATCTAATAGATTGCATCAAGAGCCAAGTCATCCCCAATATCTTGCAAAAAGAAGGTGGAAATCCTCAATAACCTGATGTCGATGAGCCAACCTCCCCATCCAAGATGGAACTCAACCAAGTGATGCCACCAACACAGACATGTTCCCTACGCATGGTAGAAATAACTACAAAGAGTCTAGCTCCTCAAAACTACAATGTGGTTGAGGGAGTAATAACTCTTAAACAAACCCATGCAACCTCTATCACTCTTGCTTATAGGGGGTCATCACATTATGTCGAGGGAGTACTAACTCCTAACTATGAATCCTGTGTAAGAAGAGGAGTGGTGAACTACCTAATGCAAAAAAATAATGATATAGTATTACTCTATTAGTTTGAAACTGTTACATGATATGTTAGAGAAGTATCACCCTTTGAATCATGTGCTCACACCCCATGTAACGACCTGACTCTTTGGAAAAGGTACGAATCATTGGTTTTTCTATCAAATCATTCCATTACGTTTTTTTAATGTGTTTAAAATCCTAAGGAAGGTCCAGGGAGTTTTGGGGTTGGTTTGGATCCCAGGAGTTTGAGAAATGGGATTATAGGTAGTGGCGCACGGCATGCACATGGTCTGTGCACGGTTTGGGATAAATCGTGCAGTTGGAGATAGGGGCACCTGCAGGGGCACACAACCATGTAGACCAGGATGCACGACCATGTGGCTTTTGTCTGGGAGGCGGTGAGGTGTGTACGGTTTGTGCACAATTTGGGTAAACCATGCACCTAAACTGTGCGACCTTGTTCTGGGTGAAATTACAATTTTGCCCTTACTTTGTTTTAAAAGCCTTAAGCTTTTATTTCTTCTTTCCCACGAACAGAACTAGAGGAGCAGCCCTCCTTTGAGAAAAAAAAATATCTCTCTCACTCTTTATCTTTTGTATTCTTCATCTGGAATCCGAATCTTGATCCTATGGAAGCATTGGGTCTCCCTCGGTAAGGCGTACCTCACGCACCCCTCTTTCCTTAGTGGATCTTCCCTACCGTCTTGTTATTTTGATGCAGAATCATATGCCCTATTTCCAGGGAATTAGACTGGAACTCAGATCTCTTCCCACTTACTATGAATCTGAGGTCGATATCAATCGATCCTATGTATACAGCTCTAAGGTAGGTGGTCACGTGGTTTCCATTTTGGGTTTTCACCTTTTTGAGTTATTATCATCATGTCATGGTTTTTTGTTTTCCAAACCCATTATTTGTAATGACTGCTTCATATCTAAATGATATGTGTGGTATGAGATTTACTAATCAATCATTTTTAGGGTGTTTAGATTGGGAGTGGACTGGAAGTGGTCACCCATATGTGATATGCCTTGAGATTTGGCATTTTTCAGCTATGTACCTTAACGATATGTCTTGAAAGGGAATTATCCATGTTAGGAAAATGAGATGACTTGGTTAGAGGTTGGCTGGGATGAGATAGCCTGATCCCCTTAATGAATTGAGACTTATGTTTTCCTTATAATGTGATTGGGAAATTCCATGCTTTGCTAATGTGATATGATATAAGATGGATTTTACTTATATATTATGATGTGAATGATTATGTCTTACTGTGTTCACATGCTTGTGATAACCCATGTGTGGGCGGGAGGCATTCTTACCTCGTTCCAGATGAATCTCCATGTGTGGGCAGGAAGAATTCATTCCCCATTCCAGATAGATCATAGTGTGTGTGCAGGAGGCATTCTTACCCCGTGCTAGATAAATCTCCGTGTGTGGGCCAGATGCATTCTTACCCCGTGTCAGATACAATTCTTGTGGATGAGAGGCATTCATAACTCTGGCCAGTGATGATTATACGTATGTGAGAAGCATGGATGAGAGACATGCTTACCTCATGCCAGTGATAACCTATATCTATGTACCTATACCGCCGGTGATTTTTCAGATTACAAGACATGAGATGATGTAGGTAGACCCACCAGGTGTCCTTCCAGAACCTCAGCGGGAGGGTTGTTTGTTACATTTCATTACATACTTGCAGTTTACCACACACTGTTTATTTTGTGACCACCTATTTGGAATACATGTAGACACCGTTGGTGGTGGCCTACTGAGACTTCTCTCACACCCTACCTAGGAGGCCTCTTTTGCACCCGTGTAGACTATACTGTTGCAGGTACTAGTAGGGGAAAAGACCCAGCTTCAGGTTGTTGATACATGTATGTTCTAGCTGGAGATCCAGAGAAGAGGATCGAGCATGGATAGAGATGCTCATGTACTACTCATGTTTTTTATTCACTTTTTGTATTATTGTATCAGCATGCGAAACATCCATTTTGTACTAGACACTACCTATGTGGATTTTGTATATCTATCAGGGTTTTTCATACGTCTATTGTTTGGTTTGTATATTTTCTATTTCCCTCCTGTTTACCATTGGTTGTGCTTCTAATATTCTTGATACTTCACTATTATACCATTGTGAACTCTCACATGGGGGTACAGTCTCCCCCACTAACTTATCATTACACCCCCGCTGCTATTCGGCAGCCCCTGGCTTATAGGGAGATGAGCCGGAAGTTATGTGGCCAAATGGGCTCGGGGCTCTGGTTGAGGGGTAGCCGGGTCTGGGATGTCACAAAGTGGTATCATAGGTTTATTTCTTTCTTACAATAGTATTTTGTGATAATAGACTTGAATACAAGGAACACTTAGATACTTAGCCATGAGCCATGCTTGGGAATCACGAACCCATGTACGGGGTATGGTCCATGTTTCCTATTTTATGTTGTTATTGATTCTGATATTTACTGTTGATACCATTTCACTGTTGGGTGATTCACATGTTTTGTGATGTTATTGAGATTTACAATGTTGGAATTTGGATTCAGGGTTCGACATGATGAAATGAGAGATATGCATTGAAACATGCATTATGATAGGAACAATACGATTAGGCATTGCATTTTTCCGCGACACATTTAAATTTTCAGCGAGCATTGATTTTTGTTTATTTTCATGCCTTGTTAATATGTGTGCAACTGTGCTAACCATTCATAAAATTTATGAATTGAGAAATGATGAGGGTTTGGTGGGTGTCATGTTATGGTTCATAAGGTGTATGGGCCCTTATGGATCGGAAAATGACATTCCAACTAAACCAATAATTTGATTTATAGGAAATTCAAATTCTTGTAAAGAATAATTAAATGTGAAATGACATCCAGGTGTGTGTCATCTTTCAGTTCATGAGGACTATGGGCCCTTATTGGCTGGTAAATTCCATGACACTGGATTAAGTTTAATTTGAACAGTGGCAGGTTTTACTAAGAATTCCTATGGGTGTGGATTGGTGATCTCAACGGTAGGAAGTATTAATACCTATCCTAGCTTCTATAGTACATCCTTTATTTTGTTGGTTTCTTATTTTTAGATGTTCATTTGGCATTATAGCACAATGCCTCCGAGACGTCCTTGAGTCGCGCATGCTGAAGGCGGTGACGATCACGTTCCTGAGGTGGTGAGCCCAGAGATGCCAGTTGATCTTCTTGTCGAGCCACTTGTGGCTTCTCTTGATATTCCTGATATGGGTGATGATGCCCGGTTCTGTGAGAGCTTCTTTTGTATGATGTAGAATATTCAAGGTGGAGTGTGACCTGCCCCGAGTATGGTAGAGTTGACCCGCGAGTTTCAGTCGCAGCATCCTCCCACATTTATAGGAGATGGCAGACCACTTGCTGTGGAGTCCTATTTGAAAGCTATTCTGACCATCTCTGAGCACCTCAAGACACCTCTAGAGTAGAGGGTCAAGATCGCAGCTTTTATGCTATGTGGATCAGCCAGGAGGTGGTGGGATGTCATCACCTAGTCAGGATAGCAGAGAGATATGATCTGTTCTGATTTCCAGACCGTCTTCTATGATTATTTCTTTCCCCAGACATTGAGGGCATACAGAGCTAGGGATTTTATTAATCTGCAGCAAGGGACCATGACAGTCATGGAATATTCTTCCTATTTCACTAAGTTACAGTGTTTTATTCCTACACTAGATGCTGCTGATCTCACGGTCTCTAGGAGTTTCGAGGATGGGTTGTGTTACACCTTCCTATCACAGGTTTACGTGTTCAGGTTGATGACTGTTTCATATATTGTCAATCGGGCTTTGATCACAACGAAGAATTTGAGAGAATCGGATAGTGTAAACCAAGGCGCATCGGCACCTGAGGGTTATAGTGGATCTGCTTCTTGGAAGAATCGGTGGTTTGAGTACTCTTGTGGTGTTGGTGCTGGTCAGACCCTTTTCTAAGGTGGTACTCCTATCTGTCACTAATGTGGGGTGCCAGGACATATGAGGTGGCAATGTACGCAAAATCCAGTGGAGTGTAGAGGTTGTGATATGTTGGGTTATCTCCACCGTTTCTACAGGACTTTTCCCCCAGGGCCTAATGAGTAGGGATTTGTACCTACTCCACAATCTGGTACTGGATCGGCTGGATCATGTCAGTTATGCAGATGGAATACCACTGGTCGATCAGGTCGTGCCGGTAGTCGAGGCAGAGGTAATCAGGCGTATGACTCTCAGCACCAGCAGGGCAGGTCTACTCATGGTATCCAGGCTATGACTTCGGGTCGTGGTATCAGCCAGTTGTATGCAGTCAATCCTATGCCACAGGATTAGTATGTCGGACCATCTATTGTATGAGGTATGATTCTAGTTTCTCTACGTTGGTATCTGTTTTGTTTGACACGAGCTCTTCTCACTATTTTATATGGGAGGAGGTTATTGGATGTTTGGGCCTCGATGTTGAGTCATATCAGGGCATGATCACATTAGATACCCCACTAGGTATCCATTCAAAGGGATTATTCATTGTCATAATTTTTCCCTTGAGGTGGGTGGTTACCTTTTCATGTGGAACCTGTATGTTCTGGATATGACATGTTTTGATGTAATAATTGGGATGGACTGGTTGGTTCCCTATAGAGCCCAGATTGACTGCTATCGTCAGAGGGTGGAGTTTATGTCACCAGAGGGAGACATGAATATGAAAAAATAAGAAAGGGATCTTAGTGCAAAATGAGCAGGACCAAAACACCATATTTTAGGTGGTGTCTGAGCACAGGTTTCCAGTATTTATCTCAATGACCAAAGGTTGCAGCACTCTATTTATCCTCTGGTGGTGGAGCATTTCAGTGATGTCATTTCTGATGATTTATCTGTTCTAAATCCATTGAGAGAGGTGGAGTTTACTACTGAGCATATACTAGGAGCAACACTAGTGATCATTCCTCCTTATAGGATGGCACCTAAGGAACTTCTGGAGCTCAAGAGTCAGCTGGAGGACCTGGAAGCAAAAGGCTTTATACATCCCAGTACTTCTCCTTGGGGATCACCGGTTCTATTTTCCAAGAAGAAAAATGGTGCCCTTCGTCTTTACATGGATTATCTTAAGTTAAATTAGATTACTATTAAGAATAAGTATCCTTTACCTCTAATTGACGACCACTTCGATCAGCTCTGAGGAGAGAAGGTGTTTTCAAAGATAGATTTGAGGTCAGGCTATCACCAGGTGTGTGTTAGGACTTCGTACATACCTCAAACGACATTAAGGAGCTGCTATGGTCTCTATGAGTACCAAGTTATGCCGTTTGGTCTTACAAATGCACCTACAGTGTTTATGGCTCTTATGAATCAGAATTTTCACCCTTACCTTTATTCTTTTGTTGTTGTATTTGTGGATGATATATTAGTCTATTCACGTTCGAGAAATGACCATGCAACCCAACTTGAGATCATGCTGAATACACTAAGAGAGCATCAGCTTTATTCTAAGATCAGTAAATACCACTTTTGGATAAATAATGATCACTTACTAGGTGACATTATTTCTGAGTTTGGAGTTTTAGTTGACCCTGAGAAGGTGAGTGCTTTAATTTTTTGGGAGTATCCAAAGATCATCTTTGATATTAGGAGTTTCTGGGGGATTTCTGGATATTATAGGTTGTTCATTCAAGACTTTTCACGCCTAGAAGCACTGCTTACATCTTTGACCAAAAAGGGGGTGAGATTCGATTGGTCAGAACCATGTGAAGTAGCTATTCAGGAACTAACAGTCGGACTAACTTCAGCACTGATACTGATCTTTCCAGAGCCAGTCAGAGCTTATACAGTCTTTTTGATGCATCAGGTGTTGGGATTGGAAATGTATTGATGCCGGATAAGCGAGTCGTTGCATATGGTCCATGTCAATTAAAGGCTCATGAACGGAATTATCTGACGCACGACCTCGAACTTGCAGCGGTTGTACATGCCTTACGCTGTTGGAGACACTATTTGTTGGGAGAACATTTTGTTGTATTCACTTACCACAAAATCCTCAAATATATCTTAACTCAGCAGGATATAAATCTCATCCAATGGAGGTCGGTCGAGGACCTGCAATCCTTTGATTTTGAACTGGCCTACACTTCTTGAAAAGGAAATTCAGTAGTTGATGTGTTGAGTCAGAAAACTCAGTCACACGTGGTTCAGGAATATAATGAGGAGTGGAAGCTGATGGCCCTTTTTTTGGAGATGCACATTGAGATTCAATAGGGTCAGGGTCAAACTATTATCTCATCCTTAGCGGTGACGTCTACTCTTTTGGAACGGGTTAGGGAAAGACAATTTTCAGATCTGGAAGGCCTTGTTCTACGAGACAGTTTTGCTGATGAAGCCTCTATAGATTGAACCGTGGATGAAGGTAATACTTTAATGTTCCGTGGGCATGTATGGGTCCCAGCAGACATCAGAGAGGAGCTGATGAGGCCTTTCCACGCCTCAGCATGGGCAGTTCACCGATGAAATAAAAAAATGTATAATGATTTGTGATGATTGCACTGGTGGCCTAACATGAAGCGGGAGATAGCCGAATTTATTACGAATTGTTCCACATGTCAGCAGGTGAAGGTCGAACATTATCGTCCGACATGGCTTTTGCAGCCGTTGTCCATTCCGGAGTGGAAATGGGATGATGTTTCTATGGAATTTGTAACCGGTTTACCTAGGTCACCTCATGGAAATGATGCAATATGGGTTATCATTGACCATTTGACAAAGGTTTTACATTTCTTACCTGTGCGGGATACCTTCACGGTTGATGACTTGGGAAGAATATATGTCAATGAAATATTTTTCCTTCATGGAGCACCTTTTTTGTTGTCTCGGATAGAGATCCTTATTTTAAATCGCGGTTCTGGCGAGGTTTACAGAAGGAATTGGGTATGCAAGTTCTTTTGAGCATAGCCTATCACCCGCAGACTGATAGATAGACCGAGAAGACTATACGGGTACTGGAGGATATGTTATGTACATGTGTTCTCGATTCTGGTGGTTCAAGGGAGAAACACATTCCTCTTGTCCATTTCAGTTATAACTATAGTTTCTAGGCTACCATTGATGTGGATCCCTATGAATCCTAATATGGTAGGCCTTATCGCTCGCCTTTGTGTTGGTTCGAAGCAGGGGAGGCAGCTATTCTAGGTCCACATTAAGTACAGGAGACTATAGAGTAGATATAACTTATTAGGAAGTGTATACAGACAGTTCAGTCTAGATAGAAATCCTATGATAACAAGAAACAGTGACCTCTTGAGTTCGAGTTTGGGAACTTGGTTTTCTTGAAGGTCTCACCCAGGTTGGTAAAAAGACGTATAAGGAAGCAGGATAAGCTTTCACTGAGGTTTGTAGGACCCTTTGAGGTGATGAAGTGGATCGGACCAATAGCTTACTAGCTTTCACTTCCACAAAGATATCACGCCATGCATGATGTTTTTCAAGTATCTCAGCTATGCCGGTACTTTTCAGATCCGACTCTTGTTTTTCGGCCTGATGAGGTAGAACTTGAAATGGATGCTTCCTTCGAGGAGTATCTGATGTGAATTGTTGACCAAAGCGTGAAGACACTCTGTGGAAGGAATGTTTCTCTTGTACGGGTCCTATGGATGAATGGCTAGGTACAGGATGAGACCTTGGAGCGAGAGGTTGATATAAGTTCTCAATGGCCAGAGATTTTCATTGATGACACCTCTGTACCCTTGAAAGGCCAACTCAGGGATGAGTTTCTTTGTGGAGGGGAGTTTATAATGACCCTTCTCTTTGGAAAAGGTAAGGATTGTTCGTTTTTCTTTCAAATCCTTCTTTTAATCTTGTTTAATGTGTGTAACATCCAAAGGATGGTCTGGGGAGTGTCTGGGGTTGGTTCGGAGCCTGGGAGTTTTAGAAATCGGCTTATAGGTAGGGGTGCACGGCCTGCACACGGTCTGCGCACATTTTGGGATAAACCATGCGGCTGCAGATAGGGGCACCTGCAGGTGCGCACAGCCCTGTGGACCAGGCCACACAGCCTAGTGTCTTTTGTCTAGGAGGCAGTGAGGTGCACACCGTTTGCGCACGGTTTGGCTAAATGGTGTTCCTAAACCGTGCGACCCTATTCTGTGTGAATTTACCATTTTCCCTTACTTTGTTTTAAAATCCTTAAGCTTTTCTATCTTCCTTCTCACTGATAGAATCAGAGGAGGATCCCTCCTTTGAGAAAAAAATCTCTATCTCAATCTTTCTCTTGTGGATTCTTCATCCGGAATCTGAATTCTTGATCCGATGGAAGCATTGGATCACCCTCAGTAAGTCTTACCTCACACACCCCTCTTTCCTCAGTGAATCTTGCCTTATAACTTGTTATTTGGATGTAGGCTCATATGCCCTATTTTCAGGGAGTTGGACTAAAAATCAGATCTCTTCTAACCTATTGAGAATCTGAGGTCGATATCAAGTGATCCTATGCCTACATCTCTAAGGTAGGTGGTAACGTGGTTTCGATTTTGGGTTTTCACCTCTTTGAGTTATTATCTTCATGTTGTGTTTTGTCTTTCGCCAAACTCCTTATTTGTAATGACTGCTTCATATCTAAATGACCTGTGTGGTATGAGATTGATGAATCTAACTTTGTTATGGTGTTTAGATGGGGTGTGGACCAGGAGTGGTCAACCATAGGTGATATTCCTTGAGATTTTTCATTTTTTCACCTTAATGATATGTTTTGAATGAAAATTTTCTAGGTTAGGAAAATGAGATGGCTTGGTTAGAGGTTTTCTAGGATGAGATAGAATGAACCCCTTAATGAATTGAGATGTATTTTTTCTTGATAATGTGAATGGTAAATGTCATTATTTGCTCGTGTGATATGATATATGATGGATTTACCTTATATATTATGTTATGAATGGTTATGTCTTACTGTGTTGACAAGCCTATGATAACCCGTGTATTGGTGGGAGGCATTCTTACCCCATGCCAGATGAATCTCTGTGTGTGGGTGGAAGCATTCTTACCCCGTGCCAGATAAATATTCGTTTGTGGGCAGGAGGAATTCTTAACCCATGCCAGATAAATCTCCATGTGTGGGTAGGAGGCATTCATACCCCATTCCGGTTACAATGCTTGTGGATTAGAGTCATTCATAGCTCGAGCCAGTGATGATTATATGTATGTGAGAAGCATTTATGAGAGGCATGGTTACCTCGTGCTAGTGATAACCTTTATCTATGTTCTTATACCCCTATTGATTGTTCAGATTACCAGCCATGAACTAAAGCAGGTAGACCCACCAGGTGTCCTTCCAGAACCTGAGCGGGAGGGTTGTTTATTACTTTTCTTTATTACTTGCAGTTTACCACACACTATTTATTCTGTGAACACCTATATGGAATACATGTAGACACCATTGGTGGTGGCCTACTGAGACTTGTCTTACACACTACCCGAGCAGCCTCCTTGGCACCCGTGTAGACTTTACTACTGCTAGTACTAGTATGAGAAAAGGCCCAGCTTCAGGTTGTTGATACATGTATGTTCTAGCTGGAGATCCATAGTAGATGATCGAGCTTGGTTAGAGATGCTCGAGGAATACTATTTTTCTTTTTTCTCTTTTCGTATTACTGTATCGGTATGCCAAACATCCATTATGTACTAGACACTGCCTATGTGGATTTTGTTTATCTATCAGGGTTTTTCTTATGTCTGTTGTTTGGTTTGTTTTTTTCCATTTTCCTTGAGTTTACTATTGGTTGTCCTTCGGATATTTTTTCTACTTCATTGTTATACCACCGTGCACTTTGACATGGGGGTACAGTCTCCCCACTGACTTACCATTACACCCACGCTGCTAGTCGGCATCCCCTGGCCTATGGGGAGATGAGCCAGGGGTGATATGTCCAACTGGGCTTGGGTCTCGGGTTGAAGGGTTGCAGGGTCTGGGACGTCACACCCCAATATTATAGGGGATAACCACTCCATAAAACTTGATCTTTTTTCCATGGTAGGGGAGAAAAAATAAGAGAGACATGAACCCGCTCCCAGGATATGGGATCACCACTATGTGAGATGTGAGACTACATCCATAATAGGGGAGAACCACTTGGTGAAATGTGAAAATGTACCCATGAAAAAGGTGCACCACATGGTGAAACGTTATCCCACACTCACAGTAGGGGAGAACCCCTCTACCATACAACAACATTGGAGAGCCCATGCCATGTCACGGTAGGGGACCAGTCCAACTATATAAATGCAATGGAAAACCTAGACCCTATTCCATCAAGAGAGTAACAATCCTAAATAAAAACACATAAAGATAAAGAACCCACACCCAAAATGTGGGGAGTCTTATCTCTACAGAATCAGAGAGGTAAGGGAAACTTGCACCATGGTTCCACAAGGGAGTACATGACCCAACGTATCTCTTCTGAAACCACTAATCTCCAATATCATACTAGCACTGCTCCACAATATTCATTCTCTATTCACACCATTTCTTTTCTATTATGGTTCAATAGAGTGAAACATCATGTTCCATCCAAAAAAACACGCATGATATGCTATTTAATTTCCATAATTAGGGAACCTAAGAAAAGGGTGATTTTCACCATAGCATGCCCGAAAGGGGTCTTGTGGGGACCACACCTCAATCACAAAAAACATATTATAGATCAATCCATTATGATACTCACAAAAAAATAACATGAGATCAAATACTCATTCATAAAAAACGGGCCCCTAGTGAAAAGGTCACCTTTCACGGAAAACACCCAGACCGGACATCAGGGGGCCCACACCCCAATTTCTAATTAGGCACCCCAAATTTATCTAGAAACTTATGCCTTACCATCAAGTTTGGAGATACACTGAATCTATGGTTGAGCTATTTTGGAACACTGCACTAGACCTCCCCTCACAAGAAAACTTCCACAAACCATCAGGGAAACTCATTTTCCCAAATTCAAAACTGAAACTATATTTGGGTGCCTCGGATCTTGATATACACTACTACGGGCTCAATACATATTTAAAATATAGTTTCAAGTAAAAAACAATGTTTATGACCATAGAACTCAAATTTACAACCTCACTGGCGAAATGCCAATGTTTCGAGTGCATAACGATGCACGAGACGCACCAGATCTTGATCTGGTGAAAATCAGTGTTAAAAATGGTCCTTGGAGGCACCTTGGTTGGAAATAGGTCGAAGAGGAAATGGGAGGAGGCTCGTGAGGTGCACACCAATGAGGGTTGGGGGAAGAAGATGATTTTTTCCATTTAAAACCTCTGACGCCATAGTCTCAGCTCACCTCCAGCCTGACGAAAAAATATTTTATTTCACACATAGGGTAAACACAACGTTTTCACCTCATACATAGTCTTAGAATCGCAATATGAGACCCTTTTAATATTTTATTCGATCCATAATCCAAAATAAATGAATTTATTTTATTAAAGTAACTTCCCTCGATAGTGTTTTCTACAGTAGGCCCAAGAGGAAAAAACTTATGCCCCACCTAGGTTAAACAACATGATCCAGACACAACGGTGGACTCATATTTCTGATCCAAGATTTGTTTTTAGAGATAATTCATTCCCTCCATGCGCATAGTAAAAAAATACTTAATATTTTTTATCAAATTATTTCTGGGCACACTAGGCTACATGATTGAACATTATCTTAGTTCCTATCACTGGAATTATTTGTATGAATTTTATAAAGTTTGATAAGGAAATCCATGTGTTCCTACACTACCATAATGAAAATTATATGAAACATTATCTTCCAACATCTCAGTGAAACAAACAATTTTATAATTTCAAATATATATTTAATGTGAATTGATCAAAAAAAGTTGATTAGATTGATTTTCACCATACAAACCCTCTTCTAATATATTACTCTCCTTATTTTGGATTACATTTGTGATTTATTTTCCTTAAACCTCAATTCATTAACTTGGGATATTCTATTTTATTAATGAATTATATACACTCTTTGCTTTATTATTTTCCTCTAACTATCACAAAAATTAATATAGAAGTGGCATTGTATAGCATCAATTATTTGGTTGTGGCTATTATATGTAAAATCTAATCTTGATTATGGGTCGCATTTGTTATTTAATCATCTAATTAGA
This sequence comes from Viscum album, assembly GCA_963277665.1. Classification (NCBI taxonomy): domain Eukaryota; kingdom Viridiplantae; phylum Streptophyta; class Magnoliopsida; order Santalales; family Viscaceae; genus Viscum; species Viscum album. The sequence continues at coordinate 351,478,053 of OY728134.1, read as the reverse complement.
AGTAGGTTATTTCATAGTGGATTTGTCATGGTCATGACATGGGATACAGACTCCTGATTTATTCCACTATGTTCTTTCTTGTTTTTAATCAATTTAAAAAAATTAGTTTTAATGACTTAATATAACAATACATTGTATTTTTTCATTAATAAGTGTTTTATATATTACATTCCATTTAATTTGATATATTTTAAAAGTTAATTTAATTTTGAAATTGTTTTTACTATGATATTATTTATATTTTCAGAAATCATTTGGAAGCATTACATTATATAGGTTATATAATATTGTTATCTCCTCTATTTTATATGTTTTGTATTTGGTTTTAAAAATTTATAAAATAGAAATTTGAATTAGTAACTAAACTCAACCCCTTGATTTTTACACTCTGAACAAAATTTGGTAATAGAAGAACATTATTTCAATCTATTTATCAATTAAATGTATCCATTTTTTAGCCAAAATTTCATAACAAAATTTATTTTAAATTAATTTTTATATGTATAAAAATAGTCTTTATGAGATGTTATCGACATATATCCTAACTTTTATGGAAAATATTGCCCTCGATGGATTATTAAGATGAAAATAATTATTGAGATCAATGGATTTTATATTTGGACTATAATAGAGGGAAAACGGGAAATCATAATGCTATTAGATATGATTGGACTAATTCCCCTAAGGTTGATTATAATTTTAATTACAATCATAAGATGCATTGTATTATTAATTATAAAGGATATAATAGAATATAATTTTTACATGTTTTACTACTTATGAAATTTGGGATACACATGATGAGTCTCCTAAAATAACCTAAATTGTTAAGTAAATGAAATTGAATATGTATAAAACTAAATATGATACATTAAAAATGATATGAGAAAAAAATATATTAGTATTTTATCCTATATTCAATAGAATTTTCAATACAATTCATGCTCTTGGATTGAAAATCCAAGACAATGATCAAGTTATGAAACTCATATGGTGCATACATAACCAATAGAGAAGAACCTCTATCTACATTTAAGAATCATGTGATATAATAAATAACCAATAATGAGGCTGATTAGAAAAATCATGATGCATGGGGAACAATTGAATGTGAAAAAAAAGATTATGATGCAAAGTGGTAACAATTTTATTTCGGAAGCTTTATGACAATGACGAAGGATAAAATAAAATATTATTGTTCGACAGTGAAAATGTAACACCCCAAGATTTCATAGTGTGTTATTTCTTCAAAATAATTCAATAACATGCACTACACGCAACCCTGAGTTCAAGCGCACTTTGACTTACTGAACAAGCCGTTCAAAAGAGGTTATGAATAGTATTAACAAAATTTTGAACCTTATATAATACTTATAATTTTAGAATCCATATTATTAGTTTCATTGACATAATGTAATAACAAATTCCTTTTTTCAGATAAAAGAAGTATTTTCAAAAAATGCACTTTTACCAACTTTAATAGTGAACCCATTTTAAATCCAATATTTTAAACTTTTATATATTCAATTTGAATAAATAAATTTATTATTTAGAATGGGGAAATAATAAAATTTACAATTTCACAGCCCAAGATTCCACGGTACGCTTCTCTTTGAATAATACAGTAGCGTGTGTTGTACGCAACTTCGAGTTCTAACACACACCACAACCAATCAAACTAGCCGTTATGAATAGTAATACCTACGTTTTGAAATTATGTATAATTTATTTTTTAAAATGGACTTCATTTTTGGATTCGGAATATTGAATTTAGCGTAAGGTGAAATTTTGGTACTTTTCGGATAACTTTAATATTTTGATGAATAGTGAAAATTACTAAATTTCAATTAAAAAAAACTTTTTTAATCAAAATAATTAATAGTGATAAATTTGAATTTGATTGGTTTTAAAGTATATTTAGAATATATTTTTACCATTTAATACAATTTTGGTCATTGGACATAATTTTGCAATTAAACCAGACATAAACAAATGTCAATCTTTTGATAGTTATTATCTCTTAAAAGCACGCTTTTTGGTTTAACAACGGGAATTAATTTTAAATTAATTTCTGCCACTTCTATTTTTTGAATTTGGAAAAATGGATTCAATATTTGGAATCAGGATATTCAAATTTTTTAAATAGGTAACTTTTATTTTTAGACATTTTGAATAATTACTTCGGTAAATATTTTATTTACCATGGTTAAGGGTAAATCCGATAAATAAGGGTTAAAAAAATAATATATTAATAATAAATTACCCTAAAACGTGTCCCAGCCTTATTTGTCCATATATGTTTGACCATAGGCATCTTTGGGTCGATTTTGTGAACCCATGGAGTCACTTGTAGGTGATAGGGACACTTAATTTTAATTAAGTGAAAATGAATACAAAATGACACAAGCATATATCGTTTAGAAAAACAATTTTTACATAGGGTTATATATGTTTTCTTTTCGACTATAAATATTTATTAGAAATATAAAACCATTTCTTACAAAATTATTTTTTTTATAATTTTTAGAGATTAAATAATTTAATTTATTTATGACACAATGATGATGCAATAATTAACATAATAGTGAAAAATTAAAATAATTGATATTATAAATACCCAAATAAATATAATTTGAGACTTTTAATGCATTAAAATAATTTTCTAGGATAATGTGACATATTAGGATTGATTTAATTTACATTGTTAGAAGTAATAATTCTGTTATGAGTTTCACAAAAATCAACTATTGAATAGTGTCAAAATTGACAAAAAAGAGTTTTTAAAACAAATATTATATTATTAATTGATATTAAATTCCTCAAAATATAAGGTTCGGCCAAGAGACTTATATCATGATAGGTGTATCATTAATGGACCACTTGGGGGTCTCGTGGATGTATATAGTATGTTTATTAACCATATAATATAAAAATACAAAGAGACATTGTAAAAGTGAAACTAATTAACTTAGAGTTAACACTTAATGATAAGGTTAATATAAGTACTCAAACATGTCTAAATTCTATTGGTTGAGTGGTTTTCAATCAATCCCCACCATAAAAGTTAATGAATCTACTTTGGATCCATTATAAACTGAATATGAATTCATTATAAATTAATATTTCTAGCTTTTCCAAAGGTTCCCCTCACCCCTCTTATAAAAGGGCACTCCTCCTTCTCATTTCATCACACCTTCAAAGCCTTTTGGTTCGGCCAAACTCTGCCCAAATACTCTCTAAACTTCCCTCACTAGAACCTAGAGGTCTTATTTTGATCAGAAAGCCAACCTATGGATCCATTTTGATCAAATAAAAAGGAAGAACCCGAAGAAGAGGTAATGATTTCACCACCCTTTTCCAAGTTCCTTTCTTCTTCCACTTCTTATTCCTTTGTTGTTACCATTATAAAATAATAGCTCCAGTATCATATATATTCTGTGATGTTATTATAAATATGTTACAACCATATTTAGTATTCTATCCATCCTTTGAATAACATGTCACCATACGTGCGTACGTACGGCTTACCGTCTCCACGTCATGGTGTAATTGTTATTCAATAAATTATTATTTGGATGGGTATAATAATGATGTTTAATTCATGTAAATAATAAATATAACATGATAATTATTCTGTATATATGATATACCATCCAATTATATATTATTTTAATATCAAAAGAGTGATATTGTCGCTCGTGCGTACATACGGACTACCGTCTCCACGAATGCGATGAGATTCATTCTCCATCGTATCCATTCAATTATAATTCTCATTTGATGATTAATAACAGTATATAAGGACTTGATATCGTTCTGTATATGATTAAGATACAACCTTTCCATTACAAACATGGATTATGTAACAAAACATATAAAAGAAAACGAGTAAGTTAATACCCAAAACAACGATAATACGAAGATATTATTAACAAATCAATGTTAAAAGATCATATATGATATGATATTTATGTATATTATTATTGTATAATTTAATAACAATTATTTCACCATTATACAGGAGGTTAACCTACCCCAACCAAGGAAAAGTACAAGGTAAGGGTTTATTTCGTAATCTCTTCATTATCTGAGGTTGTTTATACGTAATAATCTACTGGGATTTCATTATCATCCACATCCATGTTTCTTAGAAATGTATTTGAAAACATTTTTACTACTTACAAAGAATATGGGATAAAGTCATTTATACCCTTATGTGTTTTTAAATGAATCTTTTTTTCGTTTTCCAAACAAGGCACTTTTTACCTTTCGACAAATTTAAGGTAAGAATGTTTTTTTAACATATACGGCGGGTGCGGCTATTTACCGCCATTATAAAATCGTCAAAGCATTCCTTACAAGCTTATAAGAATATTTTTAAAGTAAATGTTTTATTTTATAATTATGTGACTATTAAATGATTTCAAAATGAATATTTTAAGAATTTTTGTAAGGTACTCTTTATCAAGATCATAATTTTAAATGTGTTAATGATTTATCTTTCTAAATATATTTAATTAATGTCCATGTTTTCAAAATGATTTTAAGGACTTATTTATATGGACATGAAAGTTTTGAAATGATATTTATTTTCAAAAGATTCAAAGTGGTATGGTACACTTTGATTCAAAAATCTCTATTACATTACTTCCTTTATAAATGTATGACTTTTCAATGATTTCGAGAAAAGAGATATTTCTATCAAATAGTTTTAATTTCATCTATGTCAACATCCTTTGATGGATTTTAAGCTTATTTGAAGTTGATTTATTATGATACAAAACTTATATATTGTATTGAAGGTTTTGTGATATGTTTGATTGTGGATGTGCTATTTTTATACCATTCATGGTTTATGGTGAGAGTATTGACATTTCTTATTGTAGTTTTAATACGAATGATTATGTTATGTTTAAACCTTTTCATATGGAAATGCATTGGACTTAATATGTGACGGGTGGAGCCCGCTATAGATCCTCGATGCATCGGTAGGTCTCATGAGACAAACAAGTGTCTTGGCACAAGGCCTTGGAAAGATCTTATTTGTAGTCTTGGAACGAGGCCTTGGTTATGTGGTTATGATAGTCTGGCATTATGCATTCCATCATTATGAAAGTGGTTATTGATATTGCATGTGATTATTCAATTAGTATAATATCCATGTGAATAATTAATGAAATTATTTCATTTAATTTTTGCAATACTATGTTTATGTTCAAGTTTAAAAGGCTTTTGTTTTAGTTATAAATTGCCTTAAATTTTTATGCTTATTTATGAATGTTTCCGCTGTATTGATTACCCTTACAGAGTGTTTGAGCTCACCCCTTTCTATGTTTTATTTTCCCTAGGATTCCAAGAAGTATAATGTGATTGATTAGAAGGGTTAAGACAAGGGAATAATGGCATTCATAAAGGATTATTTATGTTGTTTTGTGTGTTATTAAGTGTAATGTAACATTTATGTATGTAATCTATTTTCCAAGACTGCTAAACTAATCAGTCTTTCGAGACATGATTCCTTGTAATCATGCCAGTGTATTAAAATAATGCACCGACTCTGGGTAACTGGGGTCGGGGCGTTACAGTTGGTATCAGAGGGAGGTTTAGTACAAACCTTGGAAACTAGATTTAGATAAACTCTGATTAGAGCACATAGCCCTAAGATAGACATTGAGGATTAGTATAGAAGAACATCCTAGAATTTTGGTATTATAGAGATTTTGTGAGTTTTCCAAGAAATACATCCCAGTCTGGATACGAGAAGATAGAGGCGGCTCTGGCACAGATGTACCTAGGGGTAAAACCCAAAATGCACCGCTTTGAGCTAGACTCGAATGAGAACTGGTGCACGACAACGGGCCTTGCTGCACTCTTGGTTACGACACGCCTGTGGGATATGCTTAGGATAATTCTCATTTTTTTTACAAACCATTATGAAGGGCTCATGATTATATACTTACACAAAGAAAACATTTTTTATGATTATTGATTATATACATAAACTGTTCAATTTGAATTAGGAATTATTTATTGCAATTCATAAACTGACCTAGTTTATGCTATTGTATAGAAATGGAACCCGGTAGAAGGAATGTGATCTCCAGTAATACGTATGATCCAAATAGTAGGAAGGATCGTATCTTTCATTGTACTAAGACATCATTTAAAAGGGAAATAGTCTCCCATGTATTATCATCATATAAAGAAATAATATAATGTGTTGATAAGATAAGTAAAGTTTTTACTGAGTCCTATTGATTTGAAGGGAAGAAAGGGAAGAAAAGGGTGGAAGAGAGAAATATAGATAAAGGGAATAGGGAAAAGAAGAATTTTCCCATATGTAATAACTGTTGAAAGAAACACCCTGGAACATTCCTGAAAGGAATGGGAGTTTGTTATAAGTGTGGAGGAAAAGGCCACAAAGTACGTGACTGCATGATTAACAAAATGGTTTCAAATGTACAATGCTTCATTTTCAAGGAGTTCGGACACTACGCGAACCTATATCCCAATCATCAGACTATACCGCAAATGATGCTATTGGATAATAATAAAGTTATGATACTACCACAGATGAAGAGGAATGATTAGAGTTCTTATGTTGATTATGTCAATTGAGTGTTGAATCGACAATGTACATGTTATAATAATTATGGTGTATATAAGGATTGTACTTCAGTACTATTTAATTAAGGACTTGAGATTGTGTGGAACAAAGAATAGTGACTCAATAGAAGGATAAATTTTTGGAAAATATATGGTTTAGAGAATGATAAACCATAATATAGTTCTGATACCGAGGTAGTGATTTTGGAATAATACATGATTGATTTGGTTAAATTATATTGGATATTCTTGACTACCATGAAACTGGTTAATGATTTTTATATTCCATAATTGTTGGGGTTTAAAACATTTTTGGATTGAAGGAGTATATCTATTATTCTTTAAGGAATAATGGATCATGAATGTAATCAATATGGTTTTATGGTAATTTAGGATCTTGCAGTGTTTTAAAAGAATACATGATGAAGGTGTTCACTGTTATTACGTGGAAAAAGGATCTTTATTGTGTTTACCTTCCTTATAAATTTTGGAATGAATTATTTTGGATAGTTCTAGTTTGGATTATTTTGGATTTCCATAAAAGGAAAAATCGGAGGTCGGGCGGCAACCCGTCGCGTCCGGCAAGGCCGCTAGACTTGAACCCACAACCGAAGGGCGACAAGGGTGTATCACTTACCACTGACCCACGTGGTGTCCTCGGTTGAATAATGTCATTTTTTAATGGTTCTTCTAGATGAATTATAAATTCATTTTTTTAACCCTATACGAATAGGATAAATAGAATATTATTTTTAAGTTCTATTATCAGTTAGAGTGAAAGATGAGTCTGTGGTAGAAATTAGTTAAAGGATGGAACTCTACTTGTCAAGAATGTATTTTTTCTTCTTCTCTTATTCTATGAAGAAATTAATTCTTATACTTTATTTAAGGAATCCTAAAACCAATAATTTGTTATCCTAATACCCTATGTTTTGTTGAACCGATGGTATTTCAAATCGTCATATATTGATGAATTTAAGGACCTCAATTTTAAACTTGTTTGTGATTGATGACCTCAATCACTACCTATAAATATTTACGTTTTTCCTCCAATTATATGTCTCTAATTGAAACCAATGTTCTCCTAATCGAGATCATAATTTGGTGGTGACCCTTGCATTTCTCTTTTCCTCATATTAAGACTACATTTTAGTAACCCAATTTCTGATGTGGGTTTTCCCACAAAGATATTTTTTATTTTCAACCTTTTATTATAGAAGAACAATTTCAAATTGCGAGGATGAAATTTATTGAAGGATAGGAGAATGTAACACCCCAAGATTTCAAAGTGTGTTATTTCTTCAAAATAATTCAATAACATGCATTACACATAACACTGAGTTCAAGTGCACTATGACTTACCGAACAAGCCGTTCAAAAGAGGTTATGAACAGTATTAACTAAATTTTGAACCATATATAATACTTATAATTTTAGAATCCATGTTATTAGTTTCATAGACATAATGTAAGAACAAATTACTTTTTTTCAGATAATAGAAGTATTTTTCAAAAATGCACTTTTACCAACTTTAATAGTGAACCCTTATTAAATACAATATTATGAACTTTTATATATTCAATTTGACTAAATAAATTTATTATTTAGAATGGGGAGATAAAAAATTTACAATGTAACACCTCAAGCTTCCACATTACGCTTCTCTTTGAATAATACAGTAGTGTTTATTGTACGCAACTTCGAGTTCTAACACACACCACAACCAATCAAACTAGCCATTATGAATAGTAATACCAAATTTTTGAAATTATATATATTTTATTTTTTAAAATGGAATTCATTTTTGGATTCGGAATATCGAATTTAGCCTAAGGTGAAATTTTGGTACTTTTCAGATAACTTTAATATTTAGATGAATAGTGAAAATTAATAAATTTTAATTAAAAACAACTTTTTTAAACAAAATAATTAATTGTGATAAATTATGAAATTGATTTGTTTAGAAGTATATTTAGAATATATTTTTACCATTTAATACAATTTTGGTCATTGGACATAATTTTACAATTAAACCGGACATAAACAAGTGTCAAGCTTTTGATAGTTATTATCTCTTAAAAAC